>OY829116.1:14851212-16051212 GCA_963691645.1 Pelosia muscerda | reverse complement strand
TGCTCACTAGTGCTTTACAAGTGGTGAGCATTATCATTTGCTACATCCTACATCTATTCACGATGTAATGTGGTTATAACAATAAAAATAGTACTAATGGTAAAAAAGATAAATCAGCTACTAAATAATACCTCCCCTAGTGTAGTTGTTACTGTTATATTTTCATGTTGGCTCGATCGATAACGTCCATCCTTTAATTTAACATCCGTTACAATCAGTAGGCTCTATGTCGTATGAACTGTTAACAAAAATGCCAGAGACTTCTATTTCTTCATCTACGCAGAGCAGACAAGACACGCTGGTTGCAGTGCAAGCACATGAGCTACAATAACGTAGGATATATGTAATCGTTGCCTGCCTCGCATAACATCATATCCGGAATATCATTACAGTACACTTGTTCTTTGTCATTGTCTGAACAAGTTCTACCCGAAGCTGATAACATTTTAACGCTGCAATAATTGTCCCCATATTGATTAACATGTTGATAAATATATCTATTTGCACACCATCGTTACATTTTATATGTATTATCTCGGACAGATTACATCGGCCAATGGCTGTTTTAGGAATTCTATAAAGATATAATCATGCAAATGACCATTTAAAGAGACTCTTTAACCTAAACCATGTAGCTAATAAGTACAGGTTTGCATCAGAGCACTCTCGAACTTGCCGAAAATCATTTTACGAGATTTTTAAAGAAACAACAAATTATCTTTTAAGAGTTAGTTGCTGCTGTAAGCAATGAACCCTCGTGTGTTCAAATCAAATACAGGTTTGCGAGCCTGTAGCCTATCCTGTCTGACGACGTATTTAAACCGATCTCAGAGCGAATAGTAAGGGGCACACGAACAAAAAAGCGCCGCAATTACAGGCGAGCAGCCGCGGTCCTCGGCGATCGGTCACAGTTCAAGAACGCTACTCTTTCTATACCGCAGGTAGCGCAGGCGCGGGGTACGGTCAGCAGCGACAGCCTCGATATCTACTATTATTCTTGTCCTACTTCGAGTCTTTTATCAAGTCAGTTGTGGTCGACTTTTTATTTTTTTAATGTAGGTATTTTCCGCAACCTATTGGCGATATTGAAATCCTGTAGTTAGTCCAGTTGGAATATTTTTTATGACTCCTTAATAACTGACATCGTATGACAACCGGGACAGACGCGAGGGATTAACTTACTCTCCCAGGTACGAAAATATATGAACCTACTCTCTTACCACTCCTCCACAGTTTAGCCAATCCAACGATCGAAATAGCTAATATTACTTACTGTCATATTAATGTTGACTGTCATAGAAATAATTTTTGAACATAAATATTTGCATCGAACGGGAACAGATTTCGCGCCCCCTGCGTAGCAGTCACTTCACTATCAGTCAGTCCTTATGGCGTTGTCCATAGGGACTCTAAACACTTCCGCCATTAGATTTAATTCATGATTATATATAGATGCATGATAGTACCGGTACCCTTGATGCCTTACTTTATTCCTATTCTTCATGCCAAGGTGAGGGCTTGCCATAGCGCTTTCTGCATTTGTTAGCGTCTGCTAATAGCAAAATTATATTATAGATTATAAAATAAATCTTTCGCTTATACCTGGTAGTTGCTGACCGTACCGCCGGGGCTGCACTCTCCGAGGTCAACCGCTCAACGTGCGATGGACTCTTTTATTCGCGAGCCTCGAGCCTGGCCTTCAGGCCCGACTCACACTGACTCACGGTAACACGTCACTGGCTCCCTTTCTATCGCATTCTCTGGATACCACTACTAATGAGTATAATGAGTTTTACAAATGCGGTTACGGCTATGACAATCAGTGCATAAGTATAGAGTTTAATACAATAATTTAAAATCATAATCAGAGATGAGTTCTGGGAGCGCAGGATCACTATGTTTAACTCCTTTTTTATTAGTTACTAAAGGAGATTACTGCCAAGAGATCGCCGAACAAAGACTGTGAAGAACGAGATAATACGATGTAAATGATGTTTACGAGCGCGACAGATAATAACATTTAGACTACAAAAATATAAATTATATAGACAGGGAAGAAAGTTGTTGAGAAGATACATATGAGAAATTGCAAAGAAATTGTGTAACCTATGACATAATATATGGTAACCAAATAGCATTTCGTATACTATTATTTGCATCAAGAGGAGACCGTGGACCGCGGTGCACTATAGCCGAGCACTTCAGTCCTATCAATCAAACAGAACATCTTCCAAAACTTCTTCTAAATCTGGTTTTATTATAATTCCTAACGAACCAATTTTCTTACCTATATCATAAACGTGACAGTTGCATGGTGACCTACATCTAAGTAGTAACGCTTGGTATTTATTCCTGGTACAGCGTAACGCCCACGGCTATCGATTTAGTTGATGCTCGATGAAGTGGTGCATAATATATAATCGAACCGAAGGTTTTCGGAGCTGGTTCATTTCCCTGCAATCTCTTAACATTTAGATAGCCTGCTGAGTCGAAAGCGGTCTCATCGTGGTATGCATTGTACCTTAATCATTCTGATATAAAAGGACACTACGATAGCAGGTTGTCATTGGGCTAACAAGCGCTCTGCTCCGATATTCGGGGCAGCTTTCACTTAGTCTTCTATAATTCCTTTACTTGTAACTTTAAGTTCTCCTCAAGGTCTCTAGGGAGATGGTAATTGTGTTAAAATACAGCAAGACCTAATAATGTTTTTGTGTTCTCCGTAGCTGTTATCCCTATTAAACGTGTCGCGAAATGACATCACGAATTGATACCACCTGTATATGTGTATATACAACAACGTCATACAATTGTAACTTTATCGTAACATCTTTCACACAACTTATACATTATTATGTAAATATGTCTCCTCACACAATACGATGGTCGCTTCATTTGAGCCTCTATCAATAAGCAATATATCAATCGTCGTGGCTAAGTCTATGTACGGACTAGGCGAACTATTTGCGACAAACTATTTAACATGAAACATAATTATGAGAAAAAATACAACTTACTTTCATACAAAGGAAGTTTTATAACAGTAATGAATCTTGGACTCAAAAATCAATTTTAAAAGATTAGTATTTATTATTAATAAAATAATATTTCAAGGAAACCAGATTACATGATTAAGCACAGTGATTTGTAATGGACAAGATTTAAATCTGAACTTTGGAGGAACAGGATGACTGGTGACAAATAATCCAGCGACAGTCATTACAAGGATTGACAAATTAAGCCGATTATAAATTACCCTACATTAACACGTCAAACTAAGTTACAAAACTCGAAAAAAAAAATACACGTACATAAATAGAGAGGTCCTCTTCCCATCACAAGAATAGTTGCACGATCACAAACATTGTATCACGCCACCTGCCTCACGCCGCAATTTACAAGTTTGTAACAAGATAAATTAAAAAAATATATTGTCTTTAAGACCGTCGGCTATTAGATAGATGTGTACTTCAAAGGCTCTAACTAATAAACATCCGATTGGATGATACTGATGCAATCAGTTTGCCACAAACCACCGAGCTGGTTTGGACAAAAACATGTCAATAATGTATTCGAAAACAAACAACGCTGTGCTTTGACAATAGTCGCCGTGAGTTAAATAGCTGTAACTTGATAGTTACGATGTGTGAATGGACGGACGGGCAATGTAATGAGTTAGTTAACGTGCGAGCCCGTAGACAGCCTGATGGAGCACGATATAGGGTTACCTGTCCATACGTGGCTCTGCTGGACATGATGCGCTGGTGGGGAAGGGATCCTAACCATAAATATTGTCCTCCTCATGCTTATATATACGAAGGGAAGACTCATCGTTGTTAATGATCATAAATGTGATTTTTTTTACATCTATTAATATTATTATTTATTTATTAGTTTTTTAGTTTATTATAATGATATGTGGTAGAACATAGCGTACGTAATATAGCTTATAAGACCTTTTAATGAACTTATGATCCACAGAATAAATATTATGATTATGATTATGAATATTATTATATTTCGTGAATTTTGTCTTATACCAATCAAATTTATTTCAAACAATGTGAATGCTTCGACGGGATTCGAACATACGATCTTTCCTTTATATGCATTTACATATCACCAGTTTTGAATTACAAACATTACTTAATATGTAATAGTTCAACGGAGGTCAAAATCTTGATTTTTTTAATACATAACCTTTTGATTGCCAGATCAATATATAACAGTACGTTCAGAGTATAAAAATATAAGTTTTTATTTCTGCTAGCACCATCCAGGATAAAAAGGCGTTCCTAAAAGCCGTCTTCGTTCCCCAGATGGTGGAGCGGAGCAAATTAATAATAATTAGATCTTCGGAGAATTAAACCCGTCGCTCCAGTTCGTCACGAATATCTTTGTGTGACAGGGATCAGCAGAGGAGCTACCTTTCAAATCACATAAATATTATACCTCTCAAGAGGAGACGCGGACTTACGTTTGTATATGCCTGTACCATATTTCGAATACTCTGTGACCTATTGTCAATGGAATAAAATTGAATATAATTATCCGTATTTAGGTATTGTTAGTGTATGTAGAAAATGTGCAATAAAATAAAAAAATATAAATTATTAAAACCTAATGGAAATGTATTTATTACTAAGGCCGTATTTTCATACCGGGTCAAAAGCCGGGGAAAAAGTCACAATCACGGACGATATCGATAGTTTCATGAGGGTTAATCGATGTCAAAAATAGCGCAACTATTTAGGCAATAAACCTTGGATATGCTAAACCGCGCCTGCAAAACTCTCGTAAAACCTGCTCCTTCCATTAACGGCCCCGTCTTAGATCAAACACAAATAAAATATAACATCGCTAGTCCAAAATAATTGTTATTTGAAATTAAATCAATAAAAGTCAGAGAGCTGACGACGATAAATTATAATCGTCATATTATTACACGTTCCCATGTACGTGAATCGAAAAAATCGACTATATTTTGTTCGCAGCCCGCTCGAATAAAATATAGTCGATTTTTATGACATATGGAGGGCTGAGTTCTGGCGAGCGGGGCCGAGCGGGGCCGAGCAAAAACGAGCGGGGATCAGCAGTAAACCGCACGACTATAAAATGTTATGGCGTTTTAAATTGAAAGCCGGTTACGGCCTGACTCAGTGCGTCAATATGCAGTAATACAAATAAACTTGAGGCGATGGCGATGGTGGGAATGTCGCGTTGGCTCTGAAATAAAAACCGCACTTCAATGAGCCTTCATTGACTACAAACTTCGCAACCCGCGAGTCGTAATCGGACGGACCCTTATTAAAGGTAATCGCTATTACTTAAAGCTCGTTTTTTCTCAGAAAATATTGGCGAATTAAACTACTGACGGTGAATATTATTTCGTTCGAAAGCATAAGAAGCTTGTAGTTATATTTTTGACAAACGTGAGTGTACTTATGCAGTATTTAATGTAATTTAACTTGATAAAATACTATTTATATATTGTTTTATCAAGTGCACGGCGCTACACATCTGTCATAACACATTTGTACCATTTTTTCTGTTCTATGGTACACACAGTAAACCATAAATAAATTAAAGTTACGTAAAAGGCAAGATAAGCCAACCAGAAGAAGTATGAGCGCGGATTCCTGATTCCAAAGTGTTCGCTTTGGAAGAAACCGAGATTGGGTCTCAATGATGTCAATGATGACTTTATTAATCTATTTGAGTTATTTTTTCTTATTAGTTTACAAACCTACTGTACAGATCGTTTCGGTAATGGGTACTCAGCTGATCGGGTACAATTATGGTATTTATGTCCCCTGCCAAGTGCGCAGTCTGCGCCGCGCCGAGCTGGCCTTCTGCGCCTCTCCCGCACGATGGCACGCCCAGATTCACTCACCTTGTATTTCCGGTGGTGGCCGCGGCTGACAATTAAAACCATTTCTGAGAACACACCGCGCATACGGACACACGGTCTGTCTGATGTTATCGCGAGTGTTTGGACTAATTCGTTAGTTCTGGCTAATGGCGCGCGGTGTCGCCACCGTCGCGTTCTCACTATTAAGAGATTAGCAGATAACATCGTCATTTAATGTCTCTACTTATGAATCTCAAGCCATTTTTTATGATATAGTCCAGTTGTAATGTTGCTTAAGTACGGGCAAGCGCACGAAAATGTTTTATTAATGTGTACAGTAATTGCGGCTAATCGCAGCATTCCTACAACTTACACAAACTCGAATGTTGCCAGCCGGAGCTTGGCATATGTTATTACGTAGTTCCGTATTTGCCAAGTGTAACAAATATTGTATACACCGGCGCGTGCTGTATAATCATCGAATTAATTCGTCGATAATTTTAATACTAATAATTGATGGGTACAGTTGCCGTCGGTAAAAAAATAATATTTGTTTAGAGTTAATTGCTACGTTGGACTGGCACTGTGCGAATTATTTAAAATGGTAGTTATTGACAGTATGTAATTATAATTACATACTTTGAAGCACGCCATTTGGAACGCCACTGGATGGCGTGGAGAGTGACGGGAACTGACTGTGAGTGACTGGGCCCTGTCGCTGATTACACGACGACGATGAACTCTGATGAACTCTCTCACTAGAATATTGGCTGTTCATATTGCTATAAATATCTACTCCAAAAGGCTGACTCGACCAAAACAGCCACCATATCGACATTATAAGTGCCGTGGTTTGTGAGAGCGCAGCAAGCCTTACCTCCTCTTACTCCCGTTCTACCACATTACTATTTTCCTTCCCTTATCCAAGTAATAAGTTTGAAACTGCATCCTAATTATTGAAAGCTTAATGTAGCTGACGAAATTCGTAATGGATAATTACATTAATAATTGGAGGTCAATGTGCTCGGGTTGCTAATCGCTCAAAATATGCAAACTTTTGGACTTGGAGACTTTTACAACTCGTGTGGCCGTGCGAGTCCTGCTGCGAGTATGTGCGGTCGGTCCGGTCGCGGCCTGACGCGGCGTCACAGCGTCAATTAGAGACGCTGTCTGTAATTATCTATCGTTTAGATCTGAGTGTCTGTTCGCAGTAAGAGGATTAACTCGCGAGGCGGTGTCACAAAGTGATGCGGAGCGCCCGAGCGACTATAAATAATGTGAGCGTATGTGTCTCTAAGTACGCGCGCCGAGCCGTTTAATAGTAGCTTTGTGACGTGGGTTTACTCCTAATAATATGTTTGTGTGATTACATTCACGATTAATGAACTAAGAGTGATGCACTCAATCCTGCACGCGTTGCTGTAATTAACATATACTGTGTAACTAAGGCTGCATACCTGAATGTTCCCTCTTTTTGACTCTTTTCTAGATAATGGACGCGATTTTACGAGTATTTATACTACTAATTGTAATTATATAGGTACTCCTAATAAGATGATTGTGTTGTCGAATTTCGTGCGTCACTAAAGTGTTATTAGGTAATTACATAAAAAATAACGTTCGGAAATGAGTCCAGTATACGACTGTGAGCTAGGCTTCTAGCATGGTAAACCAAAAAATAGTCGGCCAAAGCTCGACGCATCCATCTCTGCCTACGCTCTCAGGTGTGAATACAAAAAAGCACTTGACTACTTTACACCGAGGTACCGTTAGGTGCGAAATAGTTGAACATTAAGGTTCAGTAATTAAGATGGGCTATCTGCCAGCAGCCATTATAATTAATTATGTCTTACTTTATGGCAGCTAATTGTAACTGATACTCATAAAGTGAGCATGAGTTCTTTGACTCAAGCCCGTCTTTACTTATGACGCGACTTCGGTGTCAATGTATTATGTTATGAGCTCAAGAAATTGACAAAAGAAACGTGAAAGTATTTAGTACTTGTTGAGTAGTTGTAGTCAGTCTATGGAGCGACAAGACACATCGCGCTGCTAGATAAGCGATAGCAACTGCTGGCTACTGCATAATTCAATGTCTATTGCTTACAAACGGCTCACCTGCCAACATCTGCTTACATACAGTGGATACCTTGCAAATATATTTTTAACAGGGTAAGATAATATTTGTTTACATTTATTGTATATTTTAGGCATATATATTTGAGGGAGAATACTCGCAGCATCACAGAACTTCCCTCAGACTATTAGGAAGAGCCTCCTTAAAAATAAACCCTTCTAATGGTGTATAGTTTACGATGATTTTTATTTTATTTCATTTTATTCTTTCACAAAATCTTACAGCTAGAACACAAATTAGGAATAATTGTAATGATGAGAAGAATCACGATCCCAAGGAGGAAATTAGTGAGTGAGCTAACCCGATAACCGCTTGCCATTAGACAGACTGTACGCTTTATCTCGCCTCAGTAGTTTAAAACTACACTCAAATACAGTGAATAAGCGATATTCTTTTTTGTACAAACTAAGTTTAATGTATCATAAGTCATTACGCCTCAATATTTAAGATTGAAATATATTACGAGCGATGACGCAGCGCTATTAAGTGCGCTAAGTTTATCAATTAACTGTCCGATTAGCTCCGGACCAAAGAACCACCAACTCGTCTGTGTGCCTACAGCGCAGCGCAGTCGTCGCGGCGTCTCGAGCGTGAGGATTAATTTCACAGAATCGCGCGATTGGCGAGAGAACTGCTCCGCCAATCTGTTATTTGATAGTTGGTGGCGCTCTATTGGCGAGTGTGGAGCCTGCCGAGTGCCGAGTCACCGGCGTGACGCGATGGGTGGACCGAGCCCCGGCGCACCTCTATAGACAGATAGTTTTTGTCAAGCCGCCTCGTTTAGTCAGAATTATAAAATGAAATATATAACATGAGATAAGGAAGCGATAGTCAAAAAGTAAGCCTTTAAATTTTTTTATGTTTTATTGAACTAGAACTCAAGCTAGAACCAAAGGCCAAGTGGTCTCGGGTTTTTCCAATTGAACATTCTCTTACAAGCCATATTACCTCTTTAGATATTTATTTATAGGCAGGGAAATTTTTGACAGATGCTAATGGGATATTAAGTTTTACATCAGTGAAGTCAAGACTTGATGATGGGATCTATGAGAATATCTCTGATACATGTATTATCTTATAATACAGGTTCGTTGTTGTGCAGACCAAAGATCAACATGTACTATGTACCTAGTCACTGGGCCATTCCGACCGAACGGTGCGCTATAAAAGTGGAGTATTTGTCTGAAACATTTCGCAACTCATTGTTGTGGGCGCAGTGGAGGGGGGGGGGAGGGGGGTTGTTTAGAGAGCGCCGGACAAAGAGCTGTTGTGGTGTAGTATACCGCGCATGCGCCGATCTCAATTATAGATAGCGCTAGTTACATCGACGACCGGCCGCGCCGTACAGTCGCGTACAGTCGCGGTTGCCACTCGCAAAACGATCGAGAGAGAACCTCATTGAAGAGGACAGAATTAAAATCCTTTCATCAGCATTGTCTATAATCCCAGACACATTGAATTCTCCATTTTACGATTATTTTGATTTTTAAATGGAGGGAAATCTCAGTGGAAATGCTGTGGTACAACCTTGTTCGTTGATCTCCAGGTGTACCAGGTACCAATCACAGGTGTAGCGCCGCACTTCGCCAACTTCGTGCTTCGGACACAACAAGGGCAAGCGAGTTGTTTATACTTGTAATAATTGCTCAGGCGGAGCCACGTGCCATACATTTACAAAGTTTTTATATCTCATTTATTTATGATATCTATTAATAAAATACATCCAAAATCTAGTCATAAGTTTTTGAATATATAAGTTTTATCAAGATCAGCCCAGTAGTTTTTAGGTGACATTTGAATAAATAAACAATATTTTCATAGGATTTTAGAGGCATTTTATTAAAACAGCATTATAAGAGCGATAAACGCCGACTTAATGCGCACTAAATTATGATAGCTCCGGCATTTGTTCCGAAGTACCCAAGTTCAATTTGCGATAGCAACAAAACTACTTTGTCGCGATTTATTAAGTGCTATTTTATTACTTACACTGATTCCAACGTTTTCGTTGCTAACAACTGTCGTGGTCACTGTGAGATAAATTTATTGAGTGGAAAATCTGTTAAAAAGAGGTTAATTTCACATAGAACTATCTTTTTATCTGCATATTAAGAAATACAATTCATCTTGTATTAAGATACTATACTGAAGCAACGTTAGATGTATAAAATTAAGAATGTAATAATGTTCCACTAGTACTTGTGCACTCGACTGTACGCAGCGCCCCACAGCGCAGCCGTGACCGCGGTATTTGGGAGCGCAGGCGCACGCTCTAACCCTGGACCGCGAGCACCGCTACACGCTAACTGTTCCTGCCTACCCGCCGTCAGACATCACCGCTATATGTGCGCAATTTTAGTCCCCACAGATGTTTCAGAGATCTAGGTATATCAATAAAATCCGGACTCCGAGTGGAAGCCCTTGAGGACCACTGAGAGTTAACATCAAGCTGATGATGATGACCGATATTAACCTGCAAATAAGGTATAGGTCTATTTATTTACTGCGTGTAGGTGAGACAGTTTGGTCACATCAATCCCTTCCATCTTCGGTTAAAACATAGAAAAGAGTTCAACGCGCGCTGTGCACACAACTTAACAAATAATGACCATCCTCGAATAAATTTTTCTAGCGTTTACAGTAACGGTCATATGAAATTTATTTTATTGCATCCTTGAGAGTGGTTACACGCTATATCATATCTCACTGAACACTTCACGTACCGTCAGCAGAGAAAGTTGTTAAGCACTGACAAATTTATATCCACTTTTTCGTAAATACAATTAAATTGACAAGCATATCTAAGGTCACTTTGATGTTGACAGTTGCCGTAATTCAGAAACATGTGCACTGTTAAGAATGGCTAAAAAAATAAGAGAGAAGGATGGAAAATGTCACGGAAGGTAGTGAACCCTCGACAATCATTTGAATCCGAAAAAATAACAATACTGTGGTGTTAGTATACTTCATTCTACCCTTCGGCGACACATGAGCATGTTTTTTTTTAAACAAGCGTGTGAATAACGTCCTATGTTTATTTTTCGTGTCAAACATTCAAATTAAAATGTAGAACCAATCCGGCGCAGGTTCTACGGCAGGCACGTCGTCTCTCGTTTCAAAGCGCGCCGGTTCGAGCCCGCGCTCGCCAGCGGCCGTCACGGTACGTCACCGCCTAGAGCTTCGCAGAAGGCTTCTGTTCGTGTCGCCAGCTAATTTGTAGCGTGTAATGTGCCGTTTACGGGCGACACGGGGCCGTGACGGGCGGCGCCCGAGCGTGACGCCTGCCGCCGTGACGAACGGCCCGCCGTGGGAGACCCTGATGTGATTAAACGCCACGTTAAGAGACCACCCGACGTCACTCGCGGCCGGGGCCTCCACCGACACACTTTATTTGATTACTTAGTTCCATTCGCGCCGCGGTGTGGTCTCGTGGACCGTCGGAACTCATTACTGTGGGATCGGTTACCAAAGGGCTGAGCCTCACGTGCTCCAATAATGACTTGGCGTTAAGTAGCGTTATGCTGCGTTTCTTGGAGTACGAGAGAGTAACTGGAGTCTTATTAACTCCCTTTTCTATTCTTAATTGTATTTATAACTAACTATTATCCGCCGCCATAGCCGACGCGTATACTTCAGTACTCGTGCCCGCAGCCCATGGGAACCTATTCCAATTATTACAAAGTACTCAATGTTTCTGTTTCCGGATTAGAAGCTACCCTACTAACAATAATTTACTGAAGGCCATTACGATAAATATTAATTTATCAAATACTAGCTGACCCGCGCGACTTCGTCTGCGTCACCCCGTTTTTGCAACACTTTTCATTCCTGCTCCGCACCTGTTAGTCGTAGCATGATGTTATATACATATAAACCTTTCTCTTATCAAATCAAATCAGCATCAAAAATTACGTTGCGTAGTTCTAAAGATTTAAGCATACAAAGGGACAAGAAAAATAGGGACAGAAAACGCGACTTTATTTTATACTATGTAGTGATTAATAATATAATTCCATTTGTTTAACGTTGTGCTTATCAACATAGTTATACAAATGATTGCCAATAGAATTACAATCAAATCAACAATAGGTAGCTCATGTGAATTTCAAGTTATATTGCTTCTACATTTACAACCAAATTCGTAACGGAATAAAAAGTCTATGAGGAAAGAGTGTGGTACTAACTCCCAGCCACTCTTTCTAATCGCTACAAGTTACACCGGGTACAGTGTACATGATACAGTTTCAGGTTGATAGTTACAAAAGAAGAATATCGTTAAATATTGACAGTGAAGGTGTGTGTCACCGGCGCGGCGCACGGTGGAGCGATGTTCGCGCTAGGCCTGCACTCATAAAGAGGACATTAACTCTAATTAAAACAACGAATAAGAAAGTATTATACTACTTTTTGACAGTATAATCGCGTAAGAACCGTGTATATATTACTAAAACATACAGAAGACAAGCTCCACTAATAGTGGCGGTGTTGACGGAGATTCGCTCTTACGCGATATCTGTTAATATCGCTTCCGGTATGAAAGTTCGCTTTCAAATAATATCCTGTAATTAGTCAAGCCTGATTTATAAAACTACTTACTTTCTTTTTCAATGGCATTAGATCATTCCAAAACTTACGTTTTCCAAATAGATTATGACCGTATTCAATGTAAATTATTCAGATTTCAAAGTGTACCATTCATTAGAATAAAATAAAAAGCAACGACACAGACACAAAGTAAAGTGACTCATAAACGACAAGATTTACAGCCTCCATTTTTACATTTTTATAGCTGAACTAGATACAGGACTCAGGCTTCATTAGTGTCTCCTGCAAATAAACTATCGGCGATCCAATTAGACGGATAGTGTGGACAATAAAACCAATTGCAGTGTTGGTTTTAGCTCGAGGGTGGTCTTGTCACAGTTGACTACGATATTATCAATTAATTCGATTAACTTTCCAATTTCAATTACCATTAAGATGTATCAATTAAGTGCGCCCGCGCATCGGACAGCACCATATAATTACCCTACCTTTATTGGTCAGGGAGGCCCCATTACCGCACGTACGGTAGGGTCGTGTGGTCAATTAGTAAGGAATCCATTTCATTAAAACAATAATTGTTAGTTACCCCTTTTATTCCGACAAACAACAGGTCGCGGCTCTGGGGAGTCGCTGTAGTTGTTTTTATTACGTAAGTCGATCTGCGGCTAAGCTTAAGTCAATCATAAGTTTTCATGGCACAGTGTAGTATTTTATTGCACTAGAATAATTCTCAAAAATGCGCGAGACGTGCGCTGTAGACAGCACCTGCGTCCAACTGTGTCACACCAATCCAAACTATGTCAAGTAATGAACGTGTTGAACAACGCTTCAGCTATAAATTATTTGTCAAAAACTTGATCAATTTCTGTTTCTAATTGTCCCTAGGTTTCTCATAAGTTCTGTCTTTCAAAATATAATTATGTTCAACATATTATTATCTGCTCTACGGATAAAATATATTTAGACCTATTGCATGAATAATCACTTAATTTTTGGCCGTCTAGTCGAGACCATCATTGTCACATTACCATTACGAAGACCTCATTCCTGAGATTTTAACTTTAGCTTACCATCAGGAAAGGCGAAGTTTTTTTTTTGCGATAACCTCAAATGTTTCGATGTGCCCACTGTCAAGGTTTTGCAACAAAATCATACTAGAGAATAAATCTCAGGCTGCAGTTACACGCGCATCCATCAGTCAACGTAGGAGCACATAAAGTGCACCGAGAATTACCTGCAATTAGCTATCAGGTGATGTTACACTGTGTGGCACGCGCCGCTCACTTGCGCCACGTGCCGCCATTGTTCGCAACAAGATATTAAACAATATACAAGTGCGGACTAACACAATGCACAGCCTCCTCCGTACACATAAGCTCTCACAACCAGTACCACTTTGTCGGGCGGTATACAGCCTGTCAAAAGGTATTTTGGCCTTCACACTTCTACAACTCCTTCTAAACGGATGAACTGATTTTAATGAAATATCGAAATATAAACTTAAATATTCCTGATAACGCTGCAATCGGATCATATAATTACCAATGTGGATTTTGTTTTTTTTAATTGAACTGGACAGTGGTTTTTATTGCGTGGCACATAAATTACAATAATTAATTGATATAAAAAGTTGCCGTTACTGCCTATTATACTACAGTAGCTAAAATTTCAAAAATATGGGAGAGCAAGTCGCCGGCGGGTCACGTACCGCCATAAAGTAAACATGGAGTGGCATTAACGACACCACATATTTGTTGACAAAATTAAAATACTATTAAAAGCGAAATCCGGCGGACATCATAAATACGTAGCGAGGTGTCGCAGGTCCGTCGCGTCGTCGTGTCGTCGGCACTCGACGACGCATTAAGTGTAAAATATGGATGTTTAACTATCCGCAGGAATGTGTTTACATTTGTGAAAAATGTTGTTCGCGGCCCGCCGCCGGGGACATTAGCCAAAAATTGTCGTCGTTAACATAATATGAAGATAAATTGTTATGTATGAGAACCTTCTGAATACATGTACATAATTATGTCAGTGAACTCGGCGTGCATGTGTTTGAATAGGCCCTTGAAGGGTTTAGGTTCACAATTGGACCAAATAGGTAGCACGTTTTTGTTTATTTATAACAAAAACAAAAAATAGCAATACCTTAGAATAAAATCAAACAAATATATTCGTCGTCACCTTAACGTTAGCTGTGGTCGCACTCGCGACTTTCTCGAGTGTTCTAAGAAAAAAACAGTTTATTGAGCAGGAAGTAGCCGGCTTACCATGAGGTTGGTTCAATCTGTAACCAACTTTCTTCTATAAATATTGCGCTCGTGCTCAAGAGGACCCCGTTAAACCTTCTGGCACAAGTAGCCCAGGTGTACAAAGGGTGCGTGGGCGATGTGTGTTGACATTCGTGCGTACGCGCATGCCACAATGGTTAATTGATAGTCCATACCAGGCAGCGGCTCTTTAGTTTCCGTTTAATCCATGCTCGGGCAGAGCAGTCATAAAACACGAGGAAATTTACACTAATCACATGCAACGATCTCTTGGGTTTGATGCTGTGCAGGTCATTTGAAGTCGTAAATATGTTCGACGGGAATTGGATACTAAATAAGATGCTTAGACGAAGTGCAATGGTCGGCGAGAGGTATTTATAACATTTTAATTGCTCAATTCGTTCGCAGCATCCAATTTGCGATGTGGCTCGTTCCGTGTCGACCGAACACGCCCATCTGTCCAGATGAAATGTGTAGCAAGTGTTGTTAAAATATTCTCGTGTAATAATTAAGCGTGGTCAAGCCATTGCCGTGCTGCCGACAACTTGGTGCGAACTCGAAACCTTCTTACTGGCAACTGGTGGGTGTATCAAAACGGGATCTTAATTAATATTATCTGCAACATCTTACAAATATATAATATTTGAATGATAAATAAGTTTTAACAGAAATGTATTAAATCAAATTATTGTTTAATTAGAGTAAGTCGATATGTTTGTAACGCAAAAACCCCGCTGGGTTGCTTTTCGGAGCCTTCATTAGGATTATGTAACAAACCGGTACACAGTCAAGCTAATGTATATTTCTTTGTGAAACTACCTCCCTACCAAAATTTGCTAGTGCGATCATTTCGAACGAAGAAGTCAGCAGGAAGCTAAGTATAAGTTTTGCTAACGGGTCACACCACCAGACACTACAGACACGAACTGTTGGTCGGCACCGGGCAGAGAGCTTGCGGGCGCGGCGCATGCGCCAGACTTCGTTGGGAGAGACCTGCTTGAGATTTATTGCTCATTCAAATCGTTAATCCAAATGAACGGCTGTTCAAATTAATTTAAAAATTAAAATGGTTGAAACATTTGTTGCCATGACACGAACCCGTTTGGTAGTTATTTACTCTAGAATCCGCCGTACTTTAGATAACTATAACGCAATGCTCGACGCTCCAGGCTATACTTAACGGAGTACTTAAATCGTTTAATGAACCGGTATTATGATTAAAACGAGTAGCTTTTATTTCTCGAAATCGTAACCGTTTCAATATTTTGGCATCTGACCAAAGATTTATGTGCCCTCGTGTTGACGCGAAAGCTGCAGACGGAATATATAATGACCGTTAGCTCTACTGAACATGTTTGTAATCAAATAATATCGGCACAATTACGGCGGCTGACATTCTGTGATTGCGGCCATCGCTAGAAACGCGCGGATTCGCATTTTAATGGCACATAATGTTATTGAAACTTGTCGCTGAGCGCTCGCTCTGCGCCTGCGCGACCGACTTCATAACCACTATAAATCTACAAGCACACACACAGACGCGCACACACACACACACAGCTACACCATTACCAGGTACAGATACCACTATTTACGTTAAAATATACAATTAAACAATTTTGCTCTACTTTACTGTCGTCAGAAACGAAACCCAACTTCGGACTTGTTGTAAAGTTCCTAGAGAGAGACAAGCTCATTCGTATATTATACACTATAAAGTCATTAGATTAAGTAAATGGATATTCTGGAACTTCTACGCAATGTTACCTTAAAATCAAATTAGATCAATAAGTCAAATAATATTCTTGTACAACATTAGCAGTCGTACACTCTACCACTGTGGTCGTCAAAGAGAGTAAATATGTCGTTATGTATCTCGTATTTGGTACGATATCGGACATAAAATGTTACAGTTACATTTTACTTGCAAATGCAGAGGCCCATTCTTCCAAAAAGAAATCCTTACTTCAATGAATTTATCCCAATTCCGACAGTTGAGAAGTATGATACATAATGTTTAAAAGCCCCAACTATGTATTAACTTTGGATTGATGACCATACCATACACCACCATACAACACCAAGCCTTCATAAATCTGTCGCGCTTTGTAAAGTTTTAATGTTCTCTGAATATTTATAGCTGGCTACATTGTAAAATTAATAAAATGTGATCACAATATGCAATTAAGACAATAAAACGACTGTTGTGGTAATGGCCGCTCTCTGATAAATTATTTATTTATTAGAGATCATTAACTAGAAATTAGAAAATACTTAAAAATGTTTATATAATCATCATTTTCTCGACATCGTTGTTTTGAGTAATAATAAATAATGGGATGTCATTCCTTATCTTCCATTCAAGGTCTTCTACACACATAATTTCGTACATATACAGACAGTGTCGTAAGTAGAAGTATCAACAGCATAATCAAACAACTGAAAATCGTAGGTACCTCTCGGACGCGACACCTATGAGCACCATCATGTTTGAGAGCCGGTATATTTCTAATCTTTTTTACAATTTCATAATCGGCTAGAAAAGCTGCCTTTTCTACCTAAGAGATTGGCTAATGCAAAGATTTGCATTCGAGTTTACACGAACCGTCGTTGGGCCAAATGGCCCCGCGACAAACCGCCACAGTTCAAGATTTATGTTATCACGAGGCGTGCGATAATCTGTTTCTATTTGAGCGACAGTTGCGCAAACGCTGGTGTTCACTAATCGCTCCGTTTGCGCCGTCGCCGTCGATATGATGGATGTGTGGAGCGGCCGACTGCGACTGCCCCGCGGCACCGCCCGCCCGTGTGAACACCGCTATCTGGCACGCAAATTATACCGCTTTTGGCGCAGCTATTTATTTGAATCATGACTTAGTGTTGTGTAACGCTACGGATGATTGAAGCACTTCACATTGACGAACAAAGTGGATGGGTTTTTACATGCCTTATAAAATTTATAGCTATCGTTTAATAGTGAGAAATTTGACGCTAAACTATCACGTGGCCGGTAAGGAAATTGAGAATTCTATTCTGACAAATAGAAAAGTAATGTATTCCGCAATTTCGTTATAAGAAACAACACGACTATATCTACAAACTATCAAAAATAAAATAATCATAACTTCTTTAGGTCCTACTACCTACTGAAGCAAAATCTACCCCATCATTAGTTACCAATGTAGTTTTTTGTATAGAGAGTTAGGAACATTTGAAAATTTATATTAGGATTTTTATATGATGCAGAGGAAAACGTGTAATCTTCTCATTACCGTGTATATAATAAGGCTATGGTCTGGCGAGTCACCGGCAGCCCTCGACGAGTTGGGCGACCGCGGAATGTGAGCAAGAATTTAATTAAAATCACAATGAGCGCCTTACATTTCACAGCGGCGATGAAAGAACTAAACAGCGGGTTTTTTATTATTAATCAATTCTCAGCGCTTGTAGCTCACATTCCTATTTTATGGGAGAATAAAATGTACTCAATGGCAATAATGTCTTATCGGTAATCGATTCGAATTTAAATCGCTATTAATTTAAATTGTCGATGCGGTGCTTGTGACGGGCGGCAGGTGGTGCGGGCGGCCCCGGGCAAAGCAAATAATACATACATGTAATGTGTGCGGATCGCAATGAGCCCGGGGACACGCGCCGCTAACTGCCGGGCGGTGGCAAGAGGCGGCGTAAGTACCAGGTAAGTGCCAATAATACGGTTGTGAAGTGTGTCGACGTTATCGGAGCATGCTCAGTGGCAGCCCCCGGGGAGGTGCTGCCGCGTTGCGCCGGCGCACGACGCCGCGCGCCTTCAGGCTACCCCGTAATAGCCTCGCTACAACCAGACTAACTGATTCGATAACGAAATATTAACTGCGTTTTACATTACTGGCTGAAATTGAAATAATAATACATCGCCTGCATAACAGAGTGCAATGTATAAGGAGTTGTATGATAGCTAATTTTACGTGACATCGGTAGGTGACGATATAGGGTTTTATTAATGCCATTAGTGGATAAGGAACGATGTCCTGCGGCAGCGACGCGCTATGAAGACGTTGTTCACGTTAATGAGATAATAAAATCGCTTGCACAAACACACACACGCACACAGGCGCGAACCAGGGAGCGTGGCGCACACAGAGACATCTAGGATTTAAAAAATGATGTGTCGGAGGCGGTGAGGCCCGCCCACGCGCCGGCAGCGGGCCCTCTCCCGGGGCTGGAGGCACCGTGAGAAATATGCATTGGAATACTTTTATATTTTATTTCATCTGACGACGTTATAGTACTTAAATTTAATGAGGTGGTAGCCATTTTAAATTAGAAACGAATCATGTGTAGTCGAAATCGTAAAACTAAAAAATTAACATGACGCTACCGCGCGCGTTCCGATAATGAATCAGTTGAGGATGGCTGGGAACTGGAGGTGTCGCCATCGCACCGCCGACTTTCCACCCGCCCGATGTAGGACGCTCTACTCTCAGAGGTATAGCTACAGTACAGACAGTACTGGCAATCTAATAGAGTTCATTATAACTTGCTATTCAATAATAAATAATGATTTCAAAGTACCTACTACCCTCACACTTACATAAATGTGCAATAACCTTAATTATGCGATTCTTCAAGTAGGGCATCAGAAGGTTCCTACAGGGTTCGTGGCACGAGTGTGACACCCCTTTTGTTACAAACAATGGGCCATGATTCCCGTCAGGTGGGTCGTGTGCTTGTCTCACATCTAAGTGATACAAAAAAGCTTTTTATAAGACTCAGATTAATGTAACATATAAGTATATAATATAATATAATATAAGTGAATGCTCGCCTACATTCTCTCCGCTGTTGTTTCGACAATCAATCACATACGTGCTCGCAAGCCTGGATGTAGAGCGCCGTGCTGTAGAGTCGGTAGGTAGAGCACCAATTACTTGTTATTAGTCGTCATAACGCGCGCTCGTAAACGTAATGATAGAGCGTAGAGTCGCTACGGTACAGAGGCTAGGATCACCACGAGGCTCTGCATTGTAGAGACTATCCTGAACTGGATCAGATTATGTATGGAGTCAATAAAGTTTTAGAGTGTTTTGTGTTTTAAGGAGGAATTTAACGACATTTGTAGAGCGACTCTCTCCCACAGCACGCGCGTAGGTGGCAACTCTACATCAGGTTCGATAATATACCGGTAAACGGAACATAAATATAATGTGGAACAGTTTAACGTACACTATGTCCCACACGGCGATAACCAAGTGTCCTGATGGGAGCGATACTTAAGAAACGCCATATGCATGTAGCCGTTCAAATGAGATGGAAGGTCATTTAAATAAAACTAATTTTAATGGCTTGTATCGCGATTTTTTTGTTGTTTTTCGAGCTATAGCTACCCGTCATTATTTATTACTTGGGTTACAATACTTAAAATTCCGTCATAGTTCAGCTCGGGCATTCATTTCTATTTCAAACATTAGTTGTCAGCTTGGCTTCGAACAGGGAAAAGAAGCAGCGGGTTTCGAATGTGGAAGAAGGACAGGTGGACAAATACATAATACATAACTTGATTTATTTAAAGAACCTGCGTGGTCACTCTACATCTTTTCAGTTACCTGGTGCAAGTACCTCCATGTCACAAGTGAAAGAGGGCGAGCCTCCGTCCATATTATCCTCAACAATACTCTATGTAGAGCCGCCCACCAGCCCATGCCCCTACATCATGATATTGTACGTCGAAACGTAATTTGTCAACATATTAATAAGACTTAGTTTATTGAAACAGTTGACAGTGACTCGCGCTGAACTCTATGTAGAGTTCACAGCTCAATTGTAGCGTTGTCACGGGATTAAATGAGCGGTTATTGTGAGCCACAGACACATTTGGTAGAGAATCCTTTGAAATATGACCACCTTAATAGACGTTGTCTCTATCATTGAGACCATTCAAATGGGATTAAAGGCTTTCGGATTAAGCGAAACAAAAACACAGACAGGAAGTATGCAGATAAGGTTTGTACGCTTGCATATAGAGCCGATGGAATATCTAATGTTGTATATACAAACAAAAGCTCACAATATATTCCTATGCCAGTACTAAACTTATATTTCACTTTTGAATTACTTTGCTGTTAGAGTCGGGTAGATAGAGTCGTTAGTCCA
This sequence comes from Pelosia muscerda, assembly GCA_963691645.1. Classification (NCBI taxonomy): domain Eukaryota; kingdom Metazoa; phylum Arthropoda; class Insecta; order Lepidoptera; family Erebidae; genus Pelosia; species Pelosia muscerda. The sequence continues at coordinate 16,030,256 of OY829116.1, read as the reverse complement.
TCCGTGAGATCTAGTACAAAATATGAAATTCCTCGGCTAGGTTACACAAGCACGCCGCGGCCAATTTCGTAAGAATATAGAGTCCGTCTCTAGGTAGAGCATAAACAAGGCACCGCTACGGGGCACTGTATAATTTGCACAAATCATTGTCCGGCACTGCGCATGCTCGGCCCACATGCGATTGCGCCACGCGCCACGTTCACATGACTACACTGGATATTATTGAGTTGGCCACATTACTTCAAATATTAAACTGTTAGCCGTGTTAGCAACCTAGGGAAATGATCCCAACTTCTGTATAGAGGCAACTGGGCGAGGCCGCAACTGTTGTATAGCGGGTAGAGGCTGCCTTCCAATTATATTTTTAAAGAATATCAACAACCGAAATTACTAATATTCCCTCTAACCCCCTCCAGTTAAGCTGTGTCTTGTGTTAGAAGTTGGTTCACGTCGGTAGTGTAATGACCAGGATTCAAACTTGGGACCTTTCGATTACGAGACCGACTTTTTAACCACGAAGTTATCCGACGCTTTAAATATAAAAGAATGTATGGTTCGATTTGTACCATTTCACAATTAATATCAATATTAACTCTCCATCATCTTGACAGTGTGGTTCTAGACATACTGCGTGTGAATTTTAGTCTTTTCATATATTAGTAACTTATAATGGGTGTACGGCGTACTACATATTTAGTTACTTCTTCGAGGTCGAGGTTTTTCTTGTTCAAGAGAGAGTAGAGGGGCAATACCTGAGACTAATATAAAATTCAAGACTATTCAAATGATAAACGAGTTTGGAAATGAGCTGATCACTCAACTTGCTACTAAAGCAAATTGAGTCAATTGTATCTAGACTAAGTACCAGAGAAAACCCCGCTAAGTTTTTTGCCGGAGTCTTATGCCGAGGCCATGATCCGAACCGGTGGTCTATTTGGTAAACTAATTTGACATTTTGTAAGAGACCATAGATGATCTATACCGAATACATTATTTTTCACTTGACTTGACTCACTCTCACGAATCGACAGAAATTGCACTTACTGCTACAAAAGCTTGCCTCTGAGCATGTCGGCCTATTCGTCAGCGAACAAACATCACTTGTCATTAATGATCCCCAGTGCCTACTAAACCTCCAATCAAAGGGCTGCATCACTTTCCTGCTGCGGACGGCATGGAGTGACAAGACAAACGTCAGAATTTATAACAATGATAATGCAATAAGCGCCGAGCGCGTCCCCGCGCCCGCGCGTGACGTGCGACGCCCCGCGCGCGCGCTCATTAAATGTTCAAATTACCTGTGGCGTTCCCCGGAGCGCCTCATTGCCTCCAGAGCGTTATAAAGAGCATGACTGTCCAATGAATCGTAGCTAAAATTAATTTATTCAACAATGGTGCACAAAAACTCCACAAAGCCAAAGGTAGATCTATAATTGCCGGTAATCTCGGCGCGCCGGTAGCGACGGGCGGCGGGGGTGTGCGCGGGCGCAGGTCAGAGGCGATTAATTCGGGCGGTCATTACGGCGCATGACTTGACGCTACCGTGCTGGGTTTGGGCGTAGTGATGTGGTCACCTGGTCTAGTACCTCAGTCCTAACATACAACTAAGACGACACAAGTTATTCAACTCACCAGTGGTATAAGTAGCTCACAGGCCTGTGGACAAGGTTCTTCAATTAAATTTGGTCGACATTTCATCCTCCACTGCCATAAAAAGCGCGCATTCCTCCTGTAGAAACAAAAAATTGTATCTTGTTGAATACATATCAAGATTTTAGCAAATAGATGATGATTCCTTCCTAGAAAGAGTCGTGGCAATGTGTATGCGTTCGTATAATAACAACATTTTTGCAGATACATAGCAGCCATTAGACGAGCGATGTGTGTATGTGGTTCGTCAGATGGTCGTGTATGTAAAATATTCGACATTCGTTTCCTAACAGCGAGAGAGAGCTTTCATTCCAAATAGAGGTAAGGGCCTAGCGGGCGCACCCGCGAGGTAGGTGACGACGTAGACGAATGGCCAGAGGTGGAATATGCGAGGGGCAAATAATTCAGTCGTGTCTCCGCACAGCTTGCAGGAGTCAATCACGCGACGCGGCGCTGATCGCTCCACATACATCTCTTTAAATTTTCAGCTGCGAGCCTCACTCCAGCGGAGCGGAGTGGTCAGCTGTGTTGGACTAGTTATATACGTCGTTTGAATCAAGGGAATTTTACATACACTTTACAAAGAACATCAATATCACTTCAATTTGCCTGATGATGGACTGCTTTAAGTGTAAGACTATTCTTAATTTAGGTAATTAGAAAAAAACTGCAGTTTCGTCAACTGTCAGTTGCGTTTTATTCCGCCAATCAACGCTTCATTTGCTGAATCCGCCATGCATTAGATAAATTGCGGAGACGCGGCAACTCCAGTTGACTACTTAAGTTTCGTTTTAGTTGCCTATTGTAAGAAGGGCCTAAAAGTAAGTATATGAAGTCTGAAGAATGAAAACTACCTCTCCCATAAAAGCCGTACACTTAAGTCAAAATGTAAGGGAAAAAGAAGTAAGCGCCCCGCACGAGCGCCACCGAGGTCATTAGAACTAATGCTAAGATAATATCGATACGAGGCAGCCAAGAAAATAGATGCAGCAACACAGGAGAGAGTGAGACTAAGCACAAGCGAATTAACTCTCAAATGTCGCAACTTTATTTTTCAACCTAACGAAATCACCATCTAAGGTGGCAAATCATACACAGCAGTCAACAGGTTACAGAATATAAACTTGCACATTGACGCCTGCAAGACAAACTCACACCTTAATAAATAAAAGTAGCAACAGCTTCTGTTACGCCAACGGAGCAGAAAATAATATACCTAGTATCAAATATGCATAAAAATGAAGGTTTCTTAACGTGTGGTAGTCGCCTCACTAGAGCCCGGGGCACAAACCGAGCACGCCTCCGACATCTTCTCATTTAACGCTTCCATCCCAATTCAGATCTACCATTACGTGATTTGGGCGACCACACTCCACACAGCCAAGTCAAACAAAAATCAATCATATTTGGTGATATTACAGTACAACTCATCTGCATACTTATGTTGGTATACCTATTCCCTGCGGGCAATGGACCGCAGTATTTAATTGTTATTAATTGGTTAATTGTAACGAGACTGTGTCTATGTGTACACGGCGACACACGTGACGTCACCGCCGCTCTGTGCTATAGGAACTCTCCGTCAGTTCTGTTTAAGAGCTGTAATTAAAGAAGTCGAACAGTACTTACTTCTACAATGAAAACATTCAAAGCTCATGTTCCTAATTCGTCAGTTTTCCCGTAATTTGCACTCTATGCGGTATGCAACAGAGTTGATTTTAAGTATTGGTGAAGTATTAGTAAAGTTCCTGAGTGAGATATGGCGCTGTCTCCGTTATGGTCGTCGGTTGCGTGTCGAACAGTCGCGTCGTTGTAATGAAGTCATGCATTACACGGAACGATGCAATACAAATGGATTATTCAGTATTCAATATGGGAAATTGGACGGTGACACACCGCTTTCTATGAACTCGGCCTGTCTAGTTACCTTTCAGTAGTATAATATATAGAATAAACGATAAAATTTTATACGTTACCCTATTAAGAAGATTTGTAAGCGAATACTGAATTATGGAGACGTACTCGTATTTACTACCCTGGGAAGGAGGGGAAAAGGGAAACATGTTTCTGAATCTTCCAATAGTACCATAATTCGAAGACATGTTGATGTACAAATATATGTTTTGAGATATCGGGCCAGCCACTTTCATTGACGAACCCTGATGCAATCGGGATACAACGCTGTGTGACGATGACGACGATATCTCTGAGTTGCGGCTGATATATATATCTATCTATCCCAAACATCAATCTGTCCGTTAACTTTGTAAACGCAAGTACGAGCAGGGATTGAATTATTTAAATAGTTATATTATGCTCCTCAAACATCTTCTTATCATTGGAAGAATGCCATATTAATAAGTCTATTGTCACGGCCATGGCTAGCTCATAAGTAGATCACTATTATTAGATTGCTGATTGTCTAATAATGTCAAGAGCACTATTTGTAAATACCTTACCTTAACATTTAATATACGAACGAGTTAGCCTCCTATGGAAGTCAGTGGCGGAGCCCGACTCGCCATCACCACTACATATTATGAAATGTAAATATTACTCGATACGATATATCATTCCTAAATAGAACTGTAAATAGCGCGACGACATTTTGTGATTATGTAAAATACCAACTCTAACTTAATGAGAAAGCTATTAACACAGTTTAATATTTGATTAATTAGGAACAAAACTAATTATGTATGTAATGTTTAGGCCACATTATAAAGGAAGTCTGCGATTTATTCACGTAATGAACGAGTTTAAGAGAGAATAGAACGTTGTATGTTTATGTAAATGTTGGTGGAGCCATAACCGTTAAAATGGGAAAATACAACATAGTCTCGATGAGGAATAGAATTCGAACATTCTGCTGCTCCGTGAAGATTTTAAAGATTCTAATTCTATATTTTAAACATTTCAAATACAGTAGGAAATTACAACATATCAGCGACTTAGCGAGAATGCGTACCAAATCTAAACCAGGTACCTACTATATATCTTTATGTAGCACTTTTTAAGATAGAGGTATATCTGTACATGAACTATCCATCAATTGGTTGATCTATTCTTTGTATGTCAATGCATGGAACGAGTAAATATATTATATTCTTTTTTTTTTTTTTATACTACGTAGGTGACAGACAAGCACACGGCCCACCTGATGGAAAGCGGCCACCGTGGCCTATGAACGTGTGCAACACTAAGGGTGTCACACACGCGCTGCCCACCCTGAAAGGCAAGGGGGAGAGCTGGGAAGGGGTGGGGAGGCTAGGAAGGGGAGGGGAAGGAGGGGTAAGTGAGCTCTGGCTACCCTACTTACCGGCGGGAACACAACACGATGGTTATTATGACCGCGGTCTTCTGTAGGGCGGAGGTACTTCCCCAGTTGGACAGCTCATTTCGGACGGGAGATACCGTCCATTCTTATAATATTATGTAAAAAATAACGTCTAGAGTATTAGTACCAGTCTCTAAACTGTGAACTTTGAGCCTTATTTGTCAGTACAAAAAGTGTAAGACGTAATCTAAGAATGTCAATGAGGCCAAACAATATTCTGATTAGAATGCTAAACACTGAATGTGACACGTAGGTACAGCAAGGGTCAAGTTCTCCGAATTATTAATTAGTCAACTCGTATAATTATAATTTATGCGTAGAGTCCAGCTACGCGGCGCAGGGGTCAGGTGGCACCGCTTATGTATGACTACTCATATTACGATTTGCCTTAAGCGATGCAACGACACATTGCGGCAGGACACGAGGGAAAATAATGACTTGTGAGAATATTACAGAAACTTCATAAAATTAATGCTTTTGCAAGTGAATGAAATTTCATGCATTGTAATACTTCTGCAATGGATACTTTATTGTAAATTAAGTTTTTACGGCTTAGCTTAGTTTAGCATAATATGTCGCTATGCTTTATCCGGCGGTGTGCACAGGCGCATTCGATCATTCCCTCTTAATATTTAAAATAAATAACAATGACCTGTATGCCACAGAAGATGCGTTCATTTTTTTATTTTCTTCTTTTGCTTTTCCGTTTTCCTCCGCCGGTGCTGCGATGCACGACTCGTGAGGTCTCTGGTGTTGAAGCACATCGAGAACAGCTTAATATTAAGGAACTGTTTTCCTAATGTAGTAGACTAGAAATGAGTAAATCTACTACTGAGAACTGTATTGTAACTCATTCTCATTTTGTTAAGAATCTTCTAAACCTAACTAAACCTTCTTTTGTACCATTAAAGTAGACAAAAAAGTTACAGCTTAAGAAGGAAAAGCCAAAAAATAAAAAGCTAACGGGTAACGAACAAAGCAAAATGGTTTCATATGTTTTCTTTATTTTCTTCGTGGTTATTTGCAATAATATCTTTCAATTTTAAACCTATAAAAGACTCAGACGTGACTAATTATTTAATAAACTATAAAAAAACAGTGAGGCTAGTTTTGGTCATAGGTTAAATCAGACTCTCTGAATATGAAGTGGAAACTAAATTATTATTGGTTGTTAGGAAAAACACTGCCATAACGAGAGCTAGCAACACTGTAAAACAGCTTACAAATGGAGTTACACCTCACTAGATGGTTGCCAGGCATTTCATTGATAATGAGAACTGCTACCAGTTAAGGTCGAGTGGTGCAAAGTGTAAACTATGTTCATTGGGTGACCGTCCGGCTCGTTAGCTGCGCAAACGCATACGTTAGTGCGCAGCGTGACATGTTTTTGCGCATCCCAAATGAAAGAGCACGCGCGTGCGCCGTTTGAAGAATGGTCGCTATAATAAGCACGAGATGTACACGACTGTAAGAAAACAAGTTAATTAAGTGAAGCTTAAGGAGATGCGTTTTTTACTGGAGCCGCTGTCGAGAAATACTTTAACGCTTTGCTTGATTTTTCACAAATTAATGAGAACTAGTAGCTGTCACATTACCGTAATTACCGGGTAAATACAAGTTGTAGAAAACATCGCCGCTGGCGATAAGGCCGCTCATTGTACGTTCTGCTATTTGTTTATGACCACATTGTAAATCCTTGTCTTATTGTGTACAATAAAGAGTTGTCCATATATCTATCCGTAATAAGTAATTTATACCTAAGTAGAGTCTAATTACGAGAATATTTAGTGTCTGCTAAAACTTGTACTTAGTACAAAATGTGAGACGCTACTGAAGAGCAACGTGTACGATAATATTACACATATTGTATTTCCTCAGAGAAGTACACTGAAATATGATAGAGAAGTGTACTGATAGTACCCACTATTACCCACATTTGGTTCCGTAGCGATAGGCAGGTAAGTGAAACAGTCTGTTGCAAACGGTCTCCGGGATACTTATCTCAGGGAATTCATTCATTTGCGACGGAACTGTACGTACAAGTTATGTATCAGGGCTTAAAATCACCCACGAAGTATATTTTTTCTCTCTCATTAACACGTCGGCATTTATCACTAGGCTGTCATCTTTGTCGCAATATTCCCAAACCACGCAATATTATGCTCTACCACAGTTCCAGGTGGACAGATTGTTCCTCCAAGATTTCTCCTCAATCTCTAATGACATGTTAGAGCGCGCGGGCGCTCCCAGCGGGGTCCCTCGATAGATCGGCGATGTACTCTCATATCCGCTACGTATGCCATCAATAAACCTAACCAAATAAATTTCGCGCAAGTGGCCCACATGCCACGAGCGGTGCGCAGTCGGTGGTCGTTCCCTCAGTGATGGATGCGCGTGCGCGTAATTGACAGCGGCTTGCGCGCCAGAGCACCTACATCAATCAGTGGAGGACGCAGGCACTAGAGGCTCCTCCACCAGCGCCCGCGCTTGGGAACACTCCACCGGGCCGTCGTCATTAACGTAATTACTTACATTGTGAGGGCGCTCCCAATACGGTCTGAAGGTTGAGAAAAAATAGCACTGCTATATTGAAACAAAAACGTGTGGACTGCCCATGCGCCTTGTCAGCTTTCCTTACGCAAGTAGAGCATTGATTGATAAATTCTGCTAGCGTACGTACATTGTACCAATATCAAGTGCTTTTATAATTATGCCACTGTTTACATTGAGTCATTTTAAAGTTTGTTTCTTTTCAAAATATTTTCTAGCAGTACCTACCGGTCATTTTATATATTAATTAATATTAATAATTCTCCTGCGGCTTATAAAGTCAGCTAGTTTTTCTACAAATAAAACACGACACCGTTGTAATAGCTGCACGTATAACTGCCAGCATTTCAAAATAAGTCGATCTATAAATCACGACTCGCAGCGAATAGTCCACTTAACCCCACAGCACCGCGCCGCAGTAACGGCCCGCAGTTAACCCTCGCCCGCGTCACACCCGACTGCACCAATCTACCTTATCTTTTCTAAATCCTTAACAAGATATAGCTGGTTGCACTACTGCATATTAGGTGCATAAATCTAGAGTCGCTGCACGTGCGTGGATGCGCGGGCGCAGCGGGACGCCAACACCGATGGTGTTACAACACTTGCTGGAGAGGTACGACATAGTTAAGGGAAGTTGTCCGAGGCAGAACTTATGTGGAAAGGTTTATGAGTACTGAACTAGGCAAGTGCGTCACTTACACCTGACCATGTCGTTTGTTCCGTGACAACTGGCATATTGTCCACCTGAATCTCCACATGTTGGTTATGTAAGAAATGATAAAATCACAATTCTTTTTTCACGACACAGTGCTTTCTACACAAATTACGCATGATTTCGATATATTTTGTAAATATTGCAAGATGGGAATACTCAAATATACACACTGAGCGGGAATCGAACACACGACCTCCAGCGTAGCAGTTGAACGCTCTACAGCTACGCTACGCTACGCAAATAAAGAAGATGTATTATGCGGAGGAGTAAAAGATGTTTACTTGTTGACTGATTCACTGATTGAATGAATATTTATTTATTAATTACATTAACTTATATCATCCCAACTCATCCCACTCCCTGTCGTACAAGGAGACTAAGGGATAGGGCTGTTTGACATCAGACATATATATACACCCCAGACTCAGCCTCAGATGTATGGTCAACAATGAATGACCGGAATACGGCAATAGGCTCACACACAATTACGTAGAAGCAAATGCAAAGTTTGGTCAATTCGACGATGTGTGTGTCTGCGGCATCGCACCTTTACCCTTCAGGGATAAAGCTTAATTATATGTATATTTGATAAAGTTTATGTATGTCTAAGTAGTAAAGGGAAATTGTGAATTAATTGGAAGGAAGAAAACATACATTTAAGATATAAAAATGTGAAAAATAATCACAAACTCCAGGAGTGAAACTCACTTACACCTTTTTGACCCGTGACCAACACTATGTAATTGTATATTTAACTTTTAACACGAAACTTAACCTTTAATCAAGTAAAAACTGTAAAAAAGCTATAAATTACTTCATCATTAACGAGAATATGCCCCGGGTCGTCCTACGGGTCACCCGATATACAACTAATACGAGACCTAATGCGCCCGTGGCACACACGGGCTGTGAATGCAAATTAAAACCATCGTACGTAATTGAATATTTACTTAGGTGGAATATGTTTCTCCATAGGGTACTTATTACGTATTTATTTGATTCTGAAATATTTATTAATAATTTAATTCTAGAGAACATAATATTAACTCAAGCCTATGTCCCTGAAGGGGTAAGCTGAGGTGCTAGCACCCACATTTCGCCAGTTTGTTTAGATCTCAATGTAATAGGTGGCGAGCCTATTGCCAATAATCGGGCACTTATAAACCTGCGATAAATACACCTATAACTTCGAAAAGCATCGAAAAGTCATTGGTGTGTGCCATGGTAAAACCTGGGATCGAACCCGAGACCTCATCTCAGCAGTCCATTACCCATACCACTAGGCTACCGCGACTTTGTTAATATTTGGTCATTTTGTTCTTCTTTGATAGGGTTGGCTCAAATGGGTATTTGGTTACATTAAGATTTTTTTCTCTAGTTTATACCTTGGATATAAAATACATCAAATGAAAAATAGACAAAAGAAAACCTTCAACGTTTAACTTATAAATCTTTAAAAACACAATGATGTGGTACTTTTTTTAATGGCTATCATTTTAGCATCATTGTGGTTAACTTTCAAGTTACCATCAGATTACGAGATAAATAAAGATTGTAAACTAACAGCCCTATAGTTGGGTGTCGGCACTTAATCGCCGTAACGATGCATACTAAGAATTACTTTTGATTATAAAGTAAGAATGAGTGTTGAATGCGCCGTGATTATCGATGACGGACGGTGACAACACCATCACATAATGCACGGCCATTTGTACAAAATAACACAAGAAATAACATACGATTGGGCAACGACAACTAAGCACGTCGTGATTAGTGTGGCCGCTGTGTGTGGGTACATTCTCTGTGCAGATCGCCACTCATTAGTGTGATTAGAAGATACACTTGCACGCAAACTGTTACATGTCACCATCAAAGCTACCATACAATTTTTCAGATGCAATGAATCGCAAAATTTTAATAAAGTATTTTTTCATTTAGGCCTACGAGATACATAAACCTGGAATTTCACTTAAAGATTTATCAAAACTATACCTTGATATCATTCTCAAAATAATATAGGTATAGATATTATTTAGGCTTTAGGAATAGTTGAGTAGAAATATATTTAATTTTTTTTGTTTGGAAAACAAACAGTACTTTACAACTAAATTGATAACTGACCACTGATCACCTTTTCTCGCAGCATTACGCTGGTGCCACCTCACAAGGAGAGAACATTCTTGATGGCTCGACGAATATCGTTGCTTGCATCTCTTATAATTCCTTTAAGGAAGTGTAAACTACATGAATAATGTATTATCAATTGCTTTCAATAGATTACAAGTCACAGTGGTGTGCGACCATTTTGTTTGTCGCAGTTGTTGACGTTCCCGCCTTGTATCTATTTCATATGAATATCTATTAACAAATTCTTCTCAAGTGGATACGAATGGTATATTCAGCTAATTAAATGCGTTACTCACCTATGGTACTACTGATATAAGGGAACTGTTTCACTGTGTGTTTTCTCAGAAGTGTAGAAAGATGGACACAGACTGCTCTTTAGCTTTGACAATATTTGGATATAAGTTCTCTCATGAAGCCAGTAAAATATGGCTCTACCTTAAGCTATCTAATCTCTTCACACAAATATCACTGTAACATAGTATTATGCTTTCTAATATAAATAAATGGTAACAAAACGTCTACAGCTGCATTCATAGTTTAGAAAATATCCAGCCCGTTGAGTCCTCTCTTAGATCTGACTTCACTGAGCCTGCTATTGTTGGCGCACACACAATGTGGTGATGAGCTATGGATATCGTCACAAACCTCGTTTGAATAAGAATGAGTTGTGAACTGACTCATAAATCTGTTCTCTATGACATTGCTCGGTTAACCAGGCAGCCAGCGTTTAATTGGACACTGATAATGAAGGGATGAAAGCAGCATTGAATTATTTCGATTAAATTCTTTATGAAATGTATTGTGAAGAAGAATTATCGTCATCATTTTGTATTTAAATATTTGGAGTTATTTTGGAACAATGGAATAGAAGGAGTTGTAGTAACACATAATATTAATAATAATGTAATATTAAATCAGATTGGTAACCCTATTAGCTAGTCCATCCACAAGTAAGATTAGATGCCACAAGACTAACAAAGACCAGCTCACTGTTTCAGTAAAACGTAGTCACACTTATCACAGCAAAGTATTCGCACCTGCGCCTGCTCAGTATTACCATGATAACAGCTCAGATTTATACCGCGCCTTATGCTTTTGTGCGTTTAGTATAGACCAGCGCCCGCGCATTGTGCCCTACGCACTCTATACCCCGGGCCCAGCGTGACGCGGAGAGAAGAACCGTGGTACGAACCATAATTATAATTTATTTCTTATTTACACCGTTGTGCGTTATAACTGGTGATTAGAATAATAAATACGTTTGCAAACATGAATCAAGATTGTGGGGCTTAGAGGCTGTGTGTGGAAAATGTGTGAAAGATGGCGAATCTATTCACAATCTAAATTTATTTAAATACAGTTTAATACATAATTCAAAAGAAACAAACTACTGGAAACGGCTCGTAAAAGTAACTCACTGAAAAGGTCCGTAATACTGAATAGGTATGCAGCAACAGGCAAATCCTTAGAAATTACAGGCCTAGTATATATTTGGGTAGTTACAAGTAACGCTCTCTCCATTCACAAACTAAACCTTAATATTTTAGCTTAGGTGAGTAAATTTCCATGTTTATGTGAAAAGTCGGTAATACGAAGTAATACATTCACGGGGAAACTCGTCACCATACGGAAATGCTCAACAAACAATGCCTTCTTGCCTGTTAAGAATATAGAAACACAGTAAGAGCTTCGTTGAAGAAAGCAAAGAAAGCTCTTACAGGTTGCTTCGAGGAAAACGCACTGCACCGTCGGCCATATCATCAATTGAAACAGATGAGATGGTCATACGCGAGCCTATCACTAATAAAAAATCTTCATGCCCGAACATCCCCGGACAGCAGTTGTCGGGGTGGACATTTAACACCCACATAATTGCCGTATTATATAATGTAAAACTACTTTGCTCTAAAATATATAGTCCTATCAAAATAAATGTGATGACTACCTGTACAATAGTACTTAACACGCCTACAGAATTTTCATTTTGGTGGTTTCAGTCTGGTGGTTCCACCATTATGCTGGGAATCTGTACTCTATACTTGTAGAAAATAGGTATCGGACTATGAATATATTGTTGACGCATACACCATGTCAACTTTTTCTTTTAAATATAAATGGAACTAGAACTGTAGGGATACTCTTCCGATTAAGTTAATATAACTCGTTCCAAGAATTCCTACGCTTCAGCTCGAACTATTCAGTTCAAATTCTATTTATGGCATTTATTAAGTTTTTCCAGATTCACCAGTAAGCCTACTTGATACTTCTCTTTGAATAATCTCATCCTATAGACCGCTTTTGAACAATAACCACTTGTCCGACAGATTTTTTTCTTCACAATGATCTTTTCAATCCCTTGATGTTGACAGTCACATAAAAAGATGTTTATGGCGCTTGTAAGTACACGCGCACAAAGAAAACATAACAGTCGCTGAGAGTTCCCACATCCATCGACCAATGAGCGTATTATATAATCGACAGCTGCGCCTGGAATACTACTTTTTACCTATCAAGGAGCAGATCGCGGATGCTGCGAGCTCTGACGTCACGGGCCTGCGATCAGATCGCAGTAAATAACATTACAGCAGTGGGCTGGCTTCCTAATGCCGCATTGTATGGTGATGGTATCGAGCCTCGCTATCGGTGTCACATCACGCGTGGCGACGCATGCTCGCCGCTGAATATTATTGTAAATATTGTAATGTTAAGCAGGCTCTTAGTTTATGATACATTATGTCGTAAATAAAGCAGATGAGTCAAATCTGACTAAATATCTGATGACTGTTGCTTCAAGTATTTAATTTATATAGATTAAAAAATGGTTTCATCTATTTTTGACATTTCTTATCTTATCTAGTTAATGATAAAATTTGTATTCTTAGCCAACTTTTAGTTTGAATGGGGAATGAACAACGGTGCTGTGAAACTAATTTCATTATCTTCATTATCTTACAACAACTCCTGACGAGTCTGCTATTTAGGTAACTTTGTAGCACGCAGAACACACGAGCAATACATCACAGGTAGTGGACAGTTAAGTCTCTAGTGCGGCGAGAATAAGTCACTGTGTTTTACTGTTAACGACCAATTCGAGGGTAGAACTGGTAACTACCTACTAATTATTCAATGGCAATTATGGAAGCCTGCCTCGCTATGACTAATAAGACGATAACAAATAGGGCCCTTGTTACAACATCAATATACATGATATGTTCCACTGAGAGTGAAAGAGGTGAATTTTCCCTCGCCTTTTTTAAAGAATTTTAGTAACCGAAATCCTTTAACCTTCAGAAGTGTGTACCTACCGTCGAATGTGTAGAAGAACCCAGAACCTTTGGAAGACTCACTAACCAATAAACTACATATATTGCTCTATGTATTTTCACGAAACAGGTTGCAGTGCCACCGCCTGTATGACCACACCCGCATAGAGTAGCGGAAAGTTTCCTCGAAATTCTTACTTTATAGAGAGGTTTAAAGTAACCTAGCCTTTTTTACAGCTTAAACGTGTACAGAGATTTCTCTATAACCTGTACAAATTCCATTGAAAGAACTCATTTCTAAGGTTCTGTAATAGGGGGCTTAGATCCACTTACACATCGAGCAAAAAATACATTCCAAAATGGACATCTGAAACAAATCTCAGTGGATCGTGACACTTGTGCAATTGTGCTAGCAATATGTCAAGTCACAAAAACATTTATGGTCCAGTTGTCTGATAGTATCTGGCGAGCCCTTCGAGCGCAGCATCATTATTTCAGCGTCGTGTAGTGGCCGCCGCGCCGCCACTCCGCCGCGATCGTCGAGCGACACATAATGGCTGCTCAGCGCGCGCTGGTCGCACTCTGTAACCTGTGTTAGTGCGCGACACCTCGTAAAACAATACTGACTAACGGTTAGCAGGCATGAGTCACATCTGCGACTTTCACTAATGAATTAAGAAATCACTAAATTCGACTGAAAATATTATACAGCAATAGTACATACTATGTATGTTTACTGTACAAAAGAATGTAGAATTAGGTTATGATGGTATTTAGAGTTGGTGGACGTAACCAACTGTCGGGATATAGAGAAAAATCAGAATTAATATAATCAGAAAAATACTAAATACGTTATTTAAATCAAAATCAATATTACAGTAAATATTGTTAAGGTATTAACGTACTATTAAATACACTGCAATGACAATGACAACACACAAAAATTTCAGAATATATCAGACCAACTTCCTTGCAAATCGCAGACGTGGCTCGGACCTAAAGTGAGAATCGCACCTTCTTATCTTCCAGGTCTTTGCAAATCCTTGAAGTGTTACAATAAAGTGAACAATTCACGGTTCGACAAGTGATTGCGCAAGCGACCGTTAGCGGGATTTACTGCGGGCGATAGCAGCAACTAACAGACCCAAATAGGGGCGACTAGTCGCGGCCGCAAGACGGATGGTCGCGTCGTTAATGTGCCCCTTTACGCCGTGAAATGTTACCAGAGCTAAAATAAGGCGATTTATGTGGGAAACTGCTACCGGTATATATTTTTGTGTGTCTATTGTGTCTATTATGGTATTGATTTTATCATCTAATAGTTAGTAAATGACTTAAACCCGGTTTCATTTAAGGTAAATTAGTCCCTCCTAAAATCTTCTAATGAATTTCCGCCATGTAACGTCTACGTCAATATTTTATACACAAAAAACTATTCCTACTATTCCCTTTCAGACGAGAGCGGTTTGCGTGGATTTGCATAAGTACGTATGCAACCATCAGGGGATGTGCTCTCAGACTCATGCTGATGCAGTACTCACACTCTTCAAGATACACTGACGCTAACAATGATCAATTATTATTTTTATTAAAGAACTTGCTGAGAACGCGCTAATGATTATAATCGAGATGATGCTTCTCTTGTTCATAGTCTTAATGCATTTAATGAAATATATTTAGAAATAAAATGATTAATGCTGGCTGAAATCCATTGCTATAGATAAAAGTGTACATAGTGTTAGAAAGCCAGTTGAACGTCCGAGGTTCGTTAATAAATTAATCTTATTAAACGCTTAACTGTTACCCAGACGGTGAACCAATCGAACGATATAATCGTGTATCAGATCCGATATCGGCCACTTATAATAATAAATATTTTGCAAGCTTCTGAGAACTCACGAATAACTACTTAATAATTGTGCAGGGCAGCGTATCTCAACATGACGACGTTTTACACTACCTAGATCATCATTACCATTATCAGCCAGACGGCGAAAGCAGAAAAGGATTATATTAACAGGCATGAGACCGGGTGATTTATAGCCGTTTCAGAAAAAAGTATTTTGACACAACTTCTATAGTAAAATCGTGTGGTAGTATTAATTATTTTACACGTCCCATACATTCTTCTGTTCACCTATACATTATTCCCATAAATTAGTTAAAAAAAAAATATTTTCGGCCAATTCCAGACAATTTTGCTATCAAAACTGTGCCCAGAATCTTTTTCTCCGAAAAGACTATAAAATCACTGAGTATACTTATACCTACTTTAGGTACTTTAGGAATAACCGCAGTTACTTATTCAAAAAAAATTAATTAGAAATACCCTTACTATAAATAAATATCTTCACGTAGAGACAGATGGTAAAGTTTAATTAGATCAATCCCTAAGTTGACTTGCAAATACAAGTAGTTATTTTTGGTTCTTCACACTTTTTATCCTACATTGTAAGAACCTGAGAACTGAGAACGAACTACCATAAATAATATAATTATCCTTCAAGTACGAATGTTGAGAACCGCTGCCTGAGATCAACCCACGACCATTTTTTGTTGGCTACAATCCACCTAATAACTGGTTCAGTTAGCTCACTGCTTTCTAACTCAATTATAGTTTTAATGCTATAAATATTATAGTTACAATTTGATTAATGAGCGACAAAACTAGGTGAAGATTCCAGATTAACTTTTATATATTATTATACCACTGTTTTTGTAACAAAGGGGCAACGGCAGCGCAATGAACCGACTTTTAATTGGAAGGATGTAGAAGGTTATGGACTAGTAGTTATGGCAGACCATTTATACACATCTAGACGTCATACATAACTTACAATTACGGATACTAAAACGATTGTATCTAAACATATTAAAAAAATACGAAAAAAGCCCCAACGAAATATTGTTCACTCAAATACTGCAATGTTATGAATTTATTTGTGAAAATTGAATTTTACATGCTTAAGAAAGTCATATATTCATGTCAGAAAAGTTGGTTGAGAAGACAAGACGTGTGTGTGTTTGATGTGTATTGGATAAAATCAATAAAGAAAAAAACGTATTTTTAAAACCTGTTGTAATCGAACAATGAATTGTTGTATATCGATCCCATATAATCATTACCATCGAAGAAAGAAGATGTTTTCTAGGACTACCTATGCACAAAGGTTTACCTATGAACAAAGTTATTTAACACGTTTTATTATTATTGACGATTTAATTTGTAGTCCATCTTTATGTTGCAACTCACTGAGACCAGCCATTGAGCTTAGCTGGAGGGGTTAGAGGGAATCTTAATAATTTCAGTTACTAATAATAATATTCTTTTCTTTCTTTCCTGAGACTTTGCCTTCAGCTTACCATCAGCATGGTGATGTCAAAATGACATGTTAAATAAAAACAAATTTATAGCAATGTTAAATAATTCCGGCATGTTGTACAGACTAAGTTATTCAACATGTTACTTAATCTGGACTTCCACATGCCTGCTATGTTTCCAAACAAACTACCAAAGTAATAGTCCCTAGTTTATGGGTAATAGGTATGTTTGCTTACTGTCAAGCGAAGAATAGCGCCATCAAAACAACACGACGCAAGATAGACGTAGCCTTTAAAGTCCAGTGCACCGGAAATTGAGAGAAGGAGTAATGTCTATAAATCACAACACTAAAGTCAAGGCACATGCGTGTACATCACTAGCACTAGGCCATAGATCTAGTGCTCCTATCTATTGTCAGGGTCAAATGATGAGATCACCGTGGGCACCACCGCGAGCGACTTTCCCAGGGATGTGGAGCACGCGGCTAATTGGACCAGTTATGCCAAGTGATGAAACTCTGTACCAATCTGTACGCGTATGCTAATGAACTGCTCGACTGTTCCGCATGATATTCTCATAAACATTAAACACACTAATTACTACAAATTAGAAGGTTAATTATACATTTATTGCATTAATATTGATCTAATTCCATGTGTGGCAATCCGTTATGTCATGTAAACACCATCTTACTTAGTTACTCGTTATTGATCAGATATATATATAGATATATACGTCGCGTCAACAGATTATGTAGAAAAACTGCATTGAAACCTCATTGGACTAACTGAAGTTGTATCGTAAAGGGAAGATTATATTTTTTTTTTTATACCACTTAGGTGGCAGACAATCACACGGCCCACCTGATGGAAAGCGGTCACCGTGGCCTATGGACGTTTGCAACACCAGAGGCGTCACACACGCGCTGCCTACCCTATGATACCGTTGGCATTATAAGAGCTGTCTTATACGAGTAATATAATTGTTAAAATGTAGTTTCATAGCTTATTGTGCATGAAAACTGTCATTGATGTTTTATTCTTAACGTTTTAATTTGAATTTGAGGATTTCAGAGAGTAGATAAATATTATTTTTGTTATAACTCTAGTTGAAATTAGTCTTGCACTTTCAACTCTGCAACCGCCTAAAAATAGCCCTCGCTCTCTCTACATAAGGAGTGATTCCATAAATAAGTCGAACTGTGCATCATCAGAGCCGACACCCCCTCATTACTGCCCAATTACATCCTCTAGTAATTGGCCGCTCCCGTGGGTGCCCGTACAAATTGCTCATAATAACATATCTGTGATGTTTACTTGCCAATTATATCATAATGTTGCCGCCAAAATGTCGAGGGTCAGCGAAACGTTGACATTTCAATAATCTCATTCGTTTCCTTGTGGCACTGTCGCATGTCGCTCGTTACCAAAGAACAGAAAAAAATCTAGTAGAAATGTGGCACGACAGATTCTGTAGTAGAACCGATATCACCAAACTTACATATACAACCGCTAACGATATGTTGCATTACTAGTAAACAATTGTTTCGATTGGTATATGACCAATCGGTATATATTAATGCTAAATTAGCCTAAATGCTAAAATGCTAAAAAACCGCGGTAGCCTAGTGGTATGGGTAATGGACTGCTGAGACGAGGTCTCGGGTTCGATCCCAGGTTTTACCATGGCACACACCAATGACTCGATGCTTTTCGAAGTTATGTGTGTATTTATCGCAGGTTTATAAGTGCCCGGTTAATGGCAATAGGCTCGCCACCTATTACATTGGGACCTAAAACATAAACTGGCGAAATGTGGGTGCTAGCACCTCTGCCTACCCCTTCGGGGATATAGGTACCTTGTTGTAGATAAAAAAGTATATATTTACGTTTCGTATCGTGAATCGAACATGCGTGTAGGGTATTGTATATTTACGAAAAAGTTTAGGCATGTGATAGTGAATTCTAAGAAAGTTATTTGAAGCTTTAGCTTATTACAATTAGTGTTGCCCAAATTCAGTCTTGGTTTTGCAGTCTTGGTCTTGTTCTTGCGTTTTTGCAAGACCAAGACCAAGAACAAGACCGCGTATTTTTAGCAAGACCAAGACCAAGACTGACCGTGCAAGACTTGAGCAAGAACAAGACTAAGCCTGCAAGACTCTTGCGTCTTGCAGCTAGGACTTAGCGCTATTTCACGGAGTAGTTAGGTGTAACAGTTCGGTGTATAGGTACGCTTAGGAATTCTATGAGACGCAAAAAACTGTATCAAAGAATATGAAAAAACTGGACCTATGCGCATTACGACTAATACCATAAACATACCTACATAGCGAATAAAAAAATATCCATTAAAATCAAACTGAGTGCATGCATAGTTATGTTTTAACCATCGGCACTTTGATAATGCGGCATCAAAGGTTTTGTACTTACTTCTCAAAGAAATTTGCCGCTTTTCGGAAGTACATGGTTATAATACACGCGCCGGCGGCTTCTTTTGAAATCATATACAACAATCGTTGCCGCCGCGCCGAAATCACAACATTTGACACTATTAGATTGCCGCCACAGGGCGTAGGTATACTCATGCAAAATAATTTCGAATTTTAAGAGTACCTACAGGTGTTCCAAAGAATAAATAAGTTTCAGAGTGCTTAGAATGAAAATGAATACATTATACTGATCACGCAAGTAGTATTATGATTGGGATAAAATGGTAAGGATAGGTAGTAGATGTCATAATAATTTATTCTCTTTACTATGGCTATGTTAATTCAAGCTCACAATGTTCCAATTCTAATACGTTTTTCTAAGATTTAAAGTAAACTTTAATAAATAGCAATAGATTAATAGGTAATTGCAAGACTTGCAAGACTCTTGCTGCAAGACCAAGACCAAGGCCAAGACTGGGAGCGCAAGACCAAGACCAAGACCAAGACCAGGTGTATTGGCGCAAGACCAAGACCAAGACTGGCTAAGTCTCGTCTTGTTCTTGCATTTGGGCAACACTAATTACAATGAGGTTTATCTGGTCCAATTTGTCCTTTATTGCGTGATAACTGATAACTCATAGTCTTTGCATAACAACCTATAGCTGCGTTAAATGCTTTACACGTCAGTCAAACATCGCAGACTAGCACGCATAGTGTGCCATTGCCAAATACAACAGTTTACGCAAATATTAAAAAAACGTACTATTCACAAAGAAATCACATATTTTGATGAGCTTAGTGAAAAATAAACAAGTGGTATGAGGAAAACGATAATCCTAACTGTTTATACGGTGAACAGCAGAACACAAAGGAATGCAAATTACACGGAAAAACTTTGCAATGGAGCGCCTAACGCACAAAAGTAGGTAGGCAGTGTAGGCACATGCGCGAGGGCAGATCCGTGCTCCTACATACATTAGGCTTAATAAATCCAAACCTCAGTATTTGTACACAAATTCGCTCATTATGCGGGAGAACCGTGAATGCTGGTAAATACGAGTAGACAAATATTTATAAGTTCTGCGCGTGTGCATAAATATACCTTTACTTGCTGTGTACAGAATTTTTCTATTTTGAACTATTTAATAGTATTAAATAGGTTATTTCAACCTACCGTACTTTTTTTTCATTTATGGCACGTCAATTTGACTTAACCTCGCCTGATGTTAAGCTGAAGGGAAAGTCTCATGAAAGAAACACGTTCAGTGCTACAATGGTGGTGCTCAGCTAGACGGCCTCGTCAGATGCTTTTTCACGCCTCGCTTAAAGGACCCTGGAAACAAATGATAATGGAAACAATTTTGGAACCAATAAATAAACAAATTACTTGGTGGTTCAGCGTGAATTCCGTTACAGGTTAAAATAACAGTAATAATAAAAGACAGTGATTTGTCACTTTTTCAAATTAAAAATCCTTCGTTAAATCATTAAATGAAGTTCCCGGTTCCCGAGTCGAGCCAAATGTTTTACGACCTTTATTTCAGGTAATTCTCAGCAGTGCCACACATACAGATGTGTCCTTATTACGTGGAATGAAAATGTAATATGTCAAATAAAAATAACTATGTAAATGAACATCGACATCTACACTAATGTACAGTATGTAATGAACATCTCCAAAAAACTGCATTGTAGTTGAACTGCGTTATCACGTTTTATTCAATATTCATCGTCGGGAGATTCCATCTATGTTAGAGAATGAGATTAATTCGAATTAAATTGTGATGCATAATTAATTTTAGTGAAGTGAAATGTGACAAGTCATTTAAATTTCTCTATTAGAAAATACAGTTCTTCTTCCTACAGTCCTTTAAGTGGGGTGTGAAAAAGCATCTGATGAGGCCGTCAAGCTAAGCGCCACCATTGTAACACTGAACGTGTTTGCCCTCTTTCATGTGACTTTGCCTTCAGCTTAACATCAGGCCAGGTGAAGTCAAATTGACGTGCCATAAATAAAAAAATAAATAAAAAACAGTTTGTAAGAGATTCGACTTAAAAGAAATCTACTTATGTTAGAGAGCGCTGCAAATCTGTTATCTGCTGGGGGCTCACGAGATCGCGGCGCGCGTTCATCTGTATTCAGCGCGCAGCCTCCGCTTATCTAGCGCTTGTCAACCCCTTGACTAATACTCCCCCACCACTGTTGCCCAACATGAAAGAATAGCTGCCAAACAAACTTACACAGAAACGCTTCTACAGACTGGCAACTACCTGCCGTCAAATAGTTACCTTCCGTTGACATATTACAAAAATACAAGTATCTTTAATATGGCAACACTTATCGTATAACTCCCTTGATAGATTCAATTACTCACTCACTCGATCATTCATTAGTTTACTTGTTTATCATTTGAATATTTTCTCTTATAATAAATCGGACCATCAAACAGTCTACACGTGTTTTCTCTCCTTCCCGCGACCATAATCCTCACACCTTTGATATATTATATTCATAAGAGACAATACAATTTCGGACGCTATTTTTGCAATGGTTGCACTGTCAGGTGTAGCAATAGTATTTAATTTCTATTTATATATTAAAAGTGAGAGAAACATATATGTAATATACCTACTATCGCGCAATAAATAGTAGCTCGTCCACCACTGCACAGCCTGCGTCATATCGTCACGACATTTGTGAAAGCGGTAATCTCTCGGAATGAATCTGTGTGCGCCTGCGCATGCCTTGAATACTTGTCACTTAATTTATTAATATCCACTGTAGTTCGACAAAGAAATGCAGCCATAAATTATAGATTAGTATCATTGTAATTATCCCCCCAATATTTACGGTTGGCAATACTGTTAAACGTTTATAGATGAATATTAATTAGAAGCTAAATACATGCAGTCATGCTCGGCGACACGGAGCCTATAAAGATTAAGCTAAATTGGCTACCGCTGGATCTATTAATCTGGGTAATTAAGCAATGACTCAGGCGGCGGGCGAGCCGCGGATGGGTGATCGCTATTTAGATATCGAAGGTTCTTCGGCGTTTCGTCGATAGATCAATGCAGTCTCACGAGAAGATTGCATTTTACCGGACGCTTGCGTCCTCCACGTTATGACTAAACATTATGAACAACGCTAAAAGTCAGATTATTCAAATATTTTGAATAAATAAATCAATTAGCTTATTGTAGTCCACTGCTAGACTCATAAAACAAATGAACTATGCCGGTATTAAGTATATAATAAAATCCAGAGTGACTGTCGCCAGTGAATAGATACGAGATATACGAACTAAACAAGTTTATCGTATTTATTATGGTTTAACGCAATTGATTTAAACCCAATATAGCTTGATTTGATTGCATATGTTTCAAATGTCGATTTGTACACACATCAAAATACGAGTATTTACTTAAGTTCCTGAAAATACATATATAGGTACTTTTCACACAAATGGTTATTTCTTTATAAAATTCTATGGTTTATCCACCCCGAGAACATCTCGATTTCTCAGATGTTAATCATCATTCCCTGAACTTTTTTCCCAACTCAGTGGGGTCGGCTTTCCAGTCTAACTGTGATGCGGCTGAACTTCGATATTTTCCGTGAAGCGACTGCCATCTGACCTCCACAACCAATGGTCTAATGACCAATGGCGATATCGAAGATCCAAGTTAGGCTGGTTGGACTTTTGAGGGCTCCAACTACCCGTAACGACTGCCATAGATGTTTGTATGGCAACCGGGACCGACGGCTTAACGTGCTCTCCGAGGCACTTATAAACCTGCGATAAATACACACATAACTTCGAAAAGCATCGAAAAGTCATTGGTGTGTGCCATGGTAGACCTGGGATCGAACTCGAGACCTCGTCTCAGCAATCCATTACCCATACCACTAGGCTACCGCGGCTTTCTCAGATGTTAATATTCATTACTAAATATATTGTGTACAATAAAATTATATATAGTTATCATAAAACTCTTTTTTACTCAGCATATTTGTCAAACAATCATAAAACCTTAAGATTGATGAAGTATATTAATTTAATAAGCACATAACACTATATCATCGCTTGAAATATTATTTTGTGTAGAATATGTCAATAAAAGATTAATCTTTTTAACGGGATCCCCATGATTAGCATAATTTTTATACCTAAGCTCTGTTGGCATAACGTGTTAGGCATAACGTTTGTTAACGTGATAATTAAAAATACAATGACATTAGGTTTTTAGCATATTTTTGAGATATTTCATTTACTGCTATTTATTTCTTCATGCGTTGTCCCGGTATCACACAAAATTTCCGTTTAAGGTCTGAAATTTACCTTCCTACTTCTTTGACGACCTCTGTGACGTGACGGTAATGAACGCAACTGCTACGCAGAAGCCGTGGGTTCGATGCCCGCTCAGTGCAAATATTTGTGTGCATTGGTCTGGATATTTCTATGTACAATATATATATTTACAAAAATAAATATCTAAGTATGTTTATTCGTGTTCGAGAACCCATAATACAAGTTAGTTAAACTGTGCTTACTATTGGTCTAGGTGGCGTTGCGTAGAAATATTTATTATTCTAAATGATTAATATTTATATAATTATCATAGCGCGTTATTTTTACGTCACAGCTGCTGTTACGAGACAACATTGAGACGAAGAAACATCATATATACACTAATATATACCCAGTTCAAAGTTGACCCGCCGCAGTCTATAATAGCAATTACAATATGGACCCTATTCCAATATAAAGGTAACCTATTGAAATATCGAATTTCTGTTACCCGAATCTTAAAACCCCGAAAACGGTTGGTAGAACTTTTAAAAGACAGATGTAATGAATGACAACTTTCTATTATTCCGTTTTTCATTTCCCAGATGAATCAATTTCCAGGTGCACTAAAACCAAATTTTCAAATAGTATTTTTTTGTTTTCCATAGTGTCATAATCCAAATATAGTTATACCAGATTCACAGAATATTTTTTTTTGTTTCCCATCGTACCATTTGCCAAATAAACTATTACCAAATTTTCATAATCTTTTTATTTGGTTCCCATACAATCGTTTTCCATCTAAACTATGTACAGGTATAGTAAAACTCAGTAAATTTATACGATTCATTTATTGGGTAGGTACCTACAGCAAGTGATTTAGAAATATTAGTTGCCTATCACAGATAGGTTTAAGTGTCAAATTCGACTCAGCAGGTTAGGTTAGGTTAGAACTGCGACCCCCGCACGAGCCGAGCGAGCGAAGCGAGCGTGCCGCGGCAGCGGCCGGCGAGTGCTAGAAAAATTCGATTCAGTAGGTTAGGTTAGGTTAGAACTGAACCGACTCGCTATTGTTTTACTTGCCCATTACAGTCAGGTTAAGGTTAAGTACCTACCTTGTAATTTTTCCATTGGATTCATTTTTAAAAATCTGGATATTGTTTGTCTGGATATCAACAAACTGCATTTCAAAAATTTGTGTTTTAAAAATTCGGCTTTCGTGCATATGGATTACGATCATCTGGATTTTGTGCATTTAGATTTCGTGTGTCTGGAATTCGTTCGTCTGGATTATAAAACGTCGTACAAATGAATAAATAGGAAAATGAAATTCGGAGTTGCGATTATATGGCAAATAAAACTTCGAAATTTGGAAAACCGGGATTATGAATAAATGGCCAAACGTTTTCTGGATTATGATATTCGGAATATTAAAATTCGGGATTAAGATAGGTAACCCAATATAAACTGTGACAGTACATTACAATGTTAGCAATCGACGCGCCATACAACGGAGTGGTATCGATGATCTAGACATTAGCATACACAACGCAGAGCAAGGGCGCTCTGATGGGATCGCATCGACGATATCGGCGTCCCTGCATCCTGCGCCAGCGCATATGCAACACTAGCATGGATATTACGATAAACAATAAATAAATAGGCATTCAATGCGATATTTAGAAAGACCAAGAACCGAAGCTTGTACTTTCTAAGGTTTCTTACTTCTATCGGCGGTACCGCAAAAGTAAGTCACACAAACAATGTTCAGTTTTTATACAAAACTCTGAAATTGATAGAGTACTTTGAAATCCGTAATAGACATCAGCTTCAATGACGTCTACCCGTTCAAGGATAAACAAAAGCTTGAGGCTCATAATGAATAATGCTATAAAACATTCTCATGTATCATAAAATATTAAGATTATTTTAATGTATTTAAATATAAACTAACACAATGGTTTCAATTAAAAACATGTTATTGCTTTTCGCATTCACAGAGCTAGCAGTTATAGGATCCTAGTTCTAAGTCATCTATACAAAACGTGAAGGTACGTGAGCTTCCATAATCACTTATCGCAAGAAATATACGGCATGCCGCACTCATTGAATTCATTCAATCGGAGAACTGGACAAAACGGGGGACTTGAAATTCAAACCTAGACCATTACGACACTAGGTTCAAATTAGTCGTGTTACTTACTGCGATTCGCGCAGATCATCAGGCTACTTCTCCACCAGAAATATGCTATGCTACGTTGCTATAGATGTGTCCACATTGATAGAAGAACTGGTAGAAACTGATTCAATTTTTTTTTATATCGAAGAAGCTATGGATGCGAGCTGTATATGTGTGGTGTGGATAGTCGCGGGTCTACTTACTTGCTATATAGCTTAGTATCAGTGTTAACGGTCAAATAGTTTAAGTTATCATTTGCATCCCCGCAGCATAGCAGCATGGCACATCTTGGAAAAGCAGCCACGCTCTCCTTGTCTCGGCCAGGAAGAATGTCCCGGCGCATAAACAGTATCTAATATATCGGCTAATAACGATCGTTGTGATGCTAATTCTCTGGAGAACGGACTTGTGACCGTGTGATATAGATTCCAACTTAGACTTGTAGATGAGATAGGAAGTCGTTACTTTGCCGCCATCTTGGCGGCCGCCTTTTGTTTTATTCTTTGAGAATAATTAATGTATATAACATTCGTTTCCATCATTGATTGTAAATCATGTCGTAGGACCAAGATGCTTCAGTTTGCAAATTTTCTAAAAGGTTCACACAGGTAGTTATTTCATTTTATTGTACACATAAATGACATTAATACAATACATATGAGATGTTATCTTCAAAGGCGAGCTTAACTCATGATGGAGTTCACTTCTAGCAAACCTACAGTGGACAAAGGAATTTAAATGTAAAGAGAGGTAGTTGTTGAATAGGAATAATAGTTTGAATTATTTTTAACTGTAGATAGTTTCAGCAGTAGATAAAATGAATTTGACGCTATATGTATTATGTATTGAATGTAAACATGTTTATAGGTATTATAATTATTGGCGTGACGTACAATTAAATATATTCTATTCTATTTTAAAAGCAGCTTCATTTAAATATGTTATATTTGCGTAAACTTATTAGAATACCATATAGAAATAAAGATGCGTATTGATAAAATCAATATAAACGTTGGTAGGTAACCAATTAGGAAACAATTTATGACAATGTTGTAGATAAACCGTTTGTCCATAAATACTCGCCAAATTAACGGACTTTGTTTTACATTACATAACTCTTTGCGAATGTATTACTTTTATAAATAACGGATTAAATGAAACATACGTGGACCATATCAGTTACCTATTATTTGAAAAAGTACCTAGGTCAGATTAAGTACCTGGAAGTGATGGACTTGCAGTAAAGGAATCGTAACTGTAAACTATCGTTCCCGTGTTCCTGCTCAATGGAAGGCAATATTAATACCTCAGTGATATTATAATGATTTCCTGCTATAACAACGTGAGTATTACTCACACATGTTTGTTTTTATGGGGTTTAGTCGGTCAAGTGCGAGTTGGCCTTTTTTTCGCGTGGCCCACCTGATGGCAATTGAATACCGTGGCCTATGGACGTTTGTAACACCAGGGGTGTTACACTCGTGCTGCCCACCATTATAGAGAAGAGGGTGGAAGGGGAAGGGGGAGGGGAGAAGATTAAGAGAGTCTCTGTGCTGTCAGTGCAGAAGACAAAGAAAGGTTTCTCGGTCTTCCCACAGACAACACAAGACCTCTCCAGTAAGCTCTGGCTACCCTACTCACCGCCGGAAACAGAACACGAGGTTATTCCCCAGTCAGACTGCTCAATTAGGACGTGGAGATACCGTCCTAATAGTCCGGAGCAGTCAACAGGATAGAGTTGATTGCCTGAATTAAGTTCGTAACGTAAAATTTGTATTAAGATAAGATATCGAAGTAGGTGTTACATCGCGGATATCCATTACAAGAAAATATATCAGAACTAACGCAAAGTACCACATTATTATGTAGAATTTGCCATGTGCAAACCTAAATATTTTGGAAAAGCAAGGATAATAAACTTATGTAATCGTTAAAAGACTTTCAAGGCCTTTTAAAGACCTTTATATATTTTTTGAAGACTTTTCGAGAAAAATATACTTTTTCCAAATAGGTATGACAAATATTGGCCGTTATGGTCCGCTGTGAGGAACCGTCAGCCGCCGTGGGCCGCCCACTGCATCGCACATTGCGGAACTAAAACTGTTCCTCCCGCGGCGCCTTTATGACAACGCACCGTCAAAATCGACACTTCGGGAACACAAATTGAAAAAAATATTCAATTTTACGCACTTAATGGCTCGTATATTATTTTTATTAATTTATTACAGACTTCTTTAATCTTTCTAGAAGTAAAGCTCGTCGATAAAGTCTGTAAATTATATACACGAATATGAGATACAATTATAATGACCCCCCGGGTGTGTGCGGTTCAAATTGATGCTAAAAGTCATGTTTTTCTTGATATTAGACTATAATTAAGGTTTAGGTTAACTAATTAAAAAAACGAGAAGGCTTGTAATACGATGCGAGTGTTATTTTTTATATATTTAGTTGTCTTAAGCCTATGAGCCGGTTTCATGACCAAGTATTATATCAATAAAGTAATATAGTAAGTTTAAAAAATATACTTTCATTAAACCTACTACATTCAAATTGAAAATAAATCTACCTATGAATTTATCATTTTAAGAAAAAACAATGATTTTTATCAGCGAGGTATCATAAATGCCAGCGCGATGTGATGCACATTTGAAACTAGTCTGTATCCAATCTTTATGATGATATATTACCATTTATCGAAATTATAAGTTTCATTATAAGTTTCATATGCAGTATAAATATAAGTTTCATATAAGTAAATTACCCGATTGGTGGCGAGGAATAATCACCCCCCATTTCATCCGATGACGTCGCTGACGGTATCACTGCGAGAGAAGGAAAAAATTTAAAAACTGCACCAACCCGTCTGGCTAAAGTGAAACCAGGAGGCTCAACATTAGGAGAAGCTTAGGTCCAGCAGTGGACTGAGATAGGCTAATTGGTTGATTGATGAACCTGACAAAGGCTATTTTCGTATTTATTTAATAGTGTGGATTCGTAAATAAACCTAAATATCTAAATGGACACACCTACGTACACCATTAGGTATCAAGTAAGTATAAGGGCGTAAGTACCAGGGCCACGCCTCAGTCCAACACAACACTGCAATTTATTATTATTACGTTGCATTATTCAAATAAAACACTAAACATCCATCTAAGTCCGTATTTATCACTATTTCTCGCGAACGCCGACAACTTCTCAGGCAGTAAGTATCAGTGTACAATGCGCGTGCGCCGCTCTGGCATCGAACCACAACCCCGTCATTCAGCGGCGTCACGACTCCCGCGCACGTTGCGCGCTGCTCGATACTGTACGCGGTGATTAGTGGCGGCGCAGTGGTAAGTAAGGGCGAGGAGGCTGAGTTACGAGTAACGAACCACTGCGAAACGATCTCCTCGGTAACGTGTGAGTTTCAAGAAAGACAATCGATTTCAACTGAATTTAATAATGATTTTATTACACTATTGAGAGCTTGAGAGGTAAACCGTATGGTTTTGAACACATCCATATACCATGGTAACCCCCGTCCATTGTCACCTACGTGGTGTAAATAAAATATTCCGATAACAAGATCATGCTTGATCTGTCTGTAAAAGATTCTTGTCTTAAAAATTTATTTGTATTTTATTATAAAGCACGAAATTATCCCTTCCTCATAGGTAACAGAAATATGTCACCATAATAGATACCAACAATGTGAACGAATGTGGCGATATGGACATACTATGAGAAGAGATGATAATAATGATGTAAAAAAGGTCCAAAGTATGTAGAGGGCTTTTGGAGCAGAGGTCGGCCCAAGAAAAGATGGATAGGTTGTGTGAAAGAAATATGGCAAAGAAGGGAGTGACCGAGTAAATGACAGCTGATAGGAATTTGTGTAGGAGAATGAAATGTTGCGCTGACCCCAGGTAATTCACCACACAGGATAAGGGCAGGGAGATGATGATGATAGATACGAACCATGGTATTCAACATTTTTGAAAAAGGAGGTATATAATGAAGTGTTGTTCATGTTTTATTTTAATTGCGTTGAACGGCCGTAAACCACTACTCAATCCGTTCTAGACGAATTCTCCTTTTTCTCCTAAACCTAATCGCATACCGCAACGAACCATCTGATAACTATTCAGAAAGGATGTATACCTCAGCTCGGCGCGATTAGATAGCACTGTCGATATCTGCGCGCACGCAACTCCGCCGGATCGCGCTCAGCTTATTTATGAGCCGTTAGATCGACAAGTACAGCGTGTATACTGTGGTGGTAGACGCGACTTACATATTAATTAGCTACGTGACGATAATGGTGGGTACTTGAACTACTTCATAATTACCTTGTATATAATCTTTCAATCTCCTTTTGTGGAACGCTACGGATATTTTTTTAAGCTTAGGTAACTACACTGTAGTTACAAAGTGCTCGGCCCATCGGATCGAAGTGTATGTTCTGATTGATACTGATGATACTGCAAAACTCATTGCATTTCTTCCTAATTGGGAAAGGAGTAAACTTCTAGGGTTCGAACCTAATCAAGGCTTTACCTCGGCATCTGTGCCGTAGCGGTAGAACATTCGACTGCTTCACAAGGGTTACGGATTCGAATGCCACTCAGTGCAAATATGTGTATAAAATATAAAAATTATCTAAGTAGGTATGTTCATTCTAGATCCCATAACACAAGCTAGTTAAACTATGCTTAGGTACTTTGGGCAAGATAGCGTTTATGTAGAATGTCGTGAAATATTTATTATTTATTCATTTGATACCGTATATTGTATTAATTCAAAAAAAATATTATTTGTCTCATAACTATTTACTTTCCACACAATTTAAACATACACAAACGCGCACGCCCTCACACACACATACTCACGCACACACACGCACACACAGTAAGTATACAAATCTATTAAACATTAGAGTAATTTGTCACCTACAGTCATGTTTACTGAGTTATGAGCACCTCTAACAAACCATTACAAGCGTTATTTATGAATGTAACGCCATTGTTGACGCCAGCCATGTTCATAGCGATTGTCAAACATGCTGCGACATGTTCCGGACTATTAAGTACATATTATTAATATCTCAGGACATACCCTAGCTCCTGCGATGAAAACAACTCATTAGCGTTCTATTTACTTATTATAAATGTAATAATGCCGCGCTAATAATAACCTTGTGTTGTGGTTCCGGCGCTGAGTAGGGTAGCCAGAGCTTACTGGAGAGGTTTTGTGTTGAAAGTGGGACGACCTTTGGACCTAGACAAAATGCATTCGCTCCGAAGCTACATTCGCCATCGCTCTGAAAATGTATGGCAGTGACATTTGTTGTCGGAATCGGATCACATGACATTCGACAACAAATGTCACTCGCATACATTTTCAGAGCGATGACGAATGTAGATTCGGAATGAATGCATTTCGGCTAGAGCCCCGGGAATCCCTTCTTTTTCTTTTGCACTGGCAGCCAGCATCCAGCATAGCAACTTTCTTTACCATCTCCCCTCCCCCTTTCTCTTCGTTCCTCCCCTCTTTATGGTTGGTCGCACGAATGTGATACCTATAGTGTTGCAGGAGTCCATAGGCCACGGTAAACACTTGCCTTCAGGTAGACCACGTGATTGTCTATAATAAGTGGTATAAAAAATAACCAGAGGAAAAATCCAAGGAACCATATTTCATCATGCAGGTAATTACATCTATATCTATATATATAAAAATGAATCGCGAAATATGTTGGTAAGCGTATAGCTCGAAGACCGCTGGACCAATTCGAGTAATTCTTTTTTTTATTTATTCGTTGAACTCTACGGAAGGTTTTTATGGAGCAGCGAGAACGGGATCAGAAGTCCAAACAGCGGGAACGGGATTAGAAGTCCACGCGGGCGGAGTCGTTGGCAACAGCTAGTAGTGAACGCGTTGACGATGTAGAATGTTCTGTACAACACCTACATACGTTGGTACTACATGTATGTTTTGTAAATACATACATAATTACATACAAGTAAATAAAAAACGTTTTTCTTTGTATTGTGAGTGTACGCAACTACACACGTAACCTTTGGTACCCGCTGCCCCTCAGACAACGTGTAACTTTGTAAATAATGTACCGTTATATAATTAGCACGTATTGTGTGCGATGTACTCGCCGTGCCGCCGCTCACAGAAGAAAGGAAGCGTTTACATCACACAAAAGAATGCAAACCGAACAAAAAATTAATACTCCTCAACCATTTAGGTCTGCGCTTGCGAATGTTGCATCGTTTCAGTGTGTAGACCGCAAACGCTGCGGTCTTACGGATCGTATGTTATGACTTAAAGGTGAGTGTACACCGGGCTATACCTGTGGCACTGTACAACACGGTGAGCCCACGATTTATGAGTACACTGCCCGCCAATCCAATAGTAAGCGGCCATCATAACTATTGAGTCACACTGAAATCATTGGAACCAAGATACACTAAGGCTGTCACCTACTTCCTATGTCGCTGGCATCTGTCACAACTTTTGATTGAAATCGTAGACAAGCACCAGTAACAATATCTTAGTCGGCAAGAAGATATTCATTCAGAACACGAATACGTATATGACGACATCACTCTTATTTCCGTGCGAAAATTCTCTCATCTGAATATCTAGAAGGGACTTGAATCCATTGATCTGACCACCTGAGCGACTAAACCCGTCTAAAACATTCGAAATTCTCCTTTACGTCTTAGGGGGCGTCGTTGAAGCCATCCATCGATAATCTTACGATCTATCGGAATTCATCACCGAGAAATACAATGTAATTTTGTAGTATCAATGATAACATATTGGGTAGGATGTACAAGTGAGGTGCTATCTATCGGGATACACCTTAAGTTCGTCTATGTTTATTGTTGTGTATGTTTGTGTCGTCTTTTGTTTTACCTAGTGTGCCCACAACCTAAAACTTTTCGTTTTTAAAGGTGTAATGAAGATAGTGAGACCGCACATTAGGCCGCGCCGGCGCGAGCGCATCGTGCATTAGCGCGAATATCGCATGTATACCCTGAGCCTGCGTCGATTCTAGTACACTGACATTCAGCTTGATTTCACATGAGATTTTTTTTAAAGTTTGAAATGTTATTACTAATTTAATTTTATAAAAATATTTATGACTACGAAAATTTAATTGGGCTTTCACACAGCCGGACGCCGTTGATCGATTATTCGCAGCCGCTGTTGTAGGTAGTCACTGCTCCACAAGTATCCTACATATAACATTGTAAATGTAAAAGTTTGTAAAGATGTTTAAATCCTCAGTAGGATAGATTATAGACCTCGGAATCACACATACAACCTCATCACGGAAATGAGTTCCAATCCAAGGGTTACAGAAACGGAACCAAAATTGCACGCGAGCGGAGCCGCTGCCGTCAGCTAGTAATTGTATATTGAAGTACCAAAACCTGTACAATATTAATACTCTCGAAAGTTTATGCGAATATCACGCAATGTTACATTACGTACAACACTATCTTTTTTATACCACTTAGTTGGTATAAAAAGAGATAGAAAGAGAAGAAGAAGAATATAAATGTGTATATATATTTAATTTTGATGTTTTGTTAGTGGCGTGTAATGGTATATACCGAATTAATGATTTTTGAATTTGAACATTACACATAAATATATTCATGCAAACAAATATTGCACTGAGCGAGAATCGAACCTCCCAGCCGAACGTTCTTCCGCTACGCCACATATAAACCATACCCATATCACTAGGCTACCACGGTTGTTGAAATAAAGCAACACATTTATTACGGATACACCGACCCCGACATCACAGCGACAGCTGAAACGGCAGGAGTTATGTCAATAACGCCAAGAAATAGTGATAGAGTCCGTTCAACAATTGTATTTCAACTTAATACAATAACTTAGTCAGAATAAAATTAATGAATATTTGTTGTATGGTGCACGCGCGCAGGCGCAGATGTTAACTATAGTGAAACTACCTCCAGAAATGATGATCACACAACAGGCCCGTTACGTTACGGTTACATTCCTCTATAAATCTCGTGCCATGGCACGGCATGGAGGTGCAGATCGTGTAAACAGTGCGCAGGCGCAGCTATCGCGTGAGATCTGCGATATGCTCGCACGTATACACATGTACCGTCCGTGCGTTTCCTGATAACATGTCTTACGTACCTGTATAATATACTGTTCACTACTATGTAGGTAGGTATACGTTATCATGGTTTCAGGGATCTATGCGCCTCTCTCAAGTGAGAGCTAGGGGTCTCCGCACTGACATAAAGGGTTTAATTAATGGTACAATAATAATTGTAATAGTAGCGGTATAGTGCGCGGTAGCCTAGTGATATGGGTAATGGACTGCTGAGACGAGGTCTCGGGTTCGATCCCAGGTTTTACCATGGCACACACCAATGACTTTTCGATGCTTTTCGAAGTTGTGTGTATTTATCGCAGGTTTATAAGTGTCCGGTTAATGGCAATAGGCTCGCCGCCTATTACATTGGGACCTAAACATAAACTGGCGATTGCCAACTGTGGGTGCTAGCACCTCTGCCTACCCCTTCGTGGATATAGGCGTGAGTTTTTGTTATGTTGTGTAAATTTTAAAATTGTAACACTATACGTGTTTGTAATGGTAACCCTTTTTACATTCAGCTTACCATCAGGCGGGGTGAGATCAAATTGACGAGGAGTATAACTGAATAAATATAATAATGAACCTACTGAAATGGGCGCAAATAAGGCAAAGTTCTTTCTACCAACTATGAAAATTTTTTAGATAGATAGACTGATAGATAGATAAAAACTATCAATAGATAGATTACTCTTTATTGCACACCATAAGACAAAAGTAACAGTATTTATACAGTAATAGATACCTACATATCTACATATCTAAATACATATCATCGACAGCGATCTCTTCCAGACAACCTTTATATCGATTTATTTTGGTTAGTTACTTTCAAACGTATTGCGGTCACAGTATGATCGTATTTAAATATGACCGTAAGACATAAATTCAAGACTAAATTGCACTAACCAGACTCTTGTCCTAATCTACAGTACCCGCCAGTCAAGCAATACATCATACAACGAGCCGCAGCTAAACAAACCGACTACTTGTTTCACTGACGCCTTATCAGATTGATAACGATCGCAGATAAACAATTTACTACCGGTTGCTGACGGTTGCCGTGGACGTAGGTGGAAATTATATCACAGACACGGGCTCGAGAAGATGATGATTAAAATGATTCATTTTGTGTCTTGAGGCGCCAAATGTTAACTAAGAAAGGTGGTTGCAATGTGCAGACTGACTTACACTCTGTTCTCTGATCTTCGTTGATGGATATGCTAGTAATATTTACCCAGGGACGTGCATTCCATAGAGATACATAAACACTACCTATCCAAATCAGAAATTATATTATGTATGTGATTTAGTTAAAAGTACATATAATTTATGTGATTTAGGTGGGTATGCGCATGGATCTACCGTAATAAAAAAAAATGTTCGTATGATGATTATCACGAGGAACGTTTTTAAAAAAATATTGGGGATTTTGGAAGGGGTTGCCCACAACTCAAGTTTTTTATGAAATGTGGGTGTTAGGACATTGCACATATACCGGCATGACTATAAATGTGTGTGTAAACATATTTCAAACCTAAAATAACCTCTCACAGGAACTAACTGTTTTTATATCGACATAAAGGTACAAAGCTGTCGTATTTCTATAGTTTATAAGTTACTCAAAAGTCAATCACAGGTACAGCAGTATTCAATTATGCTTTATTTTATCAACTGCTCACTTGGAGCCACCCACGCCGCGCGAAGCACCAAACACATCAACTCAAGTTAAAAAAACTTTAAACTAACACGCTATCAATTATCTAGTAATAACAAACCTTCGCTCGGCTCTCTCGTACGAACAAACAAAACCTTCGAGTGGTGTTATTGTAAGGGATGACGTCACGATTCACTGGCTGTGTCTCGGTCACAATGATGACGAAGGATCAACATCGCATGATAGTCCGGTGACTGGACCCACTGAGAAGCATTAGGGTTGGCCAAACATATGAATACCTATTTCAGAAAACTGAACCACATACCTTGTAAGTTTCTGACACGTTCACAAAGAATCAAAGAATCAATATCGTTTATTCAGTTTAGTCACATAAAGAGCACTTATGAATGTCAAAGTTTTACAGTAATTATGTACCTACATTTGTCAAAAATATTATAATTTATAATAAATGAAATACTTAGTAAATAAATCACACACGCGCACGTTCACTGATACTTTTTTAAGTTTATCCGAAATCACTCTTTGAAATAAAACCACTTTTTAACGAATCTTATCGCGATTTATTTTAACTATTTTAACTTATTTACATGTAGCCATCTTCGGAAAGGTGGCCATGACCAAAAGGTAGGGAGGTGACTAAAGATGACAGTTGTCACATAGTCTGATATATCAGATATCTTAAAGTACCCGAATTAATTTTATAATGAATTGTTGGTGTTGCTATTTATCAAAACTAAAATAACAATAAATAATTTGTGATAGAATTGGTTAAAGGTGTTTTTATTTAAATGAGATTGACATAATTAAATAAAATATAGCAGTGATCCTATATGCATAAACCAATTAAGGTTTTTTTTTATTTTTACCTTGTAGTCATTTTTAATTGTTCTTGAAATTCTTTACATTTTCATATTTTAATCAAGTATATTAACATAATTAATATTTATTTATAAATTAAATAAAGTGCGGGTAGATGGTAAATAACAGGGCACGTATTTTTGTCACTATAGTACATTTGTTTAGGTACATACTTAAATAAACGTATACAATCTTGATGTATCTTTTTAATATGTTTAATATAAAAACTCCGTATGAAAATACTTTTCAGCTTAGAAACGGATTTTAAAGACTAAATACCGGTTTCGAACCACTAGTTAGCCTGTTGGTTAGCCTAGTTTATTTGTTTCATAACATTTGCCACAAGATTTTATTTTATTTAAGTAGGTACCTAATCAAATGGAGTATAAGAACTTATGACAGTTCTTTATACTATGTCAGAGTAATAAGTAAAATCTGCTAACCAATTCGATACTGATGTTCTTTGCGTTAAAAACTGGTTTATTTCCATTGGAGCTATCATGCAACCAATTACCAAGAAATAAGACGTCCACCGCTTGGATATGAAGAAAAAAATAAAGCTATTATTTACATTTTCCAGTAGCTGCAACGATACTGTCTCTACAGCCGTATTAATTAACTAAGTGCTCTTCACAAGTTCGGGATTAATCGTTCACCGTCCATTACAATTTGGAGTAACAGAAATTAAAAACCTGATTGCTCGCATTAAGTGGCGGCCGGCATCCCTGCGCCACTCGGCCCGCGGCGTGGGCGCGCTTACACCGATGTTTGCTCCTAATACTGGTCCAAACAAGCCGAAACCCATCAACTGTGTACTTTATTGGGTTCACGTTTAAACAGCTTCCTCCCCTCGTCCCCCACCTCCCCATCCCCCACTCCTCACTCAACAGTCGACGTTTACGCCGTACCATTGTCTCCATGAACATGAACATAAACATATGTTTTTACACATTTTGTCGAAATAAAACACCAAGTAACGCGAGTATAACAGTTATTTATATATAAAAGAATATTAGGCAAGTACTAGCGGAGTGTTCTTACTATGTTACTAGTTTATTTAATGTGTTTTTGATGTTTGTGAGAAAATGTTTTAGTGTCAAAGTTATAGTTGCGAGAATGGCCGCTCACAATAGACGGACTGCCCGCGGAGACACCGTAAAAATAGATCAAATGATACTTTTTATTGTATACGATTGTACCTACTTGAATTTTATGATATAGTTAGCTCAGCATCTGTTGCTGTGTTTGACTAAATGGTTGAAATGTCCCTCCCTGCATAACTATGCAGTTATCAAGTTATAATACTCGCCACACAATTGCTAATTTGCATTAATATACCACAAACATTGTATCTACTACTGAGTGTCGGCGCACAATCTTAGGTCGATTGTTTTACCGTCGATCAATTATGTAACCTACTGGCAGTCCACTACTAGGTATTAGGTATACCTCACTAAATCAGATAAAACATTGTTCAAAGATAGATAATACTGCAGGCATTATTTCCTTCTCTTGCTAGTGATATTGTCAGCTATTTTGTCCCTTAGTCGACTTTTAAGACACGCTCAGCTTGGTCTGCGATAGCAACACATAATATTTTGCATCACAGCATGGCCTCTAAAACCATAAAGCAGTACAATTTGCCTGTCAAATTACAGATTCAGTTGTTAACACAACCGAAGACATTCATATATATATGATACTACATGGATGAGAAAATATTTATTAATTTATGGTATTGTTATGTAAAATTTACAAGCAACGAACACGGCCATTCTGTGAAAACACATCCATTCATCAGTCCTGCCTACTCGATTACGTAACCCACCGATCGCTACACAGTTTTTTTACGGACTACCAATAAAATATATAAGAACAAGAGATATAATTACTGGAGCTCCTCTGTCCATAGATCACAACAATCTGGCCATCGCCGGCCACCAATCCATAGCCAAAACAAATATAAATAATTTGTCTACAGCCACTATCAATTAGCCTCCGCATTCCACAATTACAGCCCACCGGCCAGTGGGGGCTAGCACACAAATTATCCAAGTACAATCACACATATCACAGCGACATTGTCGACAAATTACAGGATTAAATAATCGATGTGCTTTTTCCACACATCGTGATTTGTGATCAAACATATAATTTTTAATGGAGCTTTTAGAAATAATAAAATTTTAATGGACATCTAGCTCTGGACCGTGGAAATTGAAATAGTCCTCGGCGATGGTACACGAATAGGCGAACAGTTGTAATGGCGCCCATTTATATATGATCTCACTTTTTAAGTGTGTGAGCAATAAAAAGATGTGTAATTTATAGACGTATAAAATTGCTTAATTTCTTAGTATTTCATTTCTATTTATGAAGCAAAATTTTGAGGACCCATCGGTCGAAGAGTACTAAAGTTACTGTTAAGTATATAACAGTTGCTGCTGCGTATTCCAGTTGCTGGTTTTATAAAACATCAATAATTGACTCAAGAAAGATTGATTTAATTTATAGATGCCCACCGCCAGATATCGTAGAAAATAGTAATTTAATAAAAAATAATAATTAAGAAAAACAAAAAACCCGACTGCGTAAACCAAAGAACTAAAAAGAACGAAACAAGCCCAGGAGTTAAGATTTCATACGATACTCACAGTCGGGGCCCCTTAGGAAGATGTGATTGGTAAAATTTAAATGGGCCCCGACTGTGAGTATTGTATGAAATCTTAACTCCTGGGCTTGTTTCGTTCTTTTTAGTTCTTTGGTTTACGCAGTCGGGTTTTTTGTTTTTCTTAATTATTATTTTTATTTTATACTTTTTAGTTACGATTCATTTAAAAGTTATTTTTTTATCAAAATATTATTTTTGTTTGTATATCGTTTATCCTTGAAGTAAGAAAATTTTCGAGAATGAATGTTTTGTTAAACAACTTTAAATCGTTATATATCCTAAACTATTAGTTAAAATGAAAAATGGTAAAAGGAACCTAAAGACGATTTTAAAATACCTATTCAACGACACCCCACTTGACATAGTTCGTCAAATTTATTTTTTTTCATTTTGACTATATGGCGCCTGGTTGTCGCTGTGGTGATTTTTGATTACTGTCATGTCTTTAGTGACACTCGCAAGGTTAAGACGAATCGATTGACGTAAGAATCATCAAAATCGGCCTATGCGTTTAGCCTCTAGAACGCCACATAGAAACAAACATACATACATACATACATACATAGACTGATAAACACAATACCCTCCTTTGCGTCGCGCAGTCGGGTAAAAAGTAAGTTCCTTTAACCCCACCTAAAACCACGATGCCATTTTATACATGTATTGCATACTTGTAATTTCCTACTACCGAGTTCTAATGAAGTTAACCTTTATGTTTATATAATGTGTTGTTTTAGGATAATAACTATAATGATATGGACTAAATTACGAATAAATTCTATTTTTCTAGAATTAATTACAACATCGCAAATGATATTGTAAATAAATATTATATGTGAAAGAAAATATTTTCACAAAATATTGGAAAATACTAGATGAAAATATTATCATTTGTGCAAGTTTATCAAACACATATATGTGCGAGCAGCTAGTAGCCAGGCCCACAAACTATACAGTGCATGTACCTTTAATAAACTTAATTAACGTCTACGAAGTACATTTTTCACAGGATGCTGTGAATAGTAATTTATTTACAAGAAAACGTAGAAATTATTGAACAATGTACAATTTCAATAATTTGTAGGCAAGTAACGAACGCGATATTTATGGTCAAAAGCAGTTCACTGATGGCGCTGGGTGGCTGGGTTGCTGCGCCCGCGCATCGCGTGCTGCGCTAAAGGCCGCCATTTAACAGACGACAAGTTGATTATAGCACACACGTATTATTACTCAAAGAGTTGTAATCGATCTACTATTGTTATATCTAGACTCTCGACAATTATGGACACCGTTGTTCCGAGAAAATATATAATGATTAACTGTACCTACCTCATACTTCACGAAAGGCAAGTGCGTGTATCATGCTAGATATTTTTAGCATATAGTTACCACGTATTTTAAATATATACAATGAAGAAAGTGTTGCGAACAAAATGCATCGTAAAAGTGGGCTAGAAAATACTTCACCTCTCGGTCTCTTACAATCCACTTTTACAATTTTCATTTTTGCTTAATTTTCAGATTCAACTGATGTTACCATACCATGCCTACGTTGACAGCCAAGTTTAGTAGATCTCTAACTCACCTCATTGTGTTAGTTGTAGTATTTATTTTTCTTCTCTAATACAAAAATTTTGTTAAAATGTTAGACCATCAATGGTCAGATTTAAATAACTGTTGTGAGTTGTGACAATTTCACAATAAGCCTATAACCGACTGTAATACAATAAGTACCTACTTGTAACTCTTGGTACGCATCTGTGCGACAACACTATCCGTTACGTCACGCGACTATCCGACAAATAACTAATTGTTTTCGTACACTAACGATTTATTGCCGCGTCGCCCGCGCTCGTGCTGCATCTATGTATCTACTGTGCGCTGACTCTTATCTTGTAACAGATAATTGGGGACCATACTTTCCCCAATACAGCGTTCTACAATTAAAAAGAGATAAATAACGATTGTAAGTGAAGTAACAATGAATTATAGCGAACAGTAATCAGAAATGTGTTGTAATATATTGTTTACAAGGTGGTGTTATTGGAGGCACAGATTATATTATCTAACCGTCGGAAGGTCCCGTTATTATTATTTAAGCTAGATTATCTTATTACAGGGTGATGAACTTGACCTCATTCTCTCTTGTCTCACAGATTTCGTCCATTTGGATTTTATCGCCTTTGCCCGGTGTTGGTGATGGCGTGTCGCATCTTAGTGACCATAAAGTGGCTATAAAGATATTACTGCGATCAATCGCTGTTAACATTTTCTAAATAAATATCTACGGACCTCACGGATAATCGTACAGAGATTACACAATAGTAGTCGTAACAGATTGTGGCAAAGTAAAAGCACGGCCGACTGTGGGTACCGACGCTGCTGCAGCTTCGACGAACACTCTTAAACCTCCATCTGAGGATGTCGTTTACGAGGTCCTAGCACAGGTTATATTATTACGAGGATGAGGATTGCCAAGGAGCTGACAATATATTGAGAGGTTGCTACAACAGCTCCGCGATGCAGAAGGATTCCATGACGTTCTGATATTTTATTATTATCATCTACTATTTTATATACTTAATAGATAATGTACATTTTGAATGCCCACGGTTACCACCTCAGCTCAAGTTGATGAAGGTGATTCTGTTGGACTCGGACCGACTAAAACGCACGCCGTTTGTGGGTCTTTGATTGCCGGAGGTGAGATTATACAAGACATACCTATCTTTCGCACCCCGGCAGACCCGAGGACATCCCTTTGAGATGACCCCCTTCCCTTAATGTGGGAACCATGGTGACTTTATCTAGCACCCCGATATGGAGAGACGTAATTTGCGCCGCCACCGCCGCGGCCTGCTTCTGCTAGGGTGACAGGCAGATCCACTCCACACACACATCACCCCCAGGCATGCTCATGAAGGACGGAGGTCATTCTGCGACCTCCGACGGCCGAGTCGCCTTCACTCATCGCGGGCCATATTATTATTATAAATACTTTATTTTTAAGGTACACACAAATTAATTAGCATTACTGATAACATCTAAAGTTAATTTTGTGTTATAAATAGGTATATACTAGTATATTAAAACAAAACAGGTCTGTAAATTATGTTAAACTAAATAATGAATATGTGCAATAATTACGTGACACCAAACCGTGATATATACTCGTTATTTTTCTATTGGCTGGTGATACCTGCCTGGTGCCATTCTGCTGTGCCCCTCCTTTAAAACGTGCCTTTGTACGACA
The DNA here is from genome assembly GCA_963691645.1 of Pelosia muscerda. NCBI lineage: Eukaryota > Metazoa > Arthropoda > Insecta > Lepidoptera > Erebidae > Pelosia > Pelosia muscerda. Next base: position 15,987,781 of record OY829116.1, on the reverse strand, counting down.
AATCAATTGATATTTAAAATAATTATGAAGTTTGACTAGTTCTACATAGTCTGGTCTGGTATTACGAATATACTAAATTTCTGTAGGTAAAATCTATTTTGATGTGCATAAATAAATATATAAGTTGTAGCCTGGAACATATTTTAACATATCTATGTGCCTAATGTGCGATTTAAATTCGTATTCCTCAAGTCAAGAACGTAGGATGCGACAGCTTACAAATTGCTATTGATCGTCACGTGTCAAAGTAATCAATTTACATACAAATGATTGGTTCCGTGTAGTATGAACAAGAAATAAAACTTGTAGAGCTAAACGGGCAAGGCACCGTCGGCGGTGTCCTAGGCCGATACGATATTTATTGATGGACCCTGTCGTACTATTGAACTTTCTTTTCTGTTTTTTATTTTTCTTTTTTAACAACCAATATTGCTAATATTACTTCTAACCCATCCAACTAAGTTTAACGGCTTGTATTAGAATTGGGTGCAAGTTGGTAGTGTAATAGCTAGACTTCTCGACTCTGACTTTAAATCTAAATTAACCTACTGTTAAAATATGTGGGTGCACTCTAATCCACCTGGGCTTGAACTTGTACTTCATTCTCTTAAACCAAAAAAAAAGTTTAATCGAATTTTTCATTACATAGTTTCTTCTAATATTATCTTATCTTATTATTTATACTGTTGATTGATGACACTTGGTGGAACTTATTCTTATACATTATTGATAACACACTTGTACTTCTCCACTGTATTTATTATTGTACCTAACCGGTTTCACCTTGCGGCATTCTCAATTATCTTAGTTCGTTTTGGGATGCGTGCTCTGAAGCTATGGCGGACACTTCGACACTATTCCAAAAATCCTCAAGATCCTTTCATAAATAACAAGAAAGAAATCTTCCGTCTTTTTTCCCCCATTTTCCACCCTATTAGAAAGCTCTCGAAAAACGATGTATTTTGAATCAAAAACCAAGTTTTGTAAGTGTAGTTTAGTGAAAGTTGGTAAAAAACATGCCCAGCACTGACACACACACTGACGTAGAAAGTACAAAAGCAAAATCGATCACCTTGCTGAAACTGAGACTCTCGCTCGCACGGCCAAAAAAGAAACCAACCAAAAGTCGCTTCTATTGACAGATAGATACGATATGCGGCTACTGAGCATAGAGAGGTTCATTCTTATGTATTTTACACATACCCTCCATAATTGTTTGCATATTCCGGTAATCAAATCAGAGGCTTCACTTCATTCACAGAAGTTATGCTGCGTCAGCGAGCCCATTTTTTTATTTATTATTAGGTAGAGATACCTACTAATAAATAAATATTTCAATTATAAAAATAAGTTGCACAGGCAGGCGGCACTCTCAGATACATTCAATTAATTTAGTAATTAGATTAATCCGTACACATCACAACTAGCCCCGTTCCCATGCGTGGCTCGCAGCTCACACTCTGCACGATATTCCCAAGTCTATGATTCATTCTGCACCATATTCCCAGGTCCATTATTCATTATTCTGTAGACTAGACAACACCGTTATCCTTTTCTACAACCTGTCACTACAATTTTATTGCAACAGATTTATTCGACCTATCATTTAAATAGCTATTATAAAACACATTTTATTGAATGACAAATATTTTTATATGTTTTCGATGACATGATGAATACGCATACGATAGTCGTTATGGCTGACATCGGTACACAATACATTTACTAATATTTGACTGCTATATTACCGAACTGACTTGACGACAAGAGGTGGTTATACAATAATGGACAAAGAAAACAAATTGAAGTATACAAGCCTTGTGTTGCTATAAAATTGACTAATAGTGCAATGAACTCGAGATGTTTTTTATATTCTTATATTCGGCACAAGTTCAATCACGTTCAAGTACATAACCTTTTTTCTTTCATTGCAGTTCTTAGGTAATTTTGTGGCATAACGGAAAATGTTCCACTATCTTTGTCGAAATTTTCACCATGAAGATTAACTTCATTGTGAGACTACTTTTTGTGAGATCCACGTCAAACGGTTGTGGTTCTACTCCTTGTTTTGTGTTACCTAAGTATTTATTGCTTTATGACCTTTAATTGTGTAAAGTAGAGTCCAAAATTAAATGGCAATTTTTCTAGTCTCAGTGCCTTAACAAGGGTTGACAATTAGTAGAAACGTGGCCCAGGTCTCGTGTAGGTCTTGCCGCTAACCCTGACCTTCATTTTCATAGAAGAATATTTGTGAGAGGTGCGATCAGAGTCATTGTCGCCATGCTGAACAAGTTTCAGGGCAGTTATTGTTTAGTTTGCAGCGAACGTCTATACCAAGTATATTAAGGTTATTCTGCAGTGACAGTGGCGTGCTCTGAAGAGTGGAAAGGAGAAGTAAAAAGGTGTCCTTGCGAAATGTGATTGAGGATCCGATCAAACCCCGTGACTAGGAGCTGCCTTATTTTCGTGATATAATAAGTCCTTTAGTGAGGGAGATGTTACCACTTCAATACCCACGAATGGGATTCTTGTCTCTAGTTAAATTATACCACCAAAATACTTACACAATTTTATCTATACTTTAAATGTGTATATATCAGGGAGTTTGATGTAGGTATGTATTTGGCTAAACATCGTGGGTGAGATTTTATGTATAAAATAAAATACCTATCTGCCTGGCTATCTAGTCAGAAACGTCGAATACGTCTTAAATTTATATTTATTATTATAATAATTGGTATGCCTAACAATTCTAATCTAATCTATATAATTAATTGTATAGAATTTATTTGGACATCTTGTGAATCAGGTTAGTATTATAAATATAAGGTGGATTGTATAAAAATGTCAAAAATCTAAATGACTGCGCGTTATTCGCGATACAAGTGATAAAAATTCTGTTCTCTGTGGCTGTAGACACGAAACTATGAGAAAAAAATGTATTCAGACAAAATATTTTAGCAAATAACTATATTTTCAACCGGTGCCATAAAAGTGACAAGCATTAGGCTGGTATACTTCCATTAACATTAGATAACCTTATGTAGTTATTTTGATGACCGTGCAGCCGCGCGGAGACACGACCATCAACATATGTACCTACACGACTTATAGCAAACAAGTTAATACACGGGAGAAGCTCGTCCATATTTTGTAAGTGACACGATATACATAAACATAATGAACGGGCGAGCAAAGCCGCGGTAATAACGAGCGAGAACATGATGAGCCCAGCTCAGAGGTCAGAGGCCACTGGAGTGATCTGCATAATCCGAATATTTGGAGTGCCGTGCCTCGGCGCATTCGGTATCATCTCGTAATTGACTTAATAAATATAGTCTCGAATAAAAAATAAATAAATGTACGTATAAAAAATAAATAAACGGATAAAAAGGCAACGTTATTGGCATGATATATGGCTGGAATTAACAGCGAGGCTGTTTAAAGATCGGTACACTTGCGCACTCAAGTGCTTGTATTTATTTATTCGAACAAGATCACAGCGATATAAGTATGGGTATGACGTTGTCTAGGATGAGTTAGTATCACGTCATTAATTAAAGCGCATGAGAAACTGATTAGGAAGTTTTTTTTTTCCTTATGGCTAATTTAATAAGTATTTAGATATCACACTACCTCCTCATCTACATACTCACTCAAACATATATACACGCCCATGAAATCATTCAAAAGGGGCATAATGATGTGAAAGGAATCTTGAGTTAATTACTTGGTTTTTTCACTTTATTAAGTAGTCTCGCTTTGATTAATTGTATATGTTGTAGGTGGGGTGCAAGTATCCGTCTACGGAATATTGTAACTTTGGTTTTGAAAACTCCATTTTCCTATGTTCTGGGTGAATTAGTTTCGTGGTCCGTCGAAGAATTTTCAAATATTGCTGCCGAAATCGACGTCTATTTTTAAAAATTACTCTCTTTATAGATTTGTGCAACCAGATATGATTGCGGTGAAATTGCACCACTTTTAATATCGCGAGGCACCTAAATGGGATGGACTTGGATTTTGAAGCAAGAAAATTACTATAAAAAGTATAAAATCTTATCTAAAATGTCAAAAATAATCTCGTTCAATTGTTTGTGTGTGTGTGAACCTTATTTTAGGAAACTTATAATTCATAAAAAATAAGGCCTCAATTTCTTGTATCTAAAATGTGCTGTTCTAGGCTCCATCACACTGAGTCAGCTGCTACATTCGCTACTGCCACCGCACCTTACCTTACGCTTATCAGATCAGCGCCATGTTTATAACACAGATATTTCAATACAAAGTTATTCGATTGTTGCGCACGTATGTACCTACTTTGTGCGCCATTTTGCATAAATCACATGGACGTTAATAATGAAAATATTTCCATTAAGCCGTTGAAGCCTTATGTGAATACCTACTGTGTAAATTATTGACTTTAAGCTCTTTCACGGGATGTTTCGATGTTCGACTGCTGAGACTTCAAGAAGGGCATTAGAATGTTTCTACAGGGTAGGCAGCACGTGCGTGACACCCCTGATGTGCAAACGGCCATAGGCCACACACTAGCACACGGCCCATCTGATGAAAAGTGATTACCTATGCCTATGGACGTTTGCAACACCAGGGATGAAACACTCGTGGTGTTGAACCCGTAAAGGGCCTTCCCCTTTAACAGCAAGGAGAGAAGGGAGGGGGGGGATTGAGGATTGAAAGTTAAGAGAGTTTCTGCCATCCATCCATCCATGCCATCACATATCAGTGTCACCTTAAACCCGCGGTCTTTTCTCTCCACTGTTAACACAAAACTTCTCCAGTGAGCACTGGCTGCCCTACTCCCCACAAGAAACTCAACACAAGGTTATTAGTGTAGCCGCGGTATTCTGCACAGTGGAGATACTTCTCCAATCAGATTACTATTGGGACGCGAGTCCTACTTGCGTCATGACATAGGTATGGAAATCGAGAGAAGACAAGCTCCCCTTCTACTCACGTCGGGAATAGCAACAAGTCCCCAATATGACCGATGATGATTAACAGTGTCCATAACCCTGGCCGAGAGCCGCAGGCCGCGGTGTCGTGTCAACTTCGTTCAATAAATTCGTGGCCGAGTGCCCGCTGCGCGTGCGCGTCTTATACGATGTTTTATTTAAATTAGATGCTAAGAATAACGAAGATGACCGGTGAACCGTTGCACAAATCTATTTATATAACATGCATGATTTAGCAGTTGCACGCTCATATTAATAGCTCATTAGTTTGCTGGACCAAAGTGTTTAGTTTTGATGGAATAATATCTATTATTACACTTTGGCAAATGGTTGTCCTAGTATTGTATAGTAAGATATATATATAATTAATAATTGTAGAGGAACAAAGTGTACGAGTGACGTATACAAAACATAGGCTTAAGAAAGTGACAGAGTATACGAACCGTTAAACATTTCTCAGCGATGGCAATGCTCCATGCATCTCACTTTCAGACTCTCAGATTCTTCAGACGAGATGACTTCAGACTTTCAGATTCTCACTGACTTTCAGTCACAAGTTACTGTCCCAGACATTGTAAATTCGGTAACGCGATAATGAAGGATTTACGCTAGTAACATACCAAATAACGTACTTTATACCTACATACAAACACCCACATACAAATATTTTTTTTATTTATATTTGACCAGTTGCTTCAAAGTCCTCGTTCAGTGCTTTTCAGCGATGAGGCCATGATGTTTCGACCTCCTTGGTCAGGGACTGACTATCACTACTCATCCTATATTCCAGCATCTGACGACGTTGCTGTGACTTCATTCATACATATATCTGCACAAATCTCATATGAACAGTGTTAGCAGTGTTTACATGTAAAGTTGTAATCATATAAATATTTATTCGGATTAACTGCAGGTCACGAGTGAGCGAATTTATAACCAAGTTCATCGGCGTGTCATGTGCAACCCATAAGTAATATCCGGTGACAAGTAAGTACGTAACAACACGGTAGAGCTCATACATTATACTCCGCCTGCCAGTCAGAGGTCACAATGCGGTAAATTAAATTATTCCATAATAAAATCTGTCTAAATAGATATGACATTTCTTTTATATCCCTATATTGTACAGCTATCGTAAACTCAGACAGTACTACATATAATATGCATAGCGAGTCGTGCCGTCGTATATCTCTTGACCCTGACCTTCGGCTTTATATGTGACTAATATATACGCGAGCCAATTAATTCAGCATCTCGTGAAGCAAAATACCTATTTCTGATATCATCCATTGCTCGATATAGGTTTATATTGACTACAAATACTGAATTAATGTGAATCATATTTAAATTGACAATGGAGATTTGGAAATACCGTACTTATAAAAAAAATCCAGCTTATCACAGTCCAACAATGATGTCATAGATCTCTAGTTACCTTTATAATGGTGCACAGAGGACAGAATACTTATGGTTGATATTCCTAGCGCCTTGTTTCTGGCATTTTAACTTTTACTTAGCAAAAATATTGGCGAAATTTAGTTGCCACAGGTTTTACCTATATGTTGCGAATCTGACTGTAAATTTGTATGAACATTGAATTTGACATTAATAAGAGTTACCTTGTGACCTGTACCTATATTTAATTTAGCAGAAAGTGAAGATTTTGAAGTCACAACACAATCCACTCAACGAAATTGTAATGACTACGACAGCTCAGCAAATCGACCAAATTGAGAAACATTGCGCACACGCTCCCAAGTATTTAGTACGTCAAAGGTCAGGCAGTGGTCTGTGATCAATAACGTACAGTTTAACAGTATTTTTGTGTTTCAGTAATGTATGCTAATTTGACGATAGTGTCGACACACGCGCCTCGGTGCGCTTAGGTATAGTTACAGTAGGCTTCGAAAATGCCTGGACAATTTGAAAGTGAAAATTGTATGAAGTGCAGATGCCACATCTATTAGTCTTAGAAGATACAGGATAATAGATGTAGTTACTTAGTAATTTATATAAGTTTAATACTTGCATGAGTTTACTTATTTTCTTATAAAGACACAAGACTTCGATCTAGTGTATTTTATTAACGCTATTTATGTTAATTTTGGTTAAATTAAACTTCGGCTGTCAAACAAAGATCTTAAGCTGCTCAGGAACTTTTGGAGCACACTGTACATGGTTTATGTTATAGAAAGATCGCTATATGGCTAATACAACCGTTGTCTGTTTGTCCGTGAGATAACATCTGTGGATTGTGGACGAGAGCGTTTATCTTATCACCATTGAATTATTTAAATATGGTGTTCTCGCGACAAGCAGATTGTTTCGATTATTGTACACTTATCTAAAGTGCCGGTCTACATGAATGCACTATCACAAACAGAACGGAATACATTAAGTACAATTTACAGATCACCGCAGTACTAAAACATGTCATAAAATACCAAAGGGAACAAATTAACATTGACCTTTGGGAGATAAACATTTCTTCTCATCTGATAGATTGAAGTAGATAGTGTAGGTACCCACGGGAAGCAGTGTTGATTTTTTATCGCTTGGTCTAACGGTAAAGGAAGTTCGATTGACTAACTTTGATTATGACCTTCTCTGTAAAGTAATTAGTGTTGTTTCTTCTGCGTAAAAATATAATTTGCGTAACTTTTCCCCCCATCCCGTTTTTGCAACACTTTTCATTCCTGCTCCACACCTGTTGATCGTAGCATTAAGTTATATACATATAAACCTTCCTCTTGATCCACTACACCTATTAAAAAAGCAGCATCAAAATCTGTTGCGTAGTTTTCAAATTTTATACATACAAAGGCGAAAAGCGACAATTTTTTATACTATGTATTGATCTCTTTTTTTTAAATAATTAGTGAGACTGAAAATCGTGAACCACTAAGCCACCGACGCCTGTCATATCTTCATCAATTGGGGAAGGTGATCACTCAAAATAATGTAGAAGAACTAAATACGAGTGACCTATACTGAATAGCTAATAATTCGACGGAGCATAGCAGTGGTAACGAGTGGCACTGTTGTATTTTAGTTTGATTCCTTATTATACTAGTTTATTATTAGTTGCAGGAAGATTCGTAAAGTATCTATATAGTGTACCTATATGGTATTGTGTTGTAGTATATGGTTCTTTTATTTTAGAAAAATAAACAGAATATAATAATAGACTGAACTGCTAAAATTATATTTTCTTACAGCAAATAATTTTAAAGATATTTGATTATGAAAATGAAATTTATAAAGCCGCAGGGAAACGCTCTATACAAAATACACACACTTTTACACGTGTTTACTTCACAATAACTATATGTATAGAGAGAAAAAAATTGAGCACTAACACTATAGTGAAAAATTATATACAGTTTAGTTTGAAAATTTAAGATAAGACAAAAATACAAGAATTACAATTACAAGTATTGGGTAGAATCGAACGACTTTGTTATCATCTCTATTGCTATATTTGCATAGTAATTGCTTTACTACAACCCACTCCTATTATACATATTATAACGAATCAAGAATTAAAACCAGTAAAATGTACAACAAGTCGTTGCCTTCCTCTTTGGCAATATACATGCAGGCGTATCTAAAAAATATATAGATACATTTATATAATATTAAAGCTCATGTTGAACAGGTACACTATTTAGAATATATTGCTTTGACACTTTCTTTGCGTGGGATTAACTAATCTGTATAAATATTGGCGAAGGACTAGTACAGTATGAATGTAGACGAGGTCAGAGGTCGTAAGACAGGACATCCAACATCCAACACGCCAGCGACCAGCGACAGGCGCTAGAAAAACTACCGCAGAATAATAGATAACAAGCCTCGTCCCACAGTTCACAAATTGATTATGTGATTGATGATGTACACAGCTGTTTTATTTTACAAATGTTAGACACGATAATATAATGCTGTGAGACAGGGAACATACTTAATATCACTTATACACATAAATAGCTCTACAAGGTATTTTTATCGTTAGAAATGGTTAAATGTGTAAATAAAGATTCTAGAGAAGAAGAAACCGCGGTAGCCTAGTTGTGTGGGTAATGGACTGCCGAGACGAGGTCTCGGGTTCGATCCCAGGTTTAACATGGCACAACCAAAGACTTTTCGATGCTTTTCGAAGTTATATGTGTATTTATCGCAGGTTTATAAGCACCCGGTTAATGGCAAGAGGCTCGCTACCTATTGGGACCTAAACATAAACTGGCGAATTGTGGGTGCCAACACCTCTGCCTACCCCTTCGGGGATACGGGCGTGAGTTTATGTTATGGTATGTTACTTTGAGATTCTTCAGTCCGTTTTTAAGTTACCTAATTACCTACTTATTGCAGTTGAAAAACATATAGGGGAATATAGGTAAATGTGATATCAAGAAACATTATTTTTAACCAGTTTAACGATTTTGTATTATATCGTCGCATAAGCAATCAGTTTGTCAAACTTTTATGTTTACTTATCTTATATATAAAATTCTCGTGTCACAGTTTTGGTTGCCATACTCCTCCGAAACGGCTTGACCGATTCTCATGAAATTTTGTGAGCATATTGAGTAGGTCTGAGAATCGGCCAACATCTATTTTTCATACCCCTAAATGCTGATGGAGCAGCGGGAACGGGATCAGAAGTCCACGCGGGCGGAGCCGCGGGCAACAGCTAGTATGATATATTACGTTTGACATTGGCTGAATTTTAAAGTTCTCTTATGTAATTGAAATATTTGAATTGAAGCTTTCTGTAAATTGTAATAAATTGTAATGAATATTTCAATAGATTAAAACTTTGATCGTGATTCAGGAAGGAGTCATAGGTACTTCTTCATCGCTTTCGCCTGGAAGTCTGGGTTTCATTTTTACCAGTCAACTGATTGTTTGGCGGAACTTCGAAATTTTCCATGTAACTTCCGACTCATAGATGCTATATCGATGAATTTAAACAATTTCCTTTACGTTTCAAATAGTCTCCAATCACCCTGGTATGACCGTCAGTGTGACCCGCACATACCTCAGTAAATATGATAGCTAGTTATATCCTTCGGAGCCGTCAGCAACAGCGGCGCAGGCGCAGGGGCCATTTCATTAACCCCTGGTAAATGATACCATCGTTTAATTGGCCATCGCGAACGCTTATTAATTGCGCTTCCTCATAGACCGTGCGGCAGGTTGCGGTGCGTGCCGAAAATCATTAAGATGTGATCAATTTGGAAGGTTCAGGTTGCAGGGAACAGTGAATTAGGGTTTAGGGCTTAGGTTCGGACAATAAAAACATACAACCACAATATTTTTTCGTATTAGAGACAACACTAAATTTATATTCAACGTTTGGAGAAATATTTCTATACCTATCATCTCTACGTAAAAAATAACAACTAGTCAGTTATAAATAAAACTGACTGACGACGAACCTCAATCGTAATGAAGTTGCTATTTGTGAAGAAGTTAGTTTCACTACAAATTTTGTCTAATTAAAATACGCCGATGATTCGTAATTTATTTATGTTACAACCGTGTACAAGAGACAAAATCAGTACACTTTTTATCTGGCCTAACAAGAAATAATCGAATTATGATAATCAAATCAATCTGACAGTAAAATGTATACTATATTAAATTCTTCCAATACAACACGTCGCGTCGCCCGTCGCCAACGTCGCGTCATGGCCTATCAACGCCATCTAGTTGAATGAAACTGAACTAATTGTGCTGTTTATAATAAATAAGTAATAACTAATAAGAAATGGATGGCAGCTTATCAAAGCAATTGTAACAAAAACAGACTTTAAACATTTTTAACTTCTTGTTTGTGAAGGTAAATTTAATCTTTTTTAACGCTTGTTACAATTGCTGTTCCTATTCAATTTGGAGCCGTAAGACGAATGAATACCTACGTTTTATTATAAGATTAACCTTCAAAATCATTCATAGCTTGACATGTTATCTTGACTTGTCTTGTAACTTTAAAATTTTTGAAAGTTTCGAAATGTTTTGTGAATAAAATTCATGTTTTACTGAATCTGACCTCTGTATTTGTTGCTATACTTGAACAACTAGCTCATTGTTGTAGCATTTCTATTCCAGGCAATAACATCTGCCTACATAATCCATACAAGAATATCCTGTGCGTCTATATACCTAATCACTAACAGTACTACGTTGTTCCTAATTTAACATTACCTAATCGAATTACAACTATTTGCCTGTTCCTTATCTGTGGAAGAATCGCGAGGTCCGGCTGTAACGTGCAGCGTACAAGTGCTACGGCCATGTTTGTAGTTAGCTCATTGTGCAACGGACAGACAAACAATAGAGGCGAATATGATCGTATTGGAAAGTGTTCTTATCTATCTCGATCTCATCGGCGGCGGCCGACAGACTGTAAATATTGTAGCAATTTTACACTAACACCGTTTAACTCGCTAAAGTTTCTTCATACGAAATTCCAAGTTAAAGCAATCCCAACTCCTAACTTTATGTTTGTCTTGACCACAAACTGACCCATTGATTGAATCTTGATTAATGAACATCAGAGGACGCTCCTTATATGTGTTAAGATCGCATCGCTCATCACAGGCAGGGAGCTCATCCTCATATGAAAGGAATTTATTCCCGCGCGCAAGCTGCGGAATAAACTCGTAGCTGTGGTTTTTCTAAGCGACCATAATATGGGGTTATTCAAGAAAAGCATAAGAAGGTTGCCACACGAGTGTGACGCCTCTGGTGTTGCAAACGTTCATAGGCCACTGTGACCATTTTCCATCAAGCGTGCAGTGTACTTATCTGCCGTGTAAGTTATATAAAAAAGTAAATGGCAGTTGAAAACTTCAGTGAGAAGAAAAAAGTGTGTAGGTATATACGATTAAGTAATGTTTACCTTTCCTAGCTCCGTCAATATCGTTCATAACCAGAGCATTTTGTTTTTATACTTGAAATTTCCAGCCACCATAGGATAAGTCGTGTTATGTTTTTCTTAGTGCAGTGGATAATCAAAGTGTTTAATCACACAAGTATGGGTAACGCAAACGCACGTGTTATTGTAACTCGCGCGACACAACTTTCCAATCGTGTTTTGTTTTCGGACGCTGGTTTTTCGACGAGCGCTAAAGCCTCCTTGGTGGGCGCTGCTCGCTTAAGTGGACCTATATAGTAATTAAGTATTCCACGAACATTTTAAATGTTTGATAATAAAGATAAAGGCCTCACGTTTAGTCGCCTTTCACTTGTACCCGCACAATCACATTAAATTTTACTATTTCGTCGTTGGTAGAGCTAAGCACAAGCTATTCTATCTACCTAATGAATTAATAAATCTGTAATTGTGAAGTTGCAGATTCGGAATCTCAGTATATAGTGAATCCTCCTGTTTTTGGGAAAGAAGAGCATGGGAAACGTGAAAGGGCACAGATGAGGCAGGTAATGTACTCTCCATACCCGGGGGCAAGACGGGGACACTGTGGTCCCTACACCCGACGGGGGTCATGTCGAAAGATACGGCCCCAGATTTTCTGGGGTGCGAGGGATATGTTGGCTACTATCTCACCTCCAGCAACTAAAGACTCAAAGATGGCGTGCGTTTTAGGCGGTTCGAGTCCGACATAAGCTCTCCAACCGGCTCCGACGGGGAAGGGGGGACTTTTCGCACGATAAAAGAAAAGGAAAGGTACTCTCCACGCCATAAAATAATCCGATACCAGAGTGAGAGGATGTTAGGACTTCCCTGAGCAATTTGTGCAATTGTGCTGATATAAAAACACGATATAAATGGACAAGATATGGCCGCTGGAACTATAGGTAGGTACATGTAAAAGGAAGTAGTTTGTTCATCATAGTGTTAAATCAAAATCACACCTTATCATAAGGTCCTTTGGATAGATTTAAATAAATAATAGCCCATAGGAAATGGAATCAAAAGATTAGCATAATTAAATTGTACGTTTTGATTGTAAAAATATTAAAATAAATACATTAATCGTAGATTTTCACGTTAAAACGGTATCTATAATAATCTTAAATTAGTATAATAAGGTGCGAACCTCAAAATTATAACGATTTATTTACAACACCTTAGGTCTTTATCTGTTTACTCCGGCCGATTTGTACCGTAAGGGTTGGTACCTATAGTCGATCCGATATAGGTACCTACTACCTATATCGGATCTACATATTTACTTTTTCTCACAGTTCTTTGATAATTAAGGTAGTAGTTAAATTTACACTAATATAATAAAGAGGAAAGATTTGTTTTTTTTTGTTTGTAACGAATAGATTGAATTGATCAATTTCAATAATTCAGAACATATATTATACGCTACCATCCAAGGGAGCGGAGCAATAATCATAAATCTTAATAGATACGGTATATTTCTATACATTGGTGCTAATATCGCTAACTATTTCCGTTGTTATGACAGCAAGGAGAAGTAGCATAGAGAGGCAAGGAGAGAATCGAGTAGAGTCTTACAACGCGATAATCGACTTGCACGCAGGCGGAGCTGCGGGTAACGGTTAGTGGTTTATAAATCCGTCTGTAACTCGTTTTTTTGCCATGGCCATGGTACAGATCACCCAGAATACTCTTTACGCAATGTAATGTTGACGCATGACTCAGAAAGCTCATTAGGAAATTGTTTTATCCAGCTTTCTAAGCCACCTGTCCTGCCAATAGATCTGATATCAGAGACACCGCGTGCACTTATTAATTTCCATACATTTGACTTTTATAAAGTGACATTTGGAAGTGTATTACTATTCTCGACTAGCCTTATAGCCGCCTGAAGCGTGCAATCACTGCAGTGATACATTAATCTCTTTAGTCTTTGTGTCCGAGAGAATATAGATTATCTACACCTAGATTAGATCTCGGTAAGGACAAATGCGTGAAAGTTCAACATTTAATTGTATCGAACTACCGCGAACTACTCAAGGGACAAGACAACCTAGATTTATCTTGTATTGTTTTGAAAAACACTGGAGGGCTGATGATTGGAACCTGATAACGATTGGAAATTTTCGTTTATTTGTTTGAACATTACAATAAAATGTTACATTATGAGAATGTACCGCCTTCATTAATAATGCAAAAGCCTAACATTTTGAAATTTAGGCACACAAATATGGGCGTAATGCACTCATAAAAATGTCAGATAGTATGCAGGTGGTTTAAGTCATCTATATTTTAATTGAAAACAAGTACTTCATTATTTAACACATTATCCTGGTTTGTTCTGGTTTAAGAGCTTACTAGAGTACTTTAAACTTTTTCTTTTGGATTCTCTTCTTAAACATCTGCAATTAACTAAAACCGACACGTAACTGTTATCACAATTGTCATAAATAATAAATCTTGTTTATATATTGTACAAGCCAACGCGACTCTCTCCGCGCGCCGGAGCTGACTCCTTATTGCTTTTTTCTGTCTCCAGTGAGCTCTGGCTAACCTACTCCGAAACACAACACAAGGTTATTATTAATCGAGGTTTACTGAAGAGGCAGAGGTACTACCAAGTCCAGTACCTACCCAGTCGGACTGCTCAATTAGGAAGGCAGATACCGTTGCCATTGATTATGTATAAGTTACAACCACATTCGACAAGAACATGTTAAGATGTTTAAATTTATGTGTTCATCTAATCAATTAAAAAGCCATCACCAAGCATTAACACGAACTCACCAAACTTTACCTACATAACATTACAATTCAATACTATCTCGCGCAGACAGAGCTCCAGAGCATCGCATGCGCAGCTCCCAGCCCGCGGCCGATATGCGCGCGCGCAATCTTAATAGCTTTACCGAACTCTACCGTTCATAATGAGCGTCTACCTAAACACTTTGTGTAATCAGCCCCGCATACATAATGGTGCTCTGTGTATGTTTATTCATGTTATTTGCTTGGGAATTGAGACTCGGCGAGGTTTCTATGTAAATATACCTATACGAACTTGTGATTTAGATGCCAATATCACGGATGAGTCGTGAGCTCAATAACCTGAGGTATTATAATATTAAAGGTGGGGGACAGACGCAGAGAAGACGCAGAAGAGTCTTCCTTGTTCAGTCACTTTTGAAGGCCATGTGGGTAATAGGAATAGGTGCATCAATGTATAGATTACCGACTCCGCCGCCAGCCCCGGTGGGAAGAGTAGATCAGTCTAACTAAATAGTTTATACAGCTAGATCTGTGTGAAGCAAATAAACAACTGAATATAGCTTTGTACATATTGGGTACATAGGGTAACCCCCTGAACCTCCTATCTGAATCTTGTGATTTAACCATGTTTTCTTTATCACCTCATTTAAAAACAGTGCAAGTATGAGAACATTGAATGAGATATATTTATTGATTTAGCATGCTTTCTTTAAACTTCTGACAGAACACTTTCGAGTTTATGAATTGACTTTTGCAGCTTTTCTTTTCCTTCATATGACACGCCTTTCATTCCCTAGAGGAGGTCATCACGCCTTTCTAACAATATTTTATAGAACTAGACTTTCCTGATACTCAATTGGTAATAATAAATTAGACACCGGCTCACAATATTTCATCTGAATCGCCGCGTCCCACACAGTGTCAAACGTCAAATTACACAAGTTGCCAGGCAAATTCGAGTGTTCACCACGAAAACAAGAGAACGTGATTACGTCACTGCACATAAATTGTGCCGCGGCTCCACCCGGGTGGGCCGCCTCTCGAGTTACTGCCGATAGCTAAACAATCACGAACATCCAAATGTATGGACACGCACACAATTTACACAAAAACATATTAGTATCGGATCTCGGAAGTATCGATTATCGTAATCGTATCGAGTTATCGTTGCCCCATCGACGTAGGGGATCCTATTAGCCAAGATTGAGTGTGTGGTTTGTACGTATTAGTTATTGTGAGTAACGGTACGGGCCGTGCTCGTTCGTACACCATCAATTAATGAGGTCTTCGAGCGTTGCTTGTAAACATAAACCACAGAATTCCGTTCTTGTTGGCTGAGAAGCGCTCTTCAGCATGCAAATTCGCCTTTACATGTCATAATTCTTCTATTGACACAATCAAAAGTACGGCGTAACCAACTCGATTGTATCCAATGTACCTTCAACTCTAGTTGGACTGAGGACATTAAGAAGGTTTTTAGGGATGAAAGACAATACTAGATAGCAGTATTGTGTACGTACGAGGTACGGTTTGATAGAAATAAAACAGGCATTCCTTAACTATTATATTTAACGATTATAATGATTCAAGGCCTACATACATCTCTCTGCTTCTTTCAAGAAATGTGCAGCACTTATTTAAGGTTTCATTAATTAAGTGTCTAATGTATTCCCAAATAGCACCAAAATTTTGATAGGTAGAGCACCATTTAAAATCGTGGTGGATTGCACGCACGCATGCCCTTTTGAACTGGGTGCTCTAAGTGGGTAACCCCTATATATACGGCCATAAACACGATATGAATACTTTGTACTGTGTGATGTATTATTATTTCTGCCTACCTTGCTGCAAGCCGACTTGATACATATGCAAACCCTTCAGTTAAATATAAACGCAGCACTGATGAGAGATGACCTAATAAGGTCTTAGAGTACATTCTTTTGCTACGAGTACTATACTTATTTATACG
Organism: Pelosia muscerda; assembly: GCA_963691645.1. Classification (NCBI taxonomy): domain Eukaryota; kingdom Metazoa; phylum Arthropoda; class Insecta; order Lepidoptera; family Erebidae; genus Pelosia; species Pelosia muscerda. The sequence goes on along the minus strand of OY829116.1, from coordinate 15,971,157 downwards.
TTATTTATTGTATTGCTGAATCTAGTTATAAATTCTTAGTTTCTTATCCGATATAGTACCCAGGTACATGAGCTATTATAGACCTGTTCACTTATCTTCAATATTGCAACAAAACGTTTAGCAGACCCCATTTATTAAAATAAGAACTCACAGAGCTTGTTATAATCATTAAAATTGCAATAAAAAACGTACTAATACAACTGATGTTCATGAATGTTATGTGAATGAAAGTATACCGTGAGGACACCAAATTTAAACAAGAATGTGCGGTGTGTTGTCATGTGAACCTAGCCTAAGTGAATTAAAAACCTTTTACTTTTAAAACAGTTGAATAGTTTTATAATAACAAAAGATGGACTAAAAGCACATCCGGCATCAGGCGGGCGATGACTCGCGGCTGAACTATTGTCGCTAAGATAAACATCTCAATTTCTTCACCTAACATCATTGGAGCTGTCTGCGGATGAAGCCGCGATGATAATGGCCGCTCGCTGATAACCCCATGTTTTCTAACAACGCACAATGAATACAAAGAAACATTACTTTCCGATCGTTATCGCGGTCCAGCGTTCGATGTCCGATCGCCCAATCTTGCCCACGGATGGGCAACATAATTACCGATACACGCGGCCATTGACAACAATGGTCAATCACTACGCGACCTGCGAACTTTGGAGCGCTGTTACGTTCAGGAGGGGAGCGGGAACGGGAGGCGAACGTTGTTTTTTAACTGAAAGTGAAATATGACAGTGTAAACTAGAGTTTAAATACAGCGATATTGAGTCTCCCGCTGGACAGCCATAGTTTAGCAGGCAGCCATAGTTACCGACAAAACTACGGATACTTTTTATTGAACAGTAAAAAATAATGAATAAATTATATTAATTTATTATTGATACCTGTATTCTAGTTTGAAAAATGATAGTAAGTATTTTAGTGATAAACAAGTTATGCCGTTATATATAAAGTGAAGTTCATTATAGGTATATTAGTATTAAGAACATATTCTGCAAGACAGTCTGCAAGGTTTCGTATTTTTAAGGAATTAAAAGACAATAGAATGTATGTGCCATTATATTGATAAATTTTAATATTACCTAGGTATCGTTGACAAGATTTAGTATATGTACAAGTGTAGTGGAATGTTATGTGTCCTCACCTTTTATCTCAAATGTAACCTATGATCGATCTGCTACAAAATAGTTTCTTACAACCAAATAGTTGCTAATGCCAACTATGAGCTTAAATACAATTAATTAACTCTGTTTCTCTGTTCCTATGGTACGAGAAGTGTACCAATAACACCCTGAGCTGAATGAGACCGCTATACTCCGCACTCAGACCGCAGCCTGTTAAGATAGCATCGCAACAATGCGCTCAGTAAGGCGTAGTACACACTAATGTCGTAAGTAATGAGCACCACACATCTGTCAGTTACGAATATCTGACATTAGAGTGCGCGGCTTGCTTGTGACACAACTACACGTTTGCCAAGATGAAAGTTCCCATATTACGTCACTTATGCGTAATGTAAGAGGGCTATCCGTTTCATAGTTTGAATTTGCGATTTGGATCGAAGGAGTAGAAGGAAATGAAGGGCAGTGACTTTTCCCAAGCAACTGTAAAATGAGATTGTTATACCACTTGACTGCCACCCAGTGGCACACAATTCACCTGATAAAAATTGGTTACTGTGGCCTATGGACACGTGCAACACCAGGGGCGTTACTCTCGAGCTGCCGACCCTGAAAAAACCTTCTAAAACCCATCTTGTTGTCTGTAGTCACTCGGAAAATCACAGCAGGGAGTACACTTGCTGACAGACGGAGGAAACACTGACAAAACTCTTTTTCAGGGCTTGAAGAAACGGTAGAATGCAGCCTGAAACAACATTTAGGTAATCCCAAGAGTGATATCCAGCGAAGTTGCACCCTCTCGCCCGATATCGATGTTAATCTTAGCTTGGTTAGCAAACAACAAATACATTTCCATTCTGTAGTACCCACCAAGGCGTATGTTTACACTACGGGTCCACTTGGCTGATGCCTGTTCCAATTTAAACGACATTAGAAAATCCCTACAATAATAGTTGCCAAGCAATTATATAATACATCGCCCGAACTCGTCTCCGGCGCAGACCAGACGTCATCAGCCCAAAGCGAAGTGGTCCGGCCGCTCTCACGTGTGTTTGTTCGTGTGTCCCAATATTTGTACAGTCCCACCATAAACACGCTGTAAACCTCACTCGAGTCGCGACTCAGGACCCACTCGCTGTGTCAATAATTAATATTCAATTACTCGTGTTGGGCTGCACTAGTGGGGTAAGTAGAGTTCTGTGTTGGAGCAGTAGTGGCGACGGACGTACTCCGGACGTGACTCGTTGGTCTAGTTTCCGAGGCAGTGAAGTGTTTTGACGTAAACTAGTTACAAATATGTTTGTTGCGCTCCTCGACGCGATTGGGCTATAATCTATGATCATATCTGGTGTGTTATCTTTATAGGAACATAATTGTTGTTGTTTTTAAGTGTTTTTTCATAGGTACTAATGTTTTGTATTATGTTAGGTAGAAGTGTCATTACATTAATGTTCCGTCAGATACTATTTTTTTTAATTCTACAAGATAGAAGCCGCCCTGCCGTATCCGGACGCTTTCAAAAATGAAAAATTGTAATAAAAGCAATGTAGTACTAATCAAGATTAGAATCAAGATTAGACACTTTTTTCGTATCCTAACTGTCTCTTCCCTGCTTCATACGAGCTCGAGTTTAAAATTTGGTACGGGGTTAGCTTCTCACGTTTCTCCATGGTTTATCTGCCCTCTCGAGCCCCCTGTCTCATCCGCCAATCAAGAGGTGCAGTGGCATGCATATTAAGTTGGTTTGCGTCTCAAAGACCTTGTTGAAACCCCCCGTTCCCAGCAGATGTATCACAAACGTACAAACACAGATACAGTCTTGTGCACTAAGTCCCTCGCAAGTGTGGGTAGGAATAAGGCGCACCCGTCTCCTTACGTCGTTCGTTAGTTTGTGTCGAGCGATGCCACTGATTGCTGCAGTAATGTCTAGGGCTCAATTCCCAACATCGTTTAACATGTCAAAGCTTGTAAAGCGATAAACTGGTATAGATCCATAGATCTTGTGGCGATGCGCCGACAGCTTAGGTACCGTTAGGGTTGATGGGAATATAAAGTTAAGACTTTTACGTCGAGATGATAATGCTATATCTCTTTCTCTCTATTTTAATATCCTAACACTTCCTTTCAAATTATTTGTCTGTTTTCACTACTTTCCTGCAAATGTCACTATTATTACTATTTACTACACAAGTAGCGTAACACTAACAAATATACAAATAAAAGTTCTCCACTGACGGTATCTCATACTTTCAGTAAATACAATTTGTCGACCATCGCCTCCTTCTGCGAGCTAGTAATGCTTGAAAAGGAAGCGGCGGTAGAGCGTCTCCAGAGAAGACACTGGCCTCACACTGCGGCAATCAAATACCCATAGACAGCGTGCGTTTTAGACGGTTCCAGTCCGACATAATCACCCCCAGAAGTTTTGGTGAATGTGGTAAAAAAAGTTAATGAAATTGTGAATTCACCAACCGTAAACGCCATATCTTTAGGAACTATTTCCGCAATGCAATTAAATTAAACGAACTTCTGGATAGTGTTGTCGCGACCTTTTTAAACGTTTTCATAGTAATTGTTGTTGGCCCACCAGACATAATTACTCATCTAGTTTCGTAATGACGAAGTTTACCTACTGTTACAAAACTTTTGTGTTGATGGAATATCACATAAACATATACCTAAAGCTTGTTTCAATCACACATATTTAGCAAAAAAAAGTATGACATGTGCAAGAGTTACACATATAAAAGTACCTAACACCCTAAATAACGTTTTAGAAGAACATTCTTTAAAAGTAATCTGTAATCTCCAAATCTGTAATCAATACTGTAGTCTATGCCAGCCCTGTCGCTGCACTCAATAAGACGTGCCTTCATCAATAAATATAGTTATAAATTGCAGTGCGCCGCCAGCACCAGAGGCGCCCCCTGGCGGCGGACCCCTGCCGCTCCACCAACACAATGAGAGTCGCCATCAGTCAGGGCGTCGTGCTCCTGGCAGACAAGTGACGTTTTGCAACCAAAGTGTAATTGAGTCGTTTGTTCTATTGTAAGAATTCTAGTTTTGTCTGAAAAGCGCAATCTAGACTGTTATGGGTTGCAAAATTAAATATCCATTTTTAAGGATTTTGTAAATATATAGATAATTTGTATATAGAAAGACGGAAGAAAAAATGAAAATGTAGCACTCAGATTCTCTGTAGGTGAAAAGAGTGAAAGATTTTTTTATGATACTCAAAGCGAATATTTGGTAAGTTATGTTTCTAGAATGTTAATCACTGATAACGATCAATAGTCACATTTGTGCCATTATTATAAATTGTCTAATTTCCATGTTAATAATAGGAAACTAAGTAATAAAAAGGTATTCATACACATAAATATTTGCACTGAGCGGATATCGAACACGTGCCCCCTGACACCCAGGGGCATTATCCACCGAAAATGAATCCAAATAAAATTAAAAACAAAAATCGAAAATCAAAGTATGTTATATTAAAATCTCTTTACCCTTTATCCTATCTAGTAGTCCTTGCTTTAGTAAGTAGTAACATATCCTTATCTTGTATCAAAAGATTACCGATTATAACTAAATCCTATTACAGTTGATCAATTCTTGCGCAACTCCTACAAAACTATAGCGTGTTACTTCTAAGGAGCTCGTTTATTAACAATTAAAATGTGTTCCGTAGACTTACAAGCAATCGCGTAGCAGGCAGCGCCTGACACCGACATCCGCGCTTCAACACGAAGTACCAGGACAACAGCACTAGTGGCACTACACACCAACTTGAACAGTTTCCGTATTCACTTAACAACTCGAAGTATCATTAATGAAAGGAAATTGTTTGGACAGGGCTGCCTCCGGAACACAGTGGAGTAATTACACTGTAGATCACGATTACAAGAGCAACGGATGTAATTTAAATATAAACAAATACGCGGTATTTAGTATGTTCGTTTTTGGTGTAACCGATATTTCGGCGCTGTTCCAAGCGCCATGATCACGGTGTACTGACGACCGCCGAGTTAGTTCTTATTGAGCCAATCGTATCGGTCTACCCTCTTTCTCACTCGTTTATTACGCTCGCCGCCGCCACTACCACTGTCCGCGTTCTCACGCTGTGTTCGATTGATATTCACACAAAAAACTCACAGTATCGCCGTTTGTTTGGGTTTTGTGAACTTAAAAATCACCGGGTGCCAGTCACTCGCTAAAATGTCAATATGAAATCATATAAACGGATGTAATAATTATTGATAATCATGTCTACGGGTACACGTATGTATGTTCATTATAAGATACGTACAAACAAACTGCGATGTCACAAACATAAGATCTGTCTTCAGTATTTATAAATTGGAAACATGAAAATCATAAAATTAGTTAATGTAGTATTTTTTTGGATAGTGATCGACGATGATTTAGATGATTCCTTTTGTTTGGAGCTAATGAGTATAAGAGTGTTCTACTATGTACTATGATGTATATGAACTAAACAGGTAATGATTTATTCGTCGTTTTATCGTGACTATTATTTAGCCTAACCGAAACAAAATGTAATTAAACTGAAGCTTATTGAACTACTACTGGCGCTAGTGACTAGGGCGACGCTAATGGCAAAGCCAGTGGTTATGGTAACGTCAGTCACTAGGATGACCTAGCGACTACGACAACGCGCCAACGTCAATGACAACGCCATAACTATGATGACGTCAGTGACTACGACGATGACAAACAGAGGCCAGTGACAATGACGACGCGCATGTTGAAATCTGCATTCACTAATCAATAAATCTAAGCAGATAAATGTCATGAAGGACATGAATTATCTGAAGATGCATTTTCCATTCCCTGCCATAAACCGAAGGGATTGTAATGAAACCACTCAATAAACGTCATCAGTATTTATTGTACTTCCAATCCATAAACTGGTACTTATACCGCTAATTCTAATTAATTAATACAAAAATAAGGTTCGATACCCAACGTACTGCTTCGGATAATTTCGTGACTGTTACCGGCCAATTAGGGCCGGCAAAATGCACGTACTTAATAGGTGCAATAAGTCTGCGCGGGCGCGTCTGCTCGCCGCGGCGCGCATGCGAACACTGCTGCAATATTTCTTCCTGTAAAAGGCGGCGCGGCGACGTTCGTTCGTGTATTAAACGATTAAGGCTTTGTTCACCTTATTCGAGGGTACTTACATCATCATTATCGCGGGTTATCGTCTTGTACCTTGTAACCGACTAGTACGGCGCACTTTTTAGTAAGCAGTGTTCATTTTATTACTGAGAGAGTCGATGTGTACAACAACATTCATCTGATTGACAAGAACTTTTAACATTCACTGTTAAATTTATCGGGATATTTATCATGTTTGCTTATTTCGTTGACTGTGTAAATGACCATGTCAATCGAAAATCATACAAAGAACTTTTAATTTGAGATTATACTATATTAGATTATACTATTTACCAACAAAGCGGACTATTAACCATACTTATATTGGGAACACAACACTAGAATGCAAGAAATATTAGGTAGGTACATAGAGAAATGCTAACAGCCCAGTTTTAAGTCAAGTGGACTGACGAAATGGTTCATAAATTATTGAATTCAATATATTTTACACATTGCATGAATTAAATGTCTTACGTTTATTGAGGTAGTGTACGAGTAATTACGAAACTTGTATCTTAATCATGGCACAGCGCACCTTTAAAATACTTGTATGTACCTACATATTAATATAGACATTATTTAATATAGAAGTTAAATACAAGGTTGGAATTCATGTGAATTATTAGGCCTAAATAAATGTAGACAACACTAAAAGTCGGAATATTTCATGTTTAATCTGCATTCACCAAATATTATTGTGACATAGCTACCGCCTGTATAATGGCCTGTGTTCAGAAGAATTGTTTGACATGATGCCCACACCTTTCTATCATCGCACCGCTCGCCATAGAGAGGGAGTTCATCCTCACACACTACGACCGGAAACGGTGCGCACTGTGTGGTATGAAGGAGTTTCATCCCGCGCACGCTCATGCTGTGGAATGAGCTCCCTGCCGTGGTTTTCCCAGGCGACTACAATCATCAGACAGGACAGACAAGACATCAGAAGGTTTCTACAGGGTAGGCAGCACGTGTGTGACGCCTCTGGTGTTGCAAACGTCCATAGGCCACGGTGACCGCTCCCCATCAGGTGGGCCGTGTGCTTGTCTGCCACCTAAGTAATATATAAAAAATAAAGAAAAAAAACAAGGCATCGTATGTTCCATTAAATAAAAACATTGTGTCACTTTAGACAATCTGCTAGCTTTCAAAACCTCAGTGAAGATTAGGTTCAGAGCTGGCTTTGTGCTTCGTGCTCTAAATAGGATCTCATTAAAACTTTATTTTATGTACAAATAAGGTAGTAACAGCCACGCGGCGTGCCTAACAGCATTTAACGTGATCTATGGACGCTTGCGACAGAACAACCCAGTTGCATTGCGTAGCGTTACTGCCAGCAGAGGAGACAGGCACAGAAGAACCAAAGAAAAGAAAACTAAAAAGGTATAGAATGTAATTAACTCAGGACAGCCTCCGTGGCGTAGCGGTAGTGCATGCGACTGCTACGCACGGGGCGCGGGTTCGATCCCAGCTCAGTGCAAAAAGTTGTATGCATGTATATGGCTCTTTGCACTGGTCTGGTCGTGCCTCGGAGAGCACGTTAAGCCGTCGGTACCGGTTGCCATACAAACATCTATGGCGGTGGTTGTGGGTAGTTGGGAGCCCTCAAAAGTCCAACCAGTCTAACTTGGAACTTCGATATCACCATTGGTCATTGGACCATTGGTTGTGGACGTCAGATGGCAGTCGCTTCACGGAAAATATCGAAGTTCAGCCGCATCACCGTTAGACTGGAAAGCCAATCCCAACTGAGTTGGGAAAAAGGTTCAGAGAATGATGATGAAATAATAACTAAAGCAGGAAAGTACATCTACTACGGCCTAAACATCCTGGGACAAGCAATCATAGCTATTTATTATATGTATGTATGTATTCTATATATATAATGTGTGTAGGTATATAGTAGGTATATGATATTTGTTTATATTATATACATATTTATAATTATACGTTTATATTTTTATTTAATTATTTAAGTATATTATTATGTTTACTTTAATAAATTCTACAAAAGTCTACTAACACAACAATGGAGTGGAAATTCACCATAACGGTAACCTTAACAAATCTCTGCATCACCCTAAGCTAAGGTTGACTGGTAGAAAATGCCAATGGCATAAAATTCCGAATAAATAAATAATATAACTTCAAACGTTTCAGCTGAAAGTGCAAATTATTGCGGCAGTGTTTAATTTGACGTAAGTGTAAAACTTCGTGACTCTAAACTTCCAATTAAATTGAATGAGCCCATTCAATTTTATCACCTCTAATGAGACATTTCCATTCAAAACCATACACATTCAACAATCCTTTCTTCGAGCTATTAATTATAATAATCTGTACCATTACCTCTGCCTATTAACCGATACTGTGTGAGGCTTTTATCATTCTTTATGTAGACAATAACAGTAAACGCAAGTAGTCGTGAGTGAAACGCCGCAGTGTCGGTAACTGGCGGCAAGTGGCGAACTAATAATAAACATTCAGACAAAATGACCGCGGCGCAATCAATAGCTTCCTAGGACTGCGCCTGAGTCGCCGCACTCTCTGGCTAACTAATGGATTGTTATTAGCATTAAATATTTTGTAAGTGTATGTAGTATAACACTAGCTTACGTACAACACCGTAAAGGAATCATAAAATAAACCATGTTTAATCTCACAGATCAAAATACACTTTACTACAGGAAAAAAGCGGTGGTAACCCAGCAGTCAAGACATTCTTGACAGATTATTGATTCGAACCGCGGCGGTCAAACTAATTATGAGTACCCTAATACAAGTGAACTTAGTCACTACTATTGGTTCTAAAAAATGAGGATGCTTATATTGTAGACGATATCTTTAGCGAACTCTACTCTACCCTAGCGAACACTGTGAGTCTATGAAATAGTTTACAAAAATTACTGAGAAGGTCGGTAAGTGATGGCCAGAGTTCTGCCGGCGTCTATAACCTAAGGTAACCCCTTACTTTACGCCTAAAACATCATTATATATACACATAAGGATTCAGGTTGGTGTAGAGTATTGTACACGATAAAACGTACGAAATAAGAATATCTCCACCCGATCTCATCCGAAGGGAGTCGTAATACACGGTCGATATCACGGCATCATCAAGATAGAAAACTCGAAATAAAACTCTGTACCAACCCAGGCAGCTAGCCAGACGGCCATCGTGGAAACAGTAGACCAATGCCTCCCGATATACCGAAAGCTTATATCTAGCACTGGACTGCGAGGGTCTGATTGATTGATTGTGAAGTGATCCAGCAAGGAGCCACCGGCTTTCCTTTTGGCATTGAGAGGTCAGACGGTAGTTGCTTCAACTAAGCCCAAAATAAATTAAATCATGAAAGTACCAGACCGGCCTTGGGTCTCAACTAAATAAGTATTGGATACAACCAAGACTGATAATGATAAAGAAATAAGGATTTATTAAGGCATAATTCGTATCAATATAATATTATGTGCGACGCATCTTCACTAGGTATATAAACAAGTTTGTGAAAATGTTTTATTCAAAAACCTTAATGAAATGATTCGTAAAACATGAATATTTAAGTTAATAAATTTAAGTTAAATGTTAATTACACTAATAAACTTTGTATATCATGTATTTTTTACATTCGCGAGACATTTTAAAGTATATTAGAACAAGAACATGATAAATATTTACTAAAAATAAATAATCAATATTCCACGATATTCAAAGTGCTATCTAGATCCAAAGCAAGTGAACTAGCACATGTATCCTTGCTCCAAAGATCCTCGTAATATTTTCTGGATTGAATGATTGATAGAATGAATTCAATAGGAGAAAATTTTCTTGCTATAGTTTCCCAACACCAGTGGGTGAGCACGAGGGTGAGGTTGGCTCTGGAGCCAAGCCAACCTCACCTGCCCGTGGTGCTCTCTCCTCTGCCCACCAACGAAAGAGGCCCTGGCTAGCCGCCAACCCGCACTGGACCAGCATGGCGGGGACACGGTCCAAAAACCCTCCAAGGTGTTGGTGTGCAAGAAACGGCCCCCAAGTGCCCGGGGGCTCTAATCGCTACACTGCCGCGCCTGACGTGTTGCAGTCGAGCGAGCTTTGGATGCAGACCGACACCAACCGGTCGGATTGGAGGTCGATGAGGGAGGCCTATGTTCAACAATTGATACGTCCTGTGACTGAAATGATGATGAGTCTCCAGGACCAGAGGAGTGGATGGCATCCATACCTATATGTACAGCAATTTGCATGGTTTTAAGGACACTGAAGATCTAATGCTCTTCTACCTTTACACTATTTCCTCCGCTCTTTTGTCTCTGCAGACAACAATAGTATTTGATTTCAGTCACCTTTATTTAAATTTTGATTGTTGATCTTTCAATCTTCCACATGTTTGGAGATAAACTATTTTATTTTCTTTGTGTTTACCTTGTCTCGGCTTGTGCCAATGTATAAGGGGGATATCGAGAGGGGCCGTTTGCGCATGCGCTGGTGCTTACGGTACGGCAGCATCAATTCGCGCTATCTGCCGCTCGTGACGCGCTCATTAAGATACAGCTCCAATCTCAATACTTGCTGTAATGGCCGCTCCGCCGCTTGCCGGCCACACAGGTCTCGAGTGCGGACTCACTGTCAGCGCAACTGAGCAATTTTATAAACACTTAGCTGTATTTCAGTGATTTTGATTTATAAATAATAGGTACCAGTAAATGGAAAATTAAGAATTGAATGACTCAAGGTTTGAACTTACTATGAGGTCTAAAAAAGGTCCGAAGTATGAATGTCCAAAAATGGATAGACTCTGTGAAAGAAGATATAGCAAAGAAGGGAGTGACTGAGGAAATGACATCTCATAGGAATATATGGAGGAGAATTACATGTTTCGCCGACCCCAAAGTTTTGGGACCGGGGCAGGAAGCACTACAGTACAACAGTTTTGGCTTTAACGCACGCTCGACACATCGCTAGCTAAGCCGTCCATCGCTGGCACTGAAGCCCCGCAGTAAAGTTCAGCGCAGTGACAAAGATTCTTTTGTATAAATTAAATACTGCGGCAGTTACGTTAAGTGTTACGATTATGAGCACAGTTTACTATTTAGAAGGCATTTACAATAATAAGTGCTTTGCGCTGTTCGCTTCGGAACCCGTTACACTAAATATGTACAGTCAAGGAATTTGATTCGCGTACCGTTCTAAGTCTAAATTGCCGATGACAATCTATAATATTAAGGATTATCTTTCCTCGACGACGCTTTTGTTTACCGACACAGTCTAGAAAGAGATACTACGATGATACTAAACCGAGCCAAACCGAGCTTTTCCGAGCTCACTATTTGACATCATTCGAGAATACTATATTTGACAAACGATAAAGGGTTGACTTGACAAGGTAATTTTTCCAAATTCTTTGAGATTGACCGTGACCATAGAGTTATTTTATATTTTACAAGTATAATGAGTTTTTATGGCTGGGGCGAACATAATTGGCTGTTGTCATCTATAACTTCGTGGTTGTCATAGGTGACTTCAAAATATTAGCTGTGGACGTTAAAGTTTTAACGTCGACTAGTTCTCCCGCCATTGAAAACTAAATGCTGCGTTATAAAATAAACATCAGAAATTGTATTTTTAATACTTTTAATACTTAATAATAAACATCAGAAATTGTATTCTTAATACTTTTAATACTTAATAATAACCACCTCCACTGTCAGACACAGCTTATTGAGTCTACTATCCGACTACACAAATGTTTGAACCACGCAACGATTCCCACACAACGTTACAACATTCCACTAAAGCTTGTTTCGTCCTTTCTTGACCATTTTGCCACATTTGCACCATAATTCTCCAATTATTTTCTATTGGGTATAAATCAGGTGATTCTTCTTCTTCTCCAAATCGAGTAATCCATAGCCTTACAGTGTTGTTCTCGATATATTTAATAACCGAGCTATGTCGCAAACGCCGCGGCCCTACTCATGCAATGTAATTATTTGACTTCTTCCTTCCGCATTTTAAAATTTTACGTCTTTATCAAACACGTTCAATGTTTTAGTTGACGTTTGACTGTGTCACTAATTTGACATGGCCGAAGATTTTTTTCATATTTTAAATACGAAACTAAAAATAGGTTAGTATTCAGATTTAATTTCACTATGTCAAACTGTCTTCAGTTTGACATAGTGAAATTAATCTAAACTTACTTTATCTAAGGTCGAAGTTTGCAGACCTGTCAACCGAACATGTGTCATTTTAATTATGCAAATCTATTTTACCATAATTAAACGAATATAACCCTTATGATATTTTCATAGTTCGAGCAAAAAATCATCGGAACGGTACGCGAATCAAATTCCTTGTCTGTACACGCTCACTTGTTTATATGAATGTGTCTACGAGACAAGAGACAAACACCAGCCTCCATTTACGGGGCTTCGGATTGTTGTTACAAGCAGATTGAGGAAGTTCAACAAAGAGAAATATACTACTAGAAATAGAGAAATATACTACTCGGGTGTTGAATCAATTTAAGTAAGTAATCATCGATTCATCTAAAAGTTGACTGTTGTGGGTTCGATATTTGGGAAACTTTGTAGTATATGTGATAATATAATGTAGTTTTTTTATTTTCATCCAAGTCCACCCCACTTCCCGACTGGGGAAGCATCGAATGAGATTGTGGAATTGAAGTTCAAGGGAGGATTTAGCAGCAACTGGGACCAATCGGTGAGATAATGGTGATGATGTAGGCAGGTATATGAAATAAACGAATAGTATCTGTCTGAAAAATCGGTATCTACCCCCAATTGTGGCCACTATCATATTAAAGTGGCAATGTGGTATCTGGAATAGATATGGTCTTATCTAAAAGGAGAGCCTGTCCATTACCTGAGAACTCCTAGGCTATAGCTTATCATAATAAGTTTTCCTTCCAAGTGATGTGTGAACAAGTGAATGATGGAAGCATCTCACATTGATCTCTTTTTTCAAATGTTGTGCGTCTCTAAGCAGAGAGTTGAGTTCGCAGCCACTCACTCGAAGACAGAGAACAGTTAGGTCACAATTAGGGACGTGAGCGAAATGCGCGCGCGCATGATCCCGCGCGAGATGCGCGACGGCGCCGGCGCGCATACTAACTGGCGGTAATGTGCTGTTGCAGGCGAAGGATCTGCCATACACCACGTGGGAATTCATAAAATGCAAATATTTTTATGCCGTGGAAAAATATTGTTTTATTAATTTCTATCGCCATTAATTATAAAATGAATGATGATGGGAATACATAGAATGGTGAAAGCAAACCTTTGAATATATTTTTATGATTTAGTATGACCCTAACAAGTCTTAGGTATAACTAGACTCATTATGTCTTATTACTTATCAGGTGATCAATTAGAACAAATTAATTTCCTGTGGCCACCCCAGTTGAGTCATGCGAATGGTACCACGGACAACAAATTGATGGATTCATTTGCTGATAGATCAAATACCTTATTATTTTATGAAGTTCATTCAATCATATGTCGTGAACGTGATCCAAATCCAGTTCGAGTTTGTAGGGAAACCAGTGGTAGTACTGTGTCGCGAAACAATAAACTTATAAGAAAGTAGATCGATTGTACTCCTAAAAATTGTTACGCAGTTTACCGCCAGTACCTGCATTAGTTCCTCCGTGGTCCTGATGCTTGCAACAGCGTAGGAATATGGGAATCTCCAAAAAAAGCGTGGTAATCTCTAATAATAAATATATCTAATAATAAAGAAGTGCGTGCAGTACCTATTGGAATGAAAAATATTTTTCATAGTGGTTGCTTACAACGCTACGAGAACCTTATCTGTAAATCAGAGGACCTGTTGAACAACGGAAGAAACTCTGAGGCAACGGATAAGGAGGTCAGAAGGCAGGTGCTCTCGTAAATGCCAATAAATCATTCAATAAGCGAATCTCCAACCTTAAGGTGTAGACTTTGTACGGAACCTAAGACTTAACGTTAACGTGACTTAAGCGTAGGAGGTTAACGAAAGACTCACAAAGTAGTCGTGACATGGTATATGGGCTTACCCTGAGTTCGGCCTACGCTCCAGAAAACTTGAAAACAAACGAAAAGTTTGGAGAGCAGCCTCCGCGATACCATCGCCGATAGAGACCCGAGCACTTGGCATGCACCAGGCGCGCCGCACGACGCCGCTCGACGCCGCACGTCGCCGCGCGCTGTGCTCGTGACGCGGCGGGAGGAAATGCTTCTTTATGGTAATTCGTCATTTTTGTGAATTTTATGACATTTTTTTATGTAGAAATTGTAGGCGGTTTGTTATCTGATTTGAACATATTAGGCAAATAACGGGGCCTGGTTTGCTTCACGTTTGACTTGAGAATCTCCTTCGTATTTTTTCGACTGTTAATAAAGTCACGTGCAAAAATAGTTTATTTCATGTTTTAGACTGTTTTAACTCAAAATAGTTACAGGAGGAAGAAATAAAATCAAAACTCTGATAAGATCCTTATTACTAATATGTTTAGAGATTCACTATATTTCATTTCATTTGTGTTTGAGTTGCCCTGTAGAATGATTCATTTCCACGTTTACTTGTCATATGAATTCTTAATTAAAGAGAATGAATGCTATTACCTTTATAAACAAATTCTTAAAATGAAAGCTTAATTGACAACTTGCATTATATGCAAAAATTTATATTTACATATTCTTTACTTCCTACTGTCGAAGAAGAAGCGTACACAGTACTCTAGAACGAATTACTACTAATGTTGTAGAAACATTACAACAGTAATACGAGTTGAACTTTACAGCAGTGTTCAGTTAAGTAACAATAAAGTGAAATGACTTGAGTCGTAATCATCGGCGAGTTTAATACACTAAGTAACGATTTGCAATTACTCAAGTAAACTAGATTGCTGGCCATTATTGCTCAGTAGTTTAACTGCCGCGAGTAGAACCCGGACCCGGCAGTGCGAATGGTTAGATAATTGAAGTTTTACAAGTTAAATGTTACCGTAAAATTGCTTGCTGTAAAATAGTACATGTAAATTACTCTGAGTACGATATAATTAGTTTACGGTTAAGTTCGATGGAGCAGTGTATACCCCCAGTATCTGGTGCTTAAGTATAATAGGGATGTTGACTATTTATTTGAAATCTTGTAAAATAAACACTTTACTATACTATAAAGAACTGCCAAACTGACATATTCCTACGACTAATAGTATCAAAAATAACATAAATTAAACTGACGCCTATATCTTCTAAGGGGTAGGCAGAGGTGCTAGCACCCACATTTCGCCAGTTTATATTTAGGTCTCAATATAGTAGGTGGCAAGCCTATTGCCATTAACCGGGCGCTTATAAACCTGCGATAAATACACACATAACTTCGACAAGTATCGAAAAGTCACTGGTGTGTGCCATGGTAAAACCTGGGATCGAACCCGAGACCTCGTCTCAGCAGTCCATTACCCATACCACTAGGACCATACTACTGCGGATTTGGCTGAAATATTCCTACTACAAATAGTTTCAAAATATTGGATTTTGAAAATTCAATTTTTCGAGCTGTCTCGTTAACGCCTTATACCTAATATTGCATACCTTTACTCCGACTGAGCGTAACCTAGTACAATAGTAGGAGTACAGTTGGTGCGATACGATGGTAGCGGCCGTAGTTCAGTCCGCAGCATTCGCAGCCAGCCCTAGGACAGAAGCTATTAATCAGTTTATTGAATTCCCACGCCGCGCGAGAGGCGGCGGGCGGCGGGCGGTGTGGCGAGGAGAGTCGCGCCGTCCCTGCAGTTATACAACCAAGCTTTATGTACTAGTTATGACTACCTGGTTTCTACTAATAATATAGATAGACAACTACATGTAGATCGTGTATCTATATTTAGACTTTCTGTTGATCGTGGTAATTTTTGAGATAATAAGCGACTTTTTACAATATCTTTGTTTGCTACACCAGAAAGTCCTGGTACGATTTCCCAGCATACGTATTTCTATTCTCCTATAGTCCCGCGTCCTTTAGGCGAGGCGCGAAAAAATATCTGTCAAGGCCGTCAGGGTTGGGACCACCATTCCAGAGAAAGCATCTATAATGGCGGACACTGTTCTCTGTACAGCACTTAAGCTTACCATCAGGCGGGGCGCAGTCCTTCGACAGAACAATATTTAAAAAAAATTACCGAAATAACGAGTCTTCTCCTGAACCTTCCAGTTAAGCCAAATGTTCAAATGGATGGTGTAATGGCCATGATTTGAACTTGGATTTAACCATTAACCTATCGACGTATTACATTGATAATAACCTAGTTATAATCGTGAAGTCAGAACATATTATTCGAATTTTGTACATTTTGTAATCTTCTTTGGAGACCGTAAATAGGAGCAAGCCAATAGTCATTAAATATGTACGAAAAGACAAAAGCAAACCAAAGACTTGCTAAAACAAGTTATAGCATAGTAGTGACGTAGTGAAATTCTTTGAGAGCTGACCTGTTTCCATCTTCCCTTCGCAGTCCCGCGTCCTTCAAGCAGAACCATCTACTAAAATCGACAAGCTGAAGCTGACCATCATTTTGGCCACCACTAGCCCCTGGAGTCTTTACAAGCAAACAAACGAGCAAGAGTTTGGTCTATTGACTAACTAGCTATAGTTTTAAGTTGTACAGGCTATTTAAATTTCCATTTGAACGTAATTGAAAGTATCAATCGATAAATTCAAAGAAGCAACTACAACATGAATATGATAATTATCAATGCGACTGGGAGCAAACAAAAGACATCAACGCACACCAGATGTTTGATCCTTTAAAATATATAAGAAAGATGTATGAAATTATTAACTCTTCTAACGGTTTACAGAGGTATGTTTATTGACATTCTATCAACTCAAAATAAATAATTTGTGAATAGAAAATATCAATACGTGGTGTACTTTGTGTACCCTGGCGCAGTGCGAAAGATCATAAGATTCCTCAAAACCGTGAACATTGAAACAAAGAACTTTGAGTACAAAGCAATACATCACGAGCACTCCTCAGTCTTTGTTCAGCCCTCTACTGCTTGTGTGTGAGTTTGTATGTGTGCGTTAATTCCATCGCTCTCGAAGGCTCCGCTTACAAAGTGGTGTGCGCCAGCGAGCGACGCACGCGCAGCATTTCCTCCACAAATAACAAGGCGCGCTCATTCAATACTTATACACAACAATAAAAAGTGCGCCGCTCTGGCGCGCAGCTATTTTAATCGAAGCCTACAAGAACCCAGACGTAACATCCTCTCATCTTACGCAACAAAAACTGAACGAGTTTATACTTTTAATTCTGCGCTTGCGCATGTCGTGAACGGGAATAGAGCGGCCGACCCCGCGGTCACGTTTCAACCCATTGTTTACGTTCACGACCATTGTTTAAGGGGCGAGCTGACCATCAAAACACTAATAAACTGAGAGCTGCGCGTGCGCCTTTCTAACTGTAGCAGCCAATCAGAGTGCAGTGGGACCACGCCCCCCGCCCCGCCGCTCTAGAGTGCCTAGACCTCCTTCGTGACCTCTCAGAGTGCCTCAGTACCTCACTTATCGTTGCTTTATTAGCGAAACGATCGGGGGTCATAGATCCGGCGCTCGCGCACCGCTCTCCCAATTGCATGTTAACACCTTTTGTTGGGGCTTTCTAGGAATATATATAACATCGCGATAACGGCGCTCTGTGCTGCATGAGCAAGGCTCCAGATTGTATCGAGGCAGACTTACGTTCTGTGTACTGAATGTTAAGGCGGGATGCACGCGGCGTTGAAGGAAAATCACACTCTTCGAAATTTCGAATCATTTCTCTACCTAAAGCGTGTTTCCTGATCAAGTCCTTCGCAAGGGTGTCGTACAAAGTCTCTAAGGGTCAAGGTAGTCTATCAGAGGGTCAAGGTAGTCTTTTGTATCTAGACTAAGTAAACTATTGTAAATAGACCAAAAAAAAAGAAAAGCCCGCTGAGTTTCTTGCCGGAGTCTTCTCAGGTCGGGGCCGCGTTTCGAACCGGTGGTCCATTTGCATTTGATAAAATATTGTTTGTATTGACGTTTTGTAAGTGCCGTTTACTGGTCTATGCAGAATAAATGATTTTTGATTTTGATTTTGATTTTTAGATTAATCCAAAACTACTGATATAACAAAATATTTTGTCAATACAACTTTGGCGACCCATATCTATTGACCTCCATTCTAAGTAAAACATCTATAATCACGGTCACTATTCTCTGGACTGCATCTAAGCTTATCATCAGGCGAGGTGCGGTCCTTTGACGAGCCAAATATTAAATAAACCGAATTTTCTGTCCGTATCAAAAACTAAAGAGTAAATTTGAGTCTATTTGTAACATAGGAAGAACTTAATTTCGTACAAAATATTTTACATAAAATTAAGATGCTAGTCCAGATGTCTTAATCACAGTCAAACATCTTAATGTATTGAAACTACATCAGCGAGCTGCTACAGCCAGCAGCTCGCTGCAGCCTCTCGCGAGCATGTTTATGTGCGCGTCTGCAGACGGATGGGTCGCCGTTCGCTGTCGCCGCGGTCACGAGCAGTAATGAGCAGCCTACTTTGTAGCCAACCTGTAAATATGCACGGAGGCGTTCGTGCATCAGGGAACGGTATTTCCGCTTCACGTGTACTTTATTGCCAACCTCACGGTTCTTCACTGTAGATTTACAGTTTTTTGTCCTGAAATATTCGCAATACATTGTAAAATGGTATTCACACGTATATTACTTTTGATAAAACGAACTCTTTAATTCATTTTGTTATCTGAGAGCCAATCTACTTTGTCCGGAGTTACGCGCTCCCACATTTCGACTTTTACTAGAGTAACTACCCTCTAACCCTGAGCGAATCCCAGAAGGAAAACCTGCCCTAGAACTCCGTCCTTTGATGGAGGAGCAGGTGCGCCCAACCTGCAAGGGGTTGTGGGGTTGGCTGTGTAGACACTGGTAAGTAGTGTTGTTTGGCGATGGCCATCGAACTCAATAGCGGGAAATCTTTTTGCCGTGGGTTGCTCTGCTTCTAATAGTAGGCGTGAATACTCGTGGTCCTCTTAGCAGTTGGCAAAGCAATGTTGGGAGGTTTTGGCCTACTGTTTCCACGCTGGCCAGACGAGTTGGTACAGGGTTTAATTTCAAATTTATCTTCTCTCGCAGTGATATCGTCTACGTTTTCCATTAATCGGCATGAAGAGAACTATTATATTTTTAAAGTGGGTAAGACGAAAGTCTTTTTTCTTCCACTTTTCTCATTACTTTTTCCCATTGCAGGTGCCCACGACTTCATTCATATTGCATGGAAAAGGTAACCGCATATCATACGGTGTGTCATATACTTGATCGCTGCGTCATTCTTCTTTTGTATTCTCCTGTAATTCAAAATCGATACTTTGTTTCTTTGCTACCTTTGTAATAAAAATAAATGATAATTCGCAATGCAGCTCAGCGAGGAGGCCCGTACGTGTGTGTACCAACGAGAAAATATAAAATAATAAAGTGTAGCGCCACGACGTGAGAGCCAGACAAATTAAGAGTAATTCGGTGCGATCGCGGCGTCGCATCGCTTTGGCGCAGGTTGTAGTCGCGAGTCGCCTGGGCCCCGCCGCGGGCCCAGGGCCCGGTGGCGTGAGCGCGAGCCGTTTGTCCGTGGAATTTACAGCCCGATTGGCGATAGCGCCGCCGCTCTGATTGGTACACGAGACCTCCAGATCACTCGATAAAACCTTATTTCACACGTCGCCATATCGACGTGACCGCAGCAGCCTCTACCTCTCGCCACGAGATGTGACGATAACTGGCAACACGGATGGAGGCTGTATCTCGTTATTTCGTTGTACAATAGAACGATTTATTGGTTCAGTTGTTATTTAGTAAATTACTCCATTGTTGCATCTATTTTAAATAAAGTTTTGCACGCCTGCGCCTGGGCTGCGTTCACAGTGTTCACACGAGATCATTACGTACAGATGATTTTTTAAGATTGCATTGTAATGCTATCGGCCTACACACTTACGATAATAAGGAGGTTAAACACTTAAGCACTTTTATTATAGGTCAGCATTATCATATTATTCTTTTTGTTATATACCCACGCTGTCTATTGAGAATTCGCTGAAAGTCAAAGGTAACAAAGAAGTTTTGCAGTTTGATTGCGCAACTAAGTTTCCAATTTGCATTCGGGCGTTTGTTACTGTCGTACTTACGTGCCTTTGTCGGTTAATGCTGGCGTGTCTCAGGGATCCCGTTGTCACCCATTGACCTCAGTATATTTATACGAGTATCCATCAGATTATATCATAATTTGTCATCAGATTCTCTTTTCCAGTTAAGACTCTTGTCATACAGGTTGACACAAGTTATTAGCTATCAATGACTGAGTAAATGCTAATTCTAGTAAGCACTTCACACTGTCATTATAATTATGATGTGTTCGGTAGGGTTTATAGAACTCTGTTGATGCTAGATTGTAACTCCAATGCTTTAACTTTTTGTAGCTTTATATCCCAGCCATAATAGGCTCTGTTACACTTTAGGATGAATAAAATCCAATAGCCGCAAACCAAACACAATCCATCCGTCCATCGATCTATCTGTATTAATCACGGCGCGCATCCTGCGCGGGCGCGTCGTGCGGTCCGTGCGCGCGCGCAGGCCGCGTCACGCGCGCCGCTGATAATTTATGAACGCCGCCACTTTTTCATTTTGCTTCGCCAGTCGCTGCCAGTTGCAGAGAACGGCCGTGAGTTGCCGGTAAAGAGTCTAGACGTAAGCTAATACTAGGATAGTCCTTAAGAACTTGTGTCCTTGTTTTGTAAGCAGATATATCTCAGCACATCACATCGCTACAGATAAAATATTGATAAGAGAGTAAAATTTGAATTTGAAGACAAAGCAGCCAAGGGCTATTGATCAGACAGCTTGTGCAGCACAGACTCAGCTTCAGATACATGGCTTGACTGCTCGTGTCAACAATAGGTAGTGCCCATAATACGGCATATATTTTCATCATGTAGGTGTGGCTTTTGACAGAGAAACCTTACTTACAGAGACCATTGGTACTGTCTCGGTGGAACACATTGTTTAGTTTATCCGGGTCTTGAATTAGAAAAAGACCTTGGACGAAGAAGAGTGACGAAACAGATTAACAAAGCTAGGGGAATGAACATCCTGGTAAGAGTCGACCTAGGTCCCAGGCCCCGTATGTTAATTAGGCGAGGCCCTCCGGCGTGTTCGCAACCGAACGAGCGCATATGCTCGTATCAAAGTGGTTGCCTTATACCTACCCTGTGACTGTAAGTATAAATCAATTTAAAAAAGTTAGCATAACCTTTCGCAAACTACCTAACGTGAATACCTAAGTTAAAAGATCTATAATTTTTCGAAACGATACTTAAAGCAATATTATTTGCACGAAATGTTTGGTCACTCTACAGACATAGCGTGCAGGGCGCAGCCGGCAGAGGTCGCTGCAATCTATCTGTCACGGTGCGCGGGCGCAGGTCGAGCCGCGACCACTGACGGACGAATGGCTGTGCGAACAGTACCCAATGCGAATCTTTAGATCTCATTACTTGAGAAGTAGTGAATACCTACGTATTTGTCCGCTGGCGTGAAGGAAATAATTATAATCAGAAGTTTGTTGAATGCTTATAGTTGACTGAGTTTATTTCGGGTCAGGCAATTTAACCCAAGACCATTTTAACAGTAGTACCACTCACTACCACTGCTCAATAAAATTGGAGTAACTTTTTAACAACTTCGAAAACACGATGGGTATATATTTCTGTATTTTGTTTGGCGTGGCGGTATCTGACTTTGCGGAGGGCGGGATTTCGGTATCGGGTCGTAAAATATTTGTTTTATATAAAAAAAAAAATTATTAGGGCACGTCAATTTCACTTTACCCCGCCTGATGGTAAGCTGAAAGCAAAGTCTCAGGAAAGAGGGTCACCATTACAAACACGTAAAGTGTTATAATGGTGGCACTCGCTTGACGGCCTCATCAGTTGCTTTTTCACGCCCCACTTAAAGGACCTGGGACTGTAGGAAAAAAGAAACATGTGAGCTGGTAAGGAATTCTAGGAAGTTTTCAAAAAAATATCTTTTGTAAGAAATTTTATGAATTGTTGGTATTACTATTAGGTACCTACTATAAAAAATCCTTCAATCGTTTATCTCTATTCTAAATACTCATATTACAATCTCCTTTTTTCCTTCAAGTTCTTTGTCCTTTCTCGGCGTCCCTTCCTAAGCGATATTCCTCAAACAGCTCATCGTTTATTCATCGTTCGAGCATTTAAACAACTTTAATGCATATTAATAGGAAGATAACTTTTAAATTTATTGATTCAAATTATTGATTATGGATCACTTAGGCACATTAATATTTCTTTACTGCTATCTCAAATGCATTTGAACTCGACTACAAATCTAATGTTGTGATGAATGTTTAATTATTTAAGTTGAATTCATTATAACTCGAGACCGATAGAAGGCCACGGGATAGGTACTTCAAATTGATTGATTGATAGATTTTGTTATTGCAATCTGACAGCAGTTGTAACAAAAGATAATTTTGATCACTGACCTGAGGGAGATCATGGCTGACGTGCCGATAATGGTTGATTCTAGCGAGAACTTCCATAGTGTGATATATGTACTTACTTAGGAACAGTTTGTGGTGAAGTATTCTTCTTTCGAATTAGAGTTACAATTAGCTATTATAAATTCACAAACGATATTTATATTGCAGTATATCAGCTGCATAATCTAGGGTCGGCAGCGCCCCTGGTATCGTACTCGTTCATAGGCCATGGTAACCGTTTCCCATCGGGTGATAAGCGTATAAGTATTTATATACCTCAAAATTTGACTATAATAATTATTTTATGGTTTGTTTATTATTTAAAGAACTATTTTAGAACTAAAATGATCTGAAAATTATAATGTGTTAAGCTACTTTTGTTGCTAACTGTACATCGTACCCAGCTCTGTTCCACAACATAACGAGCTCAATCTAATCTTAACAAACAAAACTTATTATCTTATTCTTTTTCTAGTGGTTCATACAAACAGCGTGCGTCCTACTTGATATGCAGGTGGTTGCACAGATCGAATAATTTTATGGTATCTTTTAATTACATTTTATTTAAATTGTTCAATTACCGTGAATTTTAATTATAATCGTTCACAAATAAAGCATGAAGGCGACCGCAACCTGTCCGTCCGAACACTATTATTCATCCCTCCGCGATGCGCCCGCGCCGCCCGTCAGAACGTTCGTCTCGAGATAATTTGTACTTATACACAAGTGTGCTTTATTTTGTTTCATTACTTTTACCGGTTTTTACAAGCAACCGGTTTGTAGAAAACCTGTTGTTTTAAATGTTTTCCTCGTGCAGTATAACGAACTCTTCACAAATCTAAACCTTCCGCAAGAAAGTAAGTCTTGCATTCCCCTTCGACTTGCAACAATTCAATTAATGATATTTGAAAAACTGATAAGAAAGTTAAGCATTTCTCACTGTTTTATTTACAAATTCTCCCTTGTTTAGTGTGTAAAGGAACCTTCAATAAACTGAGGTTACTTATTCAGTGCCGCCAGAGTATAGTCCTTCAATCACAATTAAGATGAGACCGATTAAGATGGGCTTGCAAATGAGATTACCAACCTTAACCTCAAAGCGTTTGATGGAGTTCCATAATTAGCCTTACTTTTCTATTCTTCTATTCTATTCTTACTTTCTGTAGGAGACAATTTCGTAAGCAGCTTCAATTATTTACCATCAATTGATCCGTGCTAACTACCATAGTGTAGTAGATATAATAAACTGTTTGAAATACTAGATTTTTGAATGTCACAAAAATTCCTATTGTGCCACATAATTTCACTATATTTTTTTAAACTACATACAAAATTGTGTATCAATTTCCTCCCACAGCCTGTCGTGACTCCCTCGAACTCCGTGTCATAACTCGTCCTAAATGAACTCGCCGAGCCCATCACCTATCTCACAAGCAATTCACCTGATCCTCGGTACGGTATCCACTTCCCAAACCATACAACAATAGCCGCCAGTAGACGTGGGCGGACAGAGCATCTCGTCGACAAACGACTGAACATTATATTAACATACGAAGGGCCTGTAGTGCCCGCGATATTTGTGGTCAATCGGAGGATATCGACGCCATAACACGCACTATTAATAAGATGTAAGGACGCGAGGAAAGTGTCGGTTATGGCGTGTCGTGGAAACGAACTCCATTAAGTACAAATAGAAGAGTGTAAAGTGTATTGTGTATCGCTGTCATCAGATTGTGAGTTATCGGAGTAATTTATTATCTAGTCGAATGAGTTTTTGTTATACACTATATATCCTCTCAATTAAAGTAGGTATATATAGTAGGTATAACAAAAACTTACTAATTTTACAATTACGAGTACCCTCTTAATTGAAAAATTAGTAAGTTTTCAAAAATCATTCCTTAGTATCAACTGACAAAATATACCTAATTTTTGTAACTTCAGCGAGCGTTCGATCGACCGATTCTGTTTCGGGATCAAGTAAACCAACAACATACTCTCAATTGATTCACACTCAATTGTTGGCGCAGGCTCTCCCCCAGTCGATCTCATAAAAAATGTATAAGTATGCCAATTTTAAAGAGGAGGTACGCAAAATTCTCACGGCGATGGGCCATCACACTGAGTTACGATAGAGTTGCTGCGGTATTGGGAATGCTTAATATACGCATGTGTACGCATAAGAGTAATCATTTAATTAAGTACCTACCTATTCATAGATGAGATTTGAATGTATACCTAAGCATGTTTGGTAGCAATAACGGACCTCCAGGTGGGTGGAGTCACGGGCACCAGCTAGTATACTTACAACAGTTTCAGTAACAAGTATCTCCACGACTCAAGGGATATTTACATGACACGGAAATAAACCGTTGCCACTAAAGCACCCATGTCGTGTGTAGTCCGTACGTGAGCCGGTCGCAACCATCTGCGCGGGAGCACGACATTAGGCTTAATTAGAGGCGCGCGCAACTCCGACTATGCGAACATTGACGCCATTCGGAATGCTGTAAGGTGGAAGTTTACGGGCGCATTGTGTCCTTCGGGACGTTCGGCAACAAACCAAGTACAGATACAATTGAATTTATCGTACGTGAATAATTTTATTGCAACGAGAATACTATTGATGTTAAGATACATTGTAAATGATACCGACATTACTTAAAATTATTATTATTTCTAATGCATAGTTTAAACCTGCGCCACAGACAATTTAGTGGTCATGCAGTGTATAGTGCTCTTAGTACGAAAAACTTTTGAATTCGTAATGTAAAAGTATCGAGAGAGCAGAGCATTACGATTGGCGGGCTTCACACACCCACAGGTTCAAAGAGGGCTGACTGTCAATCGCAATGCTCCGTTTTCTCGATACCTTTACATTACGAATTCGATAGTGTTTCGTGCTAAGGGCACAAAGCAGTGACGCAAGTCACCCGATGCTACCCCACACAGTAACCGCAGTAATTGTCTCTGACAGAGGACGCTGTTTATAGGTTCTAAGCGTAGATACAGATAGTGGAAAGCGAGAGAGAGTCTTATTCGTCAAACAGCAAGCGAAGTGACTTGCGAGTGAGATCGACTTGGTCCGAAGATCTTGGTATAATATATAGGTACATACTAAACATACCCGCATCTTAATAAAGTGCGCAAAATTAATAACAATTCAGAGGAGCTCTGTCGGTGTCGTGGCCGGTACTAACAAATGATGGTTGTTAGTATAACGCGTTATCAGACCCATTAATATTTCCTGTCCAAGTCCGAACACTCCATTAGGAATGCGCTCGTAGGTGGCCCTATTTATCAGTACCCAAACGATATCCAGATAATCCGTAATTTTTTCTCTTTAAACGACCTTCTATAATCTTAATAACTCCGACAACATTTAGTCAACTCCATCAAAAATACTTTAAAAGATCAATTTGACTATTAATTAAATATCTTCGGACGGGGGAGCCATGACACCTCATCATACCTAAGACCACTCTTGTATTAACTGTCGCAATGAAAGTTAATAGGAATCGGGAGATGGCCGCAGCGAATCGTTTGTAGCAGTGTTGCCAGGTGCTCGGAGTTTCCCCATTTCTATTTGAAAGAGATTTACCTCACATTGTTTAATTTAAAAATAAAGAAAATATTAATATTTTCCAATATTAATTCATGATCAAATCTGAATATACCTAGTACCTACCTTCGACTAATTTTGGTAACTCTCAGACAAAAAGAACAATGAAAGGAAAGCCAACTGTTTTGAAAACTGTTAATGATTTCTCTATGTATACCTATCTATTTATTTGTAAACACATTTAAAATTGCGGGATTATGATGAATATAAAATTACATAATATGTCTAAAGCTGTATTGTAATCCAAAAAATACATTAAGAAGTTCCAATGTGCGCAATGGAACTTTATAAATATAACCCTGACTAGTTTTTATTCCACCAATTTTTACCATTGGTAACATTTCTCTTCCCTAAAGTCATAGCCTGTTTAGAGATAAATTAAAAGGTGGTAACGAGCACAAGTCGTTGCATTAGCATGCGCATGCGTAGCCAGACGTCAGGCAGATGAGGACCGGGTCGGTGCATCAGAGAATCTCATTTACATTTTAATTTGGAGACGACACGAATTATCGATATAGAGTGGTCATTGATTGCGTGAAATGATGTGATGATGAGTGAGGTGGGAGGTCTCAATATGTGCGAGGTACTCGAGAGCTATCGATGAATAATATCGTGATCATTGGCCACTAAACTATTTGAAGTAATCATTTCTAAACGTATTGCGGGGGTGTATGGGAACTATTAACTATTATCGGACATTCTGTTGAAGTTATTACAACGTTATTATACGTGTAATAACTATTAATTATGTTTCGTGTGACACAACGGCTTGGCTCTTGATAGCACAACTAACACTAAAGCTTAGTATTTTACAACTAACACTAAAGCTTAATTATAATGGTAAGTACATTACAGTATTGATTAACGACATTATGAGTCAATTTACAACTTCGTCAAACCTTAATGATTCAATAGCTAATTAATACAACTGAAGAACTAAACGGAAATATCGTGAAAATCCCGTAAATAAATAACTTCAAATAAAATTGTGAAAAGTTAATGTACAGAGGGGGCTTCAACCCGCGACCAATCCCGCTGTAAAAGACTCCCTATATGTATGTTCTCCCTATGTGTAAGAGATTGGTCGCTTGTTCAAATCATATCTGGATATTCACTTTTTCCAATTTAGTCGATTTGAGAAAGTTAGCACATTAATGCCTCAAAATTTCATTACAATAAATTACTTTTTTAATTTCATATAAGTTCCCATCTTGCTGCTTCACTAAAGTACCTACCCAACTTACAGTCTGACTAATAAGAAATAATAGCTATCTAGACACCAACAGTACAAGAGACCACTTAACCCTGCGAGTGCTGACACTGCGGCACTGTTCGCCTAGTACTGGTCTAATTAGTACGGGACATGTAGTGTTGCCGACACGACCACGCACCAGCACTCGATGGTTAGATGTACGTAGCACTGATAACATCAAATGCAGGGTTAAAAATAAGCAAATTAAACTAAATAGTGTAGCAAAACTATCTAGAGGTGTTTAACCATTTCTTTATACTTCACATTATGCTGATGAACAAACAAAGATCCATACAATACCTTCCACGCGCCTCTGGTTTCTTCGCGGTGAGGTAGGTATATCTAGCACAGCGAAACGACAAGGTAACAACTCGCTAAAGACATCTCCTCTTTCGAATTTCACAATTTGAAATTGTGAAATTTCTTGGAACTAATCACGTCTACATGAGGCAGAAAATAACGAATTATATACATGCATTTGTATGTGATTTCCGCTTAGAATACAACTCGTATCTTTGCACTGATCACGAACCATTCCCGAGAATAGGAATAGTGGATATGTGGACGTAGCAGTCGAATACTTAATCACACAGGCCGTGTTACACTCAGAAAAGGCCACCCTAAATACATCGAATATATCAGAACAGAATACTACAATACAATATTCAATCTTGTCGTTGGATCGCAAGCGTGGCCGTACATTTTCATAAAACATGTCTCAACTAAAACTCTTAGGTACGAATACTTAACCTGGAACCCACCTATGCGACATTACGCTCCTTATGCATTATTTATTTGGGACGTAATAAAATAGTTCTAACGAGACGGTGTAAGGGCGGCTAATGAGCGGTAGGCGAAGCAGCGGCGCGACACGGTGCGGCACGACGGGTCGCGTTGCGTGCCGCGGACGTGTCGCGTCGCGGTCACGATGTCGTTATGAGAACGCTGCAATATTCATGGCAACACTGTCTGTTATTGATAGTGTTGCTAGTGTGAATAACGGGATCATGCGACAGACATCTGTGACTCAGTGGCTGAGGTGTCAAGTTGCGATTGAGTGGATCTGAACGAAGTGTACCCACTCCAAATATAATCAATTTAGCTTAGTTCGCCCGCTTTACAATAGACTCCACATTAAACTGCAGGAACCGGACCCGTGACAGTCTTTGAAGTAAGCTAGTCTGCTTTCATATTGAATCCCCAAGGATACCGCCTCCACCAAAGTCGGTGGAGGTGATTATGTCTCGAACCGACTAAAACGCAAGCCGTCTATGGGTCTTAGATTGCCGGAGGTGAGATTATACAAGACGTATCTCTCGCACCCCGGTAGACCCAGGGACATCTCTTGAAGATGACCCCCTTCCCCTAATGTGGGAATCATGGTGTTCCTATTTAGCCCCTTGATGTCTAGAGGTTGCGCCGCCACTTTTTTTTTTTTTTTTTTTTTTTATCGTGCGCAAAATCCCCACGGATACCACCTCCACCAAAACCGATGGAGGTGATTATGTCGGACTCGAACCGACCAAAACGCACGCCGTCCATGGGTCCTTGATTGCCGGAGGTGAGATTATACAAGACATATCTCTCGCACCCCGGCAGACCCGGGGACATCTCTGTTGAGATGACCCTCTTCCCCTAATGTGGGGACCATGGTGTCCCCATCTAGCCCCTGGGTATGGGGTGGCATTTGCGCCATCGCCGTGGCCTGCTTCTGCTACGTTGCGCCGCCACTGAGTTTGTGTACCTACTTGCAGATTACAATATTTCAATAACACGCCTCAGCTCAGCGAGCAGTCACAAGCCCTGCACTTTGGTTTGCTTACGTATAGCGGGTGAAATTCGTCTTGAACGATTTTGAGTTAAAAATTCGATTGCGCATTACTAGAATTTGACATTCGTTTATTGTGCACTAGCTGTTGCCCGCTGCTCCGCCCGCGTGAACTTCTGATCCCGTTCCCGATGTCAAGCATTTTCATATTTATTCACCTTTTAAACCTTCTCTGGATTTCCACAAATAATTCGAAGACCATAATTAGCCAAATCGGTCCAGACGTTCGCGAGTTTTAGCGAGACTAACGAACAGCAATTCATTTTTATATATATAGAAGATATAAAGAACTGGGTATGTGCCCACTGGGTCACTCCGTACGTTTTTAATTTAATTCGTATAACTTTCACGCCCCTGTATCCTATCAAGAAACATACAAGTAAACATAATTTGAAATCCACGTCGGGCTGATCGAAGTGCCAATAAGTGTAAAATGTTTTACATCAATCGCATTGTTCCTGTAGCGGACACTCGGTGAGAGGCGCTCGCGCACGTGACCAGTCAGCCTGATGGTGACGAGTTGGGTGCATTTGATCTTTGATCCGAGCGTGACGGGCGAAGTAATGAACCCCCGTGAGTGCGCAGGAGCACTGTCGCATGTCACACGCGAGCGACACTAGCCGGCACCTCGTTTTGATTTGAGAGCTCGTGTCAGTACAACTATCAAAAGCCTGTCATAGACCAGTACGGGTCGAGTTCGCCTGGTTTACGAGGCAATCATTAGTGGAGTGTAAATTAGTTTCAGCGATTGATGACCCGCCCCTCGACTGTACAGCTTTATGACTACCTACCGTTAACAGCGGAACAAGTCATCAAATCATGTTCAAACGACTGCCATTTCAATTTTACCTAAATTCAAATATATTTATAGCGCAACTGAAGTCTGTGTAAGAAAATTATACAAAGATACTCCTGCGTTTTTATGGGGATGGCAGCGCGAGTGTGACGCCTCTGGTGTTGCAAACGTCCATAGGCTACGATGACCACTTTACATTAAGTAGTCCGTGTGCTTGTCTGCCACCTAAGTGGTATACCTACCTATTCATTTAACCATTTAAATTTACACCCACAATCTTCTTCTTCCGTTCCTTTCGTCTCGGATTTGTCTGCGGTCGGGTGTTCCTCGACGTCTGTGCTTGCCAGGCGTTTCTGTCCGGGTTGCCGTAGGAGATTGGTTATGTTCTTATGTCCCTATTGATATGGAACAATACTAATAATAGGTAGTAGGTAAGTACGTATTTAAATTATACTTAGCCCAACCAGGGTGTTAAATTTTATCTCAGATAGGTACAATCAGATTGGGCTCAGACTGGCTTAGAAAATGAGATGCGACAGGAGCAATGACCGAATATTACCTAACACCAAAACGCTCAATGATCATTAAGTAACATACATTTTCATTACATTTATCACACATAAATCTTCAAAATCCAATTACAATTCGGTAGCCGCCTCCCGAACTCACAATTCGATACGATTGTTCATAAAATATTCTAACGGGAGCCCTAATCGCTTATTATAATTGATAATCGATAAACTATTCATTGCGTATGCGCTGATAATCAAGCCGATTTCACGCCGCGATGCACGGTTAAACACTTTAATCGTTGTAATGGATAAAAAAGATAATTTCGCGAGGGGTGTCTATTACACTCAGGGGAAACATTGTACGAAATTTATGGGGTCAGTCGACAAAAGTAGACCTCGGTGCAATAACAAAAGGTTCAATTTCAATTGTGAGAGTGAAGAATGTTTTGCAAAACTAACAATAAATAATTTAGCACGATAGTTTAATTCTATTTTTGTCGCAGTCTGCTGACAATGCCACTTGCGCAGCTGACGGTATAAAAAACTACCCTTGTATTACATTGTTTGCCCCCTGAGTCGTGAGTGAGGCGGGGGCCGCCACGGAACTCCAATCTCTTTGTGGTCGGAATAATGAAGTTGGAACAAGTGGGCAATCGGCAGTCTGTGCACGTTTGCACATGTTATTATGAGCTTATCCCAGATGATGTCGAGTGATGTCACCGCGACTTGACCTGAACGGTGCCTGAATATCTAATGAGGTTTTCTCTAGAAAGATCGCTAACGATGCTTAATTACACAGTTCAGGTTTTGCTGTTACAAATCCGCTTTACGAGCCCACCCAGTAAAGTATACCTAAGTTAATTAAAGAGAGTTTAGAAAATATTTCCTTTGCATATCTTGCTATAATAGGTAGGTAGGTAGGTATAGCTAGTTTCCAACTGCACCCTAAAATCCAACCACACACCCTAACAACAACGGTCGTTGGCAGAAAAGAAAAGAGTTGAGAAGAAAATTATATAAAAATATTTAGCTTATAAGAGAGTTAAGAATCAATCAGTAGGTACATACATACCTACAACTGTAACAATGTTCAAACTACACATATTATTTCGTTTCGTTAATTTGTAACAATATTTTCCTGTATTACTGTACCTAATGGTGTCGAAATCAGTACCTAGGTATAAAAGGATTCAAAAAAGTATGATAATTTTTGTTTGCCTGAATACCTAACCTTTGTCAATTGGTAGGTATTTTCTCGGCAAATATACCGGTTGATTTTATAGTGGTTTTGGAAAAAAAGATTTTGGGCACAATTTCGATAGTAAAATCGTAAGGAAGTCCTAATTTGACAAAAAAATAATTTTTTTTTTTTACACGTCCCATACATTTTTCTTCTCACCTGCACATTTTTCTTCAAAATTAAAACTTCCAGTCGATTTTGCTACCGAAACCAAATATTCTTTTTCCGAAACCACTATAAAATCACCGTGTATTACATAAGGTTAAGGTCTTAATTTATTGACCTTCCTCAATAATTAACTATCAGTGATCCTAGCCTAGGCAATATAATTAATTATTTAGTGTCCATTTAGGTATTTCAATTATGCAGTTACCTACCTATCTCGGTGTCAGAGTGTAAACTTCAAAGAAATTTAATCAGAATTGCAGGCAATAACGTGGAAGACAAATTAAATGATCGATTAATATGCCTTACGACCAGTTTATTACTTGGATGATGATAATAATAAAATATCTAACGGGTGAGTGAAGCGGGATGGGATGCCACAGGCCGTAGGGACCGTCCACGTCGACACTTTACGACGCACTAAAATAAATCATTATCATTAAAATCATTAACATTAACATATCGATTCATTCAAACTATTAATATGACATAAGTACCTACAAACATTTTCGTCACTTATTATTATTAATTAGGCTACTAAGACGTTATGTTAACCATTTCATTTTAATTTGAGTCAGAAAGAACCCACTAAAGTTAGTACCTTCAACTTAATTCACCTCATTGTTAATTAATAATTCAGGCAATCTTCAGTTCATTCTATAGTTTTTTTCATACTCGAACATTCTACACAACGGTATCTAGAGCCATAGGGCTTTAATCACATTTAGATACATTTTCTTTTGTAAATAGGACGTCATAATATTATACAATAAAAACCCAGACCCGCACAAATAAATATTTATGTGCTCTCATGGAATCGAATTCACTACCTCCAATGTAGCAATCGAGGGCTCTACCTCTAGACCATAGAGACATTTTTACTAGGAATTCACTAAAATGTTCGAAGTAATTGATGTTGAATTAAACGATTCCACAAACAAGCTCGGCGTTTTCATATAGAGGAATGAAATAGATTCGTCGAAACAAAACAAATTGCGCTACGAATTATTTAATCCAAATCGGGCTCGTTTAGCATAAGTAGGTATTGGTTTCCTTACAAGGGCCTGTGCAGACCATAGGCGGCCTTTGTTCTCGCGATGTCGATAGATAGGCGACCCGTGGGGGCGATCTACCCGTGTAGCGCCGTGTTCGACACCGGCCACCGCTTTATTGCGCGCGCGACATCCTAATAGCTTTTAATTGCAAATGACCCTTTTACGGTAAGACATTAAGTAAACTATTTTTTTTTTGTTTTTCTTTTTTATTGTGACATCAATTTGACTTCACCCCACCTGATGGTAAGCTCAAGGCGAAGTTTCAGAAACGAGGGTCACCATTACAAACACGTAAAGTGTTACAGTGGTGGCACTCAGCTTGACGGCCTCATCAGATGTTTTTTCACGCCCCGCTTAAGGAGCCGGGACTGTAGGAAGATGGGAACGCGTGAGCTGGCAAGGAATTCCAAGACTTAATGGTGCGGCAGAGGAAAGACTGTAGAGTGATACGAGTATTTAAACCTTGTTTGCGAGACCCTATAGCCTTTTATCGATTTAAATTCCTATGTTTCGAATATTACAGTCCTCTCATACCATAGTTCTGATAGATGATGTGAAAGACTGGCTATCCAATTAAATTCGCCTTTTTATTATAACAACATACGCAGTTAATCCTCTTGTTGGCAGGACGCTCTAATTCAAACACCATACGGCCAGACAGCTAATAGAAATTATAATATTTAATTTATCTGCCACAAGTACCTACTGCCCTATTGTGCTGCAATGGTTACGAGCTTACCGTATGGGGTGCTTAGTTAGTTATGAACAGATTTGACACATGAACACCGCATTGCCCCTTGTTAGATGCTCCGTTTGACAATTTGGTAATATTAAACATGTCATATTTTTGCACATATGGCGTTTATTTGATTTAAACAGACTGCCAAGCCAACTGAGTTTCCGAACTCTTATTGAATGGCCACACAAATAACATTTGGATATTTTAGCCAGGCTCACTTGATAATATCAAGGAACAGGTTAGTTTAAGGGTTGAACTCGAGTTCACTCACTAACACACACAGACACCGTCACTGACTATGAAAAATAATGTAAAATCAGACAGTTATGTTTTGTGATGCATTGTGGAAACCAATGGTCCAGTTATTTAGTTCATATTTAGAACTTAATGTTACTAATTTATTGTTTTCCGGGATTAACTTACTGAAAGGTTATTAAAAAATATTAAATGAAAAATTTTAAGTATAATAAAATAAATAAAAAAAAAAATAAAAATGTTTATTTCTTTCAGTTCAGTTACATTACAATGAGTATAAAATTATTAGTTGTCAGATTTACATCATTATAAGTTAATTTACATCGTAACTTAACGCCTATTTTACATTTTATCATTATAATAATCAGGTTTACAATACTGGGTTAGATGTAGATCAATTTGATTAAACCGGGACCAGGCTGATCTAGGTTTCTGACAAACCTGTGTTTCAGACCTTCTCAGTTCTTGTTTTAAATATCTTGGTACTAATGAATGTTAATTAATATAATATAATACAAGTAGTCCAGACTTTTACGTTATGCTTACAGTAAAAATTTTACTTTACAATCTCCAACAACTCTTCCGTGTCCTCGTAATCTAGTTTTCTTAGGTAATCAGCCACCAAAACTTTGCAGTCTCTATAATTTAAATTACTGATGGTTAATTTCTTATTTAACTTGTTGTACAAATAAGGTCCTAAAAATATATGAAATTTATTTACATAAGCATGTTGGAACAGTGGAATGGTGAAGACCCGATCCTTCCGTCGCCCTTCCCCGATCTGTTCAGGTGGCGTGAGTTTGGTATGCTGGTATAATATAATACTTAATATAAACAATTGTCGTACTGATAGTACATCACATTTCGTATACAGTTGGTGGGTGGGAAATCTGCGTGGACGAAATGTGGCGACTTTAAGGAGGGCTCTTTGGGAGCGTTCAAGCGGGAGTAGGATTGAACCCGCTGCGCCACCCCAGGACGTTATGCAGTACGTGATAATGGATTGACACAAGGCCAAATATACCTGTTTTATTAGCTTGTAATTGGCTATAGCACGAAGGTTCTTAAAAATGTATATTAATTTGCGAACTCTAGTACATAGCAAACTTGTTTGCTTACGAAAATTTAGGTTTTTGTCATTCGTGACGCCGAGATATTTTATGTCATCGGTTTTGTTTAAAGTGGGGCACAGACATGGTGCGTCAGCAGTTCTACACCTATGCGCGAATATGTTTAGGTTGTTCGTGGTTTTATAATTGTTGCGCATTGTGAATAATACATATTTTGTCTTATCTGCGTTTAACGTGAGTAGGTTTTCATTAAGCCAATTCGTCACAAAATTAAAACCACTTTGGGCGTGACTATACAAATCTAAACGAGTTTTTGCGGCGAATAATAGAACTGTGTCATCAGCATATGATATCATCATACCGTTATGTAATGGGGTGGAGCAGAGGTCATTTATATATATCAGAAATAAGGTACTTCCTAAGACACTTCCCTGTGGGACGCCAAAGTTACTGTTGGACATCACATCGCTAGTGCGATTCCCAATTTTTACCGATTGTTTGCGATCATTAAGATAGTCGACTAATAATTGAAGTTGAGTTCCTCTTATTCCAAGAAATTCAAGCTTCCGTAGTAGAATAGTGCATGAAATGCTATCAAAGGCCTTGGCAAGGTCGAGGAAGATACCCATGGTATGCATGCCTTTATCTAGATTGTTAGTAACGTATTCTGTTAATTTATGAACTGCCTGGGTGGTGGATCGCGCTGGCCTAAAGCCGTACTGACAGTCCGATAGGAGGTTATTTTTCTCTAAATAGTTTACTAATCTGTTATTAATAAGTTTCTCCAAAATTTTTGATAAACCTGTTAAGACAGAGATAGGCCTATAGTTATTAACACAAGTCTTATCACCAGATTTAAACACAGGTGTGACAACCGCTCTTTTCAGTGCATCCGGGAATATTCCTTGAGTTAGGCATAATTGAAATATATGGGTCAGAGGAGGTGCAAGAAGCAGCTTAAATGCTTTAAGTATATTATTAGGTATGTTGTCCGATCCGGTGGCACAAGTATCTTTTAAACCCGTAATAATGCTTATTATTTCCTGAGTGTCAGTGTCTAACAAAACCAAAGAATTCACTGGAGTGTTGGTAGGTCGGTATCTTGTGTTATTGGAGGGTCTGCATAATTTTAGTGACTTTTCAGCTAAATTTTTCCCTACGTTTATAAAGAACTCATTGATGTGGTCTAGAGTGTTGGGTGGATGTAGCAACTCGAGTGGTTGGTCAGGTGGTTTCGTTCTAATTGTATTTGTTTTTAAGAATTTCCAGATAAGTTTACTATTATTACCTACTTTTTGTAGCTCACTTCTCTCAAACTGGAATTTCAACTTTCTAAGAAGGTTGTTGCAAAAGTTTCTATATCTTTTATATGTAACAGCAAGTATTTCATTATTAGGCGTTAATTTTAGCTTAAGATGCAGGCTATCCCTATGCCTTATGCAGCGAACAAGCCCAGGTGTAATCCATGGTTTAATGTTCTTATATTTCCTAGGTACTGTTTTAGTTTGTGTATTTTGTTGTATTACTGCTTGCAGAGAATGAATTAAGTAGTTCAGTGAAGTATTTGGATTGTCAGAGTTAAAAACTGGGTCGAAGTTTACCTTACGTAGGTCATATTCGAGGTTGGACATATTCACTGTTGTTATGTTATGTGTGCATTTTTGCCTAGGTAAACACGTTTGCATCGCCAGCAAAATAGCTCTATGGTCAGTTAACCAGGAGTTAGTTACTAAGGTCTTGGTCGATAGTTTAGACTTTATAAGAATATGGTCCATGCATGATCCGGTTTGGAATGTCATGAAAGTATGAGTAGGTAATAGGCCGTGGGATGAACACATGTTAAGGTATTGGTGCGCTTTTTGAGCTGCGTGCTCAGGGACAATATCTATATTTATGTCCCCTATGATAATAATATTTTTGGTCGAGGATAGATGTTCCAGTATCCTATTTAAAGCATCTAAAAAAGTTTCTATACTTTGTGAAGGAGGGCGATATATCGCAAGAATTGCCGTATCAGGTTGAGGTTTAACTATTAGGCAGTTACTGCCATCTAATAGTGGTTCCTCAATGGTGCAAGTAAGATCTCGTTTAATATAAACTGCAAGACCATCATTCTGGTTGATGTAATTGGTCGAGGTATGTGACAAGTATCCAGGTAAGGCTGGCATATTATAATCGTAATCTGGGAGCCAGCATTCAGTTAGTATAATTATATCACAGCTTATATTAATATCGTGCAATAATACTTCCAGTGCATTCATATTTTGGTTAATGCTACGAATATTTTGGGTTAGTAAAGTTAGCTTGTTACCAGAAGATAGAATTTTCTTACAGTCCATAGCAAAGCAGATGTGTGTTTCGGACACGGAAAAATTGTCTAGATCATCTAAAAGCTGATTACATGTCATAATAATAATAATCGGTGCTAATAACAAATAAAATTTTTTTTTTTCGAGTGTGCTAAAATAAAATGTTGTTGGTGACGCTCTTAGGCGCCTTCATAGTCTATAGAATTGATATAACTAGCTTCGGCATATTTGCGTGCCGGGCAGCACATAATAAAATACAGGTAGAACATAAATTTATTAAGTAGGAAAGTACGCAAAACAAAAATAAACTTGCAGTAGCAAAACTTAGACTTCATTCGTTTGCAAGCAAATGTATAAAAATATTTAATAAAATTCCTTAAAATTCAAGTTTAAAATAGGTGTGAAAAATGTTTGATGAAAATAGGTAGGTAGGTATAAAGTGATGAATATCTAATTAATAAAATTCATCGTCATCCTAATCTCTTGCTCCGACACATTATTTAGTAAAAAAAATAAACAAAACTATAAATTTAAAAAAGAACGAGAAAAACGATAAATGTACCCGAGTTTCTTGCTGGTCTCTCAGTAGATCCAACTACCGAATCACCGAAGTTATCATTTTCACTGGCACTGACACTGTTTCTGACACTGGCGTTGGCTCAAAAGACAGACAAACAGACACAAACGCACTCACAGAGACTCCACACTCACAGACACTGACCACTGACACTGAGGTTGAATTTGACTCTTTGAACCCGAGACCCCTCACGAACGTAAGGCCAACACCATTGAGTTACCGATGATTTTGTTTCCAACCAGTTTTTACAATAATCACGCCCAGGTCACCCTTAAATATAATTATTTGTCGCAATACCCACATTGCTTTTTTTTCTTCCAAAACATGAATGTAGAGGGCGATGTTGACACTAAAAGTTCTTGGAAAATCGAAAACAGAACAAACTAGCAAGTTATTAGTTTTATTATATCTTTCCAAAATAGTGACCATCAATACATCGCTGCATCCAATAGAACCACTGAGCAAAGCACTCTGAGTGGGCAAACCACTCGTTCTTAGAGGTCTCTTCGACAGCCACTGCTTCCTCAGCGTCCTCTTTTGCCCGTGGTACTACTGGCTGTACCCTACTGTACTACCAGTAGTACCACGGGCAATTTTCTTCCCATAGTACTACCTAGCAGTCTGGTAGTACTATGGGAAATAAATATTGCCTGGTAGTACTACGGGCCATATCTTCCTCCTATAGTACTATCAGACTGCTAGGTAGAACTACGGGAAGAACATTTTACCTGTGGTTCTACTAGCATGTTTTCTCAGAGCAAAAATGATGATATAAAAATGATGACAACATACCTACGGCATATATTAATGCAATTATACAGGCAAAATCTCGAACAGGCAATGCACTGGAAAAATTGCGTTAAAATGTACCGATTTTATTTAATACTAGTGACCCGCCCTGGCTTCGCAAGGGTGCAATGCTGATACTAAATACACTACAGAGATATTGAAAGTTATATATAAAGACATAGTGACCCGCTCCGGCTTCGCACGGATATAAAATATATACTTAGCCTATGTCACTCACTGAAAAAATGATTAAAATCGATCCAGTTGTTTTGATTTATTCATTACTGCCCGATTATATTTTGATACTAGCCGTTGCCCGCAGTTCCACATTTTTTGTCATTACTTTGTTCAGCAATAAATAGGTTGTTATCACCATCGGTACAGGTGTCTTTGGAGAAAAATAATTGTGAAAAACCTAGGTAAAGTGCGTGTGCGTCGCATATTCAGCTGAGTTTAGATGAAACCATCCATCAACTGGTGGTCGTGTCAGCATAAGTTCGTGTGCCCATGTGTCACAAGTTGTCATCCCGCAGCTGAATGCGGTTTTAGTTGGTTCGAGTACTACATTAGACTACCATTGATGTTACTCGATGCGAATATTTTTCTCAACCAGTCACAGTGTGACAGGATCCAGTGTGACTCGTTGAGAATAAAGGGAATTTTCGTCTTTTCTTCCTTTCGTACCAGATGACGCAGGTAATAGTATGTATTTGACAAAACTTTTGATTTAACATTGTGCCACAACACTATCAATTGATGGTATGATGGTGGTATGGTTTGGGACCCGCCCTACCACCAGGGGTAGGACTAGTGGTATGGTGGGTCTGCACTGTCATCGGGCGGGGTCAGCGGAGCTAACGTCCGAGTGCCATCACCGCGTTGCGAGCAAGGACTCCGGATGCCGGGCGTAGGAGACTCCGAGGCGGATCCTAGTGGCGGCCTTCGGTGTGGAAGTGCTCACACGCTCGTCCCTTGCACACGGGGGTGGTAGGATGCGCTTGGGCTGCCACCGCCTCCTTCTGCGAGCAACGAATGCGCAAGGAGACGGCAGAATGCACCATGTCCACTAAGATCCATTACAAAAATCCATTGATGGATCTTTTTACACTTTTATGTCCACTTTAATCCTCGATCCTAGAATATTTACAAAATGGATTTTTTAGAACCAACGTGTGTATTAAAATCTATTATAAAGCCACATGTACAGTAGCCATTTTTAATAAATGAACAAATAATATAAATAATAAAGTTTATATTCAACAAATTTGAACTAACTAAACTACATTTCAGCGTGATTAAATTCACAACAAAAAAAATCCCGCTGGCTGGAGGTTTGGTTTCAACCATCATTTATTCTGAAAATAATACGGAACAAATTCCAGATCTATTACCATTCGATAACCCAAATATACAGGCATATTACCTATAGGAACTTAGGCCTACAGGGCAACTGTTCCCGTTGAATATAGTTACGTAGTATCTATAACCTCTATACTTATAACAAAACAAAAAATAATCCTTGTCTCAGATAAGGGAAATCAGTGCTGAGACATAAAGAGCTGTAATGCTGAAGTTGCTTGTATGTCGTCTTCTAATGATATTTAAATCCGTCATATAATATCCCTTTTTTATTTTAAATATATTGAAAATCGGATGGTTCCATGACGAAAAATGAAAATAAATAATTATTTTGCTTTGTTGCAATTGCCCTATGACAATTTTATTGACAGCGACAATACATAGTTGTTTGAATGATTCAGCCAGTGAAGTTAAAGTTGATAAAGAAATTGCATGTGTCACCGCTTTACTTTTATAATAGATTTTAATACACACGTTGGTTCTAAAAAATCCATTTTGTAAATATTCCAGGATCGAGGATTAAAGTGGACATAAAAGTGTAAAAAGATCCATCAATGGATTTTTGTAATGGATCTTAGTGGACATGGTGGCAGAATGGAACCGCATGAGACTCCTGGCTCGCACTGCCCGTCGAGCCACACTGTTACTTGATGCGAATATTTTTCTCAACCAGTCACAGTGTGACAGGATCCAGTGTGACTCGTTGAGAATAAAGGCCCGCGATGAGCGGAGACTACTCGGGCGTCGGAGGTAGCAGAATGACCTCAGTCACCCATGACCTGGGGTGACTAAGGGGTGACTGTTGAACCCGAAGACGCGTTTTCAGTCGGTTCGAGACGGACATAACCACTCATCGGCTCCGGTGGAGGTGGTATCCGAAGGTATTTTTAGCACGGAAAGGAAAGGTAAAAATTAAAAGAAACATCTACATAGCTTCCTTGAATCAACAAGATGACATTCCATTTTAGACTTTAATGACACATTTAAACTTTAAAATTTAATGACAGTTTTGCAATCTCAGTGGTATAACAATTAACAATAGTTCGGGGCCAGCGCGGTTCGTATGGCCCGAGCAGCCAGCCGTGCGTTGTGGCTAAAAATGTCGGAGCGTAGGTAATTTTAGATAGTAAAAATAAAACATCACATTATAATCTATTTTCATTGATTTAATAGACATGTAGGATTACATATACATATTTATTTCATCATAAAACTATATTATATGCAATAATTTACTCAGCTAATGTGTTCTAATAGTGATCAGTGACGAGACAACAAAACAGGCGGCGCCGGGCGCGACGCCGAGCTCTCGACCGGACTCGGGCGGCGCCGCGATATTAAACATTATATTTTTGGTAACATACATCATATTAAATTATTCAACATCTAAAAATAACAAACAAACTCTCGCGGGTCGCGGCCCCAGGGCCCCAGGGCCCCAGGGCCGGGGCGACGCGGCCTCGCCCAACAGATCTCATACTATTCTGTGTCAGCTACATAATTATATATATCAACACGGTGGCGCGGGGCACGACCAACACGCTTCAACCAGCTTCCTTCTTCACAATGAATGGTTAAAATGAATGTCTTTAAAGATGGAGTCATCTTACTTGCCTTAAGAGATATACGTATACTAGTACCAAACACTGTGTCGAATAAGCCCAGGATAGCTGGTGAAGCGGGAACTCCGTAGCCACCGACCACAAACTATAACAGTGGCTGCGGTAATGTGATGTACACTTTATACTAATACGTCAGTGGTACAGATCGCTTCAGATAATCCGCTAAAATTATAATATGTATCGTGAGTTCCTAACCAAGGTGCTCATTGCTCAGCGGTGTAAACAGTCGAAGTCAATGACCCAAAAACAGGCATTCATGTAAAAAATACGAGAAATAGTGTGATGATGCGTTAAATTTAGCAAACGTTTCTTATAACTATGAGGGGACATATAAAAGCACCGGCCGGGACGACTGAATATTCGTTCAACAGACCACTCCATAGTCCTCGGGTGTAGTGGACACTTACATTCCTAATATATAATTGCCTATCAGTGGCTACCCACAATAGTGCGATACACAACTAGCAACACTGGAAACAGTCGCTGCAGGGGGAAGTCACGGCATTCAGACACTCGTGTAGATGCCATCACAACCCCGGACAAAGACCGAGCAGATCGCAAAATAATCGAGTGAGAGATTCAAATCGTTCAAGTGTATATCACATCACAACAACGCATATATACATGTCCTCTGTTCCTACATGTATAAATTGGCAAGACAATAAATATGTACTCAACTAATAGACAACGAAATAAGGCTTACAGCCGCTTTGTACATATATGTATTATACCATTCTTTGGCTATATAACATCTCTGGGAAGCGTAAAATATATTCCATTCTCCTTTTTAAGCATTCAAAAATTAATAAAAAATAATTTAAGATAATACACGCTGCGTTTGCAATCGTCCACAACCGAACGAGCGGCGCACGCGCATCGGGACACCGCTCAGTGCTGTGCGGTAGTTTAAGACGTATTTTATTATGAACAATCTATAGGTAATGTAATGAAGGTTACACATATCCCCTTTGCGTTTGCACCGCTCGTTCACTTTCTCCTCACTTTAAGTACATAAGCGGTTCGTATGTCGCACTAACTGCAAATACAACGCCAGGTATACAAACAAAACAATGCGCTATGTTAGACACAGTACACGTCGCACTAAAACGGGAGGCGGCGACTAGCCTCCGACACAAACGTAAGCGTACACAATAGTAATACAAAACGAAGAGAATACAGCGTGATATGTCGAGTTACTGCTAGCGTTAATGGCTTATATGTTTACAAAATGGCATCGAACTGCGTTACATTTTCGTTTCATAGATACTGGACGAGCGAGCGCGCCGCGAGCCGCGGTCCGCGCCCGAGAGACAAGGTCGGCCGGTCGCACAGACACAACCAGCTCGGAAGTAATAAGTACTTTTTTTTTTGTTATTTTTTGGAGTGTATTAATACCGTGGGGAAGCTACCCTTAGGGTTAAAAGCTAGGTTCGTTGGCTGGCTGTGCACCGACGCGACTCCTGCGGCAATTTTGGACGTTCTTCAACAAGTGGCGCGACAGGCCGACGCTACTAGCTATATATAACAGATTTAGTTTCTGCACTTCGCCCGGTCAATTCACGGAACGTCACGAAGGATCTTTAAATATATATAAGTGTGACTTGTAATATTTTTCCGTTATGAGTGAAAGTGACCGGCGATCGTCAACGATGTCACCTGTAGGTATAACACTATGGTACTTTGGCACAGTCGGTGACAGGCGGACAAACGAAATAAGCGTCATATATCGAGGTATTTGAGTTGAATAAGGTTTTGAAACACATATGGAAGCAAATCCAATGGTGAATAGTAACAACCGCCTACAACACAGGGGCCGGCCGATCGTAGTTAGATGGCTACTGGAATTGCTGGCAGCGAAATGCTAGAATATGGAGTGCCCTTTTTAAAATTTATTAATGAAATAACAAGCCAAAATGTCCGAGACATATTAGGCAATTGAAATAATTACAGAATATTTAAATTGTAACCAGACGATCGACGACAAGTAACGATATCGTAATATCAGTAACATTACGATATCGTTACAACGAAGCATTGCGTTACTATTCACCATTTTGTAAAACAGATCTATAGAAACTAACATTGTATGTTTGCTGTCACCAAGTTCAGTAAATAATATTACGTATGTACTAGAAAATAATCTCATATTTAGTGAATAAATGATGCCCAGTAGGTCTGGGTCT
The DNA here is from genome assembly GCA_963691645.1 of Pelosia muscerda. Taxonomy (NCBI): domain Eukaryota; kingdom Metazoa; phylum Arthropoda; class Insecta; order Lepidoptera; family Erebidae; genus Pelosia; species Pelosia muscerda. Next base: position 15,926,844 of record OY829116.1, on the reverse strand, counting down.
GACGGCGCGTCTCGGCGCTGTGGACGCTCCACTTCACAATTGTACTACTTAATTAACAGCTATTACATAATATTCAATAATTTAATTCATTTCAAAACAATAAAATATTCGAATAGTCGAGTAAAACAACGCGATCGCCGTGTAAAATTTCAAAACATTAAAAATAAACTATCAAAAACGTATTCAACGGTACACAATATTATATATCACTCGCACTGTGCTGTCGCACACGAGAACACGCGTGCGCTCAACTAACGGCTCTGCGACCAATCACACACACACACATACACACAGACATACAAACACACAGACAGACACACACACACAGCGTACGAATACAAACCCACGTAGTGAACGACACACAAGTATGAAATACATAATAAATAAAGGGACGCGCGACGGAACCGCACGACTAACTCTATTCGCTATTTACTTTATTAGTACGACTCACATCAAAAATTAATTCTTCCACATACATTTAACTTACTGGCTAGTAACAGAGAAACGCACGTAACCAACATACATACATACATACATACATATATATACGTGTATACAGACCGACAGTGAGTGCGCCGAGCTCCGGCCCGGGGTAGAGCCCCGCCAGCCCCGCCCCCCGCCAGCCCCGTCGGCCGGCGAGCGACGGGGCTGGCAGCCCCGGCCCGGCGCCCCTAGGACCGCGGTGTGGTCGCCACTTAACGTTATTAGGCTACAAGCGAGCTCCACAATTCCCGCGATCCGCACACGTCACTTTACATTCAACGGTTGGTATAACGGGGAGAGTTTATTGAAGTGTCGTATTTGATAAAACAATATCATATATTATGGGTGTCGAGCGACTACTATATCTTTATCTATTGAAGTGTTGCACCAAAGTAATCGTGACGTCACTCGATAAGCTCTCGCCCCCTCAAATAAAAATGGCCACGTAAGAATCTATGGCGCAAGTATCGACGAGGTAAAGAAAGCTTAACGCACAATGAACAAGCGCTACGCCCGGCGCGGCTCGCCCTGGCGCCGGTACACGCACCGACCGAACCGCACTAAACATGTGAACGTGTCAATAAAAACAATAATATGCTAATAATAACGTATCGATACGGGAACACGTACAGAGATTTATAATTTAATATATTTATATTACTTTTCTCATAATATTATGATACACTAACGACTACATAAAGCATTACACTTTGTGCTGTGACCTCTGCCTCGCCTGCCGGCGCGCACTCGTCACGACTTAAACGATATCAACGAACTATTAAACTTAAACCTTTGGTATTACGTCGACGACTAACGACTAACTAAATAATACTTAACGCAATACTGTCGCCGCGATAAGGCCGCGGCCACACCGGCGGAGCGAGCGACGCGCGAACTGCCGCACGTCTAACGGAGACGCGTCAGTTCGCGGGTCGTGAGCTGTCCGCCGACAAAAACTGTGATGTATATAAAAATCTTTGTCTGCGAAAAAAATATGGTTAAATGTGTTCTCTCGCTCGAGAGAGAACGTGACTAACAAACGCACAGACACAATAAATAACACGGTACTCTTAGTACAAGAAAATATGTATATAAAAAAGATCTAACAAAATACGTAAAGAGAATCTCAACTAAATGGTAAAACGGGCGTCACATCTGTACGTAAACGTGCCATCGGATGGCCGGCAGACGCGGTTTATATGGAAATCTAGAAAAAGATCAGATCTAGAATATTCAAGATTTTTTTGAAATTGTTAATACACACACATACAATTTTCATTTTAAAATCAAAAGCCCAAGGCCATTTCTTGGAAACATGGCCCTTCGAGCCGATTCTAATCCCCAAATTGTTTCGCTGATAGCACGGAAAAAACCGCGGGCGATATAAGTTCTGAAGAAATAATGTTCTATCGAAATGAGTGTGGTCGTCAATGAAGCATCGAAGTAGACGGGCCATGTACTTTCAACAGGGTAACTCGGTGTGAGTCACCCGTGGACGCTGCCGAAGGAACACGGGTTCATTACGTACAAATGTAACGCCTGCACAAATACTGCCCAACTATGATCTCGGCGGCATGAGTATTGGACGTGGTCGCTTTACGCGCGGGACTAGAAGCGACCGTAGGAACCTACGATATAGCACTGGGTACAAGTAAATTATATATCTCTATCTCGTACAAGGAAAATCTGACTACTCACTTTGGATCCACTGCGGACGCTCTCGGCCCAAAAGGGCACGGAGTCGTTCAAAAAAATAAATATTTAAATGTCAACGCGGAGGAAAACCAACGGAAAACATAACCGATCGCTTCCGAAACCATCGAGTCGAATAAATTTTAAAGCACCATTTGCAAGGTAAGTCAGGGCGCGAGCGCGAGCGCGGCGGCGCGCGGCCCCGCTCGCGCTCGCGCGGTCGCAACAACGCGCTACAACGAATGGGGTTTACTGACCGCGCCGCGCACCTCTATATGTACAGCGCACGCCCGCCGGCGGTCCTCTCACACCGGTACATCCTAACGCTAACTTGTCTGAACGGGCCCAGACGAGACGCTACAACTCTATCTCAGTGGAAAGAAGCCAATCGCGCCCGAGGCCGAGTGGCTACACTGCTTACAATTACCGACTGCTTAAAATTAGGTTGTCTCGTAGCGTCGCGCGCGATTGGCTGTGAGTCCACGGAAGCACCTTCGGGCGCGGGGCGGAGGGCGAGGGGCGAGGGGCGGGGGCGCGGGCCGGGCCGCACGTCCCGAGTAGGGATGCACGACTTGTATAACTAATTGTATCGATACATGCGCTATCGCGTGCCCTTGTATCGATATAGTAAATATCGTATCGAAAACATCGTATGTGATTTCTCAAGTAAAACTATTATTGTAGGTTTGCTTTTAACAACAACTAACCTAAGTTCGTGGCTCTGTCCGTGTAGATGTCGAAGGATACCGGTCGTCGAAGTCCCGTGCTTCCCATAACCGAGGGGGTTCATGATCAACCGGGGTGGGAGAGAAGAACCTTACCCCAGTAATTGAAACCCGAGACGGCGTACGGTTTTGGTCGGTCCAAGTCTGATATAACACCCCAATTGTTGGCGGATGTGGTATCAGAGGATATTTCATCAGAGGAGGACGAAAAAAGGTATAAACTTGATGTTATGTTGATGTTACCTTAGGTAAATTGAAGTTACCAATATTAACTTGTAGTAAACTAAAGTGATAATGGGCTTTATGTTGTTGTACGCTAAGTAAAATGCATAAATAAGACTACGAAAGCAGCAAAATAGGCGGCCTTATAGCTTTAATCGATCTCTGCTAGGCAACCTTTCATTATTGAATATCAACGTGAAGTTCCTTACAGATTTCCATTTCACTACGATTTGATCATGAAAGTATGTTGCATAAGTCTGTACTCTGTCACCAATCTCTTTCACCAAGTTTTGTTTTTCACAGCTCTGAGTACAATACGATATTTTTGGTTCAATACACTCGGCGAAGCGATACGCTACAGTCCATAGCACATTGCGTCGTATCGATACAAAATGTCGATACGTATCGCGCATCGCTAGTCATGAGCCCTCGGACGGACGGCCCGGACCGCGCCGCACGGGCCCGGCACCCCAGCGAACTAGTTAGAGCGAGGCGCGTCCGGCGACGAACGGCCATTTATTTCGCTTTCAATGCGGGTAATAGCGAATTTGAACAATTCGAACAATTTCCACACGAGGTGAAGTCGCTACAGTCGCGCAGGCGCCCGAAGGTTTCGAACGAACTAAGGCGGATCGCACGCCCGTCGTGCGGCGTTTTAATAGTTTATGCGATTTTAAATCGATTCCAAGTGCACAAAAACGAAATACCCGAAGGTGACTCCCTGGAATCGAACGGCCTCACAGTGGAGCACCGGCGTGAGGTATTTCTGTGAGAACCACCGCGGGAACATATACCCGGACGGGGACGCCCGTCCGGGGAACGCGTCGGCGCGGCCCCGGAAATACACTAGTAAATAAATGTCGCCGTCGAATCTCCGTCCTAAACGTAACAGTCCCCCAGAGTCCCCCGACGGCTGCACAGTGTAGTGTGGCGCGGGCGGGCCCGGGCGCTCAGGCTAGCGGCGACTTGTCGGGCGGCGGCAGCGGGTTGAAGTCCTTGTTCACGAACGAGAAGCCGCGGAACTCCTCCTGCGGACCACGGGCATAGCGGTCAACACACGGAACGGAAAAAACTAGTAGAAATGCGACACGATAGTTTTAAACTCACACATGTAACCGTTAATAATACCGTACATTACTAGTAAATAATTGCTTTGATTGGTCGTACCTATTTATGTACAATCTTTAATGCCATATTAGCTCAAATCATATACAAAACGAAAACACATTCCCTTTTTAGGGTAATGGTAACTATATTGCCATCACTTTATTTTTACCGTTCAAAATAGTGATTACTTTGCTTTATGACGTTTGAACGTATTCTTACAAAAAGGTTGATATTTAACCTTCGTTGCGTAAATACGCATAGCAATGACACGCGTGCACCGACTACATCACGCTTTCACTTGTTTTTTGTTTTCTATGGGTTAACCTAACGCGCAAATACTTAACATTCTAGAAATAATGAAAGTTCACCTAAATGTTGTGTTAGTATATATGCATGAGTGTCTGTGTGTGTATGCGCATATATGCGTGAGTGTGTATGCGTGTGTGCGTCTGAGTGTGTGTGTGCTCGTGTATGTGTGTGTGTGTGTGTGCGCGGTCTCACCTGGTTGATGGCGCGCACGACGTCGGTGGGTACGGGCGTGAGCACGGGCTCCTCCTTGGTGAACTCGGCGTCGAAGTTGGCCGCCTCGCGCTTGCTCTTCTGAAAATAGACAAGGGGGTGTGATTTCATTTGCACTATTGGCCAACACCATCAATGGTGCAATTGAAATTAATATGTACCGTTTACACCATCAATGGTGCTGACGATAGGTACATTCTAGATTCGTTTGCACCATTAATTTTAAATACTAGATCTCCTATGTCACTAGATTTGATGGTATATTCCCAGTGGTAGTCGTCGGTAGCATAATGGTAAGTAAAACATTTTCTTTCAAAACTCTGTGGTACTGAAACGAAAATAATAATTTTATGCAAGGGTTATACAGATGTCAAAAGTTTGTATCCACGAAGTTCTCACTCTGTTTTCTATTTGTGATTTTTTTCCGTGATTTTAAAGGAAGCTTTTTAAAAATAGAAACATCCACGTAGCCGGCGCCTCGGCCACAAGCGGGAACCGAATTCTTCGGAAAAAATCAGCTAGTAAACAATTAAAACGCGCGAGCAGCGCGTCCCAGTCGACGTCGCGGAAGAACACGTGCGCGCGGATGTATATATTTGTGTATATATTTGAGTGGCGCTACTCACCACCTTGGGGCGGAAGGGCGGGCGCAGGCGGCGCGCGAGCAGCGCGTCCCAGTCGACGTCGCGGAAGAACACGTGCGCGCGGATGTATATATTTGTGTATATATTTGAGTGGCGCTACTCACCACCTTGGGGCGGAAGGGCGGGCGCAGGCGGCGCGCGAGCAGCGCGTCCCAGTCGACGTCGCGGAAGAACACGTGCGCGCGGATGTATATATTTGTGTATATATTTGAGTGGCGCTACTCACCACCTTGGGGCGGAAGGGCGGGCGCAGGCGGCGCGCGAGCAGCGCGTCCCAGTCGACGTCGCGGAAGAACACGTGCGCGCGGATGTATATATTTGTGTATATATTTGAGTGGCGCTACTCACCACCTTGGGGCGGAAGGGCGGGCGCAGGCGGCGCGCGAGCAGCGCGTCCCAGTCGACGTCGCGGAAGAACACGTGCGCGCGGATGTATATATTTGTGTATATATTTGAGTGGCGCTACTCACCACCTTGGGGCGGAAGGGCGGGCGCAGGCGGCGCGCGAGCAGCGCGTCCCAGTCGACGTCGCGGAAGAACACGTGCGCGCGGATGTATATATTTGTGTATATATTTGAGTGGCGCTACTCACCACCTTGGGGCGGAAGGGCGGGCGCAGGCGGCGCGCGAGCAGCGCGTCCCAGTCGACGTCGCGGAAGAACACGTGCGCGCGGATGTATATATTTGTGTATATATTTGAGTGGCGCTACTCACCACCTTGGGGCGGAAGGGCGGGCGCAGGCGGCGCGCGAGCAGCGCGTCCCAGTCGACGTCGCGGAAGAACACGTGCGCGCGGATGTATATATTTGTGTATATATTTGAGTGGCGCTACTCACCACCTTGGGGCGGAAGGGCGGGCGCAGGCGGCGCGCGAGCAGCGCGTCCCAGTCGACGTCGCGGAAGAACACGTGCGCGCGGATGTATATATTTGTGTATATATTTGAGTGGCGCTACTCACCACCTTGGGGCGGAAGGGCGGGCGCAGGCGGCGCGCGAGCAGCGCGTCCCAGTCGACGTCGCGGAAGAACACGTGCGCGCGGATGTATATATTTGTGTATATATTTGAGTGGCGCTACTCACCACCTTGGGGCGGAAGGGCGGGCGCAGGCGGCGCGCGAGCAGCGCGTCCCAGTCGACGTCGCGGAAGAACACGTGCGCGCGGATGTATATATTTGTGTATATATTTGAGTGGCGCTACTCACCACCTTGGGGCGGAAGGGCGGGCGCAGGCGGCGCGCGAGCAGCGCGTCCCAGTCGACGTCGCGGAAGAACACGTGCGCGCGGATGTATATATTTGTGTATATATTTGAGTGGCGCTACTCACCACCTTGGGGCGGAAGGGCGGGCGCAGGCGGCGCGCGAGCAGCGCGTCCCAGTCGACGTCGCGGAAGAACACGTGCGCGCGGATGTATATATTTGTGTATATATTTGAGTGGCGCTACTCACCACCTTGGGGCGGAAGGGCGGGCGCAGGCGGCGCGCGAGCAGCGCGTCCCAGTCGACGTCGCGGAAGAACACGTGCGCGCGGATGTATATATTTGTGTATATATTTGAGTGGCGCTACTCACCACCTTGGGGCGGAAGGGCGGGCGCAGGCGGCGCGCGAGCAGCGCGTCCCAGTCGACGTCGCGGAAGAACACGTGCGCGCGGATGTATATATTTGTGTATATATTTGAGTGGCGCTACTCACCACCTTGGGGCGGAAGGGCGGGCGCAGGCGGCGCGCGAGCAGCGCGTCCCAGTCGACGTCGCGGAAGAACACGTGCGCGCGGATGTATATATTTGTGTATATATTTGAGTGGCGCTACTCACCACCTTGGGGCGGAAGGGCGGGCGCAGGCGGCGCGCGAGCAGCGCGTCCCAGTCGACGTCGCGGAAGAACACGTGCGCGCGGATGTATATATTTGTGTATATATTTGAGTGGCGCTACTCACCACCTTGGGGCGGAAGGGCGGGCGCAGGCGGCGCGCGAGCAGCGCGTCCCAGTCGACGTCGCGGAAGAACACGTGCGCGCGGATGTATATATTTGTGTATATATTTGAGTGGCGCTACTCACCACCTTGGGGCGGAAGGGCGGGCGCAGGCGGCGCGCGAGCAGCGCGTCCCAGTCGACGTCGCGGAAGAACACGTGCGCGCGGATGTATATATTTGTGTATATATTTGAGTGGCGCTACTCACCACCTTGGGGCGGAAGGGCGGGCGCAGGCGGCGCGCGAGCAGCGCGTCCCAGTCGACGTCGCGGAAGAACACGTGCGCGCGGATGTATATATTTGTGTATATATTTGAGTGGCGCTACTCACCACCTTGGGGCGGAAGGGCGGGCGCAGGCGGCGCGCGAGCAGCGCGTCCCAGTCGACGTCGCGGAAGAACACGTGCGCGCGGATGTATATATTTGTGTATATATTTGAGTGGCGCTACTCACCACCTTGGGGCGGAAGGGCGGGCGCAGGCGGCGCGCGAGCAGCGCGTCCCAGTCGACGTCGCGGAAGAACACGTGCGCGCGGATGTATATATTTGTGTATATATTTGAGTGGCGCTACTCACCACCTTGGGGCGGAAGGGCGGGCGCAGGCGGCGCGCGAGCAGCGCGTCCCAGTCGACGTCGCGGAAGAACACGTGCGCGCGGATGTATATATTTGTGTATATATTTGAGTGGCGCTACTCACCACCTTGGGGCGGAAGGGCGGGCGCAGGCGGCGCGCGAGCAGCGCGTCCCAGTCGACGTCGCGGAAGAACACGTGCGCGCGGATGTATATATTTGTGTATATATTTGAGTGGCGCTACTCACCACCTTGGGGCGGAAGGGCGGGCGCAGGCGGCGCGCGAGCAGCGCGTCCCAGTCGACGTCGCGGAAGAACACGTGCGCGCGGATGTATATATTTGTGTATATATTTGAGTGGCGCTACTCACCACCTTGGGGCGGAAGGGCGGGCGCAGGCGGCGCGCGAGCAGCGCGTCCCAGTCGACGTCGCGGAAGAACACGTGCGCGCGGATGTATATATTTGTGTATATATTTGAGTGGCGCTACTCACCACCTTGGGGCGGAAGGGCGGGCGCAGGCGGCGCGCGAGCAGCGCGTCCCAGTCGACGTCGCGGAAGAACACGTGCGCGCGGATGTATATATTTGTGTATATATTTGAGTGGCGCTACTCACCACCTTGGGGCGGAAGGGCGGGCGCAGGCGGCGCGCGAGCAGCGCGTCCCAGTCGACGTCGCGGAAGAACACGTGCGCGCGGATGTATATATTTGTGTATATATTTGAGTGGCGCTACTCACCACCTTGGGGCGGAAGGGCGGGCGCAGGCGGCGCGCGAGCAGCGCGTCCCAGTCGACGTCGCGGAAGAACACGTGCGCGCGGATGTATATATTTGTGTATATATTTGAGTGGCGCTACTCACCACCTTGGGGCGGAAGGGCGGGCGCAGGCGGCGCGCGAGCAGCGCGTCCCAGTCGACGTCGCGGAAGAACACGTGCGCGCGGATGTATATATTTGTGTATATATTTGAGTGGCGCTACTCACCACCTTGGGGCGGAAGGGCGGGCGCAGGCGGCGCGCGAGCAGCGCGTCCCAGTCGACGTCGCGGAAGAACACGTGCGCGCGGATGTATATATTTGTGTATATATTTGAGTGGCGCTACTCACCACCTTGGGGCGGAAGGGCGGGCGCAGGCGGCGCGCGAGCAGCGCGTCCCAGTCGACGTCGCGGAAGAACACGTGCGCGCGGATGTATATATTTGTGTATATATTTGAGTGGCGCTACTCACCACCTTGGGGCGGAAGGGCGGGCGCAGGCGGCGCGCGAGCAGCGCGTCCCAGTCGACGTCGCGGAAGAACACGTGCGCGCGGATGTATATATTTGTGTATATATTTGAGTGGCGCTACTCACCACCTTGGGGCGGAAGGGCGGGCGCAGGCGGCGCGCGAGCAGCGCGTCCCAGTCGACGTCGCGGAAGAACACGTGCGCGCGGATGTATATATTTGTGTATATATTTGAGTGGCGCTACTCACCACCTTGGGGCGGAAGGGCGGGCGCAGGCGGCGCGCGAGCAGCGCGTCCCAGTCGACGTCGCGGAAGAACACGTGCGCGCGGATGTATATATTTGTGTATATATTTGAGTGGCGCTACTCACCACCTTGGGGCGGAAGGGCGGGCGCAGGCGGCGCGCGAGCAGCGCGTCCCAGTCGACGTCGCGGAAGAACACGTGCGCGCGGATGTATATATTTGTGTATATATTTGAGTGGCGCTACTCACCACCTTGGGGCGGAAGGGCGGGCGCAGGCGGCGCGCGAGCAGCGCGTCCCAGTCGACGTCGCGGAAGAACACGTGCGCGCGGATGTATATATTTGTGTATATATTTGAGTGGCGCTACTCACCACCTTGGGGCGGAAGGGCGGGCGCAGGCGGCGCGCGAGCAGCGCGTCCCAGTCGACGTCGCGGAAGAACACGTGCGCGCGGATGTATATATTTGTGTATATATTTGAGTGGCGCTACTCACCACCTTGGGGCGGAAGGGCGGGCGCAGGCGGCGCGCGAGCAGCGCGTCCCAGTCGACGTCGCGGAAGAACACGTGCGCGCGGATGTATATATTTGTGTATATATTTGAGTGGCGCTACTCACCACCTTGGGGCGGAAGGGCGGGCGCAGGCGGCGCGCGAGCAGCGCGTCCCAGTCGACGTCGCGGAAGAACACGTGCGCGCGGATGTATATATTTGTGTATATATTTGAGTGGCGCTACTCACCACCTTGGGGCGGAAGGGCGGGCGCAGGCGGCGCGCGAGCAGCGCGTCCCAGTCGACGTCGCGGAAGAACACGTGCGCGCGGATGTATATATTTGTGTATATATTTGAGTGGCGCTACTCACCACCTTGGGGCGGAAGGGCGGGCGCAGGCGGCGCGCGAGCAGCGCGTCCCAGTCGACGTCGCGGAAGAACACGTGCGCGCGGATGTATATATTTGTGTATATATTTGAGTGGCGCTACTCACCACCTTGGGGCGGAAGGGCGGGCGCAGGCGGCGCGCGAGCAGCGCGTCCCAGTCGACGTCGCGGAAGAACACGTGCGCGCGGATGTATATATTTGTGTATATATTTGAGTGGCGCTACTCACCACCTTGGGGCGGAAGGGCGGGCGCAGGCGGCGCGCGAGCAGCGCGTCCCAGTCGACGTCGCGGAAGAACACGTGCGCGCGGATGTATATATTTGTGTATATATTTGAGTGGCGCTACTCACCACCTTGGGGCGGAAGGGCGGGCGCAGGCGGCGCGCGAGCAGCGCGTCCCAGTCGACGTCGCGGAAGAACACGTGCGCGCGGATGTATATATTTGTGTATATATTTGAGTGGCGCTACTCACCACCTTGGGGCGGAAGGGCGGGCGCAGGCGGCGCGCGAGCAGCGCGTCCCAGTCGACGTCGCGGAAGAACACGTGCGCGCGGATGTATATATTTGTGTATATATTTGAGTGGCGCTACTCACCACCTTGGGGCGGAAGGGCGGGCGCAGGCGGCGCGCGAGCAGCGCGTCCCAGTCGACGTCGCGGAAGAACACGTGCGCGCGGATGTATATATTTGTGTATATATTTGAGTGGCGCTACTCACCACCTTGGGGCGGAAGGGCGGGCGCAGGCGGCGCGCGAGCAGCGCGTCCCAGTCGACGTCGCGGAAGAACACGTGCGCGCGGATGTATATATTTGTGTATATATTTGAGTGGCGCTACTCACCACCTTGGGGCGGAAGGGCGGGCGCAGGCGGCGCGCGAGCAGCGCGTCCCAGTCGACGTCGCGGAAGAACACGTGCGCGCGGATGTATATATTTGTGTATATATTTGAGTGGCGCTACTCACCACCTTGGGGCGGAAGGGCGGGCGCAGGCGGCGCGCGAGCAGCGCGTCCCAGTCGACGTCGCGGAAGAACACGTGCGCGCGGATGTATATATTTGTGTATATATTTGAGTGGCGCTACTCACCACCTTGGGGCGGAAGGGCGGGCGCAGGCGGCGCGCGAGCAGCGCGTCCCAGTCGACGTCGCGGAAGAACACGTGCGCGCGGATGTATATATTTGTGTATATATTTGAGTGGCGCTACTCACCACCTTGGGGCGGAAGGGCGGGCGCAGGCGGCGCGCGAGCAGCGCGTCCCAGTCGACGTCGCGGAAGAACACGTGCGCGCGGATGTATATATTTGTGTATATATTTGAGTGGCGCTACTCACCACCTTGGGGCGGAAGGGCGGGCGCAGGCGGCGCGCGAGCAGCGCGTCCCAGTCGACGTCGCGGAAGAACACGTGCGCGCGGATGTATATATTTGTGTATATATTTGAGTGGCGCTACTCACCACCTTGGGGCGGAAGGGCGGGCGCAGGCGGCGCGCGAGCAGCGCGTCCCAGTCGACGTCGCGGAAGAACACGTGCGCGCGGATGTATATATTTGTGTATATATTTGAGTGGCGCTACTCACCACCTTGGGGCGGAAGGGCGGGCGCAGGCGGCGCGCGAGCAGCGCGTCCCAGTCGACGTCGCGGAAGAACACGTGCGCGCGGATGTATATATTTGTGTATATATTTGAGTGGCGCTACTCACCACCTTGGGGCGGAAGGGCGGGCGCAGGCGGCGCGCGAGCAGCGCGTCCCAGTCGACGTCGCGGAAGAACACGTGCGCGCGGATGTATATATTTGTGTATATATTTGAGTGGCGCTACTCACCACCTTGGGGCGGAAGGGCGGGCGCAGGCGGCGCGCGAGCAGCGCGTCCCAGTCGACGTCGCGGAAGAACACGTGCGCGCGGATGTATATATTTGTGTATATATTTGAGTGGCGCTACTCACCACCTTGGGGCGGAAGGGCGGGCGCAGGCGGCGCGCGAGCAGCGCGTCCCAGTCGACGTCGCGGAAGAACACGTGCGCGCGGATGTATATATTTGTGTATATATTTGAGTGGCGCTACTCACCACCTTGGGGCGGAAGGGCGGGCGCAGGCGGCGCGCGAGCAGCGCGTCCCAGTCGACGTCGCGGAAGAACACGTGCGCGCGGATGTATATATTTGTGTATATATTTGAGTGGCGCTACTCACCACCTTGGGGCGGAAGGGCGGGCGCAGGCGGCGCGCGAGCAGCGCGTCCCAGTCGACGTCGCGGAAGAACACGTGCGCGCGGATGTATATATTTGTGTATATATTTGAGTGGCGCTACTCACCACCTTGGGGCGGAAGGGCGGGCGCAGGCGGCGCGCGAGCAGCGCGTCCCAGTCGACGTCGCGGAAGAACACGTGCGCGCGGATGTATATATTTGTGTATATATTTGAGTGGCGCTACTCACCACCTTGGGGCGGAAGGGCGGGCGCAGGCGGCGCGCGAGCAGCGCGTCCCAGTCGACGTCGCGGAAGAACACGTGCGCGCGGATGTATATATTTGTGTATATATTTGAGTGGCGCTACTCACCACCTTGGGGCGGAAGGGCGGGCGCAGGCGGCGCGCGAGCAGCGCGTCCCAGTCGACGTCGCGGAAGAACACGTGCGCGCGGATGTATATATTTGTGTATATATTTGAGTGGCGCTACTCACCACCTTGGGGCGGAAGGGCGGGCGCAGGCGGCGCGCGAGCAGCGCGTCCCAGTCGACGTCGCGGAAGAACACGTGCGCGCGGATGTATATATTTGTGTATATATTTGAGTGGCGCTACTCACCACCTTGGGGCGGAAGGGCGGGCGCAGGCGGCGCGCGAGCAGCGCGTCCCAGTCGACGTCGCGGAAGAACACGTGCGCGCGGATGTATATATTTGTGTATATATTTGAGTGGCGCTACTCACCACCTTGGGGCGGAAGGGCGGGCGCAGGCGGCGCGCGAGCAGCGCGTCCCAGTCGACGTCGCGGAAGAACACGTGCGCGCGGATGTATATATTTGTGTATATATTTGAGTGGCGCTACTCACCACCTTGGGGCGGAAGGGCGGGCGCAGGCGGCGCGCGAGCAGCGCGTCCCAGTCGACGTCGCGGAAGAACACGTGCGCGCGGATGTATATATTTGTGTATATATTTGAGTGGCGCTACTCACCACCTTGGGGCGGAAGGGCGGGCGCAGGCGGCGCGCGAGCAGCGCGTCCCAGTCGACGTCGCGGAAGAACACGTGCGCGCGGATGTATATATTTGTGTATATATTTGAGTGGCGCTACTCACCACCTTGGGGCGGAAGGGCGGGCGCAGGCGGCGCGCGAGCAGCGCGTCCCAGTCGACGTCGCGGAAGAACACGTGCGCGCGGATGTATATATTTGTGTATATATTTGAGTGGCGCTACTCACCACCTTGGGGCGGAAGGGCGGGCGCAGGCGGCGCGCGAGCAGCGCGTCCCAGTCGACGTCGCGGAAGAACACGTGCGCGCGGATGTATATATTTGTGTATATATTTGAGTGGCGCTACTCACCACCTTGGGGCGGAAGGGCGGGCGCAGGCGGCGCGCGAGCAGCGCGTCCCAGTCGACGTCGCGGAAGAACACGTGCGCGCGGATGTATATATTTGTGTATATATTTGAGTGGCGCTACTCACCACCTTGGGGCGGAAGGGCGGGCGCAGGCGGCGCGCGAGCAGCGCGTCCCAGTCGACGTCGCGGAAGAACACGTGCGCGCGGATGTATATATTTGTGTATATATTTGAGTGGCGCTACTCACCACCTTGGGGCGGAAGGGCGGGCGCAGGCGGCGCGCGAGCAGCGCGTCCCAGTCGACGTCGCGGAAGAACACGTGCGCGCGGATGTATATATTTGTGTATATATTTGAGTGGCGCTACTCACCACCTTGGGGCGGAAGGGCGGGCGCAGGCGGCGCGCGAGCAGCGCGTCCCAGTCGACGTCGCGGAAGAACACGTGCGCGCGGATGTATATATTTGTGTATATATTTGAGTGGCGCTACTCACCACCTTGGGGCGGAAGGGCGGGCGCAGGCGGCGCGCGAGCAGCGCGTCCCAGTCGACGTCGCGGAAGAACACGTGCGCGCGGATGTATATATTTGTGTATATATTTGAGTGGCGCTACTCACCACCTTGGGGCGGAAGGGCGGGCGCAGGCGGCGCGCGAGCAGCGCGTCCCAGTCGACGTCGCGGAAGAACACGTGCGCGCGGATGTATATATTTGTGTATATATTTGAGTGGCGCTACTCACCACCTTGGGGCGGAAGGGCGGGCGCAGGCGGCGCGCGAGCAGCGCGTCCCAGTCGACGTCGCGGAAGAACACGTGCGCGCGGATGTATATATTTGTGTATATATTTGAGTGGCGCTACTCACCACCTTGGGGCGGAAGGGCGGGCGCAGGCGGCGCGCGAGCAGCGCGTCCCAGTCGACGTCGCGGAAGAACACGTGCGCGCGGATGTATATATTTGTGTATATATTTGAGTGGCGCTACTCACCACCTTGGGGCGGAAGGGCGGGCGCAGGCGGCGCGCGAGCAGCGCGTCCCAGTCGACGTCGCGGAAGAACACGTGCGCGCGGATGTATATATTTGTGTATATATTTGAGTGGCGCTACTCACCACCTTGGGGCGGAAGGGCGGGCGCAGGCGGCGCGCGAGCAGCGCGTCCCAGTCGACGTCGCGGAAGAACACGTGCGCGCGGATGTATATATTTGTGTATATATTTGAGTGGCGCTACTCACCACCTTGGGGCGGAAGGGCGGGCGCAGGCGGCGCGCGAGCAGCGCGTCCCAGTCGACGTCGCGGAAGAACACGTGCGCGCGGATGTATATATTTGTGTATATATTTGAGTGGCGCTACTCACCACCTTGGGGCGGAAGGGCGGGCGCAGGCGGCGCGCGAGCAGCGCGTCCCAGTCGACGTCGCGGAAGAACACGTGCGCGCGGATGTATATATTTGTGTATATATTTGAGTGGCGCTACTCACCACCTTGGGGCGGAAGGGCGGGCGCAGGCGGCGCGCGAGCAGCGCGTCCCAGTCGACGTCGCGGAAGAACACGTGCGCGCGGATGCCGCCGGCGCCGCCGAGCACGCCCAGGCGGCGCGCCGGGTTCTTGGTCATGAAGCCCTTGAGGATGGACACGGCCTCCTTGCTCAGCCACACGGGGTACAGCACGTCGTCGTGCAGGATGCTCTCGAACAGGTCGTCCTCGTTGTCGGCCTCGAAGGGGGGCTGCCCCGCCAGCATCTCGTACAGCAGCACGCCCAGCGCCCACCAGTCCACCGACGGGCCGTACTCCAGCTCCTGCAGGATCTGCGGGCGGGGCGGCGGGTCAGCGCGAGTAGTCAAGGCGCCCGGGGATCGGGAGCCGGTCGATAATGCGCAACGGTAGGGCCTGGTTGCACCTATAACCTGGCTTTTTAGCCCATGGTCCCAATTTTTTTCCCAGCTCCCGATCCCTCGGAGCCCTCGCAAGGACTGTAGGTAGATATGGATAAAAGTAGGTGTAATACCTCAGGCGCGATGTAGTCCGGCGTCCCGCAGAACGTAGTGGTGGTCGCACCCTCTGCAACAAACGCGACGAAAGTTACTGTACCTGTGCCCTCCTCCTACAACTCTGATTATGCCCTCCGCAATGGAAGGTGAAAGACATTTGATGTGATGTGACATGTGATTTACACTTAAGCTACAAAAATTCGTAGATCTCTTCAGGCTCATACCAAAAAACCTGAGAAGAACGGTGAAGGTTTTGCGAATGAACGTAATGAATGCGAATACATAGTTCAAAAAGGGTCACTTTGAGAAATGCAGCTTATAAGGGTTATTTTACGAAAAGAACAACAACATGAGTTGTTAAATGGCTTTAAATCTTTTGCGAAAAAACCGTAATAAATATTTAAGAAGGGGCATTCTGCAAAAGTTACGTTTCCAAATAATACACACACGTATATGATGCAGGTGCTACGTACCCATGATGCCCTCCTTGCACATGCCGAAGTCGGCGAGCTTACAGTGTCCGTCGCTGTCCAGCAGGATGTTGTCCAGCTTCAGGTCGCGGTAGATCACGCCGTGCGAGTGCAGGAACTGCAGCGCGAGCGTCACCTCCGCCGCGTAGAAACTGGAAGCGCACGCGAGACGTCACCAGATCGTACCGATACCGGACACGGTGGCATAAAACATTGTTTACCCCGACTTGGATTTAAAACTTCAAAATTGAAGGACACAGAAAATTGAGTCTAATTGTATTCCATTATGATTTTTATCAAATGTATTCAACATGTTCTGGGATAGGTGACGCATAATTGCGTCATAGACCTGGCTAAGGATATTTTAGAGGCATCATTTTGTCGAGTAAACTCGCAGCAAAGTTCCTGTAATTTCTATTGAATATAAACAACGTATTTTTCAACATTCCTAATGTGTAACGTGTAGGGCGGGTACGTACCGAGCGCGCGGCTCGTCGAACTTGCGCGCGCGCTGGATCTGGAACATGAGGTCGCCGCCGTCCACGTACTCCATGACGAAGAACAGGCGCTCGCGCGTCTGGAACGCGGAGTGCAGCGCCGTCAGGAACGGGTGGCGCGCCGCCAGCGCCAGCACGCGCCGCTCCGTCAGCGTGCACTCCACGTCGTCGTCCTGGATGATGGCGTCCTTCTTCAGCACCTTCACCGCGTACACCTGCCGCAAAGACAACTGAACTGCCGCGCCGCGCTAGCGGCACACGGACACCCAAATGCCAAAGAAATTACGTAGCATTTAAGCCCCGTCAACTTTTCGGTAGCGTTTAGGCTAAACGTGGTACCACGAGCGGTCCTCGGGCGATAAATGCATTTCGAGGATCCGATTGCCCGTAACTTCTGTCGACATTTTCGGATGTACGTTCCATGGTAGGCCCACCGATAGACGCGATACTTAATTATCGCGGGTAATTACAAACTACCCTACATGCTACGATGATGTGATTTATGAGCAGCCCGGAAAGAAAATGAATTAGGCACAAACGTGAAACTCTCCAAAGCGGGTGATCCTTCCTTACCTCGTCCGTTCCCTTCTTCTCAGCGAGCATAACCTTCCCGAAGGAACCCTTGCCAAGCACCTTGATGAAGTGAAAGTCGTCCAGCGACACCTTGCCCTGCCCGCTCACACCGAGTTCACCTCCTAAATACAACATTTCTATGAGATCGCGTCCAAGAACAACAAGGAATCGAAAGCCACGGGTGACACCAGAAAAGAAAAAAGAGTGTGGTTTAAAATTAACGGTTGATAATAATTTTGGAATGTTAGAGATAATAGAAAAGTTGTACACCGTGAGGCCAACCACCAGATGCCAGAAGCGTGCTTGCATGTTGTGAGATTTTACATAGTTTACTAAAGAATAACTGCCACCAAATTTATAGCTTTAACATTTAATTAATTTTAGATTACTTTCGATTTTTGATTAGCTGCATATTAACGCTGCTTTCAAAGTATTTGCTTCCAGGCATTTCGACGATTTTAACACACTATGTCTAAGCCATGTATAATATTATGCCATGTATAATATTAAATTTTATTTAATTTTATTTTAATAAAGATACATACATACATACATACATACAAGTAAATTATTTGACATTGAGGCCGCACGGGAATGACCGTAACCCATAATACGGTCATTCGACTGCGACCAATGAAATCGCGAGAGGTGACGGTTTAGTCCCGCGCGTGAATGCTTTTTTGCGCGATATTATTGGTCGATAATATTCACTTTGCCATTGGAAATTGGTAAACTCTAGCGGAATGAGGCCTCTGATGTTAATATATTTGCACTGTCAAGATTGGTATATCACAATCTCTAGTGACTGCTCTTGTATCCTAGTAAGTGTCGTTCAGTGCAGCATTCCGGGTTATGTAATAAGCTATTAGTAACCAATCCAGGGCGTGTCAGTTTGCCACGAGTTGCGTCACAAGTTTAAAATGTGTACCAGATTTGATATCGTCGGGAAATTCATTTATAAAGGTTATGCATGTACTTAACCCACATAGCCCAAGTCATTCTCATTGCCCTATACAGTTAGATACCATGTGTCGTACGCGCGGACTTGTGAGTTCATGTCCATTTACCATTTGCTATGAGAAGGTAAATTCACTAAGGTCGGTCCTAAATTGGTACCTTGAGGAACCCCATAGTGAATATATAGGTCTGACCTCATGTGTCATCTCAATTTTTACCAGTTAGGGGTTTATTAGACAGATAATCTGAAAATAATATAAGTGTCATATTTCTTGTAACAGCATTTTATAACTTTGTTACAAGAAGGGCGATGACGGCATGGTCAAAAGCCTTTGATGGATCTAAAAATTTTGTCCACCATCGTTTACTTGCAGTATAGTGAGAACGATATGGGACCATAGCCTCAGCCCTTTTTTTGCCACTACCTACTAGTATTACACAGTGTGTGTTTCATAATACACAGTGGACTAGTATGAAATAATATACAGTAACCTACGAGGCACATCGGTCGCAGCACTTGGCAATCACAAGTATGTCTTACATGAATGGAATCTGCAATAGTTACTTCACTTTGCTTCCTGTTGGGACTCCGTTGGGAACCTCCTTTTTGTAATTATTATAAATACCAAACCTTTTGCAATAACAATATGGACTGACATTTCACGCACATTTTACTCAATAAATGTATTAAAGAAGCACTTTTTGATACAGTAAATTCCAAGGCAACAAAATATTGTGAATTAGTTACAGACTTGTTGCAGAGAAAGCAATATTATAGCCGTCAAATTCGTAATTACGAAAGTACGCAGCAGTCCATATACACACAGATACTTACCGATGTAACTACATTGAACACCGTACATAAGCACATTAAATACACACCACCAAGCCAAGCGTCCCGCACTGTAGCCTGTTAGATATAAGACAGCAGGCTCTTCAGCTATACGGAGCACACGCGGAGGCACAAACATATGCGTTGTACTACTATAACAAATAGACAAACAGACGCGAGACTTTAAATTCCTTCTAGATATGTGCATCGTGCGCGTGCGCTCCTTATAGTGAAGATCATCAGTAGTGTGTAATGTGGCGCTAAGCGTACTATAAGACAGACACCTTCGTCGCACGTGAATATGTCCGCCAGCTCGTCCCAGTGCGTGCGCCACGCCCCGCCCACTGCTGGCGACGGACGCGGGAAATAAAAATAACAACGTAAGGAAACATAACAAAACTGTGTAGTGTGGCAATGTTCATATATGTTAAGCGTCGGTAGCTTAGTGGTTAAGGAGTCGACCTTACGATCGAGAGGTCCCGGGTTCGAATCCTGGCCATCACACTACCGACGTGAACCCACTCCTAACACAAGCCATTGAGCTTAGCTGGAGGGGTTAAAGGGAATATTAGTAACTTCGGTTGCTAATATTCTTATTTAAAAAAAAATAAAAAAAAAATAGGTAACCAATTGGTCAATGCCTCAGATTATAGCAAACATGAAACGGGACTCGAACCGTTAACTAGATCTCCTAATTCACTACCCACAAAGTGTAATATAAACTACTGCTTCATTGTTTGATACGATTGTGGTGTTTCAACATCAATTGTGTAGTTTAGCTATGAAAAACTAAAACTATATATAAGTAATGTCCCAATAATACTGCTACTTACTGCATGAATACAAGTTACAGCTATCAAATCCCCACAGTATCAGTGACTTTGCTAATGAGGTATGTAATAGTGATCTAATTGTTACGTTGTTTCATATTGTCCACCAAGTAAATTGAAACAACCGAGTAAGAAACACAACGTTTAATCAAACAAAATAATAAAATATAAAGTAAATAATAATAATCTAAAGACAAAACTATAAAAATAAGCAAAACTGGGTAAATAACGGTGACAACACAGAAAGCGTTCTTACGACAGCGTTGAGTACGGTTACAGATACAGCGTGTAGACAAACTATTCAACACATTATTTTTTCTCTATAGCTAATATGTTTTAAAAAGTGAGCTAGTACATATCTTATTTCTCTGTTACAAAATAGTAGCATTTTTATTATGCTTTATGACTAGAAAAGTATATTACTAAAGCTTCAAAAAATTTATCACTTAAATTTGACTTCACTGATGAATTTAATGGAATTTTAATTTCATCCGAATTCATTTTAATTCGAATTTTAATTATTTTAATGTTACATTTTGTTGTAATCAATGCTACTATTACAAAAAAAAAAACATATCAGTGTCCGAGTTATTTATATGCCAAGCTTGTCACCAATCACACATTGCTAACATTGTCTAAATTAAATAAATGCATTGGTAAGGTTAATCTTATTAAATATTTGCCTGGCTATAGCACTTCCGACAAGATTAGCAAAATACAACATAATGTATTTCGATATTCAAATGAAATCCGATTGTCAACACGTTGTATCAATACAAAAGCCTACGCTATCACACATTTTCAAACATATAAAAGCACTTAATTCTACACACATTGCACTTACGATTGTACTGTCGTTAGCTAAGTTATGCTCTACTAGATATACTCATTATAAAATGCAACATACGAGACCTACTGCCATGGTTCTTGTCCATTTTATTAGTAGGAATCTTTAATTCATTATAATTAATAATATAAATAGAAGTCCGTCTAACGGTTTTCGAGGTTGTTAATTAAGCGTATTCGTAATGTAATTTTAATACTTATCTATCACAGATGAGAAGCAATTTAAATATTTGTTCCTATCCATTTTTTATTGACTTTGATAAAAGAAAATCAAAATTTGTAACATCGACTTTGTCAGACGCTGTATGAAGAATTATTATATCTTTTCCTATAGATTTAGATTGGAACCAACTGAGCTACCTGGACACATCCTGGATATTTCAAAATTTCCTATACATGCGTCCTGAATGCCGTTTTCCTAATTATCAATTAGGAAAACGGCATATATTACCAACGTCGAGCGACACTGGAACCTTCTTCTACTTTTAGACTGTTATCTGACTCCAGCGTTGTCCCTAAGTCGCATGTATAAGAGAATTCGGAATATACTGGGACCCGATTATTCTAAATGTATGTAATAGCAAACCACTGTGCTACCACTGACACTGCCAAAAATGCTATTGAATTTGAGACTTTATTGATATGCCGTTAAAGTCTTAAATTAAACGGCATCTTGTAAGGTGAATGGAAAATATGATGTACACTTCGTAATTCAGCGGTATGACAGTGGTATTGCTATGACAAAAACTAGCAAAATCGGGGTTCTGAATATTTTCCACTATAGAATTATATGACAGTATATTTTCGCGATATTTATATCAAACTTCTCTCAAAGGGAGTCCGGACTCGCGGTCACACGAGGTTATCACACCAGTGTAACTATCAGGATTTTTTTTCTCGTTAGTCACACCTACACCAGTAACCCGGTGTGACCACGAGTCCGGCGTCCTCAAAGGGCCTTAAATCAAATAGTGAAGCGTCAAGCGAGTACAATATGGGTAGTCCTAGGGCCGGGTGGGGGTAGGGCGGTACCTTTGTCGCCGAGCTTGTGCGCTGGCGCGTCGTCGGGCGCGTCGCCCGCCTCGCCCTCGCCCTCGCCCGCCTCCAGCAGCGGCGGGTTGTTGAACTGCGCACACCACACACGCTTAGTGATTAGTGAGCGAACTGTTATATCCATACTATGACAGCGATAGTGCTGTCCTGCAGCACTTCGTGCTGACTTGCATTTCTCTCGGCGGACTCGGCAGTCTGTTTCAAATCTCCTTTCCGTGCGGTTTGCCTAAAGATCGATCCCGTGTTTTCTTCTAATAAAAGTTAAAGTTATTGTTCACGTGACTCGTCTTTTTTTAAAAAAAAACAAATCTCGAAACCCCGTATAACAGAACGAGCCGCGAGGGGCCTTCGACCCGTCATCGGTTCTACGTATTCTATGAGCGGTGCTTGACGAACTGACTGACTGTTTACAATAATACGTTGGCATTGCCTGCCCAGTCCACCACAGTTGGTGAATTTAGGGTTAAGAATGTCTTTTTTTTTAACTACCTGAATGGGATTAGTATCGAATACCTATCGACCTCATCAAATTTACTATGTTTTTCAAAATATATTTTGTAAAATATCCCTAAACATGAACTTCTTAAAAAAAACTTGAATTTACCTACTTCTATTAATGTCTGTTTTCAAAGTATATGTAGTATGCAGTTGTGGAGGTTTACCTTGGAGGTCCTAGGCCTTGGGTTCTTGTCAGGCGAGATGCCCATCTCGTTGAGGATCTCGGCCATGACCTTGGTGTTGATGCCGCAGTTGTTCGCCACGTTCTTGTGACAACGCTTGTGCACGTTCATGGAGCACACTGCAATGTTACAGTCACGGGTTTCGAACAGTTGACAATCAACACACATTATCGACATTTTAAGGAATTTTAAGCAGCAGTTTAATTCGATTTTCAAACTTTTGTAGGTACTGATATAGATAGGGCAGGATTACATTAATAAAACATAGGCAACTAAACGAAACGCGAGTTACTCGCAACTCGAGTTTGACGACTCAGCAGCTCTGAAAAAGTGGCAAGTCGGTGAGTTCCGCGGATTGGTTGAAATTCCAATTGACGAAATTCCAACATTTTTCTAGTTGCCTGATGTAAGAACGGGCTAAGTATGAGGTTAATGTAGTGACAGTATAGTGTCTTTGTAGTGAAAATGTGTTGTAGGTTTTATGTCACTGTAGTTTGAGTGTTATGTTACTGTAGTGTTAGTGTAGTGTCATTATAGTGTCAGGGTAGTGTCAGTGCAGTGTCAGTGTAGTGTCAGTATAGTGTCAGTGTAATTTTAGTGTAGTGTTAGCGTAATATTGATGTGGTGTAAGATGTGTAGTGAGATGGTCACCTTCGCACTGCAGTCCCTGCTTGATGAGTCCATAGAGCAGCGAGCCGCAGTGGTCGCAGAACGTGAAGCGCTTGTAGGAGTGCACCACGAAGCGGTGCGGCACGTTCACGCTGAAGCGCTGCCCGCCCGACACGCCCACGCCGCTTTGTTGCTGCCAGACACGACACGGCCGTTACTACATGCGTACCATAGTGACCGGCAAACTTCGTGACAATGTACCAAATATAGAATATGCGAATTGTTACACAACATTGAGAGTCAAACAAGCATAATATTGCAAAGTTCTATAATAGGGTAGAAGAGAATCTACAGCCCTTCCTCGTGACTTCACAATCTGTGGATTATATAAAGTCATTTCTGGTTTATACACTAATCGTGTATTACGATACGCCTACAAATGTCGTTAAATGTAGTCAAGTAAATTGAACAATTTATTGCTGAGATCATCTGTTAGAAACAGAATTATAATGCAATATTCTAGAAAGCATACTGTAAGTACATAATATAGACTTAAATATCATTTTATAGAATACTTTCCCTTGTAACTATATATCATTATCAGTGTTAATGCTCAGTTTCATCCAAAGCTTGCTAAAAAAATATTATTTAAAAAATAAACAACTAAATGTATGTAGGTACCATAGATTGCGAATGTTTAAAAAGTTTAGCATTGATCGATACATACAAATAAAATAAATAAATAGGTAGGTACCTACATATTTATTTTATTCTATTCATACAATAAGTCGGGTCCTGGGGCCCTAGACATGTGGCGATACGTCGGCAGTCGTTTTACATAATGGAATAGAATATAATGTTCAATGTATGGAATTGACACGTATTTTGACATTAATGACAGGCGTGAACCATACATTCAATCTCATACATTATCTTCTGACTGATACTAATTCCCCTCTTATAGATTTAATTGAATTCTATTTGTCTGTTATAATCACTATGTAACTTTTGTGTTTTGTTTTGACTCAGTTACATTCATTTGCTATTTGAAACGTAACTTTAAATACATATTGAATAAAAGTTGTTGGCAGAAACTTCGGAATCGCTACAGTACAAAAATCCCATACATTGATTCTATTGTATTCCATTGTACAAAGCGATAGTCACTTGTCTAGGACCGGGGCCCTGGTGTCACACAAGTAAGTGACAGGGGTGGTTACCTTGCTGGCCTCCTCCTTCATGCCGGGGCACTTGGTGACGACGGACGAGTGGCAGCGCTTGTGCACCACGCACGTGCACACTGCGGGGAACACAACGGTCAGAGCGTACGCACAGTGTACATATATGACCACTAGACAGGCGGGCTAGTCAACTCAACTTCTACACTTTCCCACATCTTGAAGTAACATTATCTCAATATTACTTTACCTTACCTTACTACTATTACATTGTGTTGTGTTTCCCGTGGTGAGTAGGGTAGCCAGAGCTCTCTGGAGAGGTTTTTTGAAACTCTCTTAACCTTCGCCTCTCACCCCCCCCCCCCCCCCCTGTCCTTCCCACCTCTTCTTCTCCACATGGTCAGCAGCACGAATGTGACGCCCCTGTGTTACAAACGTCCATAGGCCACGGTAACCATTTTCCATAAGGTGGGCTGCGTGCTTGTCTGCTGCCTAAGTAGTATAAAAAAACTTCCATATCGCCAATTTGGTTGTCGAGGTCTGATGGCAGTTGCTTCACGGAAAATTTCGAATTTACGCCACATCTTGGTTACACAAGAAAGTCGACCCCAACTGAGTTGGCAATAGGCTTAGAGAATGATGAACCATGATTACTTTACTTCCATAGTGTAATCACAGTCAGTGTCTGTCCGAATACACAAGATATTGGTGAGTGGACAAGAGCAACGTCATCTGTTACCTTGTGTATGGGTACAAGCGATTTGTTTTAGACAATCTCACGCTCTGGCATCTGAATACCGAAGAGGGCGTGCGGTTTAAGTCGGTTTAATACTAGCTAATAATGTCGTTACCCTCGATGGCCAGAGTGCATTATAACGGCCATCAGTTCTGGAAAAGCATTAACAAAGAACCTACATACTATGTTATTTTGTGACGCTTACCTTGGCATTGGTAGCCTTGTTTCCCCAAGCCCCTGTAACAAACATAATACCATTAGTGACGAATTTTCATTGAGAGTGAAAAGATGAGCCTTCCATCTGAATATCCAAAGGCCGGGTCGGGTCTGGAAGAGCTTTAAAGGTGTTAATTTCAGAAATATTTGAGAGATTTAGTACATATATTTTTAACTTTATGTTCGATGTTTCTCACCAAGATTATTCCATGAGAAATATTCTTGGAAAAAGCGAAAAGCGGTTCGGAGTCTTTTCTCTGCCGCACCATTAAGTCCTGGAATTCCTTGCCAGCTCACGCGTTTCCTTCTTCCTACAATCCCGGGTCCTTTAAGCGGGGCGTGAAAAAGCATCTGATGAGGCCGTCAAGCTGAGCGCCACCATTGTAACACTTTACGTGTTTTGTAATGGTGACCCCCGTTCCTGAGACTTCGCCTCGAGCTTACCATCAGGCGGGGTGAAGTCAAATTGACGTATCCTAAATGAAAATGAAAGCTTAACACAGAGTAAGTAAGTCCCGTTCGTGAGTAGTAGGGGGCTGCACTGACCAGATGAACTCGCGGCAGTGGCTGCAGAAGGTGGGCTGTCGCAGGAAGGTGGCCATGAACTTGTGCCCGTTGACCTGGTGCACGCGCCGCCGCATGGCGCCGCGGCGCCGCGCGAAGCCCGCGCCCTCCTTGAACTCGCGCCCGCCCGCGCCCGCGCCCAGCGCGCCGCGCGCCGGCGCCTCCACCGCCACTGCGCCCGCACCGAACGTTAACAACACGACCACACTTCCCTAGCTAACTCACTGTTCTATTGTTTACAGTTAAGTACGATATACCTCATATCCAAATCCTACCCCACCCACGTAGATCTCTATCGATTCTGCTATTTTGTGTCATACCGAATTTAGTTAATTACTATACAAAATGACGTTATTGTCAATGGAAAAGACGACGACAGTTTAGTACTTTGAATCTCGATTCAGAGATCCTCATCGCTCCCCCTTTGGATCGCAGCGCAAAACACGACTTGTATACCTACCTAGGACATACCTATGTTTAACCACCGAACTTCGATATCGCCAGTGGCAAGTTACTTAGAGCCCACAGCAACTGGCCAACATTATCCATTTATAATCTAAGTTTGTTGGAATGTCATACAGTTAGTTTTAGATTTGGTTACTAAAACCTTCCGAATAGAATATCTTTCTAAATACTCATATATAGGTATGAACGACGGACTGAGACGTTGGATTGCTTCCAGTGCTTCGAAGCGACTTGATTGAGTACTAGTACAGAAATACTGTCTATATGTATAGTATATACGAAATGGGATTACCGTGGTACAAACGTGCAGCAATATCAACATAAACCAAATATTTTATATGAATATCTGTATATATGTAAAATTCTATAATGATGAAAAACATGAGGTTAGGAACACTGATGGTGCTGAATCGTGTCTTTCAAGGGTGAAAGATCAAAATATATGTCCTCTGTGTAGTGTAGTCCTTTCAACACGTAATAGTAAGCCCTCAGTAAATTTAAAATGTGTTAGGTCGATGTGAAAGCACCTTTAAACAATCAAAAGTATGTGTGTATACTTTAAAAAACATTTAAAACAATCCAGCGAATATAAATGTAAAGTAAACAACAATCAATTACCTACTCTCACAAACAAAAACATACCAGACAAGTTTGTATCCACACGGAATTTATACAACTACCTTGAGAATTCCATTTCAGATCGATTTTGAGATGCAATTTCCCCTGCGGTTCTAGGTCCACCTGGAAACGAAACACACAATGTCAAATTACAGAATTAGACTACATGAGCACCGCCGTATTATTCAATATCAGGTGTAGTGCCTGATATTGAATTATATGACGGGCATTTTAAACCGCCATGATATACCAACACACATCATTGTGACCGATTCTTAGGCATACGAATTTGTCATTTCTATTTTAGCAAAGGGAGCAACATTAATTCTAGTTTTATCAGATGACCAAATGATATTATGTATATCATTAGATACATTTTAGATGAGAAAACACGAAATGACTATACTGCCTGGCTAAAAACCTAAGTGATATCAAGAATTCATTTTAAAAAGCTAAAATAATTACCAGAAAAACCAGGCAAATATGAAAAATCCTCAAACTCTGTGAACTGCCACTGCTGCCAGTTTATAATTACTGCTGCCATCATTTTCGCCAGTGTTTAGAAAATGGTAGCAGTGGTGGCACTTTATACTTCAGACATCGAATTTAAACCAACTCAATAAAAACGCGTAGGTATAACGATATACATATCATTTGATTATCTGTTCGAACTAGGTTTAATATTATAGGCTCTAATACTATAAGTTTTCTCGGATAAACTATAAAAAAGGGCGCACACAAATATATATAACATGCCAAATTTGAATTTGTTCCATTTTTCCAAATGGATTTACACGATATGCACCAGTCTTTCACATAATTTAATCAAATGCTCAATGATGGACCTACTATTGAATAAATAATAATGAAAAAAATAGAATAATAGCATTTCCACCTAAAGAAAACACTCTGTCATTAAAAAAGAAAAACGGTAAACCCATGTAACGCACTGAACGATCTCGACGTAAGGCCCGACGACGTTCCCTCGCGTCCATCACTGACCACCATTTGACACACACTACATTAAATTAAACAATAAATATATTGCATAGGAGAGCGCATGTTTAGAGTACAAGCGCCTGAAACATCTTTCAATATTATAAGAGATTTTATTTCAGAATCTAGTACTTTTGGGCAGAAAACCCGCGTCCAGCTTAAAACGTACTAATTTTCTTGTAATTTATTTCAATTACATTTATACTACAAATTATTTTTATACCACTTAGGTGGCCGACAAGCACACGGCCCACCAGATTTAAAGTCGTAACTGTGGCTTATGGACGTTTGCAACATCACACGTGCTGCCGACCATGTAGAGGGGAGGACGGAATGGTGAAGGTTAAGAGAGTTTCCGTGCTGTCAGTGCAGAAGACAAAGTGTCTTTTCACTGAGAACACTAAACCTCTCCGGGAGTTCTAGCAACCCTACTCACCGCCAGAAACACAACACTTATAACCACAGTCGGACTGCTCATTAGCACGGGGGACACCGTCATGTAGGTAAGTAACCCCTACTAATACTATTAATGCGGAAAAAAATCTGTCACGCTATCACGCCTAAACACGCTAAACCTATTTTGGTGAAATTTTAGTAGAGTTACGCAAAGAATGTACGCTGGTTTTATCTGACAATATATTAGGTAATTTCGTTAGTTGATATTTCATGGAAAATTTCTCAACTGGAATGAACAACCTTGACACATCATTGCAGTAATTAAATTGTATCAACTGTTACTTATATGTCCTACTTATTGTATGTACACTAATTATTGAAAATGAAATGTCTTACTACAAATTTAGTTACACATACCAATTATTTATCTGCATCTATATATATCTAGATATATCATCTATAATATATATATATCTATCAATATCAAAAATAATAGGCATAGTCAAACGACCACATATAAATTTTATTTTTTCAACTTCATAAATAAAGCGTTAAAAACAAAGGAGATAATTCTGAAGCATAGATAAGGCTGCAGAATTGATTGCTACTAGACTGGTTTCAGTAAACACTACATAAGATGCGAACAAACAGAACCAATCTCAATTTGCTGAAGGCTATCCCTAATTCTTCTACTGATGAACAAGGTGATATTGAAATAAACAATCTGGGAATTTCCTATAACATATCATGAATAATGAAGGGAAGTCATTTGCAAATGATAATAGAATTGAATCTAATTTGTACAAAATCAAAAATTTACGTTATTAATTTATTCTCTTAATATAGTGCAATAGTGTTACACAATAAACCTATATAGCTATAGTTTTCATGTAAGCGAACAGCTCTTTCTAAAATTACCCGCTGAGGTAGTCAAGTTTTAAAATATTTACAGTGAGTATTATTATAAAGAAATTCATTGATGTCAATTGATTGATTATCATTCTGGTTTAAAATTGAATTATAATATTAATTTTTCATTTGATTTCTACTATATATTTCTAATCTAATAAGAAATTAAATTTTCAAGTTAAAGAAATACAAAATAATTATAGCAAAAAAGGACATAATATAATTATTACCGCTATGAAGATTTTAGTATCACTACAATTCCACATTATGTTTTAGTCACTATAATATTTTTACACCCAAACATACAGTAACAGTATACGAGGTGGTATTTTACAGACTGGATGGCAAAAGAACACAGGCAACACGGTTAGAACCTGACCTTAGAGGGTTCGAAAGTGCTAGACTGTAACTTTTTTATCATATCCTTTTAGAAATTTTACCAACAATTACGAAGTTATCACAGGAAGAAGGCCATTCACAAAATTTCATGGGCATAATTATTTGATAGCGGCCCATTACTTACTGACTAATTAACCAATCTCTACTACAAGACTGTGATTAGTCATATCACTACTCCACTAGCATAATCATTCACTTGTAACATACTTGTTATTTCCCACAAGTGTAAGTACACTTAGAAGAGATACAAATTGCAGCGATCTAAATTATACCCAAGAACATTAGTCACAAGGCCCATATCACCTAAACATCAGTCTCACAATCACTATTAATCACACCAGTGCCTAACACAAGAGCCACAATAGCTTACTTCCTCCTTATAGGTAACACAAACGCTTACAAGTTATAAATAAACAAGGAAAATTAATGTAACACTTTGCCTGCACAACACACCTCTTCCTCTAAATTAACATATTTCGGCTCGGGACATGAGAACCTCCTCCGAAAATTATTCATCACCGTTTGAGGTCAGCGGCACACATCACAGACAACGTCTACATCGTAACTGAGGAGTTTATCAGCAAAACAAACATTATGTCAATGGTTGATAAAATTCTTGCAAGACAAATATCAGACTCTATATCTTATCAAGGATAACACTAGATAAACACATACTGATCTTGGGATTTTTATAATCAGTCTTATAGTATATTTTTATGCCACTAGTCGTTTTATTATGTGTAGTGATTTTTATGTAATAAATAGATAGTAGAAACTAAAATTTAACTAATTGGAATATACTTATAGTAAAAGTAAGTAATGGACCATAAAAAATTTAATGAAAAGCCGACCATATGATGTGTGTTAACAAGATTAACTCAATCTTAAGCTAAATTGAATCAAATACTAATGGACACTCACCCAAAAATCTGTGGCGTCCTTATCTCGATGCATCAGATCATCAAATGGAATTGTGCAATTAGCAACAAAGTCATCCGGTGGTATTGCGGCGTCGTGGAATACTGTGATCCCCAAACTTTAAGAAAAAAGTTAACTTAGAACTTACTCCTAAATTAGAATAGATTCCAATAAGATATAAATATCAAGGACATTAGGTTTGGTTACAAGATGACTCATGTGTGATACCACTGTTGTCAATTTCAAATTATTTTAATAAATTACTAATTATAAAGTTTTAATTACTTAGTTCATGCCATTTGGTGAATGTGAGGAACAATAAATAATTAAAATAATCGTTAATAAGTAATGGACCTGTTTTTTTAATAACTACTTATGTATAGATTGTTTTTTTTTTTAAATCAGGTTTCTGTATTTTAAATAATCATTTAAAAAACGAGTAGAAAAAATAATCAATGTATTGATAACATACCTACTGACATTCTGTACTTCATGAATGAAGGTTTCATTCCACACAGGGTCAAATGTCTTGGGTTTGGTGCTCGATCGGTCTAGGTGGTGCTCGTCCGCGTCGATCGACACGTACGGGTCTATCGGCTGGTCGTCTGTAACGATATCCCGTATTTACATATTATACCAACACCCATCTCTGTAAACATACTACTCCTACTTCAAACCCGAGATAAAAACCTAAACAGAGCTCCTATAACCAAAATCTCTGCGCGATCATCAGCAAAGACATGTAGGGGAGCTGTCTGGCTGGACAGATGAGGCTCACCTGGCTTCCCGAAGGTCATGTTATGCCTTTTCTGAAAGTCGGTCGGCCTGAGACCCGTCGCCTCACAAACCCGCACTCGCACCGTGCCACTAAACATGGTGCTGCCGACCAACGAGCACTATCACCGAGACCGCGCCGCCACACGATCACTTCCACACTATAAACCCACTTAAAATCATTGAAGGTGCTTCATAATAGAAACAGAAATTAAATAAAAGACTTGACAGCGACGAAATCGGCCATGGATGGATGTTTACTCTATGGTAACTAATGGATTCCAATTTCGATTTCCTGAAGAATTTGTACAATTTGGCTATGGTATTTACAGACAAAACAGAAGAATTCAGCAAATTCAGCTGTATCAGAATATTTAGATCTTATAAGAAATGAAGTAAGAACTACATTATTCTACATTCAGTTTACCAAATAAGTAATATTAAAAACATTTATATAGTAAGTAGGTAAATTGTTGTCGATTGAAAGGAAACAGAAGAAAATTAGAGTCTACTTTTGATTGATCTTCAGACAATGATCAAGTAAAGAGCACGTAGGTATTCTATGATTCAATCAGTAGGAGTCAAAGAACTTATATACAATAAGTTCCTTGGTAGGAGTAAGTATACAGATAGTGTAAAAAAATAAGTCAAACCCTGAAGGGGAACTACCTCAAAACCTTAAGTTATCTCATTTTATTTAAAGGAGACTTTCATTTATTTAAAAAAACAAAATTCTAACAAAATTCAAGAATTTTCTATTATTAGCTTGGCCTTGGCCTAAACAAACGAACCCTCGAAGAATAGGTCATCCATGAAGAATAGGTTTTAATTTACATACTTAGTGTGCAAGTTGTTCAATGAACATTTATTACCTACTTATTGTTCACTTTCAACAAATAAAAAATACGCAATACTTAGTTTTCTTATCTCTACAATATTCAAAGACATAATTATCTGCTAATCGCATACTGTAGGAAGTACTGCTACTATTTATGTCTGTGAAGCTAGTGCACCAAATGAGTATGTAGGTACTAAAGTTTTTGACGAAGTTTTCTCTTCTCGGGCTTCTGAGAAATCAGACAGCAATCGCTCCCGTACATGCTTAACTAATCCAATCAAAAGTATGTAATAGATAAGCACACGGCCCACCTGATAAGAAACAGTTACCGTGGCTTACGGACATGGTGTTAAGACGTGTATTTGTATTACTTCACGTTACTGATCATTTAGGTACCAGAATTGGGTGCTTATTAGCAACACAATCGAGTGCTGTTATACGTAGTGTTTTGTATAAATTAGCGAGTTTGATTCCTGACTAAAAAAGAATATAGAATTTACAGAAAATCAATTTTGCAGTTTTAGTTTTCACTAAAATCGGGCCTGAGACTCCTTTTCATATTTTACGCTATCACTTATATCATTATTATTATAGGTTTATTTGTGTCCGGTTAATGGCAATAGGCTCGCCACCTATTACATTGGGACCTAAACATAACCTGGCGAAATTTAGGTGCTCGCACCTCTGCCTACCCCTTCGGTAATACAGCCGTGAGTTTATGTTATATTATGTATCTATCTCTTAAACCTATTAAAACGCAGTCTATCTTATTGCGTGAACTGCCCTGCCTCTAATTATATCAACTATACCTTTATATTTAATTGCCTGATGAGAGTGATGTATCATAATCATAACATAAATTAATAAATGAATTCACTCAAAATAAAGTATTTTCTTTTTAAAAGTTCTTGTAAGTGTATGCCAAAAATATACCTTTCGCGAATTAACATTGTTCATTCATGAGTTTTACGTTAATGAGCTATTGGAGTTACAAAACAAAAAATTATTACAAAATTGAATATTACGCAATACCTACTGTTCCAATCAGTGTGGTGGAGGAAGAATACTCACCCTATCTTATCATAAGAGTGTTGTATGAGGGATATAAAGAAAAATACAGACTATGTATGTGTATACTGTGACCAGCTAATTGATTGATTGATGGTTTAAATTGATGCTGAAATTCATGAGAGTGATAATTAATATTAATCTGTGTTAATGAATATTAAAGATGGAATTCTATCTATCTGTTACGCTTTTACACATAAACTACTAAGTTGATGTTGATGAAATTTGAATTGATACGTCTAGTGTTAAACAGCACAATTGAACATCTTAAAAAGGGTATTTTTTACTTATTCACCGCAAATCTAAAATACAACTATAAGCCTGTCCTATTTTTGTAGGTCACAAAGGTGGTCACCACAGTGCCTTTCGTCTGGAGATTCGATGTGTAAAGACTGGTATCCATGGCCGTTAATAAAACTAAAATACGATTATGGAAAAATAGTGATGTTAGGATTAACGATATTGATGTCGATAAACATGTTAGTGTTACAGCATATTATATCAAAACTAGGATTAATTTTATAATTAAATTATATAACCTAAAATTTTAATATTTTAAATTTTGTTGGTAGACTAAAAAGCGTACATACAAATTGATTACAAGTTATTGTATAAATAGTATTAAATATAGTGAACTAAAATATGAACACAAAAAAGGGAATGAAGTTAAGACTGAAATAAAAAGTTTAGTTATTAAAGTCCCCCGTATTTAGATAATATGTAATTATTTATCAGATTTTATGTCAAGGGCTAATTGTGGTTAAATTAAATCGGTTACAGTGCATGAACACATATTATTTTGAAATATTATTAAAAAGTTTAAAAAGTACTCTGATTTCAAAGTAATATTGAAAGTATATAAAAACAAAGAATATCGATATTTTAGTAGGAAACAATTTAACAAAATAATTAAACCAACTTAGACGAAGAACATAATAAAGACATAAATATAAACATCACATAAACTCACGCCTATATCCCCGAAGGGGTAGGCAGAGGTGCTAACACCCACATTTCACCAGTTTATGTTTAGGTCCCAATGTATGTGCCAGGTGGCGAGCCTATTGCCATCAACCGGGCACTTATAATCCAGCGATAAATTGGTGTGCGCCTTGGTAAATGAGGGATCGACCCCGAGACCCCGTCTCAGCAGTCCATCACCCATACCACTAGGCTACTGCGGCAGATATGAAAAAGAACTAATAATAAAAACACTAAAAATATTAAAATACTTTTACTGATTTTCTGTTATGTTGTCTAACAGATCAGATAATCTGTAAATTCGGTTTTCAAGAGTTTTAGTGCCCTCTTTGTCCTTTTTGCAGTCGTTCTATTTTTTTGTTATAATATTGTTAACTTTTTGCTTATTTTTATTTGTCTATTTTACCACTTCTGCAGTTAATGTATTTGGTTTCCTCATGAATTACATATGTCAGTGTAATTTGTGTATATACAAAGAAATACCAATCTAATTTAGAAGCACCTCCTTTTAGAAGTTGGTTATTTAGCGATGTCACTAATATCGATATCTATGATAGATATGAACATCCCTAGTCATTTTCATTCCTGTCAATAGTGTCATAAGTGTCAAAAGCCTATCAAAAAATTAAGATTCAGTGGAGGTTCGAGTTGCTGTTGTTTACTGGTACAATTCTTCAGTCATTGGCGCGTTTACAATATATGAAAGTGTATAACACTAGAGTATATGATGAAATAAAGTTATCTAAGTAAAAGTCATCTAATATCCGGTAATATAAATAATGGGTTTTCTTACAATATTGAAAAAGTTGAGGCAAAAAGAGAAAGAAATGAGAATACTCATGTTGTATCCTTTATAAAGTAACACTGAACATAATTATGATCTAATCTTGTCATTGTACAGTTTCCTTAGCTTATTTCCCTCAGAGGTTTAGATAACGCCGGCAAGACGACGATTCTGAAGCGCTTCAATGGCGAACCGATTGACACGATATCTCCTACACTCGGGTTCAATATAAAAACGTTGGAACATCGTGGATATAAATTGAATATTTGGGATGTAGGAGGTCAAAAGTCGTTAAGGTAGGTAATTATATACTTTTAGATTAACATGGTGATTACTATAAACTTTATGAGAATCAATGAAATATTTAACATGCTATATAGCCTATATCCCAGTTCTTATAAAGGTAGGTTTCAAATCAAATTATACTTTATTACTAAGGTTGCCTTTGTTGTCGAATTTTATTAGGCAAAGCATAATTTTAAGTGCAAGAGGATATTCAGATCCTTAATAAATTGCCAGAACCTATAGAAAACTGCCCATCATCACCTGTTACATTGATTTGCAAACAAAACTAAATTAACCACAAATTGCATATAAAAAAGTTCAATCAGTATTCTGCCTTCTTTCGCTGTTGTTTCCTCTGCAACATTGGCCAGCACCATTGGTAGTGCTTTATATCAATGAGTCATATTAAATATATGTAGTATGGGCATGAAATTCTGCCATTGCAAGTATGATGAGCTAGTTATTAAAATGATTTTAACATCCATCAATGTATTCATCAGTATGTGAACATATTCATTAGACAAGTACTATGTGAAACAAGACAAGAATTTCATTTATTCAGACAGATTTATGTAGCTTGGTCAGTACTGTCCATTGAGGTACTATTGCAAGTTCTAGTCTAATCATTCAGAAGGAGCCAATGTCCGAGTGCCACCACTGTGATGCGAGCAAGGACTCGGGGCTGCACACCTTGACCGAGTGCCCCGCGTGGGAGACGCCAAGGCGGGTCCTAGTGACAGCCCTAGGGGTGGGAGTTGTCTCTCTTGCCACCTTGCTCACGGCGATGGTACGATGCGCGAGTGCTTGGGCAGCCGCCGCCTCCTTCTGCGAGCAAGTTATGCTCGAAACGGAGGAGGCGGAGCGGGTCCGGAGAAGACTCCGGGCCCGCACTGCCCGCGATGAGCGGAGGCGACTTGGACGTCGGAGGTCGCAGAATGACCTCCGTCCCCCATGAGCGCGGGCCTGGGGGTGACGGGTGGAGCCGCCTGTCACCCTAGCAGAAGCAGGCCACGGCGATGGCACATAATGCCACACCATACCCAGGGGCTAGATGGGGACACCATGGTCCCCACATTTGGGTAAGAGGGTCATCTCAACAGAGATGTCCCCGGGTCTGCTGGGGTGCGAGAGATATGTCTTGTTTAATCTCACCTCCGGCAATCAAGGACCCATGGACGGCGTGCGTTTTGGTTGGTTCGAGTCCGACATAATCATCTCCAACAGTTTTGTTGGAGGTGGTATCCGTGGGGATTTTGCGCACGATAAAAAAAATTGTTTGTTGTTGTGACCTTGGATCTTTCCAATAAGATGTCAGTACTCTCAGTTACATGTCTTCTGACACTACAGCTTGAATCACTTTACTATGTGCCCGGTTAATGGTAAAGAGTCACCACCTATTACATTGAGACCTAAACATAAACTGGCAAAATGTGGGACATGCGGCACCTTTGCCTACCCCTTTGGGGATACAGGCATGAGTTTATGTTATGTTATATATTTTTTTACTTGATTAGCTTGACTCATGGGTTTTTAAAAATTTGATTGTTATTACTATTTAGATTTAGGAAGCTACCAAAAAATAGCTTAAAATATTATTGACAATTTCAGATCTTATTGGAAGAACTACTTCGAGAGCACCGACGGCGTGGTGTGGGTGGTGGACAGCGCGGACGCGCGGCGGCTGGCGGACTGCGCGCGCGAGCTGCACGCGCTGCTGCGCGAGGAGCGCCTCGTGGGCGCCACGCTGCTGGTGCTCGCCAACAAGGCCGACCTGCCCGGAGCACTCAGCCTGCCCGAGATACAGGAGGTGGGACTCACGCTCCCTACAGGATACTCACAATTCCAAGTCAATGGTCCAAGAAAAGAATACTTTTGTCACACTATCCATGGAAGCAAAATCATATCTGACGCTATTGGAACTTTTTTTGAATATCACTCATTGAAATTCACTTTTTAACGGATTCCATTGTAACAAGATCTGTTTCGGATTCAATGAGTATGAATTTCATGAGATTTTTTTTTTAATTGATCTACTATATTTTTGGTGTCAACAGTCTTTTATTGATTTTAATCTTTAATCACACATATTAACTTAATACTATTCCGTCTCTTGTGGATTCCAGGCTTTGGACCTGGACAATATCAAAACTCACCACTGGCGCATCGTGCGCTGCTCCGCCGTCACCGGAGAGAACTTACTGGACGGGATGGACTGGATGCTCGACGACATCGCCTCCAGGATATTCACCTTGGACTAATACCTCTATTTTTAACTAGCAAGGAAGAGAAGAAATTGCACTAATTTATTAATATTATGTGGTTATTCCACAGTTCCAAATTGTAGTTTAGTAAGAACAGTTTGGATACTGCAGCAAAAGGAAAAATCACGATACTACCTAATGTAACGCCTTCATGACACCGGCTGGCACTCTTTGTATACAGATTGGACAGGTAGAAAGCACTTTTACCTGGCTGGGTAGTGACCAACATTAGTCAGTCCTAAGGAGAGCTTAACATAGTGAGATTTCTCTGTCGCTCTTGGAGCAAGGGGTTGGTCCTGCTTGCCCTATGAATGTCTGTGGCTTACCATTTTGATGTTACCAGTGGGTTGTGGAAATTAGTTGGCTCATATGAATGAGCAATTGTATTCACAGAAAATGTTAGATATTTTAATTCAGCTACTCCATAGAATGAAAGCCCACCCCAATGGTTGGAAGATAATGCTGTAACATTATACCAGAAGCAATCTTTGGAAAGCAGGAGACAGCAATCAGCCTAATTGATTAATGTAAATCAATTTCAACTTCTGTGCAATTGTTTATATGATTACGGAGTATTGCTTTATTAGCTATTATGAGATAAATACAATTTCTGGTTCTCTGTTAACGTTCCATGTATGTGTGTATTGCTCGTAAATATTTTAAAAGTAAAACTACTAAATTGCCTGCTTTATATATAGTTTATTTAATAAAATATTTAAAATTACGACTAAAACATTTCATTCCATGCCACAAATGCTCAGAGAATCAACAATATATGAACTGTGATCATTTTGTACGCTATATATATAGCAAATATAACAAATGTTTTTAATTATTTTGTATTTTCATTTTGATCCTAAATTTACATAATCTAATTTATAATTTGTTTTGCACTTTTTAAACATGTCTGTGTAGCCATATTGACATAAAATTAGGTAAGTACATAAAACACATTTCATTATTATTCTTTTTTTTTAAGGAAGCAATAAGTCAATGGCAAATTGTCAATTGAATTAAAACTTTAAGGTTTCTAGACGAAGTACTATATTTATCCATATTTTTGTCCGCTATTCGGTTTTGTATAAGTAATTGCATATTTTTATCTAGTAGTAAGATAAGTAAGGAGTAGAAGAGAATTGAAAATATTTAGTGAAAATAGTTAACTAATTGATCTTGTTGGTTTAAGGAGCCTATGGGCCCAGTGATTGTGCCAATGTTAAAAGGCTTTGGTCTACTAGTAGCAGGCTGACCAGATGGCTTGGTACAGGTTTTATTTCGATCTTCTCTCGCAATGATATCATCTGCGTATATTGCCGTTAGTCGCTTCTTACGACACATATTATATTCTTTCGATATCTAGATAGAAATCTTTGCACTAAAATGTATAAAGAAAAATCACCTAATTAATTAGGTGCATTAATGCTGATGACTGATTACTAATGAAAACTAAATAGCAGATAAAAAAATTTGGAAACCATTTCAGTATTTTGTAATAAAAAATATAATTTAAGTTTTACATTTTATTTATTCAAAGTAATTGAATTTTGATGTTAATCTTGGGAGCTCCACACAATTTGATACATAAAACATTTTTCACAAAAAATTCATCAAGTGAATTTTCTGATATAACGTTTTTGATTATTCCTAGTGAATCTACAGTAATGTCTCAAAATGTCTACAGTGACATGGACGGGACAGTTATACATCTGTTTGTTTGAACATTGCACAGCTTTGGTAGTTACATCAATCTGCACACTTCATTTATTACACAATGTCCTCTCTATCTACCTCACTGAACCACACTTAAATCATAAGCAATAACACTAGAACTCCCGTCACTTCCCTAACATTAATCTACTGTATTTTTTATCACATCACACTAATTATGGGCTCATACACAAAATGTCCACTGGGGACACTTGATCCCTATGGGAGACAAGGTACACCAATATTTTTAGAATTACTAAGCGTATTAGACTATTTTTAATGTGGTATCACTAAGGGTAATAATGTTTACTTAGTGTTACCACACTAAAAATACTCTAATACGCTTAGTAATTCAAAAAATATTGGTGTACCTTGTCTCCCATAGGGATCCAGTGTCCCCAGTTTCCCCTATATAATTGTAGTATAATCGTTTCTCAAAATGTCCCTATTTCATAAAGAAGAAGAAGGTTACAATTCAATTTGATATTATTTACTATTACTAAAATTTAATTTAAAATATGTTCAAATAATTTTGTTTATTTTTAGAATTCATTTGAAATTATTACAAAAATTAACAGAAATGAAGGAATATATATATATTTTTATATCTTAGTGAGCAAAATAAATTAACAGAAACGAAAAAACATAGAAGATATATTTATTTTGCGAAGTGGACATTTTGTGAATGAGTCAAATAATGTCCTTTAATTATTCAGCAGTTTGAGATATATTTGTAAAACTAAATCCATCTTTGCTTATTAGTACAATCATAAATATTTTGACCCTATAATAATACTATAATATCAAAACATTTTAGAGTGTTTGTTTCTTTTCTGAGCGTTTGCCGTGGAAGCTGAATTTTCCCTCATGACTTTATATAACAATGGGATCCCACACCCAATCCTATATAAAATTACAAACTATAGGGGATGTCGCGTCAGGTGATAACCAGAAAATAAATAAACAGGCTGAGCGTGGTCCCACGGCCCGTCGCAGACAAACTCACCAGCCAACTCAGCAGAATTACTTACGAAACCAATAACTATTTACATACCAGGCGGTATGCCAGCGGAGCCTTCACTCTAACTGGATGAAACAGATAGTCATGTCCGTGGTTGATCAAACATCTGATGCCGGGGGTTGCGCACCGCTAGGTCCTCTCCGGGTCGTCGGGCTGCTCCACTAGCTCAGCTGATGGCAAGTCTGCCGTTGAGCACACGTCTGTGGCCACGAGTGGAGCGTCTACCGCCGTCGTGTCCGTGGCCGTATCCACACTAATGTCCATGGGTGTCTCCTTACTCGTGTCCGTTTCCTTCTGCTCACTTGTGTCTGTCGCTTTAGGTGGGTCTTCTGGTTTACTGACCTCTATTTCTGTGTGCAAACAATTAGATAAAAAATATTTGCTTATATCGTATGAGGGCTTTGTTAGTTCCTAATAAATATAGCGTCTTCGAAGAAAATACAAAGTCAATCCTCAATAAAAGGCTTGTCATAATATACGCATCCGTTCATTTAGGCATGTGGGTGTATTGATGATAAATACACAGTCAGGTCATAAGTATTGTCACACAGTAAAATCTTTTCTTTTAGTATGCTGGCCACAAAAAAGTTTATTGAATTCGAATTCCCAACTGTTCATGAAAATAAAAATGTATACTTGTTAGAATTTTACTCATTTTTAAATATGGAGAAGGCACTTAAAGAAGACCGTGTTGCAGTTATTGCGTTGCATCGTTGCGGTTACGCGCCAATTCAAATTTTTGACATAGTGAAAAATTTGAATACAATTAAAAGATTCGTTTATCGTACCATCAAACGATACAATGAAGACTCTAGTGTAGATGACAAAGTCATGAAGTGGTCGCCCTTGGTCTGTTAGGACTCCAGCAGTGATAAAAGCTGTGAAGGCGCGAATTCAAAGAAATCCCAAACGTAAGCAGAAACTGTTGGTGATTCAGATGGGATTAAGCAGAACCACGGTGAAAAGGGTGTTAAATGAAGACTTAGGGCTTCGGGCATATTGAAGAAAAACAGGACATCGCTTGAATGCTCGTCTAATGGACCTGAAACTGAAGAGATGCCGCGCGTTGTTGAAGCGGTACGCGGGAAAAAAAAATTCGGGAAATTCTTTTTTTGGATGAAAAAATTTTCACCGTAGAAGAGAGCTACAACAAACAAAATGATAAGGTGTACGCACACAGTAGTGAAGAAGCGAGCAACCGTATTCCATGTGTCCAACGAGGTCATTTTCCATCCTCGCTCATGGTGTGGTTGGGAGTTTCTTATTGGGGCTTAACAGAGGTACATTTTTGTGAAAAAGTTGTAAAAACAAATGCAGTTGTGCATCAAAATACAGTCCGGACGAACCTTGTGGAACCTGTTTCTCATACCATGTCCAATAACAGGCACTGGGTATTCCAACAAGGTTCGGCGCCAGCTCATAGAGCGAAGACCGCACAAGACTGGCTGGCGGCGAGTGAAATCGACTTCATCCGGCATGAAGATGGGCCCTCCTCCAGTCCAGATTTGAGTCCGTTAGATTACAAGATATGGTAACACTTGGAGGAAAAGGCGTGCTCAAAGCCTCATCCCAATTTGGAGTCACTCAAGACATCCTTGATTAAGGCAGCTACCGATATTGACATGGACCTTGTTCGTGCTGCGATAGACGACTGGCCGCGCAGATTGAAGGCCTGTATTCAAAATCACGGAGGTCATTTTGAATAAACTTTATTCTCATAAGAATCTATGTTTTGTTAAGTTCAATTTGGTATATAAATAGTTACTTAATGAATAAAATTGTCTTAATTATTTTATATTAAACATGTGACAGAATTTATGACCTGACTGTGTATTTATCAAGCATGCTACGAAATTGCGTAAAATGATTCGTTTGCAATTGAGTAAAGACATTTTGTGTGACAATGGAGCTCAAATATAATGACGCTAATAGCTTATATCCCTGAAATTGCAAGTAAAGATATAAAACCCCATACCTTTTTTCTCTTCCTCGACTTTCTCATCTTTGATGTCTCCATTCTCCTCCTCATGTGCATCATCATTGTCACTTTCCTCATGTTTGTCCACGTCCATCGCAAACTTGTCCCGTTTCTTCCCCCCTTGATCCTCAGGCCCCTCACTTTGCTCGAGGGTTGTGGCAGGTTCGTTCTCCTTGGCGGCGGGTCCTCTAGGGCGCAGGCACCGCTGCTCTATTCGCTGGAGCTCTTCTTGAAGTTCTAGCCGTTTCTTTGCCATACATTCTGTCGAAGTAAAGAAATAGACCATTACTTATATGATATTGCAACAGTGAACACCACTAATTTCTGGCTGACAAATTGATATTACACATTCAATTAAAGTAGCACTGGATTACTTTGTTAGGGAATTATCAAGTGGACATTAGACAAAATAACATTAGGTGACATATATGGGTCTATCTTAATACATGTCTGCAGTAGGTGTTTCGATATATACATATACAGTATGAGATCTGTATTTATAATTAGGCTGGCTGACCCGCGCAACTTCGTCTGCGTCACCCCGTTTTTGCAACATTTTTCATCCCTGCTCCGCAACTGTTGGTCGTAGCATGATGTTATATACATATAAACCTTCCTCTTTAACCATTCTATCTATTAAAAAAACCCGCATCAAAATCCGTTGCGTAGTTTTAAAGATTTAAGCATACAAAGGGATATAGGGACAGAAAACACGACTTTGTTTTATACTATGTAGTGATAAACAACTTTATATAATCGTATATTTCAATACTTAATATTTAAACTTAATCAAACCTTTAGCTGAAATACGAGTGTATGTAAGTGAAGCTCTTGTAAGTGAAGCTCCTGTAAACTATTTATTAATAAAGTATTTATTTATGGTGACAGCTCTAGCTATCTTTAGTTCTATACATGGAAAGCGACAATGTGCTTTATAAATTGTATACATAATTACAATTACACATTTCAAATTATGAGAAGAGATTAAAACTTATTGAAGTAATAGCCTTTAGTGTGTTACCTTATGACATGTTGTGTATTATAAACTTATTTGTTCAACTACTCACTGCGATATAAGGGACCGTATTTAGCTGTGGACCGCAAAATTTGTGATAAACTGAGTAAACTACATTTATTAAAAAAACAAAAGTTACTTGAATGTTGTTAGTTGAAGTTACAGTAACAAAAATATTACTCTTTCTAAGATTTTTTTATACCACTTGGTTCACACAAGCACATGATTCACTTGATGGAAAATGATCATTGTGACCTATGGATGTTAGCTAGCAACACCACAGGCGACACACTACACATTACACAAGAATCTAATAAAAATAAGCATCTGACCATTAGTCATTCTATAAAAATGTATAATTGCAGCGATTGTACTGCAGTACAATGAAAATAAATGTACTGATTTGTAATTATACTCCATTTGTTTAGGAACTTAATAAAGGTAAACAATTTTGTGGCAACTTTTTATAAAAACACAAATGTTAAACAAATAAACTCAAGAGAGAGTTTGGAGAGAACCACTATGGTTTCTCACAGATTTTTAGTCTTCAATATGTACTAAGTAGAAAATTATTTTTATACGGAGTTTTTGAACAAAACATATTAAAAAGACACTAAGATTGTTTACGTTTATTTAAGTACATAAACCAATGGAGTATAGACTGTATTGTAATTTTTTTAACAAAACTGTAATACTCACTTTCATGATATTTCCTACTAGACTCTAATTTCTCGTTAGCCTTATC
The DNA here is from genome assembly GCA_963691645.1 of Pelosia muscerda. Taxonomy (NCBI): domain Eukaryota; kingdom Metazoa; phylum Arthropoda; class Insecta; order Lepidoptera; family Erebidae; genus Pelosia; species Pelosia muscerda. The sequence continues at coordinate 15,882,879 of OY829116.1, read as the reverse complement.
TGTCATTTTCTTCGGCAGCCAGTATACGTGTGGCTTGGCCTTCGTTAGTATAAAGTTAGCAAGATTCTTCTGAGACATTTCCCACTTCTCAAACTCTTGGACTCGGGCCATTTTGGCCTCCAGGGCTTTAATTGTGGACTTCTTATGCTCTCTCTCTTGGAATAAAGTCTTTCTTTCTTTCTGTTCCCGTTCTTTCTCTAATCGGGCCTGTTCCTCTATTTTACGTTCCACCTGCGCTCTTTTGTCCTCCTAGAAATATTGTAAGACATTACTACTGTTTCATGTTAGTGTATACATGACATGCATTTGGACTTTTATGATAGGCATGTGTGCATTGACACAATGTTAACCGTGAAAAGAATTATCAGCCTATGTTCTTTTTATACCACTTAAGTTGCAGAAAAGCACACGGCCGACTTGATGGAAAGTGGTTCATTGTGACCTACAGATGTTTGTAACACCAGAGGCATCACACTTTTGCTGCAGATCCTATAGCAACCTTCTAATACCCTTCTTGAAGAACCCTATATTGTAGTCACTTGGAAAAATAGCAGAACTTTAAGTAGTCTAGAAAATTAATGTATTTACCTTTGTTTGTAATACAATTTCCTCTTGTTTAAACTTCTGTAGGGTACCTAATAGTGATCCAAAAATACGTCTATTCCTAGTCCTGGCCTGTTCATCGTCACCCTGTGCCCGCAACACCGCTGCTCTGGTAGGCAGTTCTCTACATACTGCTGATGGCACTCTCGCTCTTTTGGTGCCAGGGCCATCTTCCTCCCCATCACTGTCATGCACACGGGCTGATAATCTGGAAAATAATTACACCAACACAACATAAATTAATTTGTTTTGTCCATTCTAACATAAAATTACCCAATCAAAATTAAAAGGTCAAGGGTGAATCAAGTCTAGTTATGTAAATTTGGCCTACCCTAATGTGAAGGCAGTCATAATATTTCATGGTGGATGTATCTGCACATAGTAGTAAAATTGTGGACCAAGGTGCCTATAATAACACAATAACTGATCTCGTAAAGTTGATTCTTTGTTTTTTTTACCATAAGTGGATTAGGCAGAGATGGTGCCTAAAATATATGCCACTTAGATTATGACTCGCATCCCATTTATGATTTCAGAGCACGTGTTTGCAATGGTGACCCTCTTTCATGAGACTTTGCCTTCAGCTTAACATCAGGCGGGGTGAAGTCAAATTGACGTGCCATAAAATAAAAAAAAAATCGATACTCAATTAAAACCACAACTAACATTCCTTAGCCTGGGTTGCACGATCTTACTTTAACATTAACAGTGCAGTTGAGTCAGGTATAAAACAGGTTACACCATTTGACAATTGTTAAAATGACGTCATAACTTGACGCTAACTGTAACCGGTCACACTCAAACATCAAATTCTATCAAAAAGATAACTTTAACCAAGCTACTAAATACTCTGGCTCAACACATTTAGCCAAACCATTAGAATCAATGTTACTGTTACTGTTAAATTTGATGGAAAACTTAACTTTAACCAGGTAGCTGGTGCAACTAAGCCTTAATGTTCGGACTGTCAAATGACTGCACCTGGTATGATGGCCCTAGCTTGATAGTTAAACTGAACCGCCAGTGCAGTGAAATATATAAATAATTGTGAAATTTGGGTTTCTATAGGGTAATAATTACTGATTGGATACTTCAAGTTGCTATTTCTACTATACTTTTGGAATAAGTATAAACAAACAATGTTTGATATTGAGCTGTTTCAGGATCATGTTGATTGAGTAAACCACTTAATTAATTTTAGCAGTCATTTAATTTAATTTAAGCAAGCCGCGGTAGTCTTGTGGTATAGGTAATGGACTGTTGAGACAAGGTCTCGGGTTAGATCCCAGGTTTTACAATGGTACACACCAATGACTTTTCAAAGTTATGTATGTAATTATCGCAGGTTTATAAGTGCCCGGATAATGGCAATAGGCTCGCCACCTGTTACATTGGGGCCTAAACATAAACTGGCGAAATGTGGGTGCTAGCACCTCTGTCTACCCCTTTGGGGATATAGGCGTGAGTTTATGTTTATGTTTAATTTAAGAGGAATTCTGTAGGCTGCTACTTATGGTCTAAAATCCTTAAGTGGCCATAGTTGAATTTTGTACGCTTATGAAATTAAAAGGTAAGACACATTACACAGCCACTTCTTATTACCACTTTCTGTATACTCTAGGTACTGTAATCAACTTTTCAGTGATTTTATTACGTAATGTTTCTACGAGTCACCAGTACGTAAAAACAATCACGTGGAATAATTGCAATTAGTAACAGAAATGTATGTTATACCTGCTAAACACAGTTTTGGTTTCATGTTTTCGTTTGGAGAATTGATCGTCATTTTTGAAGTTATTTCCGCCATCAGGAAAAGAATTTCTGCCACCGGCTCTGTTATTACCTCTCTGGTATTCTCCTGACCCATTGAATCTACAAAATATTCGTATGGTGAATAAAATGAAGAAGAGTTGTAACATAACACAAACCAAGGTGAGCGCTTAGCTAACCTATCATTGAATCTCCCGGATGTTTGGACTATTTTTTTGATATTCTCGTCAATTTTAAATAAACTACTCTTTTCATTTTCTAGTTGAGCACGTAAAGTAGTAAATGATATAGCTACTTCTGTCCCCATTTTTCTATTAATTACGGAAAATTACAATAATCATTAAATTGTTCTCTCCCTGTTTAACTTTTTTTAAGCACCACAGCCAGCCACAGATAATCTATGCACAGCACTACAGATAAATAAGAATCGACCGAATACCGAATATACACAGATTATAATATTTGTACCATAAGTCCGTTCAGCAATTCCACGTAAAACATAGAAAACAGGAGGTTTTCTGTTTAAGATTGTTTTCATTAATAACAACTAACAAGTTTTTAGGAAAATGAAATAACGATACATAAAAAATAAGTTTAAAAAAGATGTAATAGATGGCGTAAGTAGCGCCTTGTGTTTTATTGCTATTCAACAACAGATGTCACTGTAAGTTTGAAAATAAGAAAAATTACTTATTTCATCATCAGACTTATACAGTGGACAACTTTATTAAATGTTAATGAAAAAAATAAATAGCCTTAAAACAAAGCTTTAATGTTGAATGTCTTACAAATAAAGTTTACCTGGTAATAAATCATTCAGCTTCCGGGCGGGGCGTGTGGTGAGTAGCGGGCGGATTTAATTTCACGCGTGCTCTAGCGCGGTTAAAGCCGCGCCCACGCACATCATGACCTGTCACAGAAATGGTACACATAGCATTATCTATTTATTTCGCTGCCCATCACTGATTATATCTTATTCGAAATAGATCATAAACTATTTTGAACTTGAACGTTTTACGTGATTGGCAAAAACTACTGCCGCTACCAAAATTCTTAACTAAGGTTTTTATAGTACTATTTACTACTTCGGTGACAGACAGGAACACGGCCCGCGCTTGGTAAATAGATACGTATAGACAGATCTGCAAGGTTAAATCATACCATTTCCTCCATGAGCGCATGGCCTGGGAGAGGCAGGCAGGCTGCCTGTGATTAGTCTAGCAAGATTATGAAATATAGGACGTAGATTCTAGAACACATAACACAAGCTTGTTAAGCTATGCTTGCCATGGGTCTAGTTAGCGTTGTGTAGATTGTCCTAAAATATTTATTTATAATTATTATTTATTCACTTGGAAAACAATCAGTAGGTACCTACGTCTTCTCAGAAACGAAACCATTTTAAAAATGATCAAAACATCTATCTATTACAATCGAAACAAAATGCCGGAACTAGAACGGATGAGCAATCGAAATTAACTATTACAAGAAATAATGAATTCTCAACAGATTTAGAATAACAATGTGTCCAAACAGATGGATAATTAATTTTGTAGTTTTTCTGCGGGGGTCGCTACACTTAGACGTGAGTACATCACGGTCAATGGCGCATGCATCCTTGTTGCGCGGGCGCCGCGGGGCGCGCGGGGAGTAACACCGCTCTAAAGAAAAAAGCAATTAGCTGAAATGCGGCGCGCGGTGACTCTCTGATGTTATAGGGATGGCGCTTCAGAGAAGGAAACCGAACGCGATATAAAAACGTACTAACAATCATTCAGCTAACGGATCACTGTGCCCGTAGCACGAAATACTACCGAATTCGTAATGTAAAGGTAAGAGGGCGGAGTATAATTATTCACGAGCACAGGTTCACAGGAAGCAGGCTGCATATCGTAATGCACCGCTCTCTGGATATAGAATTGGACAAGCTAAGGGCACTGTTTATTCGTTTAGCGTCTCGGTAAGATGGTTGATGCACTGATTGTGACACATTTTGTATACCTACCTCACAATTTAAAAAGTTTGGATTTTTGTAAAATTGTGTAAAACAAGACAACAAGATCCGAATAGATACAGACAAGTCAAGGGAACAGTAGATTCTATGGTGCCTGGAGAAATTAATGGATAGATGGAAAGAGGAATCTTTCCATTTATCCATCAATTGAGTAACCAATTTTCACGGTTTGGCAATAATCATCAATAATATGGCGGGCGCAAACGGATTCTAAGATAATATTAGCAAGTACTCATCTCCAGCAATAATACAATAAGCGCAGCCCTATTGTAAGCCGCGGTTCAGTTTCGTCTAAATCCGTCATTCTCCGCCGAGCGTTCACGCGTGATATGAAAAATGGAGGCGCACTTACCGAGACACCCGCGCGTACTGTCAGCGAACAACTCCTGATCAGCTTTGATCATTGCCAATTGATTCGGATGTTCGACGATATCATTTTAGACATTTGTCGGACAAGTTGTATAACTACAATGTTGACTAACGTTCCAAAAGTCTGTTAATTATTTTTTTTATACTACTTAGGTGGCAGACAAGCATGCGGCCCACCTGGTGGAAAGTGGTTACTGTGGCCTACGGACGTTTGCAATACCAGGGGCGTCACAGCCGTGCAGCCTGCCGACCATATAGAGAAAAGATTGGGGAAGGGAAAGGGGGGAGGGGAGAAGGTTAAGATAGTCTCTGTTCTGTCAGTAGGTACAAAGAAGGGTTTCTTGGTCTTCCCATATATTTAGATAGAGTGGTGAGTATCCCTTCTCCATCTTCAAACCGATTTGAATAATATAATAATTTTATTGGTGCAGGGCTTTATTTCGAGATTTCCAATAGTTTAATAAATTTGTAAAATATATTTTCTAAGTATCTCCTTTTGAAACACTGCAGAAACAAGGTCTTTATCCCCATAGCGAGTTGATTGGTTATGTTATAAGCAGCCGCCGTCTGCCCTTCCAACCCTGAAAGCAAAACCTGCGCCAGAGAAACGTTCATGATGACTTAGTAGATAAACCGGACCGACTGATGAGTTTCAGCCTGACTGGAAGAATGTTGATAAGGCCTTTTAGTTCAATGATAAACATAGGGCTTTCTCAATGTGCACCATTCCTGCCCATCCTCAGCCTTCTATATCCAGTCCACCCCACTCACCTTATTTCAGACTGTCAGTTCATCTGGCTGAGAGGCGTCTAATCTTCCGTTTCCTTTCTCGCAGCTAGAGGACTCGGTTAACGGTTATGAATTCTTCGAAATGTGCACAGCCTATTATCACTTTAAGTTGCATTTACTGTAAGTAGGGCTATTTATTACAAAGTGTAGGTAGGTACTTATTTACTGATAGTGTTCAAGTATAAATATTCTTACGTGTACTTATTTGACCTGTGTGGAACTACAACGGTGCGTACCATTGCTACTTCAGAAGTAACAGTTTTGATTCTCGCTCAGATGCTATCAAACTATATCTAAATCAAAGCTACCTCTCCATTTTACTTGATAATAAGTGCCGATATGAAAATGGTAAGTATTGCTAAAATAACTGTCTCAAACACTTGTGATTGTAAGTGTACCTCTTGTCTTTCAGTTGTTTGTGTACAATCAAGCAGTTTTGTGTCCGCGTCGTGTCGCGCTGCACCCGCACCGTGTCGTTGTCGTGTCGCACCGCCACGCTTGCTTACGGTAATTGATGTTCGGAGATGTTTACCATTGTACGGACGGAACTAGCGTTATTAGCCGCAGGACAAGACATCCGGCTAATTATAACTTATGGAGCTTTTGGATTTCAGGAAAGATGTACCGGAATGATATAGAGCTGTGAGCTAGGATTGTGTCTTCAGCTTTATCTCTTAAAGGAAGAAAGAGATATATAATATGTGGATGTGGTTGGAACTTTATATGAAAACTATTTAGAACTTGACAACATCGATGTACTTTTTTGTACTTACTTAGAAAAAAATATTATGGCATTACAAAACTGCTTATAACTAAGTTCAGCTTACATAAACAAGTTATATCGGAAGCGTCTATAAACGGTATTAGGAACAAGTCCGGTATTATCAAAAGCTTCCCACACTAACCTGTAGAAAGCTTATTTTTATCAATTACTAGCTGACCCACGCAACTTCGTCTGCGTCACCTCGTTTTTGCATCATTTTTCACTTATGTGCCGCACCAGTTGGTTGTAGCATGATGTTATGTACATATATAAACCTTCCTCTTCAATCACTTTATCTATTAAAAAACCGCATCAATATCCGTTGCTTAGTTTTAAAGATTTAAGCATACAAAGGGACATAGGGATATAGGGACAAAGAACGCTACTTTGTTTTATACTATATAGAGATGCATACGGTATTTAGTTATTGTACCTTAATTATTTACACTAATCCTGAGGTTTCCGTTGTTTTTTCCGTCCTCGTCCCCCTTTTTTTATTACAATCATGGTCATCGCGAATCAAGAATATTTTATTCTGAGGCCTTCAAGATAGCTGAGCGATAGGCCCCTTGCGACTCGCAAATATAAATCACATCACTGAATGTCCGTGAAAGATCATCTGTGCGACGGATTGGATTTATGAGGTCAATCTGTTGTAGATGACTAGCTGCCGACGTCGATCATTTGCCCTGTTTCTACGTATACCTAGTCGTATTTACGTACAAAGAGCTGAACTTTACGTTATGAGATGACGGAAAAAGAACCAGTTAAGTTCACGGTTATGAAATCGTTTGTGTTTATAAAATTCTTGCTGTTAGCGGTATGATATTTAATTATGATAGGTATTCACAAATAATACTGTGGTTTTCTATTTGTGGTATTCTTGCTGGACTCTCTCTCTTTTTCATGGTCTACAATATTAAGAAGGCGGAGGGCCACGCCTACCCAGTTTGAAAATGCCAAAATAATACCAAGGATGAAGATGTAGTGCTATTCTTTAACCGGGTTGAACGGAGTCAATTGTGAAAATGTTTCCTTTAATTTCGCTTGGGTCTGTAATATTTGGAAGACACGAATATATCTTCTTAAATAAATAAGATATGCCACCTAACCTTAATATTGCAAAGTCTGTAAAAGGCGCTAAGTCTTACGTACTAAAATATATTGAAAAGATCGCTTAGTAAGCAATAAATAATTTGAATTTGAATTTCCACAGATGACTTCCAAATAGCCAAACGCCATCAGGTGGGCTTCACCTTCAATCAACTATAACGCACCTTTGTTTCTGATAGGCAAAGAGCCACCAGCTTCAGGTTCGCCAACAATTAGCAACAAACCAAGACGCAATGGCAATGAATCAGTCAACCCGTGTCCTGTCGAGCAGCGATCAAAGCCAGCAGACGGAGGGCCACGCCGTCGCCATTTACAGCCGCTGGCACAAAAAGACCACCGCCATCTTGTCGCTCGTCGGCTGTCAGCCGCCGCGACGGATTTGGCGGAACAGCGCACGCGCACGATGCCCACCTAATAAAACGCTTATACTGATTAATTGCGAAGCTCATTAGGCATATTTCCTTCGAATAACTCCGTCTGCCTGTCACGGTTTATCTGTTAATAACTTTAGAACGGCAGAAAATGAAAAAAAATACGCGCGAAGCGAGCGTAGAACTAAAATGTTTAAGTGTGACAAGTGACGCGGGGGCCGGAACGAAACGTATTTTTAATTCATCTCTAGTGGAACGAATTAAATAAATCTTTGATATGTAAAACAGAAGTTATATTGTTAAACATGGCTCTACATAATGTAATGACAAATAGCGCAGAGTGTGTTCACCGACGCGATTTTTAGTTATTAATCTGTTGAGCGGATGTTTATTGAGGTACCTCTTAGAGGATGTTGTGACATAAATAGAAGTTATGAGATCGTTTCAGTGATACGGCGGTCCATTAATCATAATAATTTTATCTAGACTCAATGTGAGGTAAGGAAAGTTGAACCAGTAATCAGGATTTAAGAATGCGGGTAATATATTAATAAATACATTTTATATTACAAAATTTCATATTATAATACATAGAGTATCTAATACATAATTCATTCGTACAAATATTTACAAGGAGCGGGAATAGAACCCTTGACCTACGCCGTAGCACTAGTTCGTCGTACCGCTACGACGCCATATAGGTCACCTGGGGAATCCCTATCTGCGTTTCATTTTAAGGGTTTTTAAGTATTAGCTGATCAATTGAATACCCTGTATTATTGTAGTATGTACACGTGTAGTATGACAAAAAGGTTAGGTATAGTGGAGATGATAATGTCAACATTCTACATGTTGGCAACCCCAAAATGGTGGTCCGTGCATTGATGGCATTGACAGATACATTTTTATATACTTAGTCCATTTACTAAGCTAACCTATAATATATTTTTAATTTTGACGTTTAGTAAGTTATTTAAGTAAGTTTAGTAATTAATTATTTGAAGTTAATTTTAATTCACGCTCCGCTTGTATAACGCGGTATCATAAGCAGAGTTTTTTATTTCTTAACAGTTTTTCGATTATCTATCGTTCTAAACTTGGTAAGATAGTGCTAGTTTTTTTTAGTTTTAGCTTCTAGTATTTTTTCAATTTCCTTTTCCAAATCTCATTAATTCAATCATGAATGTTTCCAAAACATAGGTTCCCACTGAAAGCCCTCATTCGTAGTTAATAAACAATTTCTGGCAATAACTCGGCTGCGCAATGAGGCGGGTGCGCTCAGGTACGGTACATATGACCGCAACAAGGTGTGGCCCGCGCGGTTAATCGGCCGCAGCGAACCGCGCGAGTCGGCGTCTAGCGGCCGCCCGACGCAGACACTTGGCGCGCTAATTGGCCGTACTCGAGTTCATTGTGGTCATCTTAGAGTGGCTGGTGTACCTACCGTTAAATTATGTGCTAAGTTTTAGATAAAATATAACAAGAGTTTTGTTTAGGAGTAAGGAAATTGGTGGATTTTATATAACTACATAAAAACTTCTATTAAAGATCTTCTGTAACAACAAGTTAATAACCTTTCTATAAATTACTTATTATAGGACGCCGCGATGCAGCACGTGGGTTCGCAAAACAACACAGGCTATAAAGATAAGTCATAAATTTACTGGGAGTATTGTTTGATATGTTTCCTTTTATGTTTTGGCAGTCATCTCAAATCTAACCATAAATTAGTTTGGTGCGCACTGTCAGTGAGTGAATGAGTTCGAGTATCTAGGAGACGGTTCGCCCGCGCGCGCTCGCGGCAGATGAAAGCGCGCTTCCGCGAAGTAACGCTTGAGCGAGCGACGTCGCGCGCCGCCGCAACCGCGCTAGTGGACTCGTAGCTTTATTTATAAACGCGATTATTTGTGTAATGTACAGTTAAATATAAATGAGTATATGATTTATCTTCTGACTGCATATCATGCGTATCATGGAATGTCCGTTTAGTAGTACTTATCGAAATATGACGGTAATCGAGGAGGTACAGTTTTATGAGTCTTGTCCTGCGATGGGTGACCAAATAACCATTTACAAGTGCATAAATAGAGAACATGAAGACTTAAGAGAGTTAGTGAAGGTTCAGTATATTATACTACCTACCTTTTTATAGCACTTAAGTGGCAGACAAGCTGACGGTCCACCTTTTTTATATATTTGGGTCGTCAAATAACCATACCCCGCCTAATGGTGAGCTTAGGTACGGTCAAGAGAAAAGTGGGCATAATAGATGTTTTCCCTAGGTGGAATAGAAGATGAAAAGTGCATTGGTAGAGTATATTCACAAATTGTTTTAATATTTAGGTGCAGAATTATAATATGGTGTCGTCATGTCATGCCATGTCATAGGTATATGTTATCAGTCCCAGTGGCATCAAAGTTTGCGTTTTGAAGCTCTATCCTTAAAGGAAATTATACCTATGGTATATCCTCTATTCTTTATAATTATTCAACAATTAAGAGTAATTGCAATTAAACGAGGATAATTTGAAGTCAACAATAATCCATTATGACGCGTCTACATTTACGCAACATTTTAACGTGACCGTGTCAGAAGTGCGTGTCCGTCGCGTATTCAGCTGCCTGATAACTAAGCTTCAATGAAACTGTCAATCGACTGGTGGCCGTGTCAGCACAACTCTAGTTTGTTTGCCCATGTGCCACAAGTAGTTACGTCCACGCTCAATGTCATGTCTTAATGCCACGCTGTTCATGTCTCAAATTTGGACGCACCTTAAGAGGATATTGTCAACAGTTGATACTTCACGTTTTCCTTATACAATTCAGATAACTAATTTCCTATTCCAGAGAACAATTATCTGGGTAGTTAGGATTACTGCGTAACGCGCCGATTTCTAGTTGAACACATGGCGATCATCTGACTAATCTAAAGCTAACGTTTTCAGTCTATTTATCGTTAAGATGAAAATCTGCCTAATCTGATCATTTGTACTCGTATTTTGAAAGCCGACAAATATTATATTTTTTATAGGTATAGTACCAAGAAAGTCATGAAATGAATGTTTGTATAATATCTTGCCTTGTTCTTGAGACACTCAAAAACTGAAGAACTATGAAGTTAATTGTCAATTCCTCGTCTTCTTGTGAATTGGTTATAGACAACGGTTGTAGATGTCTCCTAAGTCAATAATTTCGTGCAGGCGGACACGCGGAAACAAAACTGGCGTGGTCAACGGGGCTCTGGTAGAATTTCTGGTAAAACTTGACATATTGGTGTGTCGCTATTAAGAATTTACATTTAGGTACCATATTTATATTTACTTGACAATGGCGTTATTTCGGCGGTTTTGCTGCAGAAGCCATCATAAGAAGAAGTTGAAGTTGAAGTATCTTTTTTGCATTCATTGATTGTATTTCCATATAGAAAGATGGAGCTTAAAATGTATAATAGTTGTGCGAGAATCATCATAATCAACCTATTTCAAGGATATTTTGTGCCCGAATTTCAATTTATTACCCTAAATCGTAGGAGCTTAACACTTTCTTGTCGCACACTAGTTTTGATTCGAGATTGACATGATCAACACTTTTCCGGTATTCTTTTCCACAATGAATGTATGATATCACGTGATATACACATATGCCTACTTCCAAACTAAAGCTGAATCTGTGGAGTCGTTTGAAGTGACGGCTCGTAAATCTGACGAGCAGTGACGCGCAGCAGTCGCTACTAAACCGCACCGCACCATCACTGCAAGGGTACACACACCACACCACATACAAGTGCTTGTAAACAGGCCTACCAATACAAGTACTGACTATATGTGATATAATTGAAATTACACTGAGTAATGTTCGGCTTAATGTTCCATTACTATTAAAATTTAATAACATAATAGCAATCGGTGGTCTGACGGTAGAGCAAACTCTACAAAAAAAAGGGAAAGGAAAGGGAAAAAGGAAAAGAACTAATAGGGTAAGGATGCCTATTATGAGATACCATTTATATTTTTGAATATAAAAACAAAACTGTTACATTTACAGCTTTCTAATATATAGTTTTAGATATGAAATTTAATGTACTTTTAATGTGTAATAGCTTTTCAGCGATAAATACAATATTTTTCTATCTATGTTGTGAAAAGTGAAAAATATCAGAAAAGACATCCAAAGCAAAGGGTCTCCTATTATGAGATATTAGGGGTTGCTAATATAAGATAGTATCTCATATTAGATTCTTAATTTTTTTTGGGGTTAATAAAGAATAAAACAATAAGTATTAATGTCATGATCACATTTTTATTATAGGAACATCAACCTTTATATTTTGGTACCTTAATTATTAAATTATAGACTAGCATCAGTCTTCAACTTTTTTCTTTTTCAAACTTTTTTTTTCATTGTCTGCTGTGTTTTATTTGAACGGTCCCAGGTCATTCTTTTGATGGGAGGCATCTAAAATAAAAAAAAATATAGAGCTTAATTCAACAGCTAAAATAATTACTCTTTTTGTGTACTATATGAGATATCTCAATTTAGGAACCCCAGCATATCTCATATTAGGAAAATAACAATTTCACAAAATGGATGTCAATATTTTTGCTTCCAAAGGAAAACACAATAAAACTCCAATTACAACTTATAATTTATCATATAATCTACACACAATATGTATATTGAAAGCATTTAACGTAATAATAAAGAGGTTACATACCTTGTAAACATTTAATGAAAAATATTCGGTTTTACAACTACGTATTAATCTGCACGCACCCGTTCTTATATGCCCGGTGGCGGGGGCGCACTAGCAGATATTTAGCTATGCAGCCGTGTCGATTCGATGGACACTAGCGCCAAATGGCTGACGTGAATAGTTTGACCAATACCTTGCTATCTCATATTTAGCGCCTATCTCATAATAGGCATCCTTACCCTATACATCAAGTTGTTGTCACTCGTTGTTACCATACACACGTATGAACCTATCCAACTTTAACAATATTTTTTTATACAAGTTAGGTCGCAGACAAGCACGCGGCCCACCTGATGGTAAGTGGTTACCGTGGCCTTTGGACGAGTGTAACACCAGAGGAATAGCACTCGTGCCGCAACCCCTGTAAGAACAGAGACATTCTGTGTCGTCAGCGCAAAAGATGTAGGATAAGCCTTTGGTTTTCCCACGGACAACACAAAACCTCTCTAGTGAGCTCTGGCTACCCTACTCACCACCAAAAACACAGCACAAGGTGTGGTGGAGGTACTTCCCCAGTCGTGTCCTGCCTCCTTTATGATTTGCGATACGATTTTGTAGGTATTCCTTCGATTTTAGATTAGTACCTAGTATAATTTCATGAAATATATCATCGAACTGTAAATTCCATCTCATTAGCAAATCTTAATATTAGCGAAATAAACGCTCTGCGGATATGCGCGGGCGCAGAGGCGAGGTGACGCGCGGCCGACCGCAGCCGAGGGCGACCGAACGCGGTGGTTCGCGGCCGAGTGCGGCGGCTCGGTGCGCACTCCGTAAATACTGCTGATCAACATTTATTTATTAAGTTTCGCTATTTGAATGCGTAAATACTTAATTAACTGTGTTCTAAAGCACAACTGGCTCATTTATTTGAAATTGCATAATATAATGATTTTAGATGATTCTAACCTGAATTTCGCTTCGCACCTACAGTTTGTAAGAGTGTCATGGCTGCCATATTTTTCCCATCTCTTTCTGTTTCTAGATTTTTTACGACTGCACCACGCCTGATGGTAAGGTGGCGCAGTCCAGGACATGGTGGCCGCCGTTAGGTACAGGTACTGTCCCTGCAACTGCGGTACCCACCTTGACGGCCTCGACAGTTGTTTTTTTCACGCCCCGCTTGAAGGACCCGAGACTGTAGGATGAAGGAAACACGTGTGCTGGCAGAGCATTCCAGAACTTAATGGTGCGACGTTGAAAAGAGTCGCCACACCGCTTGGTTCTTGATGGAATTGTTTGTACCGTATGTGGATGACATCTAAGTCCTGCGCGCGTTGTCCTGTGTAGGAAGGGTGAGGGTGGGACCAGTTGGAAGAGCTTATCAGAACAATCACCATGGTACAGCCTAATATAGTTTTCAGAAAATGAACCATTGTTTGTTTGATAGCTCACGCGTTTGTGGTACAAAAATCTCTTGAAATTAGTAAGAGAATAGTCCTTATTTATCTTATTTGAGCTCAACAAACTCATAAACAATGTTATACATAGCAACAACGATTGTAACAGAAGGTGCGCGGGCGCGACAGACTTTTTCATGTTGAAACATAATCTTCATGTCAGCATCGCAGCTAATGAGTATCATGTGAGGAAGGGCTACTGCGTGTGCGACATTTGCCCAGGGTTGCCAATAAATAGGAATCAGATACTTTGAATTTTAGTAATATTTTCAAATATGGCTGAAGTTTTTGAACAAAGTAGACGTAGGTACTCGTGGTTTGCTTTTATTTTAAGATTTGATTAGATATACTAGGTGCCCCTGAAATGATTGGTAGTCATTCACGAAAAAAGATGCGTTGTTGGCGAAATGTGTCCATACAGCATTCCATGGGAAGGAAAGGTTATCATATCCTTGCCCTGTTCCCAATAACTTGGGTTCGCGTGTAACATGTCATTTTCTCCCATACATTCGGGTGCGCCAAAGTTCACCTAAATTTTCAACTCCGAAAATTGGAACTCCGAAAATGTTCTTCCTAACATTTTTCATCCTAACAATCACAATTCCTAACTACTCTGTCTCTAATGTTTTAATTCCGAATCATTCAACTTCATAATGTCGGTAGCAATAAACATCTATTATACTATTATTTCTTTGCCTATATTTTGTCAACATAACCATCTTTTACACTATTATTGAAAGTCATACCTTTTTTGTTTAGATTTATTTTTATTAATAATAATCAGTATTATTTACATTAATTTCGCGTAACTTTTACAGTTATAGTTAATTACACATAACATGATAAGAAATAAGAATACCAGTAGGTACCCTGGTACAAGTAGTTAAATACATGTTTTCATTTACAAGCGAGCGAAATCTCGCTGCGGTCATTCAGCCAAGTTCCAGAAACGAATCGGTCATATTTATAGTTCTTGGTTTAGGTTAGGTTAGAATTGTGACCACACAACGCACGAGCCGAGCGAGCGAAGCGAGCGTGCCGCGGTAGCGGCCGGCGAAGTGCCAGAAACGAATTTAAAACGAAAAAGGTCATAAACATAACCGTAAATCAGTCGTATTGTATGATTTTCATTCATTTAAGCCAAAAAATCAGTGAAACAACCTTTAATCATTCTGAACAGTTTTTTAATTAATAGTAATAAGTATGTATAGTATGTATAGTATGTATAGTAATATGTATAAAAATAAGTAGGTATGTATAGTATAAATAACCAAAAAAAATGCTAAATTTTTATTTAATGATTTTTATTTTGGGGTATGCTTTAATAACGTACTTATATTATATTATATTACAATACAACTTCTTACAAGTACGTTATTAAAGCATACCCCAAAATCAAAATCATACCCACGAATTAAAACTATAAATAAAATATAATTCTACCGACATATATTTTTATTACATTTGGTAGATAAATGTTTCTTTCTAAGTATGAGTGACAATATTATGGTAATTATGTTTAGGGATAAAAACGTTAGGATAAAAAACAGTAGGAGCTTTAATATTGTATGTTAACGATTTTATTGATAACAATTTTCGGAAACATGAGTGTTATGAACATCGACGGTAGCACTACAAATAGTATGAATAAAAACTTTAGGATGAAAAATATTAGGAGGAGTGATCATTCGGATTACAAATCGTTAGGAAGAACAATTTCGGATAAAGAACTTTAGGTGAGTCAATATGGACCCCATACATTCCTATCAGATGTCATTTCCTCAGACATTTACTTCTTTGCCATATGTGAAAGAAGATATGGCCGACCTCTGCTTTTAAAGCCCTCTACATTCATACTTTGGACCTATTTATGTATATATGTACATATGCGTATTACCTGGGGAATACTTTAGTATTCCAACGTACATTACAATTTACCGTTTCAGGTACACAAGACTTTGTCTCACTTTACAATGGAATTCATCTGTAGGTACACTTTCGAGTTTGCTGGAAGAGAACTCAACCATGAGTTAAGCTAACCTTTGTACAGTCAGAGCTCATAAGTGCATTATCACATCAAGGCTCAAAATGGTTTAGCGTGCGGCCGGCGCGCTTATATGTGTGTGTAATGTTACTATGCAATACGAGGCGACGCTGGCTTGTCTTAAAAGAAAAAGGTCACAAGTAGCGTTAGAATGTTGACGCTATAGTTGCGTAGGATTGCTACTGCACTTTTGAGTTCTACTGTACATAACATCTCATATGTATTTGTATTATTAATACCTATCATGTATGTGTACAATAAAGAATAAATGAAAAAAATAAAAAAGTTTCGCATATTTTACTGTTGGGGGTTGGGGCTTGTTCCGTATCAATTAATAAAGTAATATAGGTATAAGTATTCTGTATATTTTTAAATTGTCATCATCATCATCATAATTATTTAACGTAAACGCATTTTCCTGATTACATCTGAGGTCAAAGTGAACTCGAAGCTCAGGATCCGCCGTGTGATACCATTGGCAAGAAGTCAAGCCAGGAACCGGCGGGCATTGCCAGGCATTTATTACCCATATAACCTGGTGGTCTCCGTAAAACGTGACCGTACGAACGAAGGCGACTCTCTTGCACCTTCCTAACGCTATCTTTCAGTATGCGTGACACATCCACCACATATTTTCATCTCTGTGACACGCCGTCGCTGCAGCAGTGGCGACGTTTCACAACCGTACCAAAACACCTAAGGCCCAATGAAATATGTTTGTAATTGTGACATCCCTATATCAGTTACACCCACAACAATGCGAGTGTGGGAAGGGCGGCGCCTTTGATACAGACACCGCGAGGGCTGCGACAGACAGACACACATCATTACATGTCAATGTGTACGTACAGCCATGTTTGTTTGTACGCATGTACGCTAACTTTTGACGTGTGTACGTCGCTGTGACATGACAAGTGTTACGGGAGACGAGCGACCCGGTATTCCAAAGGAATTATAATTTAGTTCCTTCAAGTCAATATGAAGAGATATTTGATATTTACAATGCGGAAGATATAAAAAAACTTATTTAAATAAGAGAAATAAATAAATTGTAGTAAATATCAATCTATAGACGAGTGTCTAAGCGGAGACATGTTATGATTATAGGTAGTGTGCGTCAATTTCGGTAGGTAAATTGATGTCAAGGTATTGAATAGCAGATATAACATTTATTTATATGTATGTATATTCAATATACTAGTGTTTATTTAATCAGTGTTGTCTTATTCACTAAGTAGGTAATTACCTAATCACTGTACCTACTCTATTCTAAGATCATCATCATTCTTACGTTTCCGTTCATATTCGAAGTTAAGTATCTCCTCGGAGCCCGTGGTCCGTTTTTCCATTCTAACTGCGGCGCGGTTGAACTTTAATATTTTCAGTGAAGCGACTGCTATGTGGCCTCCATAACCTATTGGCGGTACGTACTGCAGTTAAACCAGTTGTTGAACAATTTGGACTTCAACTAACCGTAGCGACTGCCATAGATGTCCGTGTGACAACCGGTACCAAAACGGCTCTAAGTGCTCTCCGAGGTACCTACATAGATAAGTGCAAATAGCCATATTCTTGCATACAAATATTTGTACAGAACGGGAATTGAACCCAAGCTTACTACATAGCAGTTGTGTTCCCTACCGCCACGCCTAAAAGGCTCTACGGTATTGAAATCTAATAGATATAGATACTTAAACGTAAATAGATTCAGCCGGATGTAGCCTCTCTCCTTCCTGAGACATATTGGTTGGTATTTAAACAAAGACGCGCGGCTGAACACAAATTGATGATCCAATTATCGCTTTATAGCTCTCGCTTTAATTAAAATGTCTAATTAAAGGCACAGATAGTATCGAAACAGTTTGGCCGTTGTCTTACGCCCTTCGTAACGCTCTCACACAAAAACAAACCTTTTTCCATATGCACAAAATTCAAATTTCAATACTGTTACTCATTACTGAAGATCGTTTTCTCTGTCCATGCAAAACTGTACTTTAGTTAATTAAGTTAAGGGTGGTATTGAGTTGTAGGTAGGGTCTACGAGGGGTAAGGTAGGCGGCCCGATTACCGGTGGCGGTGGCGCGTGACGCCCGCCGCTGAGATCTAACGCTCGGCGCGCATGCGCACAGGGGCCTGCGCGCGCGCACTATTTATAGTCGGCAGTGCGCAGGATCATGCGCGCGCATCGTTACAACAATATTGTCAAAGGGTTCGTGGAGATTCTTTGTGTGGTTGATGGCGAAGGCGGGCTCGCCTGTGGTAGGTAGGGGTTTCATAGTCAGAAAATATGTGACTTCCCCCTTCATCATTCTCTAAGTCTATTCCCGACTCAGTTGCGGTCGTCTTTCTAGTCTAAGATGCGGTTGAACTTCGATATTTTCAGTGAAGCGACTGCCATCGGACCTCCACAACCAGATTGGCCATATCAAAGTATATTATTAGGCTAGTCGAACTTTTGAGGGCTCGTACTGCCAGTAACGACTGCTTATGTTAAGTATGACAACCGGAACCGACGGCTTAACTTTCCGAGGCACGACCAGACTAGTTCAAATAGCCATATTTATGTATACAAATATTTGCACTGAGCGGGGATCGAACCGCGCCTCCTTCGTAACAGTCGCGTGCACTACCATCACACCACAGAGGCTGTACCTACCATGCAACTCCCCAATTGCATACTAGGCCTTCACCTTGATATCTGGTGTCCGTCTTCTGGGTTTTCCTTCTCCACTTCGGACGGTCTTGGGACATTTCGGGCAATCCTACTAATATCTATTGTAAATATAAAAGTATGTAAATATATTCTGGAATAAGATTGAAATGTCTCGCGGGTAATGCTGCAGAGAATTGTTCGTGTGAACACATTTTACATAACACAAAGCAAAACTGTCATTATCTAGATTCTGTAGTGTAGGCAGTAGTACCTAGTTATGTTTAGCTTCAGATTTTCAAGTTTAAACACCGGTTACTCTTACATACCTACATTACATAGGTATGTAATCCGCGAAATCAGAGAACTTACCCTAGCTCATTTCATAGGAATACATTTCTAGAAATTGCAATCAAAGCTCGAACCAGTAATTCTATTCTCACCACACAATTCCATTCAACACCTTGAAAACAATTCTCCTGTCGACGTCATTAAACCACAACCGCCACAACGTACCACAATACCGTCCATTACTTACACCACGCTGGTCGTGGTCGACGGCGCGCGACCACTCGCTGATTAACACCCTATGCGTATGCGCATGTCTCTCTGACACATTGTATATATGGTGACGTTTGACAGGTATTTGACGTTAGTGGATTGCTTTCATCACAATAATGCGAGAATAGCTCCTTCATTAATATCACTATTAGGTATAGCTAGATATTAATGACAGAACGGTTGTTATCAAGCATAGAAGTCACAAATAAAATAAGAATTGATTGATCAAGAGAGAGAGGGCCAGGCTTTCATCACGGCTTTGGTAGGTCAGTCAGCAGTCGCGACTGTAAAAGCAAAGATAAACTAATAGTGTAGGAGGTAGGAGGAGGACAGATTCTAGGACTACAAAGTTCAAATTTTGGATGTAACGCAAGCTAAGGAGGTTTGCACCATTAGGAGAACATTTTGAAACAACAAAATGTCTATTAAAACATTTCGCCTGAACAAGTGTAACAATACCACGATGAGACATATATACCATAATATAAACTCAAGCCTATATCCCCGAAGGGGTAGGTAGAGATGCTAGCACCTACATTTTGCCAGGTTACGTTTAGGTTCCAATGTAATAGGTGGCTTATAAACCTGCGATAAATACACACATAACTTCGAAAAGCATCGAAAAGTCATTGGTGTGTGCAATGAGAAAAACATGGGATCGAACCCGAGACCAAGATATATTTTACAGCAAAAGTACCCTACCTGCCCCTGAGATTAAGGGTCAGACAATCAATTAGTCCATCGCAGTCCACTGTTTGGGATCTTCGCCTCTATCGACAACCTTACCCTTCATCGATGAGATGGGGTGGTGATAATATTTTTTTGTCCACACAGTAAGGGCTAGCGTAAGTATAATCCTTAGTTTCCCCGTGCGCGAAATCTCCACGGATGCCAATCTCACCGGAGTCGGTGAGACAGGTTATGTCGGACTCGAACGGACTCAAACGCACTCCGTCTTTGGGTTTTTAGTTACCGGAGGTAAGATAGTAGCGAACATATCCCGCGCACCCCGGCAGTCCAGGAACTCCTCTCTTTGAAGATAACCCCCTTCGAGTGTAGGGACTACGTATCCTCGTCTAGCACCATGGTATGGGTGACACACTTTCCACCACCGCGGCCTGCTTCTGCTAGGCTGACTGTAAGTAGGTATAACCCTGAGAATAAGTATGTAGATAACCAAATAGAACTGTCTAAGATTGAAAAGAGTGCCGTGACTAAGGGTTGGTTGCACCACTTACCTACCTGTTAAACTTAAGGTTTCCGACAAATTTAACAGTAACAGTAACATTAATTCTAACGGTTTGGCTAAATGTGTTGCACCAGAGTATTTAGTAGCTCGGTT
This sequence comes from Pelosia muscerda, assembly GCA_963691645.1. Taxonomy (NCBI): domain Eukaryota; kingdom Metazoa; phylum Arthropoda; class Insecta; order Lepidoptera; family Erebidae; genus Pelosia; species Pelosia muscerda. Next base: position 15,862,337 of record OY829116.1, on the reverse strand, counting down.
ATCTATTTGATAGAATTTAACGTTTGAGCGCGTTCGTTTACATTTAACGGTAAGTTATGACGTCATTTTAACAATTGTCAAATGGTGCAACCTGTTTTATACCTGACTGTTACTTTAACTGCACTGTGAAAGTAAGATCGTGCAACCTAGGTTTAGTGTTTTAGAAGCGACCTCGCTTCGCTACAGAATCTCGGCGCCACAGGAACGTGCTTACATTCTTCGATTTGATATTGGAGTACAATTCAAGTATTTCTTATTTTATTGACTGCATTCTTGCTTGGTGCGGTGGTGCTTATTATAGTGATTATAGTACAGCAGTAATTTGAAGTTTTGAAGACGAACCTATTCTTTAGGTATGTAAGTACTAGATATATTTTATGTAGGAGTTTATTTGATATCTTAGTAGTCAATCTCTGAACCTATTCGCAACTTAGTTGGGTTCGACTTTTTAGTCTAACTTAGATGCGTTTCCCGTGAAGCGACTGCCATCGGCGATATCGAAATTCTGTAGGTAGGCTAGTCGGCCTTTTGAGGGCTCCAACTACCCGTAACGACTGCCATAGATGTTCGTATGGTAACCTGGTCTGACGGCTTAACGTTTTTAGCTTCAAATTGTCCAGGACACTTTGAGTGCCCACCCGTAGGTAGTATATAGGTACACGTATTTCGGTACCTATCATTCCACTCGTACCTACTCATCAATAGGCAGGTATCTACCTAGTGTACAAGCAGACGCAAGCAAGTAACCCACAAGTAATAAAAACGAAAACCTATCAAATCTTTTATATTCGTTCTGAAACAGCTATAAGCGATATCTTCACGGGCTGATAGCGAAATCTGCTATGGCATTGCGCAACACCCTCACTAATCTGAACATAACATTTAAAAATATCGCATTAACGGAGACTATAAACTTCCACAGCTATAGAAAAGATAAAGAGGGAAACAATAGGGTAGATCCCCCTAGGGGCGGTGGGAGGGGAACCCCCCGTGTCCCCGTGTGCGGCCGCGGGCGAACAATTGGGCATTAAACCACGCGGCGTGCGCAAGAACAATGACTTATAGGTTATTTATTAAGGTAAGGCGCAACTTGTAATACCCACGGATATAATTCCGTACAAACGAGCCTGTTATTGATATTTTATTTCCGTTACGGTTTTAATGCGTTTTCGGGTGGAATTTGGCTGGTCATTAGTGCCTGTAGTTTTATAATTCCATGTATTGTGTGGGATTAACGAAATTCACCTGGAACAGCTGACCTCAATCAGTTTCGTGGTGACGCGCCATTGTAGTTACCTTCATTTGTTTTGAAATCCACGTTTCAAGTTTAACAAGGTTTTATATTATGTTTTTAAATTTAATTTTCATAAAAAATATTAGCAACCGATATAGTTATCTCATCCTCCCATGCTCTTCATAAGATATACCAGGGCTATGTTCGGAATTTCTCCGCGAGGTCGAAAGTTCTCCATTCGAGAACTTTCTTCCCCAACGGCCATCTGATCTTCTTGCTACGTGCCCCGCCCACTGCCACTTCAGCTTGCGAACACTGTGGGCTATGTCGACAGCTTTCTTCAGATCTAGGGGCCTAGACAAAATGCATTCGCTCCGAAGCTACATTCGCCATCGCTCTGAAAATGTATGGGAATGACATTTGTTGTCGAAATCGGATTACATGACATTCCGACCCCAAATGTCACTCTCATACATTTTTTAGAGCTATGGCGAACGTAGCTTTCGAGCGAATGCATTTTGTCTAGGCCCCTAGATCTGAAGAAAGCTGTCGACATAGCCCACAGTGTTCGCAAGCTGAAGTGGCAGTGGGCGGGGCACGTAGCAAGAAGATCAGATGGCCGTTGGGGAAGAAAGTTCTCGAATGGAGAACTTTCGGCCCCACCACGTAGTGGTAGACGAGGCTTGGGACGACCCCCTGTGAGATGAACGGACGATATAGTGAAAGTCGCTGGTACCCGCCTCCAACCGGCCGGACGGTCGATGAGGGAGGCCTATGTTCAGCAGTGGAGGTCATATGACTGCAATTAACCTCTCCAGCTAAGCACAATGGCTTCTGTTCGGAGGGGGTTCACGTCATTAGTGTGATGGTCAGGATTCGAACCCGGGACCTATCGATTGCAAGACCGACGCCTTAACCACGAAGCTACTAAGATTTTTTTCATTTTTTATTTTGTAGGAGGGGTTTTTCATGTAGGTAGTGAATATATGATATTCTCATCGTGCCTATGCTTTGAAGACAAAAATACTATTAAATGCCCCTAAAACTTGCACATTGACGTTTGATCCTGAATCTTTCCGCCTCGTAGGTAGGTAATATTTTATTTGCTTGTACAAACCCTGCAAACTAAAGTGACTATGACATCGGCCTATCTGCTGAAGGACAGATGATAAGGAGGCGATCCCTCATGACGGTATCTCTCTTCCTAATTGAGCAGTCCGACTGGGGAACTACCTTTGCTGTACAGAATACCGCGGCTAATAATAACCTTATGTTGTGTTCCCGGCGATGAGTAGGCTAGCAAGACCTCACTAAAGAGGCTTTATGTCAGTGGGAAGAACGAGGCTTCAAATTGTCACCACTATGTGCTGATATGAAACCTTGCTTTGTCTTCTACACTGACAGCAGAGAACTTCTCTTAACCTTTATAATTCGTATGATTGTCGGTAGATGGCTACCACCATTGCCTCGAGATTAAGAAGAAGGCGAATTTTGAATACTTAATACGTGGTTTCGTGGCTCAGCGGTTAAAGCCTTAGAGTCTTGGTCCTTTAACCGTAGCGTGAAAAAAGCATCTGATGAGGCCGTCAAACGCCACCATTGTAGCACTTTACGTGTTTGCAACGGTGACCCTCTTTCATGAGACTTTACTTTCAGTTTAACATCAGGCTAGATGAAGTCAAACTGACTTGCCATAAATTAAAAACAAGCATTCCACCTGTAAGGAAAAGGTCGTGGGTGTAGGGAAGTCTCGTCGGAATTTTCACTTTTCCGATTTAAAAAATACTAAGTAGGTACGAGTAATTGCTTTGAAGTATCATTATTAAGAGCTCTTTAGTTTAACGGCCATGACGAGTCATGAGAATGTCAGGTCAAGTAGGTACCTACTGCAGTCAGCTGTATAACAGTATCACAAATGATAAAACTGCTCAGTGTCCAACAGATTAATCAACATCAACAGAAGCTGTGTTTGTTTGTCGGCGCGTCTGTGCGCCCGCGCCGCCGACGCATCACTTCGTCGCGCCAATTTGCTACCGCGGCTCGCGGTAAAGCCGTAAAGCGATCTTTTGCCGGTTTTTACGTAAATAAGCGACATATTTGGGGTAATTAACAGACAACGCCCGGCGGCGGCGCCTCAGTGGTTTTTTGTTACAATATAATATGACATGATGCTACAAGACGTTTTGATCTCTGACACGTGTTTCCGTCTTTTGCGGGATGTTTTACGAGAATGTAAGGAATTTTCTCATTTTAATTAGCTTTCGAAGAGAGTTTTTTTCCGGCAGGTCTAGTCTGTACTGTAGTAATAATATCCCTGTGTCCCGTAAGGTGGAGAGATGTGTATTTTACGTACTTATTTGTTTATGAACTAGTATGTTAGATACTAGTTCAAAAACCTACCTACATAAAGAACCTACCAAAAGAAGTGATCATTCAAGAACCTAAATAGGTACGTGGTGTGTGTTTAATGAGATTTTAATTTATAAGTATTATATTATCATTGTATCTATTGGTATGATACCATTGCTAATAGATTTAGATGGAAAAAGTGAACATATAAGACGGGAGATGAACCCGCGACCAGTCTCTTTTAGTAATAACTGGGTAATGAGCTCCTAGGATTTGGTTGGCTGAGTTATTAGATGTTGCTTATCATGTCCAAATATAGGTACCTACTTAGTAGATAATGTTCACTTTGAAACTCTTGCGTTGTTTGAAATGTTTAGCGAAACCCGAGTATTTAACGCGATCATATTATGGTAAATACAATAATTAACTTTTTAATTTGCTTGACGTTTAGACCAGGTTGCACTAGCTGTGGTCACAAGCTGCCTAGAGAACGCGCTGTCACGACTCTGAGGGCAGCTTGTGACCACAGCTTGTGCAACATGGCCGGCAAATCAAAATGTAAATTAGTATTTTCACCATTATAGTTCATCTCTGTACCAAATTTCATTAAGTATAAGGCGTGAAACGTTACAGACAGACGTACAGTTACTTTCGCATTTGCATTATCTATGGACGAGCCTCCTACAAAATTATTCAGTGCTATGCAAATATAGTACAGTAAATAGGTACGGTGTGCGCGCTGTCAAATTGCAGTTACTGTTGACATTTGCTTGAATTATTGTTATGTTCCCATTTGAAGATTATTTATATTATAATAATTTATTACATTAATTAATCTGATTTATGTGCTTTTAGCTGACTATCACAACATTGCAGTGGCGACTATTCATCACACCATTATTCATTATTTATCAGATAAATGTACCTAATAAGTATAGCCATTAGATTTTGTTATAGGTACAGGGTATATTTGTGAGACGTGGCAGTAACCGCAGATACCTCAACCATTATTAGTTAGGTACAAATAACAAAATGTACCTAACTTTGACAATACATCAGAGATTTCTCTGCCGCACCATTAGGTAAGACCTGGAATTTCTTACCGGCGCACGTGTTTCCTTCTTCCTAGAGTCCCGGGTCCTTCAAGCGGGGCGTGAAAAAGCATCTGATGAGGCCGTCAAGCTGAGCGCCACCATTGTAGCACTGAACGTGTTTGCAATGGTGATCCTCTTTCATGAGACTTTGCCTTCAGCTTAACATCAGGCGAGGTGAAGGCAAATTGACGTGCCATAAATAAAAAAAAATACTAGCTGTTGCCCGCGGCTCCACCCCCGTGGATGTCGATTATCGCGTTGTACGACTCTGCTCGATTCTCTACTTGTCTCTCTATATTAGGTACCTACTTCTCCTTGCTGTCATGACAACGGAAATAGTTAGCGATAGTAGCACCAATGTATAAAAATCTACCGGATCTATTGGGATTTATGACTATTGCTCCGCGCCCTTAGATGGTAGCGTGATGATATATATCTTATGTTACTCCTAGATATTGTAACTTTTATAGATGAAATGTTACAACCTGACTATCTAAGAAACAAATGCTTAGCCATGGTTCTTTCGCTGAGTCCGATAGCATGAGAATAATCAAAAAATGCTGGCTTGATGTTGTAGGTACTATGCAATAATAGTATTTATAGTGGCAAAAAAGCTCACAACTGATGGTAAACCTACAAGCATGTACCTACTAATGAAAAAGGAGTGTAGGAATAAGAAATAAATTAAACCTTCAGAATCCGCACAACTCCTAGGCGTACATTTTTGAGTTCTCTATTAACCGACTAAAGAATTACCTGATGAAATGTAATGAAACTACAGATGTAGGTAGGTAGGTATACGTAATAGAACATTACCCTGTGCATAACAATAACAGCTTCGCACCTATAAATTAATTAACTAGATAAGTTTTCAATCTAGCAGATGAGATTCCGATGGCACCTTTTAGTTCTATGTAAGTAGAGTTCTTTTTGTAGAGAGAAATACCTGGGTGGAGTCATGTAGGGCCCTTCGTAGCGCATGTCTACGACGTCCAACTGTAGGTGTAGAGGTTCTACTAAACTGCAGCTCGTCTATCTAGCCGAATTTACATTCTTCTAGTGGACATGCTAAACCAAAAGTCTGATACTGTAAGGGTTACATCTTAAAACCGTATCTAATCAAACAACGGTCTTATAAATGTAGCCACGTCGTAACGTTTTTATTTCGAGCCTAGAACATTACGAACGGTACAAATTAACTCGCATAAAAATATCAATTACACCCAGTACATACGTACGTACATAGCGTGTCGAATGCGCGCGCGCATACATGGGCGAGCGGGCGTCCCACCGGCCCACGGCGCCGTATCCGCTCACCCCGCGAGTACCTACTCGGCCTACTCGAGCGGCGCGACATTTTCCTCGGCTCTCGTCGCGCTCCTGCCCGAGCGCATCCGACCGAACGGGAAAACAGACATATTTATTCCACTACCGACATACTAAAGTCGATCTTATAGCGCTGGTTTAAAATTGGAAATCGTGCAGTAAAATTCGATGATGCATCAACACGCTTCAAATAGAACGCGACATGGAAAAAGGAAAGCGTTCGAAATGAAGCGCAGCGATTGGTGCGTGGCGACCAATGGCAGCGGCGGGCGGGGCGCGCGGCGCCTGGCGCGGCCGGGCGGCGCGCGCGCACATGTCGCGACGGCGCAGCGCGCGGTGAACGTGTTGCTCTCGGCAGCGCCTGGCAGTCTCTCGCCGCGTCCCTATGGTGTAGTGCAGTGAGCTATCATGATGCTGGGAGGCATGGACGGCAAGGAGTACGGCGCGCTGCACGCGGCCGCCGCAGCAGCGGGCTACGCTATGGACACCGGTGAGTGACAGCCTCCAGCACCACTCTTATGCCTAAGTCACCTCTAGATACTCTTAAGTTTTTTGTTCGTTAGTATGTGTCCAGTGAGGTAATCTACCGAAATACAAAATGTCTAAGTGCGCTGTTTAAAGTGTGCATTTATGCTCAGTAATGAAAAAAAAATGTTATTAATAAGGCATGTTTACATTTACGCCGCATATAAATGTACGTTTGTTAATAGATTTGTGATTTGCTTCAGCGGAACTATCTAACTTTACTGTTTCTCATGATGTTGTTCAAGTACTTAGCCTTAGTGGCTGGTTATTGGCACTGTCAGACCCGACGGCGACGGGTTTACTTATATACAGATGTATTTTGTTTTCGACTTATCCAAGCTCAAAACATACCTTTAGATATTATTATCAATCTACTAGGCCGTCAATCAATCTACCGTCTCTACCATGGTGAATGTTCTGATGAGCTCTTCCAATTAATCCCACCCTCCCCTTTCCTACACAGGACAACGCGTGCAGGGCTTAGGTGTCACTCGCATTCGGTACAGAGTATTCCATCAAGAACCAAGCGGTTCGGTGAGTCTTTTCTCTGCCGCACCATTAAGTCCTGGCATTCCTTGCCGGCGCACGTGTTTCCTTCTTCCTACAGTCCCGGGTCCTTTAAGCGGGGCGTGAAAAAGCATCTGATGAGGCCGTCAAGCTGAGCGCCACCATTGTAGCACGGAACGTGTTTGCAATGGTGACCCTCTTTCATGGGACTTTGCCTTCAGCTTAACATCAGGCGAGGTGAAGTCAAATTGACGTGCCATAGATAAAAAAAAAAAAAAAACTAGGCACTTTCGTAAAATAATATCAGCTCGTGTGTAGTTAAATTACTTGTTATAAAATACTTCCTCGTGCAATTCGCTTATCGTCGATACCGTTTTCGGATACTTTGTCCGTCCTTACGTACCTACTGCCTCCTATTAAGAAGTTAATTTATTTCCAATAAGATATGTTCCGTAGGTACTTGAGGTAGGCGAGGCTAAGTATCTACATAGGTAAGAGCGACAATAATAAGGCAGTTATCCACATCATCATTCTCTGAACCTTTTCCCAACTCAGTTGGAGTCGGCTTTCCAGTCTAACTGTAATGCGGCTGAACTTCGATATTTTCCGTGAAGCGACTGCCATGTGACCTCCACAACCAATAGTCCAATGACCAATGGCGATATCGAAATCCAACCAGACTTTTGAGGGCTCCAACTACCCGTAACGACTGCCATAGATGTTTGTATGGCAACCGGGACTGACGGCTTAACGTGCTCTCCGAGGCACGACCAGACCAGTGCAACCAGCCATATTCATGCATACAACTTTTTGCACTGGGCAGGGATCGAAACCGCGCTCCGTGAGTAGCAGTCGCGTGCACTACCGCCACGCCACGAATCCAGTTATCAATCATTCATAATGGTGGAAGAAATTAAATGTAATTAAAAAGAATTTTACATTCTAATCATATATTATACTTATATAATTGGACAAAGGACAAAGCAAAGGTTTCGCAAAGGTCTACCATCCAGTTGGTACAGGTCTCCTTTTTGTCGCACCATAGTATGTACTTTGACTAGTATAGTATGTTCTTCACGAACAAAAGTGGTAGCATCTTCTTTTACTTTACAATCCGAGTTTCTCTACCGCTGGGTTTCCAGACGTATCTGCGTCTAATATTCACTACAGTATCATGGATGAGCTTATCTAAGCTGCACGTGAAAAGCAATCTATGAAGGCTGCTAAAATTGACGACTACAGTTTTTGCATAATCCATTGCAATTTTAGCATAATGAAGATTCTTGCCAGGCGGGCCAAAATCATTTTGACATGAACTACAAAAAAGCCTACATAGAGAAGTCCGGCTCTGTTATGACATACGTACCTAATCCAGTAGTGGACATAAGTGCCTGTCGAATATTGGTACAGTCTGTAAATCTGTGCAAGTAAGAGTTCTCCGTAACATTTATGGAAGTGGACGAATTTGGTGAGAGTAGACCCGTCAGGGTGACAAATGCAAGACTGCTGCATACAGCCGCCAACATGAATAAATAAGATTCAGAATGAACACATCAGGGCATTATAAGGTTTCTACCTGAAGTGCGAGTGTTGCCCTTCTAGTGTTGCAAACGTTCATAGGTCCCGGTGGCCACTTTCATCAGATGGAACGTGTGCTTGTCTACCATCTGTATAAACCAAGTGGTATAAAAATTCAATAGAAGATGAATGGTCTATATGAATGAACGATGAAACTACGAGAGGAATAAATGTTGTGATAACTGCAAACAGAGGCGAATGGCAAAATACCTGTAGCTATGTTGTGTCGACTCTAAATGAATATGGGATAAAGACTGATAGATACATTTATTGAAGTGAGCTGACGAGGAAGATTTTAACCTGACTTTCTTTTTTTAAGAGGAACCCCTAGCTTTGCATATGCATGAACATGACTATTCGCACTGAACAGGTCGTGGTTCGAAAAGCAAATAAGAATATTTATGGCAGAATTTAGAACTCTAGAAAGTTCAACAACTGACCTGTAGTATTTCGATATCGCCTTAGTATTGGTTGTGGAGGCTAGTTTCATGGATAACATTGAAATTCAGTTGCGACCGCGCCGCGCCGTTAGACTGAAAAAAACTGACCCCGAATTCAGAGAAGGGCAGCTTGGAATATAGGTACCAAGTCTGGTGTTACTACAAACAAAACTTCAACCGAAATCAATAAAAAGTATATCGGGGTCACAGTTAAAAACAAAACAAAAATTTAAAGTAACGGATTTGTTTGGAACCAATCTGATTCGCAATGGTTCGTTAGTTCTCACAAAAATGCATATTACGCACGTATTTTATAATAATATTACCGTTCTGGGTCACATATGACCCACTTAGGGTATTTTTGGTGAAATGCAATAGCTGTATTATATACAGTTGTAGTTTCTCGATGGGGTATTTACATAGATGGTTTTCACACCTGATGGATACTAAATGTAATTGACATTCTTGCTTTTCATTCTCATCACATTTGACTTTTTTATTTACGACATGTCTATTTGACTTTACTTTGCCTGATGATAAGCTGAGGTAAAGTCTTGGGAAAAGGAGTCACCATTACAAACACGTGAGCCAGAGGAGAGGACAGGAGATAAATTCATCTCGTCAATCTCCTTCAATCATGAAAATCATTTGCGAGAACTTAAATTACGTGACCAAACACACGGGTAAAAGCTAGTCCGTGGTAGACATATCAGAACATTATCTATCTCGACTTATTGACGTAAATAATCTTAATTATAATAATGGCGCGACAAGAGCTATGAGTTGCATTTAGCTAAATAAGTAGTTAATTATATTTCGACGCTTCATTCTTTGATATAATTAACCAGGTAGTCCCTTATATCTACTAGGCAACATCGCACATTTTTAAGAGATATGAATATGACTAGATTCGAACCAGTAGGTGCCTACCTACCGTGCTACACTCTTGACAGATACTCATTCCTTATTTGTGCGTGGCAACGTGAGCACGTCTTCAGCAATGCCAAAGCGCAGTGCCGAAGACAAAATAAATCGTTATTATTATTTATTATAATCTAAATCGGTAAAACGTAAAAGTTATCGTCGTATATTTCTTCAGATGCGGAAGAAAACGAAATATGTGAGTACCTACATAATACATTTTATCAACCATTATATTGTGCATTACTCCGTAATAGTTACGCAATTCCATGGAGTGACTTAAACATTCTGTTCTCTGTGCAATCTTCCTAGGCGGGTCTCCAACGATGATAATAATAATTTTACGTAAAACAACAAATAATTACTATCGGGGTCCATTGTGAATGCCCAACGATATTTACATAACCAAACAGTAGTATAAATATTACTATGCCGCAATGCTATAAAAAATATTATATACCCTCCTTTTTTTTTTACTATTTCGTACATTAGAGTAATGAAAGTTTATAATATATTAGGTCAAAAGGACCAGAAATTTCAGAGCTAGCCTCTAATACCTGCCGATAATGCGGTTCCGACCGGATCACAAAAAAGTTACCAACTTTGACTAAAACACCTAATCTTAACGCTCAAACTATCATACGGTGCATTCTCTTTAATAATTAATTAATTCCAAGGCGAGACAATGTTCTGCAGGTAAGGATTGACTGCGGGTCAATATCTGCCTAGCAAATTACATCAGAGGTAGACTGCGAGTCTCACCCGATGATAATAGAACATTCTATTCTCCGCCCAAAGTTCCTACAGGTATGGATTGACTGCGAGTCAATAAATACCTTTCAAATTACATCGGGGTTGACTGCGAGTCTCCAACGATGATAATAATTATTTTACGAAAATCGTAAAATAAAGGAACTTTTAGGACCCAAGGGTCCAAAGGGTGCAAGGGTCAATCCATTGCGAGTACCCTACGATATTTACATAACCAAACAGTAGTATAAATATTACTTTGCCGCAATGCTATAAAAATATTATATACCCTCTTTTTTACTATGTCGTACATAAGAGTAATGAAAATTTATAAAATATTAGGTCAAAAGGACCAGATAATTCCGAGCTAGGCTCTTATACCTGCCGATAATGCGGTTCCGACCGGTTCACAAAAAGTCACCAATTTGACTATAACACCTAATCTTAACACTCAAACTATCAATTATGGTGCATTACTCTATAATAATTACATAATTCCAAGGCGAGACAATGTTTCTACAGTTAAGGATTGACTGCGGGTCAATATCTGCCTAGCAAATTACATCAGAGGTAGACTGCGAGTCTCACCCGATGATAAAAAAAACATTATGTTCTCAGCCCAAAGTTCCTACAGGTATGGATTGACTGCGAGTCAATAAATACCTTTCAAATTACATCGGGGTTGACTGCGAGTCTCCAACGATGATAATAATTATTTTACGAAAATCGTAAAATAAGGAACTTTCAGGGTCCAAGGGCCCAAAGGGTCCAAGGGTCCAAGGGTCAATCCATTGCGAGTGCCCAGCGATATTTGCATAACCAAACAGTTGTATAAATATTTCTATGCCGTAATGCTATAAAAATTATTATATACCCTCTTTTTTACTATTTTGTACATGAGAATAACGAAAATTCGTATATTATCAGGTCAAAAGGACCAGATGATTGAGAGTTCGGCTCCAACACCTATCAATATGTCGATCCGACTGGAACACAATAAATCACCGACCTGACGATAAGACCTAATCTTAAAGCTTGCAATTGCATTAGATATACCTAATATGGTTAGAAATAGAGATAAAACACTCTTTCTACTTAGCAACAATAACTCGGTTCAGGAATTACCACTATAAATAGGGCAATGGACCTTCTCTTATTAGGCGAAGATAAAATTCAGGCACTAAAGCACCTCAGCAATGGATGCCAGGGGTGCCGTTTGTTAACAGATTTACAGTACCAATTCACACAGTGCTGTACTAAGCTAATTATTACACTCAGTCTAGATAAAACCGGCCTAAGCGTAATCCATGATGCAGAAAGTAGGTAAAATAAAAAAAAAAAATCATCTAGAAACCAATAGCAAGCGCCTCTTAACAGCCAGGCCCTTGTCACTACCACCATCAGGGAAACTGGCAAGCTCCTTGCTTCCCAGCGAACAAGGGAAGGGGGGGGGGGAAAAGGGAACCGTCGCCAGGTGTGACGACTGAGAGTTTGCGCAACAACCAGCGTGTTCCCAATGCGAAGGCTGTCTCTCCGAACAAGCCCCGTGCAACGACACAATAGTAGTTCACATACATGCCTGTTGTATAACTTATTGTTATAATGGCTGACCTAAAATTGGTAAAATTACAATTGTTCTGGAACAGATCAAGGAGGGCATTCAATTCCATTTCTCAAAGACGTTCAGCAAGTCACTGTTCCTAATAATAATTTCTTACCCATCGATAAACACGTTAATGTATATAGCCATAGATAAGTTATTAGGCTTAAAAAACAATTTCTCCATGTACAGCCACCAAAAACTTCTATCTAGCTACTATTGATTTAAAAGAGGCGTACCTACTAAAACCGATAATCACCTCAAATGTAATTTTTCTTTACGATTTCAATTCGAATCATCTCCGGTGTAAAAACCATCTATGAGTCCATAGAATCCATCTTTACCCTACGGGTTATCAGTCTCTTGGTGCCAACCAAGACCCTCACAAAACTTATGAGATCACGATTTTAGATCCGTGGCATACTTAGACGAAATATTGGGTATAGGAGACAACTATGCTCGGTGTCTAGAAAATATAAACGAAACTCTGTCATTACTAAAAAGGTTAGGCTTCGTTAAAAATTCGATAGAAGTTTATTACACTCACAATAGTCATGTGAATATTTAGCCTTTGTACTTTGTATATCCGAGAAACCTAACATTACCATTATCTACCTATCGAAAAGCTAAATAACATAGCACAATTAGTTCAAAAGTATTCAACTTTACCACAGTGCATTATACGTGACTTAGCTCAACTAATAGGACCTTTTCGTACCCTGCCGCCAAATGCAACTGGCTATACACGAAAATTCTAGAACGATATTAATGTCTTTTGTAATCGATATACGAAGAGTATGAAACCAAAATCAAACCCCCTCCCATTTCAATAATGAAAGACCATAATTGGTAGAGCGAGAACCTCTACATTTATCATATGGCTCTCACTCCCTTTAAATTGGAGATTTACACGGATGCCTCCCGGACAGGGGGGGCACAGTGTGTAATAGCAGTGGAGCAAGCGAAATGCGGTCAACAAATTACTTAGAGCCTTTAGCCGTCTTCATTGGTTTGAAAACTTTCATGCGATTGGAGAACAACGGTGTACCTATTATTGCTTTGCGTCGATATTACGACTGCCATAAGCTGCAATTCCCTCATTTAAATGTCCGGGCTCATTTGGCATTGTTGCGAGAAGCGTGATATTTGGATTGTAGCATCTTACGTTAATATACATGAACATAAGCTCACGCTTTTATCCCCGCAGGGGTAGGCAGAGGTGCTAGCACCCACATTTTGCCAGTTTATGTTCAGATCCAAATGTAATAGGTAGAGAGCCTATTGCCCTTCTCCGGGTACTAAATAAATAAATACTACGTTAATTTAACGTTACGTTAGTATATAACAAATTACGTTAGTATATTTTTATTTATTTTTTTATAGCTCATCACAAAAAAAAAAAAAAGAAAAAAAAAAAAAAGACGTAATAGTAAGATAATTACGCGGACTGTGATTAAAGAATAATAAATCCGGATATAGAATGGGAATTATCAAATAATGCATTCAAATACTCTACAGCAAATATCATTATCAAGTTAGTAAATTCTTCTGGCTCTTTGTACTGCTTATCGCGTACAAACTTGTATTATTAAAATCGGCAATATTCTTTTATTTGGTTTTTCAAACAACGGTATTCGTATCTCGATAACAGACATGATAAAAACTACTGCTTCCGGTCGTGACCAACACTTTTCAAAGATTATATTTTTGTTACAAAAAATAAGTGAACAACCAGTACGGGTCTGTTATGGTTAACACACAAATTACCACATATATCAGTTACCACACAATCAGTCTTAAATAGGTGCTGACAGAAAGCGGCGTTGACACGTGCTGCGTGTCTAGCGCACACAGCACGCCCAGAGCGCCTCGTCAGCCGCGCACTCGCGCGGTCTTTCAGTGGATACTTTAGTAAAACTGCAGAACACATCCAATACATTCGCAAAACTTTATAACTGAACAGTAGGTAATAATAATTGGTCACGAACATTTCCGCTAATTTAGAATGCTTAGCATAGTGCTACCCACATAGTACCTATGTTATGAGATTAAAATTTGTATTAGTATGTAATTAACACGTTCAACGCGGAAGCCCATTTATGTATCTAGTTATTATGACGCAACGAGATCTAAGAGTTCTCGTTGTGATCCATCAGGAATGACGCAACGAGATCCAACAGATCTCGTACGACTTAGTCACTTCAAACCCCAATATTTTTATGAAATTTGAATATTTTTTAATTTTTTTTGTATGTGCACGTAGAGGATGATCAGACCTTTCAGTAGGTTTTCGCCGCCTCGAGTTATCTCAAAGTAATACTGTAAAATTTACAAAATAATAAAACGAGAACTTTTGGATCTCGTTCCGCACTAGATAGCAAGTAAATGCGAGTACTCTTAGATCTCGTTTAGATAAAAAATAGTGATGGGAAACAATAAGACAATCAACATTATCGACGATGAATCATTTATTATAGTAAGGTATAAGAGACTTTACTTAGAGACTAGTTTAGACTTAGTTTTGGTCTATTAGTGCGATTAGTGTTTTTTGGTGTATTAAGTAGATTAGATATCTTTTGCTCATCAAAAGACTCATCGAGGGTAATCATATTTATTGCTGAGGGAACCATAAGTAGAGTTACCCCCAATCAATGGTATTAATGGCAAAGTATCATTATTGCCCATTGAAGCATCTATAGAACCAGTCTCATTTTTTGGTGCTGGAATTATTATCTCCTCTAATATTTTTATCTTTTTAGTTCGTAAATCCATGCTATCATATTACGTATGTAAGGTGATACAAACTACGAAGACCCTTGTTTGCTGGTACTTGGCAAGTTAGATGTATTTATGTTATAATTACCTACATTTTGATCCGTGCTGCAAAATGTATAACGTTGGACAGGTGGTGATGAAAACACATTTGTAAGTTCTTGGTAAGAATATCCAGTACTCGGGCTAGTAAAAATATTTTCCCTGCGCACTCCAGGTACACATTTGAACACTTTCCGGAATAGAGATGAAGATTTTGGAGATCGATTATTTTCATTTTCGGAGGAGCTAAAGGAAAGTTCCAAAATTTTTCGACATCGTTTGCAATTCATTATATTATCCATCCTGATTATAGAGTAATTGACATGCACACATCGAAAGTTGACACAACACTAATTATTTTCTTGATAAGATTCGCACGAGATTGCTACGAGATCCTTTAGTTCTCGTTCCGCATTAGACCCAAAATTTTACTATTTGGTCGCAACGAGACCTATCAGATCTCGTTCGTTTTTATTCATAAAAATATTACATCCAATGTACATTATGCCAAAAAAAATAATTATATCACTCTATCAGTAAAGAAACATATAGAAATATCATTTGCCAAAACGGGACTGACATAGAAATTCACTTGCGCGATACTGAAACGACACAAACGAGACCTAAAAGATCTCGTTCCGCGATGAACGTGTTAAATATTTAATTAATTACTTAAGTAAATACGCGTTTTTGTTCTTAATATTCATTATGCTCATATTAAGAGTTTCACTGAAATAAAAATAAAAACTTTCTATGCTACATAACTCTGAAAGTCTACCTGGTTAATTATATCAAAGAATGAAGCGTCGAAATATAATTACTGATCAAGCGAACTTCGCAAGTGAAGTTCGATCATAATTATATGAGACGCTTCATTCGAAGATATAATCTCCCTCCCACCCATTGTACACAAACAGTATTGTTAATATGTTTGATAACTACTGTACCCAAAGCAAGAAAGTTTTACGAGGTTTTTTCCTCCCCTCTCTAAAAAATGAGTATCTGTCAAGAGTGTAGCACGGTAGGTAGGCACCTACTGGTTCGAATCTAGTCATATTCATATCTCTTAAAAATGTGCGATGTTGCCTAGTAGATATAAGGGACTACCTGGTTAATTATATCTTCGAATGAAGCGTCTCATATAATTATGATCGAACTTCACTTGCGAAGTTCGCTTGATCAGTAATTATTCAACGTTTATAGAACACAGATAATGTAACGCATTGTCAATTATATAACTATTGCTAAAGAGATGTCCCTTTTTTTTTTTTTTTTTTTTTTTTTTTTTTTACGTGGTGGAATGCATTTACGCACTTCGCTCACCTCCTACAGGGGCGGGGGCGAGCTTTGTGTGGGACTCCTGACCTCTACCAGGAATCAGACTACCCACTAAACCACCACGGTGTCCGTCGTCATCGCATATCGACGATGGCGGGAACAACATCTTCCGCCATCGCCGTGCGAGTCGCCCGCCACTACTCAGTGGCAGGCCCGTCTCTGGTGCGGCAGAAGAGGAGTCCTTCTGCCGCCCGCCTAGGCGAGGCACACGCGACACGACGTGCGCCTTCAACCTCGAGGCCTATGTAAGGGCAGCAGACGCCCCCGCGTCTACTGCCCGGCCTACAGTTAGGGGGGGAGGAGTTGGTGGTACCGCCTCCTCCGGACCCCGGTTCGCTTGCGGCGCTGTGGGAGGGAAAGTGGGTCTTTTTCCCTCCCCCTCTCCGCCGCCTCCTTCTGCGAGATAACGGTCTCGCAGAAGGTTTGAACCGCCGCCCACGCCTCATCGCTGCCGACCATAGACAGAACTACGGCCGGCAGCGAGAGGTCCGTCCCCACTTCGGTGATGAGAGCACGGCGCTCCCCAGCCCACGCGGGGCACTCCTCTAGGGTGTGCTGCGCCGTGTCATCATCGCCGCCACAGTGGTGGCACCCACTGGTCGGCTCCCGTCCCAGTCGGCACAGGTATTTCCCGAAGCATCCATGCCCCGAGAGGACCTGCGCCATTCGGAACGTCACCGACCCTCGCGATCTGTCCATCCAGTCTCTGAGGACCGGACGGATCGCCTCGACGGTCCCTCTTCCAAACGTGGGATTGGCCAGCCGCCGCTCCCACTCCAGAAGCAAGGACCGTCTCGCCTGGAGCCTCCGCTCTCTCACCTCCGAGGGTGCCGGGAACTCGCCCCGGCCCCGGGCCTCCTCGCGCCAATGATACACTGACGCGAGGACACGGGCCTCCAGCTCCCACGGAGGGGAGCCCGCCATAACGCAAGCCGCCTCGAATGAGATGGAGCGGTAAGCTCTTACCGCCCCGGCGGCCATCACCTGCTGCGGACGTCGCAGCAAGGCGACGTTTTTCGCCGTCAGGGCGTCGACCCATACGGGGGCCCCGTATAGGGCCATGGACCTTACCACTCCCAAATAAAGGAGGCGGCTGCTCGTCTGAGGTCCCCCCAGGTTCGGCATCAACCGCCGAAGGGCGGCGGTCGTGCCGAGTAGACGGGGTCCCAGGCGGTCAAAATGAGCGCGGAAGCTCCATCGGGGATCGAGGATAAGCCCAAGATACCTCAATTCGGGCTTAACCTCGATCCGGGTGCCACACACTACGATATGGGAGTCCACCGGTGGCGCTCGCCGAGGGCCATGGAAACATATGGCCTCCGACTTGTCAAGCGCCACCCTGAGTCCCAAAATCGTTATTCGCCGCACGACCATGGCTACCGACGCAGTAGCTAGGCGCGCGGCGTCCCTATAGGTCGCCCCCCGGGCAGTGACCAACGTGTCGTCTGCGTAGCAGGTCACGTTGGCGCCCGGAAGGCGAGCTCCTCGAAGTACCCAGTCGTACCCGATGTTCCACAAGAGGGGCCCCAACACTGACCCCTGTGGAACACCGCGGCACATGGCCCACCTGTGAAGGCTGCCATCTTTTCCTGGGTACTCCACGTACCGCTCCGATAGGTAGGCGCCGACGATCTTGCGGAGGTAGGGAGGCACGTCATGGTATTTGAGCGCCTCCCGTATACACTCCCAGGGCAGGGTATTGAACGCATTGGCGATGTCCAGAGACACCGCCAATAACACCCCGCCTCTGCGGATCTCCTCTTGCGCCAGCGCCTTCACTCGAAGAACGGCGTCGACGGTCGAACGACGTGGCCGAAAACCATATTGGTAGTCGGACAGGCCGCGACCTCCATTCTCGAGATGCCGGGCGATGCGAGCAAACAGCACTCTCTCAAAGAGCTTGCCCGCTTCGTCCAGCAGCACTATCGGTCGGTACGCCGAGGGCGATTCCGCAGGCCGTCCCTCTTTCTTGATGAGGACGAGCCTGCCCGTCTTCCACCGGACCGGGTATTGCCCGGTTTGCAGGCACGCACTCATCAGCCCGCAGAACCGCTCCTCGAGTTCCCGGAGCGCCACCACCAAAACACGTCCGGGAACTCCATCGGGCCCAGGGGCCTTCACACCTTTCTCCTGGGCCCGCTTGACGGCCACTGCCAGCTCCGCCGCTGTGACCTCCGGCACCTCCGTTACGACTTCCTCTCTGCGCGCCGGAGCCATCACTGGAGGGACGAAACCCTCCTCCTGTTGTGGAAATAGGGAGGAGATAATCCCCTCCAGCACTCTCGGCTCCAGGCACTCCGTAATCGGAGGTACCCATGGGCGGAGCTTAGCCCTGACCGTCTTGTAGGGCCGCCCCCAGGGGTCCCGGTCAAGGGTGGCTAATAGAGCCGCTCTCGCAGCCTCCTTCGTGTCTCCTATTGCCACCCCGAGGGACTGAGCGCACGACCGGTAGTCGGCGTAAAGCTGTGCCTCCTCCTCCGGCACCCGCCGCGCCCTGCGGCGGTACCGGGTGTACCGGCGACGTTTTGCGACGCACAGAGATCGCAGTTCAGCGATCTCCGGCGTCCACCAGTACACCTTCCGGTTTGGAGGTCGAGGCTTGGCCCGAGGCATGCACGCGTCGCAGATTTGCGACGCTGCGTTCCTAAACCATTCAGCCTCTGCCTCGACTCCTACTTCCGCCGGAGGAGTCGCCCATGACTGGACGATGGACGCCAGCTCCAGCGCCTCCCGGTCCAGGCGCCCCAGTACCCACCTGTTGGCGGACGGCCCCTCACGTCTGGGACTCAACACTTGCTGGCCCGTGGAGACGTCGTAACGGATGTAGCGATGATCCGTTAGATTCTCCACGTTGTCCAGGACTCGCCAATCCCGGACGGCCTGTGCGACAGCAGGGGTCGTGAACGTGATGTCCACGATGGACCGCCCCTGCCGTGTGACGAACGTGTCGACCGACCCGCGGTTACTTACCGTCAGGCCGGTCGTCGTGGCCCACTCCAGCAATAACCGGCCGCGAGCGTCGGTCCCCGGGGAACCCCAAGCCGTGGATTTGGCATTGAAGTCCCCGGCGACCACCGCCAGACGCGGTGAGATTTGCCCCAGCAGGGCACCCACCGCGTCCAACGCCGTCTCGAAATCGGCCAGTCTCATGCTGGGAGGGAAGTACACGGCAATGATAATATACCTCCCCCACCCGCAGGCCACGAAACCCCTCCCCCTGGAGATGAGGGAGGGGGGTGCCACTCTTTGAGTCCCAGACGCGATAACACATACCGACCCGTCAGTGTCTCCCAGCCACAGATCGTGGGGAGGGACAAAGTACGGGTCGGAAACAATACCCACATCAATTGACCACTCCGCCATGGACTGCAGAAGGAGGTCTTGCGCCCGTGCGGAGTGGTTCAAGTTCGCCTGGAGGAAGCGATGGGGGATACCGTCCATTACGGTTCCATCGCTTCCTCCCGACCTTGCGGGGGCGTCGCTGCCACAGGAACTGGGGCAGCCGGGGTCCTTCCGGCCGCCTTTTTGCCCTTTCTGGGCTTTGTCCCGCGGCAACTTTTGCTGCCTACTATGTGGTTGCTCGGTCCGCCACCCATTGCTGCGCAGATGACGCAGTGGGGGTCGGCCGAGCATACCGCGGCTTTGTGGCCAGGACGACCGCAGCGGTAGCATATTTCACCGCGGTCATCCTGTGAGGTGCACTGTGACCTGACGTGCCCAGACATCAGGCACCGGAAGCACCTCAAGGGTCTCTGCTCAAGCAGAGTTACTTGGGCAGAGACCCAGCCAACTAACAAACGCCCAGCGGCCACTTTTTTGGCCGCTTCCACTGGGCAGGTGACTATCACCGTGCCGCTCCCCCTCAACGTTCTGCGAATCTCGCCTACTCTGACATTCAAGGGAGGGCAGCTGCCGCAGCGCGCGACTGCGTCAGCCACCTCCTCCCTTGTAACGGAATCGTCCAGACCGGTAATGCGCAAGTCTACGCACTTGACCGGCCTGGCCACGTTCGCCGTCTCAGAGCCGAGCACCTCCCGGAGACGCGCCGCCAGCCTGTCCGCCCTTTCCGCGTTGGAGTCACCGGCCACCTCCAATATGGTGGCACCGGTCTGTGCCCTCTTAAATTTCAGACGAGGGATACTGAAGTCCTCCAGGTTAACCTGCGACTTCAGCCCCCGTATGACTTCTGCGTACGTAACGCCCTTTTCAGTAGCCTCCGGCAGCAGTGTTATCACTACTGCCGAAGAGCGGGGCGTACGTGGACCCTTCCTCCTGCGTGAACGTCTCTTCTTCTTTGAAGAAGAGGGTGCAGAGGAAGCCGCAGTCCGGGCCGACGTGCTGGCCTCTTGGGCAACAGCCGGCGCTCCAGGCTTCTTTTTCTTGGCCCTCTTGGCCACCGTCGTCCATCCCTCGTCTGTTGACGACAGTGCAGGTGGTAGTGGCCTCGGCTCAGTCTTTTTGGGGGTGCTCTTTTTCCCCTTTCCCTTCCCCTTCGATGACTTAGAAGGGGGCGGTGGCAACAGCTCAGCGGAGAGCGCCGGTGGTGACGGCCGCGAAACCCCTGATGGACCGGGTTTAGGGTCTGCGTTGCGTTTGGCGTCAGACGCTAGGGGCGGGCGTTGGCGTGGCTCCGGCAGGAGTCTAGACTCCACGCCCGCCCACCTCGCGTCTACCGCGGACAGCACTCGGTCCATAATGGCCCGCGACATTTCCTCCAGTGGGGGCACAGCAGCTGACTTCGCCGCTGCCTTCTCCTCCCGGAGGAAACGGACCTCTATCCGCAGCCTCTCCACCTCCGCCCGAAGGGTAGCCACCTCGTCGTTCATGTTGCGGCCCTCCATCACGGTCACGGCATCGATAGCCTCGTTTGCCGCGTCCTTGAGGGCCTTTATGAAGCGACCGCTCAAGTTCTTGGACTTATTGGCAACCATCAAAACAACGTCCATCCTGTTTCGGACCTTACCCACCAGATCGTATGTGGGCAGTTCCTGCCATGCAGGGTCCGCTGCATGCCTCCTTGAGGATCGCGACGCCACGGAGGACGTACGCGACCCTGCCGCTGAGTCCGAAAATCGGAACACATCGAGGTCCAGCTCCTCGATGGCCGGACGTTTTGCCGCGCCTTGGAGGACCGGGGACTCGGTCTCCTCCTCGCTGCGCTGCCTTTTTCCGGCAGCGCTGCCCTCGCGCGACGATGTCGCGCCGACATCCATGTCGGATTCGGTGGAAGGCGCAGGTGTAGGCGGCCTCGACAGCCTCGACAGCCGCACCGAACGACGACGGGTCTCACCCGTCTCCTCCACGCGCTCACGCGCCTGTCGCTCGGGAGCTTGGTCCCGGCGCGACTCACTCTCCCTGCCAGTGCTCGACATCGTCCTCAAAAGGACAGTGCCGTCACCGTCGGAGATCTCAAAAAACACAGTACACTGCTTGCCGCAAGATACGCTTTTCCGGATTCGGTCACCCAACGTGCCACTCCGTTACGGTGGTCACGTTGGGGTCCAGGGCACACGACGGGGACGTACCGGAAAGCTCTTGGGGCGTGCCCCTAAAGAGATGTCCCTGGGTCTGCCGGAGTGCGAGAGATATGTCTTGTATAATCTCACCTCCGGCAATCAAGAACTCATGGATGGCATGAGTTTTGGCCAGTTCGAGTCCGACATAATCACCTTCTCCGATTTTGGCAGAGGTGGTATCCGTTTGGCAGATAGTGGAGACTTTGCGCCCGATAAAAAACGGGATCCTGGGTAATAACAAAGAGTGCTGAAACAGTATTTGGTATATAATAAGTGTTTCATTACCCACCATTCTCATACAATATATACATACATTGTAACTTCAAAAGTCATTGGCATGATGATACATAAAAATAAAGCTTTTTTTTAAGAATTTTTAGTTAGAATTCTTCAATATTTTAGTTTTTACCAAAAATATTAATGACAAAATAATTATATTGCATAACTAAACTGAAACTATAACTTTTCATTACCTATTTAAATTTCCCAAAGTAGGGTGAAATGTCCTAATTACTTTACCGTAGGCGCCAGTAACGTGTATCGATTTTGTATAGAGCGTTTTCAAGCGGCTTCAAAATAGAATTTTCAAAATCAAAAAGGTGCTCTCACATTGCCCAAAAACTAAAGCTCAATTTCTTTTTCCTTTGTAGTCATTGTTACTTGGCAGTTGGATTCGAATATCAATCTTCCTTTCCAACAAACATCCCTTTTTTCAGCTTGTAATATGTGAGGAAATTTGACACACGTGTTTAAAAAACCACGTTTGGGTCATGTTTGGGCAACCCTTTTGCAAGGGCAAGTTGTGTCATTATCCAAGTTTATATGTAGTGGTGGCAGACGCATCTTTTTCGGGTATAATATTTTTTATGCAATATGCTCTTCTTGTTGGATCACAAAGACACTCAAAGGCATTGCAATATGTTGGCAACTTAATGAATTTAAATGATTATGCTTCTTGATTGATTTAAATCGCACATTTTGCATAATGTCTTGTATATACAATGAATTCCTTTACTGAAATTTGGGAATTCGGTGACTGGTACGACATTATCATTATTTTTGTCGAAATCAGCACATGGAATTACATAAGATTTAGCTAAAATAATGAAAAAAGTTTTTTATTGTTGGTCTGTGAAATTAGTACCTATCAGTAACTAAAAAGATAAAAAAGTACGATAGAATTAGTGCTACATATTTTTTAGGATAGTTTTTTTACCTTCACACATGGAGATAGAACCACAATCTGTTACTGACTTATTGCAATTATTTACAATAACACTCATCATTCATTTCTACTTTCATATGGTAATCACAGTACCTATGCCATAGCCGCCTTATTTTATAAAATTACCCATAACATTACGAATAATGGTGTCATCCTTCAATTGAGATTCTCCCTACCATCATAATCTCAGTGTTATTTTCCCAGTTTTTCTTTCTCTACTACTTCTAGACTAAAGCATCCATCAGGGATCCGATCAGACGCTCTACTTGGGTCCGCACTCCTAGTGAATACGACTGAATTATCGTATTATATATTATCGTATTACGAGTGCGTGACGTGGATAAAGTGGATATAGGTAGTTTTCCCAATTGCTTACAGGGCGCTTATTGAAAAAGAAAGACTTGAACTAGTGCGTCAGAACTCAAATGACGACACGAATGCGTCACTGCGCCAGTTCAAAGATTAGAGTTCCCTTCACAGATAATAGTTGGCGGCTAATCTCAATGCATCGCCTGATTCATGAGCGGCATCAAAGTAACTGTACCTCTAAGATGCTTTATCACATTCTCATATCAACATAACTGTCAATGCAAACCAATGTTGGATAAACTCAATAACTTTTTATCAGATTCGTTCTTGTAGAAAAATCCTGCTAATAGGTACACACCTACTGATAGATCCATGAGGCATCATTTAGAGCATACAATATTGACATAGGATACCAGGGTAGGTACTCTTGTGCCTGGGAATGACGGGTGCAACGCCTGTCACTCTAACAGAAGCAGGTCGTGGCGGCTGCGCAAAGTGCGTCTCCGCATACTCGGCAGAAAAGACAAGGGACGCTGAGTTCTCTCTCCCGAAGGGGGCTATCTCCGGTAAAATGGCATTATTTCACCTGAGGCAGCTAAAGACCTAAAGATAAAGTGCGTTTAGTCGGTTCGAGTCCGAACCTGCAACTGGCTCTGGATATTCGTGAGAATATTTCGCACGGTAAAAAAAACGGTGGGTAGTCTTGAAACTTCAAAAGGAGACCAAGGTTCGCTGTTCAATGCAGGTAACTCTAAATTGACGAAATATTGATTGAAAATTAAATGAAAAATGTGTGGCAAAGTTTGGACTTCTGAAAAGTTGCAATTCAGTAAGCGTCTATGACATTCACCACCCGAGGTTTTTATGTTGGTATTTACTTTGCAGCTGCTGCTGGTCGAGTTATACTTACCTAGGTATATTATACCAACCTTATGTAATTGGTTTAAATCTAATCCTGGTACAGTCCTACACCTATCAATTTAACGATATGTTTGACACAAATATTGAACCTAGCTACTATTTACGATGTACGGCTGTAGGTATTGTACCAAAGATAGGTATTAACGTCATTTTGCCGAGATATCAGCTTTATACAGATAACTGATTGCATCGGTGGCGGTTTGTTTGACTGTCTGTCTCATTGACCTGTCTCAATGACCTCTGTGTGGCGTGACGGTAGTGAATGCGACAGCAGGAGGCCCGGGTTCGGTTATCGTTCAGTGCACATATTTGTGTGCATGAATATGAAAATTTGCATTGGTCTGGGTTGTTTCTATGTATAATTTGTTTCTATGTAAAATCTGTTTCTTTATCCGCATTGTAGGAATTGTAATGCAAGTTGGATGAGCTATGCTTGCCATGGGTAAAAAGGCTAGGTAGCGTTGTATAAATTGTCCGGGAACATTTTATTTATTGAAAATAATTTAAACATCTACGAGAATGCTAAGACTTTAGAACGAACGAAAATAAACCAATTGTAGTAAATTACCAAAGTACCAAAAAAAGCCGCGGTAGCCTAGTGGTATGGGTAATGGACTGCTGAGACGAGGTCTCGAGTTCGATCCCAGGTTTACCATGGCACACACCAATGACTTTTCGATGCTTTTCGAAGTTATGTGTGTATTTATCGCAGGTTTAAAAGTGCCTCGGAGAGCACGTTAACCCGTCGGTCCCGGTTGCCATACAAACATCTATGGCAGTCGTTACGGGTAGTTGGAGCCCTCAAAAGTCCAACCAGCCTAACTTGGAACTTCGATATCGCCATTGGTCATTAGACCATTGGTTGTGGAGGTCAGATGGCAGTCGCTTCACGGAAAATATCGAAGTTCAGCCGCATCACAGTTAGACTGGAAAGCCGACCCTAACTGAGTTGGGAAAAAGGTTCAGGGAATGATGAATTTAAACATCTACGAGAATGCTAAGACTTTAGAACGAACGGAAATAAACTAATTGAAGTAAATTCATAACGAGACAGTGAATGGGCAGTTCGGCAAAGGTCGACCTTGAGACCTAAATCTAAGTTTGTCTGGTCATGAACATATTAAGAAAGAATAGAAATAAAAGTAGGGAAACGGTGTGTCAAGAAATTAAAAATAATATTGTAACCTTAGTTCAGAAGTCAGAAGCATCAGATGCTTGAGTTAATATACTTATTTGCAATTTTCTTAAACAACAACTTGTTCAGAGACTTTTGTTTCATTTTATACTTGCTGTTGCCCGCGGTTCCACCCGCGTTGGTGTCGCTTATCGCGTAGAATATACTTAGAACATACTTTTATTCTATTATCAATAGTTTCCGCAGCGCCTGCAAAGAAAGACATTGTTAACTTTGTTATACCTACTAGTTTCAGTAAGGATCTTCTAGCAATGTATATAGCCCATGTTAATCAGGGTGAATGTAGTTTTCCAATGGTAAAAGAATTTAAGAAACGGGCACAGCAGTTTTTGAGTTTATTCATCACAAACATACACATATACACATAAATACATTTTCTTCTTCTTTATAAGTATACATTTTTAGTTTGCTACTGCAACTACACAATAATTGTTTACAAAATAAAAACAGTTCCACTAATACGTAGTTATTTTTCTCATAAATCCGATACCACCCATAGCCCCACTATCACATTGTTGTACTAAATAACTAAAATAACTTTATCTTTCTAAAAAACAGCCAGTTAATTACCTGCTTTAGTTAAAATTTATTTAATTAAGCATAGGGCGGCGCCGCGGCGCGCGCTTGGCTCGGTTTATCGACAAGTCAGAGGGCGTCAAGGGTTATCGATATTTGTGATAAAAGGCACCCGTTGCGCGTCACTACACGTATTGTATAACTTCTGTGTTATTTATTAGGTTTACGAAACACCTTTCTTTTGCTATACGTATTTTTAGGTAAATTTGAAAATTGAAATATATTTTTGAGCTCGGTTTCGCGAGAAGTCATACCCAGGGAGTGGGTCTGTCCTACATTATACTTTTTTAATACCTCCTTGGTTTTGTCCTGAATATAAAAGAAAAACTTTATTCGTTTTTATTCTTTTAAATTAAAACTGCAAATTATTTTTCTTGTACTTGTTTTTGGTGCGTTCTATTTTTGAAATTGGTTTTTTTTCTATTTTTAATTATCACTAAGCATCGTTTGACCATATTTTAATCTTATATTTTATAAATGGACGTGTCTAGAACAAATGGACGTGTTGTTCTATTATTTTTTACGGCCAATTAGTCATGTGAACATTCACGCGGATTTAGTTATCAGCCCATAAAAGTAAACCACTGAGCACTCCGCCACAGTTTGTACTTTGCTCTTAATTTATACTTATTAAGGACTTACTTTGGTTATTGATATGTGACAAAATAATTAAGTAATGCTAGTGTTCTTCACAGTTCTTAGTTCCCAGTCAATCGATCAGTTAGGGTTGTGGACTATTGGTTTTACTGCTAGATTCCACTTGAAATAATCATGGACCCATTTAGGTAGTGGAAAAATGTGTCCATGAGCATTTCAAAATTCTGTTGGACCCCTTAGTGGAACCTAGCAGTGGAACCAACAGTCCGCAGCTTCAATTAGCTTATTGCAGTCCACTGCTGGACATAGGCCTCTCCCAATGTAACACCAGTGCTTCTAATCCTCCAATACAGCATGTAGTTCACCCCACCATCACGATATAATATTTTTCACAACGTCTGGCTTATGTATTACACTATTTAGAATAAACAATGATTTGTAATGAATGATGAATATGTTCATTTAAGTACTTTGGTATCTTTAAAGAAAAATATGTAAATTTATGTGTTGTATTCGTGGGTTTGTCATGCTGCACCTTATATGTTATTTACACTAGATATTTGCATGGCGTTCTAAGAATAACAAGCGTCGAAAAATATTGGTCGAGTCAAATTTGCGTGAATACCTGTAATTGAACGCCTACTATTGGACTAGGGACTACCAACTTATTCTGTATATCTGTACAAAACTCAAACCCGCTTCTGCGTGGTACCTATACTGCGTGAATGACTTCGCAAAGTACCTACTTACTACATGTTCTCGATAGGTTGCAAGGGTAGGCACGCATTATTGGGAATTCAGAGGTCACGAACACCCTCGAGCCAGTGTTATGCCGTCTCTACCATGGTGAATGTTCTGATGAGCACTTCCAATAAGTCTCACCCTCTCCTTTCCTACACAGGACAACACGTGCAGGGCTTAGATGTCACTTACATGCGGTGCAGAATATTCCATCAAGGACCAAGCAGTTCTTTAAAACAGGGCTTGAAACCGGTTTAGAAAATACCGGTTAATAAAGGTTAAACCTGTTTTTTGTAAAGGTTTCATTCAGAGCGAAACCAGAATGGGAACCATACTAAAACCTTAATAAACCGGTTTAATCCAGAGCGACACGTACCTACCCGCGTCGGCATCGCTTGAACTAAGCACGTCACAACTTGCTTGTA
Source organism: Pelosia muscerda (assembly GCA_963691645.1). NCBI lineage: Eukaryota > Metazoa > Arthropoda > Insecta > Lepidoptera > Erebidae > Pelosia > Pelosia muscerda. Next base: position 15,834,356 of record OY829116.1, on the reverse strand, counting down.
AATTGTAATTGTTCAGAGAGTGATGCATTTATTTAAACGATTGCTAACTTAAAGTGGGCTAAGTTATTGGTAATTTCGCAGCTTTGCTCCTAATTATTTTAGGGTTTTCAAGTAAAGAATGGGTCATAAGAGAAAGAACAAAATATATAGTTATTTATTTTGATTACTTGAACGAAAGAAATGTCTAATCGAAGGATGCGGCGTAAAATACGTTATAACTACTGGTGGTAGAAATTTGATGGAATAAATTTGTCATAAATTTTGACCGGGTGGGTAGCAACCTCGGTTGAATTGCGTTCAGGAGTCAGCAAGTACATAGCCGGGCAGAGGTGGTGGTAGTCGCAGCATTAGTGGGACCAGTGGGTATTGGCGTAGTTTGGTGGGGATGGTGCGGGGTGACCCGCCGAGCAGGGAGACCCGTAGAAACTGGTGTCGCGGGCCGCTCGCGGCATAGTAGGTACAGAGGCTCAACTGGGGCTAACCACCCTGGGAGACTGCCTCACCAGGCCGCGCATAATACTAAAATGGTTCGTCGTACAGGTTGGTGACCGGATGTGGGAACCCGCCGACCATATATTCAGAGGGGAGGCACCTTCCGTTCGGCGCGTCGGCTCTTGCCATGCCTCACAACCACAGATAAAACCAATCTCCTGCGCTTTGTCACGCGGTGCTGCCACGACAATCACCTCTTTTTTCACGCCTTCTCTTACCCCCTACCATGGCAGTACATATCAGAGATTATGGCAACACAGCGGCTCTTTATTCTCCCACTAGCTCGCTTTTTGAGGTGGAGTCTACTAACATCTGTGGGCTCCATGCAAACTTCAACGCCGTCCACCAACAAATAGAGACGGCGAAACCAGCCACGCTCTTTCTGACGGAGACACAAATATGCCGCATGACGACACCTGCCTGCTCTACCCCGGCCATGTTCCAAAGGAAAATTTTCGTGCCAAAACCGGGGAGTGCGTGTTTGTTAGGGCGGATGTTTGTTGTCGTCGTTTGCGCTGCCTTGAGGACCCATCCTTTTCTGTCCCGTGGGTACACGTAGACCATAGCTGTACGAGACAAATCTATGTGTGCCGTTACCGTTGCCATACCGGAGATGCCGAGACCACACTATTCTTTGAATGTCTGAGTCAGGCGGCAGATGAGGCGAAGGAGCGGTTTCCGAACGCTGAGTAGGTATTTTTGGGGGTTCCAAGGGGCTTTTAATAGCACCCCACGACCAGTGCAGGGAAATCGGCGTCTCTGGCACTACTCGTCAGCGGACTGGGATGGACTGCGTGACTATTTTGCGTCTATCCTTTGGGTTGAGCGCTGTTTTGTAGGTAAAGACCCATTGGATAGTGCAACTGCTGTCGTCCGTGAGATCAGTTTTGGGTATGGAGTACTATATCCCATACACTGATGTCACCGGTGCCCGCGGAGTGCGCCCTTGATTCGGGCGTGAGCAGAGGCTGTTTATCATAAACAGTTTGCGTTTCGCGCTTGGGTAAGGTAAGGCACAACGATTCCAACATAGGGTACAACAAAGCAAAGGGTCTGCAAAATACCCAGCGCATAGCACAGGTTGGTCAAGACCTAGTGGTGCATCCCACGGGCAGCCGTGGCTACTGGGTACTGGCCAGAGCCGTGCAAGCTAAATTCTACCAGCCCGGCAGCCCAGCTACCCTGCCCCCGCCCCTCCCCCGTCCCCCTGCACAACCCTGATGGATCCCTGGCCCATGAGCCGCAAGAGAAAACAATTTTTCTGGTTAATCTATTTACGACCAACTCCCGAATTGAGGACTGTGGTATGCAGCCACCGACCACCCAACAGTGACCACGCAATGCCTGATATCCGTATCAGGCAAGGCGACGTCCGTGCAGTACTGCAGTCACTCGATGTCCGGAAAACCAGTGGTCCGGATGGTATACCAGCGGTGGTTCTTCAAAAATGTGCAGCGGAGTTGTCTACAATGCTCACGCGGCTGTACTAACTCTCCCACATTTCGGGTACAGTAGTGCCGACGGCGTGGAAAGAGGCAAATATACAGCCGATTCCCAAGAAGGGAGATCGCTCAGACCCAGCCAACTATCGACCCATAGCCGTCACCTAAGTGTTGTGTAAAGTTTTTGAGCACCTCATCAACACACAGCTCATGCGTCACCTAGAGGATCACTGACCGGCAATAAGGTTTTAGGCCGAAACGATCTTCTGCGGTATATAACCTATCTTTGGGGTGAGGCTATGGACAAGCATGGTGAGTCCTGGCTATTAGCCTGGACATCGCTAAAGCTTTCCATAGAGTCTGGTACAAATCGCTTCTTAGCCAACTACCAACCTTCGGTCTGCCTCCAAGACTGTGCAATTGGGTTGCTAGCTTCTTGCAGGGGCGCCGCATTCGCGTTCCTTGTGATGGATGAGCTTCGGAGTTCCTGCAGGTAAATGCTGGCTCTCTACTTTCCTTCCTCATCGCACTATTCAGAGCACGCCACTGCCATTTCAGGATAACCTCAATATATTCGGTATGGATGTTCGCTGCAAACTGATGAACAAGAACTATATCGAGAGCATCATCAAAACAGCTTCTCGTAAACTCGGAGTCCTGAACAGAGTGAGACGTTTTTTCACGCCGAAGCAGCGGTGTCTTCATTACAAGACACAAATTCGCTCCTGCGTGGAATACTGCTCGCATCTCTGGGATAGCTCCGCAAAGTACTTATTAGATGCTCTCGACAAGTTGCAGCGACATGCGATCTGCATTATTGGGAGTCTTATTTTTATTTCATAATTAAGACACAGAAGTTGTGATTTAGTTTTGTTCATTATAAAATATCAATCAATCAGCCTATCGCAGTCCACTGCTGGACATAGGCCTCTTCTAATGCATCCAGTCTGTCCTAGCCGCCTGGCTAGGGGGCGTCCTACCTTCCGTTTGCCTTCTCGCGGTCTCCACTCGAGGACTCGTTTGCTCCAGCGACCATCGGTCCTCCGGCAGATGTGGCCAGCCCACTGCCACTTCAGCTTGGTTATTCTGCGAGCTATGTCTGTAACTTTAGTTCTTTGTCGGATGACCTCATTGCGAACTTTATCCTTCAAAGAGACTCCAAGCATAGCTCGCTCCATGGCCCGCTGAGCGGCTTGCAATTTGTAGACTAACCCCACCGTCAATGTTCACGTTTCGGCACCGTAAGTCATAATAGGCAGAACGCACTGGTCGAAGACTCTTGTTTTTAGGCATTGTTGTAGGGGGAGGAGAAGACCCGACGCAATTTGCCAAACGCTGCCCAGCCCAATTGGATCCTTCTGGCTAGATCTTTCTCGAAGTTGTTTCTACCAAGTTGTATGGTTTGCCCCAGGTAGATATATTGTTGAACAACTTCGAGTGTGGCCCCTTCGACGGCAATCGGTCTCGGTATAACGTGTTCATTGAACATAACCTTGGTTTTGTTCAAGTTTACACCAAGGCCGACGCGTCGAGAGGATTCGTTTAGGCCGTGCAGCATTTCGCCCAGCTGCTCCAGCGACTCCGCAACTATGACGATATCGTCGGCGAACCGAAGGTGGTTATAAAATATGCAATATAATAATTAAATAACTATGTGAGCTAATAATAATAATGAGTCAAAAATGAGTTGGTAATTGTCAAAAAATAAACCACGCGGGCGAAGCCGCGGGCAACAGCTAGTATTATATATAATTAAAATTATAGGGAGTTAATACATGCCATTATCAATAGAATTTTTACCAATATCATTTAGCAATAGAATATTTGATTAGAAAAACTGTTCTTTTATAATATTTTGATAATTAAAATAAGTAAATTTTATTAAAAAAAATTGTATTAAATTGAAAATGGACTGCGCATACAGTCCACGCGACCGACGACGCTCGCACTACACTTTAGTGACCTTCACCACTCCTTTAAAATATGGAAGCACTTTAGCCCTACGCTTGAAAATTGAAATTTTGTACTAGTGGATAACACATGTAGTCCGCGCGAATTGAATGTGAATGGTGCATCGATGTTGTCGGTAAGAGCGAAATCAAAACCGGTAAATTGAGTTCAAACCAAAATGGTTTTTTATCGGTTAAGGTAGAGTCAAACCTAAATGAAACGCTCTTATGTACTTACACTGAAACCGGTTTGATACATTAACCGGTAAACAAGCCCTGCTTTAAAACATTCCTTTGTCGGGTTTAGTCGCACCATTAAGTCTTGGAACTCCTTACCAGCTCAAGTGTTTACTTCTTCCTACAGCCCCGGGTCCTTTAAGTTGTGCCCGTAAAAACATCTGATGACGCCGTCAAGCTGACCGCCACCATTGTAACACTGTACTGTACTGTGTTTTTAATGGTGACTCTCTTTCCTGAGACTGCTTTCAGCTTACAACCAGGCAAGATGAAGGCAAATTGACGTGTCCTACATGAAGTGCCAACTGTTGAATCCTCAAGATAAAACGTGTTTTCTTATAAAAATTCAGGCAAAACATTAATTATTTATATGCAAAATATATTTATATGTCAGAGTAAAAGTGTATTTATTATGTGCAAATATCAGTCGCCAGATTAAAAGCAGTAAGAACGTGTTAGTGATGTAAACTCGCACGACACCTACAAGGTATCGATAGTTCAATTTTTATCGACATTTATCGCGCGGTGATAATCGCGGTTATCTAGGGTTATCCACAGCACGAGCCACTAACTGCGACACTACTGCCTTTAATTATGTTTGTTTATCATAAGTTTTGTGCTTGTTATGTTTTGAGTTTAATGTTGTGAAAAAATCTATAAACGACTGCGTTTTATGTTTAGGTTAGAAGTCAATCCATGTTTGTTTTTATGGTATAACAACGAACGGGATCGTGAAGAAATACAAGGCGATGCCTGATAACGCGAACTTTAACTCCTACTGCGGATAAATGGAATGTAACTATGAAATAGATGAGTTTAATCGATAGTTATTAGGCCTATTTACATCTCATTATAAACTTCTTACTGAATTTAATCTGACTCCATTTATTAAGAGGATCAGCATGCTGTTGCATGTGTAAGGGAATGAAGTATTTCTTACGATTTATAGTCAGAGACATAACCACCGGTTCTTACTGTCCTGTCATTCTGTTTTTATCGTCTCCTTTCTCTTCGCCCCAAGATGTGAGTTGAGCATGTAGTATATTGTAAACTGTGCAGAATGTTGCCATTATCATAATATTATGTACCGTCAAGCGAGCTCGGTAAGAGCAACAAGCAAAACAATAGTCAAGACTGTTCCCTATCAGCACAACACCACGTGGCCACACGAATATTTATATATAGGTAGGTATAACAGGAAAACATTCTTCAGTTTTCTGCCTTCAGAAGTTTGTCAATAATGTCAAACACGACAATATTATTACTGACACCATTAGTAATATGTTGTAGTGAACCACGGTAATTTATTGCCAGTAAAATCAACGGAAGCGGCCATCTTTATGTACGGTGGTCGGTGGTCGCTAGTCGGTGATGTGTAGACAAATCTCGCGGTTTCAGATAATTTATAGCGGGCACCTGACAACTAAGCGGTCATTTGTGAGGAAATAGTAAAACGTAGAGAAAGCAAGCGTTACAAATCTTAGCACGCTGGGAAAATAAGTAACCACAATTAAGCATAATTCTTGAGATAAAAGTAAATTGTCTTATTTTATTGTCATTCTTCAATGTCATCAAATTGTCTTCTGTCTGGGTGGTCCAGAGGTTGCAATGATATTGTACAGCGATGAGTAACTATTTGGTTTTCCTGTAAAAAAATAAGAAAAAGAACTAATCTCTTCTTTTCACTTTCTTTCACCATGTGTTTGCATGAACTCATATGTGTCATTTGGACCTAAAGGCAGGCGCGTATTTCATGAGAAGAAGAGACACCTGTCCAAAAATTTAGAAAATTACTCACTTACTCAATCTCAAAGCGCAACACCTCTTTTGGCTATGCCCACAGGTACATTTCTGTATAAAAATCCTCATTTATTTCACAGTATTCTTCTCAGTGTGACTCATAAGATTTAAAATGTAAGCAAGTTCTTATAAGCTAAGTATTAAGTATTTAAGTAGTATCCTCTAGAACCAAGCGGTAAACCGTTATGAGGTAAGATAGGTATTATTATATTAACAGTACATTGGCGACGGCCTAATGGCTCAAACAGTACAACACACAAATACGGTGTCTAAGTGTCGGGCATGTTTGCTTGCGTCGCCGCACTCGCCGGCCGACGGCGACGTAAACAAAACCGGGCTACTGAGCGAGCTTACTCCGTTGGGGACATGATTGAATGTTTATTTTTAGATTTCTTTATTCACGTGGAATGAGCTAATCTTGTGACTGAATTATTAAATCTATTTATGGGTTCCATTGGAATGTTATTAATGAGAGAACTAGCTAAACCTGTTGCAGCTTGCAGCCATGAAATAGCTTTGACTTAGGTACAGAAACATTTAGGTAAGCTTAGCAATATTATTCTAGGTTATACATATTTACACTCAGTTTGGGCAAAGTATTCTTGGTTTTATTTTCATTAAGATCAATAGAATTATAAAGTCTGAAAAAGGACCAATATGTGTACTTTTTCAAACTTTCAGAAATACCTGCTATATGGTGAAATTAAAGTGTGAATAGGAAATAAATACGGTACATAACGGTGATGGAATATTCATTAGGAATCAAGCGGTCTTTCCTCTGCCGCACCATTAAGTCCTGGAATTCCTTACCGGCGCACGTGTTTAATTCTTCCTACAGTCCCGGGGGCGTGAAAAAGCATCTGATGAGGCCGTCAAGGTGAGCAACAATACAATGGTGGCCATTGTAACACTGAACGTGTTTGTAATGGTGACCCTCTTTCATGAGACTTTTCCTTCAGCTTAACATCAGACGAGGTGAAGTCAAATTGACCGTTTGTTCCCAACGGACCACTCAATCCATGACGTGCCATAAATTAAAAAATAAAAAATTCACTATTCAAAACTGAAGTATTCGCTTGAGTGAATCACCACTCGAGTGAACCGTCTAATATCAGCTCAATAGTTACGACCCTTGTTGTCTTTTGTATATCTTATCCTACTTATTTGTTTTTAAACTAATGTGGAGAGTATGGGCACCTCAATTAATATTTATTTCACTAAAATACTAATCTTTTGGGGCGTACAGGCTTATAAAGTAGTGACATCAAAGCTAATTTCAAGAATACCTAATTCTTGCAACTTGTACATCTAAAAAATCAAGACTTGCACTTGTATATTATATAACTATGTAAATTACCTTCTAAACGCACAATCGTCAACATAAACTTGCCATTGTTGCCAAGGAATGCAAACACTCAGAAGCTCAATCGGTTAATACATTACCGCCCTGTAAGCCGACACTTTATAAAGCCTAAATACATGCGCAAACGCAGAATTATGTTACAATTTCCTTTCAATTAATCCTCTCTCCCTATTGTTTATATTCCTCCAAACTTTTTTGAAGTTATCTGTTAAAATATACCCTATGTCGATGTAATAACGGTTCTGAATTGTTTGTTTAGGCAATAAAGGTAGCAGATCCGATTTGTTAGTTCGTATCTGGTTACAGTTTGGGATGGGACATTTGTAATTAAACAAAGTGGGGTGTTTGGGCTACTGTCTGTGTCGAGACAGTTTGTGGGCGAAGTGTTTGCGAGGTGCGGCGCTCTTTGGCACTCCGCTCCGTGGCTCCGCTAACGGGATACTTGTCGACATACTTAACTGTACTTACAAATATTTATTGCACTAATCTATGTATTGAATATTTTATCCAAATTTTGCCAAAATAAAATAATTTGTTAATACATTACCGCACTGTCGTCCTGTCGTCCCCTGATTAAATTTATAAGGAAATTTAATCAGGGGACGATCCTCGTCTCCCTATACCAGGTAGCTAGACCCTAGTGATACCTTCGTCCCTACACACGATGACCTCTACAAAGAAAAACTATGGTCCGGGATCTGTCGGGATAAGAGATATCTCGGTTCGAATCCGATTTAACCTCACCAGTGAGGGGGGGTTATAGGTGGGGCATTTTTGCGTATGTTAAAAAATGGCATATAGCACGATCCTGCCCTCAATATAGAATTATAAAATTGACAGAATACGTAGGCACTCTTATGACAAAGTCTCTATATACATAATTCTCGTTTACTGCAGTACTGATATATTGGGAGATCTTTGTTTCCGTTTCAAGCATTTCTAACAATGTACAAATGACTAAGTAAAAAGTTTCAAATACTGAAAATATTTTTACAAGAACCGGCATGGTTGTATGAATTAACCCTCGGTAATTGAAGTCCTCTAGATATGATTAAATTATATCACACGGTGGGTATGAATTACCTATGAGATGTGTGTGATGCAGGATGTTCAAAATAATCTGATGTAGAATAGAAGGCAATTTCCTCAAAGACTGAACTCGACCGACCGCCTCTAACCCCTTTTGTGCCGCTGACGGAGTCTTCCTTCTGGGCTTGACCTTCTCAGGTTCAGGTGGAAGTCCTTAAGAGGAAACACTAGGGCTGATTTCCCATACAAACGTAGTCCCCTGTTTTCTCCCTGGATAATACTAGTAGAGCAATATTTTTTTTTTCTAAAAATCTATGGCCACTATTGTCATGTTCCTATGTTTTCATTTTTTTCATGAATTATTTATTAAAAGAGTTATGAACCTTCAAATACCTAAAAAATTGGCCAGATTTTCCGCTGTGTTCAAACATTCAGTAAACAAATTCAAATAGATTTTATAAAAAAAGGAAAACATAGGAACACGCCAAAAACCTTTCTTTAATTTTTAATGATAGAAGTAGCTGAATCGGTTAAGTTTTGGAGAAGAAATCAGGGGAGTACGAAACGTTGATTTCACGCACTTTTAATAGGTATTTTCGGTCCAAGCTGCAGTTGTCTCTATCGCACTCTGCGGAGGAAGGGTTGAGGTTGGGGACGCGCGGACTAATACATATACAAACACTCTTGTGACGTGAAGCTTAGTCGATAATTTTATCGATATCTTAGTGTTGTTCATCGATATCGATATTTTGCGTGAAGTGCATTTATCAGATTATTGTGCTGTTCTATTGTTGAAAGGTAATAAGTAACTGATGAACTTTTTCTACATAATTTTTTATCAATATTTCAAAATTGTTACATAGTGTGTAAATCACTACATAGTATAAAATAACGTCGCGTTCTCTGTCCCTATTTTTCTTGTCCCTTTGTATGTTTAAATCTTCAAAACTATGCGACGGATTCTGATGCGGTTTGTTTTAATAGATAGAATGGTTAAAGAGGAAGGTTTTTATGTATATAACATCATGCTACGACCAACAGGTCGCAGGTCGCAGCGGAGCAGGAATGAAAAATGTTGCAAAAACGGGGTGACGCAGACGAAGTTGCGCGGGTCAGCTAGTAAATAAATAAATAAAAAAAAAGATCAAAATCAGACTCTGAAGATGTGCTTGCATTTTCTTCAAATAATTCTCGATTTTTCTTGGAAGCTTTTTTTATACCACTTAGGTGGCAGGCAAGCACACGGCCCACCTGATCCCATCAGGTGGGCCGTGTGCTGTGAGGTCACCGTGGCCTATGGACGTTTGCAACACCAGAGGCGTCACACACGTGCTGCCTACCCTGAAGAAAGCGTCTAATGCCCATCTTGAAGAACCCCATATTGTAGTCGCTTGGGAAAACCACGGCAGGGAGCTCATTCCACAGCTTGAGCGTGCGCGGGATGAAAATCCTTTCATACCGCACAGTGCGCACCGTTTCCGGTTGTAGTGTGTGAGGATGAACTCCCTCTCTATGGCGAGCGGTGCGATGATAAAAAGTTGGTGTGGGCATCATGTCAAACAATTCTTCTGAACACAGGCCATTATACAGGCGGTAGAACACACACAGTGAGGCGAAGTCCCTTCTGATGTTCAAAGGTTCCACACCACCTGAGAGTATGGGATTGTCGACGATCCTCAGCGCCCGCCGTTGTACCGAATCAAATGGGTCAAGCTGGCATGCAGGCGCCCCGGCAAAGAGGTGACAACAGTACTCAATGTGGCGCCGAATCTGTGCCTTATAAAGAAGGAGTCTTTGCTCCGCAGTGAAGTACTCCTAGTTCCTTTGATGCCAGCCTAACCTTGTCCTCCAAGTGACTGTGGAACTGGACATCGCTGGAGATATCGACACCAAGGATCCCGATACTCGAGGAGATGGTGAGCGGTGTGTTCAGGAATTAGGGCGCCACAATAAATGGGGTTTTCTTAGCGGTGAATGCACATACTTGTGTCTTAGTAGGGTTGAATTGGACCAGGTTTAGTCGTCCCCAATCGGATACTCTGGTGAGAGTAGTCTCGATTTCAGACACAAGTTGTTCGCGACTTTCCTCCACCTCAGAGCGAGGGATGTTTGCACGGCCCGGCTTTACTCAAGAAATTGTGCTCGAGTTTGTAGCCAGGGTACATTAGATATCCCGTATCGGCAGGGCATGATATTTGAGTCTCCGTCAGAAAGAGCAACGTCGGTTTCGCGGCTTCTAGATGGTGGTGGACCTCGTGTAGGTTTGAGTGTAGGCCCCTGATGTTGCAAAAGTCCACTTGCATAGTGGAGTTAATAGCTGGAGGAATGTTTCTCTTTATTGATTTGACCATTTTTGTGAAGGAGTGGGAGTGGGGGGGGGGGTGAAGGTTAAGGGAGCCTCTGTGCTGGCAGCGCAGGAGACAAAGGCAAGGCTTCGCGCCACCGCTGACATATTAGGGTTATGTGACTGGCTGGCGCGGTGGGCGGAAGGGCCCCCGGTCCCCTCCCGGGTACTGCAGCCGGGTCCACTCCGGTCTCCTTCTCCGGCACGACTACAGCACCGGGAACTTTACACAGGCTGCTGGTTCAGCCTCCTGGGGCGGAGATTAAGTAATCCCCAGGTTCGGTAACCGTACAGCCTGCGGGTGGCCAGCGGTTAACCGTTTCGCCGGGTCTCCCTGACCACCACGTCAACATTTCACGCCCGCACAAGTCAGCCTTTGGTCTTCCCGCTGACAACACAAAACCTCCCTAGTGAGCTCTGGCTACCCTACTTACCGCCGGAAACACAACACAAAGTTATTATTAGCCGCGGTTTTCTGCAGGGCGAGGTACTTCCCCAGTCGGACTGCTCAATTAGCGCGGGAGATACCGTCATGTCCTACCTCCATTAGCACTTAACGCATTTGCGATAAAATACTTGAATTATCTTTGTTTTCATCACTGTAGAAATAATAAATTTATTTATTATTTCATTAAAAACACTGGGCTTAGCATACTTAGATACTAGTGAGACTATAATAGCTAGACTACTTATTATTATGCAAAATGGACGTAAAGAGTGAATAAATTTCACAATACAATTTTTATCATTGAAATTTAATTATTGATAAAAAACGACCTGTCTCACACCTAGCTCTGATTCGAACCCACGATCGTTTACTTTTGTTCACTGTTCAAATAAATTGTGAATGCAAAAAAGTAAAAGTAATAGGATAAATAGCAATTATTTCATCTTCATCGATAGTCAAAGATCTGGGAAGACATTGCATTGCGTGTGAGGGTGGTAATGTCTTCACATTAGCTATACAGCGCGTAAGAGGTAGGTATTGGATAAATTCGACGCTTCTTGTAACGATTCCTTGGCTGAGTGATTAGAGCATTCGTCCGGACAGTGAAAGAAAGACTTGGTGGCGAGCGCAGTGCGCACAGGCACAGGAGGGTGCGGGACGTGGGGGCGGCGTACCACGCACACATTGACAGTCCCACTCACATATTGATAGCTCGGTTGTTCGGGCACTGCGCGACAGCAATAGATTTTACAAATACCTATTTTTCAATTCTCTCGCCCTTAGTGTTTCCTCTTAAAAAGACTTTGAACGCAGTTCGGCAAAAGCAAAGAGAACCGGTGTAGGTGGAGTTTTTCTGATGATGCAGACCTATGGTGTGAGTACGGGGTTGCTCCGCAGACCATGGCTCACCAGCTGGAGTATGCTGCATGCCATACAGGTATAATCTTATGTGCGTCTGCGAAGATGCAATCCAAATGGCAGCGCACTGGGAATACAGAATTCAAGAGCGGAAACGTCGTCGATTTGACAAGAAATCTGAATATAGCTGAGTGGTGCTCATCTGTAAGATGAAACGAATCCAATCCATACTTTCTACAACCGGATAAGGCTAGATTGTTAAAGTGACAAAAGCATTGATTCACTTACTTTTGGAGCTTTGCATTTTTAATTAATTCAAGCCAAAGGAGTGAAACTCATATAGCGATGAATAGAGGTAGAATATATTATTATGTAATATGCGGTGTATGTATGTGTAGTTGCTATACCTTCTACACAGTTATGACATAAAGTACCAAAATATTTTCTTAATACACCACGCGTGTGATAACAGTGTGGAGTTCTCACAGTATTGGCAAATGGGTAAACACACGTAACTTAACAGGCGCTGCGCCTCTTTCGACAAGACGTGGTCACGCTCATAGTCTGATTATTATGTCTACAGAGTGCAAACGGCTCGGCGAGTAACGGCTAAGCAGATAATGGAAACAGGACGCGACGGTATCTCCCGTCGTAATTGAGCAATCCGACTGGGAAAGTACCTCCGCCCTACAGAATATTGCGACTTCCTGATACCTTCCAATCGCTTTTTTATGTAGGACACGTCAAATTGATGATTGATGATGTTCTAAAGGCTAAGTCTTAGGAAAGAGGTTCACCTTTACAAAAACGTACAGTATTACAATGATGGCGATTTGTTTGACGACTTCATCAGATGCTTTTTCATCCTAGGCGCATGATTGGGTTTGAGTGGGGTAGCCAGAGCTAGCTGGAGAGATTTTATGTGGACAGTAAGAAGATAAAAGATATACAAGATATATCTCTCGCGCCTTGGCAGACCCGGGGACATCTCTTTGATATGACCCCCTTCCCCTAATGTGGTAACCATGGTGTTCCCATCTAGCCCCCGGAAATGGGGAGTATCTGCGTTTTATTGTATTAGACATTTCATATTTTCTTCTTCCTCTACCCGATGCTTTCTTCTTTACCATTGAGTCAATGTCTTATAAATTTTATCTTGAATTCATACTTTACAAATGCAACCAATTCCATGATATTGAGTAGGTGCGCAAGCGCGGGGCTAGCCAGCATGTTTGCGCACGCATTAGCCGTGCCCGCCTCCTGTCAACATCGTAATGGCGGCAAACATACCCCCGCCGCCCCCTCTCCGCGCCCCCCGCTCTATGCTACCGTTGACAGATGCGCCGGCGCACAGACGCGTCGACTAAATAAATGTTTGATGAATTTATGATATCTCGGGTGTTAAGATGTCGGTGGGAAGGATGGTTATGTTTAATGGTTATTAGTGTGACTACAAATTGGTGGCAGGTTACGATTGTGATACTTACAATAATGGCAGCTTGATTGTACTAAGTACCTTGTTCTTTTCAGGAAAACATTAAATTATAAATATTTTTTAACATTCTAAACAGCGCTATAAGGGTCAAAGCAAGCATAGTTTAACAATACAACAATAATGGAAATAGACATATTCATGAACCAGGTGACCAGCCTCACCTGAATTCGACCCCGCAACACCCCCTTAAGCTCTCAATTCGCTGGATCAACAATCGGTCGGATTTGATGACATTAATGATTACTGCTCCTTTATCTTGAGTAGTAGCAGGATGTTAAATAGCCTAATAGCCTTCCTTAATAAATCAGCTATCTAACACTGAAAGAATTTTCAAATCTGTCCAGTAGTTGCTGAGATTATTGCGTTCAACCAAACATACAAACTCTTTACCTTTATAATATTACTTAGTATAGATACAAATATTTGCACTCAGCAGGAATCCACTCCGCGACTTATCGACCGCTCTCCCACTACGCCACAGAAGTCTTTATGTAAACAGTACCTAACACCAGCTTAAAATTTATGTAACTTTTATTTTTTTCGTGCGCGATATATCCAATTTCCCAATTCCTCCGGAGCCGAGAGAGAGGTTATTTCGGACTCGAACCGACTAAAACGCATGCCGTGTTTGGGTGTTTAGTTGTCGGAGGTGAGATAGTACCGAATATATCCCTCGCACCCCGGCAGACCCGGTACCTTCTCTTTCTAGATCACATCTATGTATACCTACATTTTGGTAAAGTAGGAACTTTCAATTGTTTAAAAAAGTGTAGTGAAAGAACGAAATGAATGTTTGCAATGAAAAATGGCAAAATATAGTTTATGACTTTATTTCCTTTACACTTTGGAATCAAAGTGCGTTTTCTGTGCATTTTCCATTTACGGGTGGACTGATAAGAACACTATTATTTCTTATAACTGTTTCATGTGGAATTTTATAACTTCATAGGATTAACATTTTAATAGTATCTGTAGACATAAATAGCAACAATAGCGATATAAACTTAACAAATTCAATTTTGTTAGTAAAGTTATTGGCGCGAAGGTAATTTAGATAGTACCTACGTGATATTGAAGTTGATATAACATTTATATTGATCTCTTTGTATGTAGAAATACAATACCTATATGTACTTATAATATATTAAGTCATGGTCTATGATATTGATAACTAAATGCGACAGTTCATAATGTTGCCGTAAACAAACGGTAAGTTTGATAGATCAATAAATATTCAATTTGTAAATTGATACTTGAAGCTGCAATCCTCAAATAGACCAGACATCCACCATTTTTTTGATGATGTGTTGTTTCGTCGAATCGACACATCGTCTACAGTTGTCATATGTCAGCGACTACGGAATCAGACCTTAAAATTACGAGTTCGATGCCTTTTCGTGCTAAGGGCACCGAGTATATGTAATGAGGGTTTCGAGGCAGGTTTAAGACTACGTGCATAGAATTCCCATGGAATGCATGGTATTGTGTTGTCTTGACGGTAACCTTTTAAAGTACGCATCTTTCAAACAAAACGGGATGCGAGTGAATAATTATCCTTGTCAGTTTCACCTTTGAGAATGTTTATACATAGGTATGCATCGCCACTGATAAGTATGGGGAAACTCAGAAAGTTTTTTTAATACCCCCCGAAGATTAATGATAATTAAAATTCGTGGCATTCGGAATTCAAAAATATGAACATTTCCCATAAATACACCACCCATTAAGAGGTCCAGCTGGCCTCTCGAACCGTGCGCGTGCGCGGATATCCCGAAATAGACACCTGACAAACTGCCGCAGAATAACTAATTGTTGCACCTCGGATTGACACGCTACGGTTCCGGGGCACAAACCCTTCTGTGTTTAATTACTCTGTGGCATGTGCCAATGATTAGTTTCAGTGAGTTATGGGTTAACTTTGACAGTATTTATAGGGGTTAACAAGGGGCAGATGATGGGCAAATACTATTACATGGATCTCAGGAATGTTAGTTATGTTCGGCTACATATTTAGATTTTTAAATAGCTTTATTAATCAACTTTAAGAAAAGACAAATGTACAGTACCTGCAGTTTACGATTAATATTACGTTTAATGTTTACTGAGGTAGCCTATCTACTCGTAGTAATTGAGGAGTGAATTGGTGATGGGATCCCAAGTTCCTACCTACTACTACAGGTTACCCACGTAGGTCCGAATATACTAACATTAGATAGAGTACCTAATAGTTAGACCAGTAAGAAAAGCTGCCACTTCACACAAATATTAGAATATAATATAAAAGTGTATAATAAATAATGATTCACTCGAATCATTATTAATTTTGAATAGGACCAACCTAGAAAGTACTAATGTACAAAATTTAGTTTAAAAGAAATTATAAAATTCACTTCAATACAGAATAATCAAAATAAAATTTAGCTTTAAGCGTTGAGATTGAAAAACTGAAACAAAATCGTTATTGAAAAAATTTGTACAATCAATAATTATAATAGTCCCATTACCGGTTTAGTTTTAACTTATTTAGGTATAAAAGCCTGCCATGTTCCACACAATTTACACAAGTATATCTGTAGATTGATAATTAAGTCGTAATTTATATATACTCACTTGATACTTACCTTATATAAATATATAATATATATCTGTACTGTGGAGGGTAAGGGGTCCCTTCCACCACCTTGGGGAGGGTAAGGGGTCCCTTCCACCACCTTGGGGACCCAAGCCAACCTCACCTGCCCGTGGTGCCCTCTGCCGACCAACGAACGAGGCTCTGGCTACCCGCCAACCCGCACTGGACCAGCGTGGCGGGTATACGGTCCGAAAACCCCCCAAGATGTTGGTGTGCACCAAACGGCCCCAGGTGCCCGGGGGCTCCAGTCGCAACACTGACGCGCCTGACGGGCGTCAGTCGAGCGCTGGGGCCAGGGGTGCTAAGAATCACCGGGCGGGATCCCTCCGTCAGACGACCAAAGCATGCACAATGGACAACCGATGCAAACGTAGGTTGTCACTGGTGACACACAACATCTGCTCAATGAGGACAGACGAGAAGCTAGCAGAGCTGGAAGAAGAATTGAGCAGGTTGCGCTGGGACATCGTTGGGTTATGCGAAGTCCGAAGAGAGGGAGAGGACACAATAACCCTGAAGTCTGGCAACCTGCTCTACTACCGGGAGGGCGACGAGAAGTCGCAAGGCGGTGTCGGGTTCATCGTCCATAGGTCCCTCATAAACAACATCATATCCATCACGAGTGTGTCGAACAGGGTCGCGTACCTGGTACTCAGAGTGTCCAAGAGATACTTGCTGAAGGTCATACAGGTTTACGCACCGACCTCGACACGACCAGATGATGAAGTGGAGGCTATGTATGAGGACATTAGTAGAGCCATACATGCCTTTAAATCACACTTCACTATTGTTATGGGGGACTTCAACGCAAAACTGGGCACGAGAGGTGATAACGAGTTGAGAGTGGGGCAATATGGGTATGGGAGGCGTAACCGAAGGGGTTGGAGGCTGGCCGACTTTCTTGAGAAAGAGCGACTCTTTATGATGAACTCTTTCTTCAAGAAGCCGCCCCACAGGAAATGGACCTGGATGGGCCCCGGTGGTCGTACCAAAAATGAGATCGACTTCATCATGACGACGCATAGACGGATATTCAATGATGTCTCAGTGATCCATAGGGTGAAAACCGGAAGTGATCACCGAATGGTTAGAGGCACATTGAATATTAATGTTAAGCTGGAGAGATCCCGTCTGATGAGGTCTACGCTCCGACCTAGAGCTTCCCATATACAGTACTCCGAGAGCTTTCAACTCGAACTTTCGAATCGCTTCTCTTGCCTAGAAGAATGCAGTACAGTGGACGAGATAAATAACAGGTTGGTTGAAGCTGTTCATTCAGTGGGTTCCAAATTCTTCAGGCCCCGTCGAAGAGATAGACCACAGAAGCTCACCGATCGCACCCTCAAACTCATGGCCGAACGACGCTCTATGAGGCTGCAGTCTACCAATGACGCTGAAGCACATCGGCAGCTCAATAGACGTATCCAGCAGTCTTTGCGACACGACATCCGTGCCTTTAATACTCAATGTATTAAAGAAACGATTGAGCGAAATAAAGGCTCCAAAGTGTTCGCAAGAGACTTGTCTATTGGGCAGAGCCAGTTGACAAAGCTGAAGAGGAAGGACGGCAGCGTCGCGTCGACTAAGGCAGATGTTTTGGGGGAGATCGAGGGGTTTTATGGACAGCTTTATACCTCAGTCACTAAGCCTGCTACTGATATGGTTAAAGATCCAAGAGCCAAGCTAACCCGACACTACACCGAGGATATCCCGGACATCAGCCTGTACGAGATTAGGGTGGCCCTCAAGCAGCTTAAAAATAACAAGGCACCAGGAGAAGACGGAATCACTTCGGAACTTCTGAAAGCGGGTGGAACACCGATACTTAAAGTCCTTCAGAAGCTCTTCAACTCCGTCTTATTCGAAGGTACTACGCCGGAAGCATGGAACAGAAGCGTGGTGGTCTTGTTCTTCAAGAAAGGTGACAAAGCCTCTCTTAAGAACTACAGACCCATCTCGCTTCTGAGCCATGTTTATAAGCTGTTTTCGAGGGTTATCACGAATCGTCTCGAACGCAGGTTTGATGACTTCCAGCCGCCCGAACAAGCCGGTTTCCGAAAAGGTTATAGTACCGTAGACCACATCCATACGCTGCGGCAAGTTATACAGAAGACTCAGGAGTATAAATTGCCACTATGTTTAGCGTTTGTGGACTACGAGAAAGCCTTTGATTCGATCGAGACATGGGCAGTGCTACAATCTCTCCAGCGGTGTCATATAGACTACCGGTACATCGAAGTGCTGAAGTGTTTGTATAAAAACGCCACCATGTCAGTCCGAGTACAAGATCAGAGCACAGCGGCGATACTGTTGCAGAGGGGAGTGAGACAAGGAGATGTAATATCTCCGAAGCTCTTCACCAATGCAATGGAGGATGCCTTTAAGCTACTGGAATGGAAAGGTCTCGGCATTAATGTTAATGGCGAATACATCACTCACCTTCGTTTTGCCGACGATATCGTGCTCATGGCAGAATCGCTGGAGGATCTAAACACAATGCTCGACGACCTCAACCGAGTCTCTCAACAGGTGGGCCTCAAGATGAATATGGACAAGACCCAGGTTATGGCGAATGCTCATATTCTAAGGCCCTCCCCAGTGTCAGTTGAAGGCTCGACCCTCGAAGTTGTAGACAAGTACGTCTACCTTGGACAGATGGTCCGATTAGACGGATCAAACTTCGAGGCGGAGGTCAATCGTCGAATCCAACTCGGCTGGGCAGCGTTCGGGAAGTTACACAGCGTCTTCTCGTCCAAAATACCTCAGTGCTTAAAGACAAAAGTCTTTAATCAGTGCGTGTTGCCAGTGATGACCTATGGCGCCGAGACGTGGACCCTCACTATGGGCCTCATAAGAAAGCTCAAGGTCGCACAGCGAGCTATGGAAAGGGCTATGCTCGGAATCTCTCTGCTAGATCGAATTAGAATTGAGGAGATCCGCAGACGAACGAAAGTGGTCGACATAGCCTACAGGGTTAGCAAGCTGAAGTGGCAATGGGCGGGGCACGTAGCAAGAAGAACAGATGGCCGTTGGAGCCAAAAGGTTCTTGAATGGAGACCGCGTACCGGTAGACGAAGCGTGGGACGGCCTCCTGCGAGATGGGCGGACGACATAGTCAAAGTCGCGGGTACCCATTGGATGCAGACCGCCTCCAACCGGTCGGATTGGAGGTCGATGGGGGAGGCCTATGTTCAGCAGTGGACGTCTTGTGGCTGAAATGATGATGATGATGATATCTGTACTAAAACACAAATCGTGTCCTATCTATTGACTAAGGATTCGATCAATATATCTTGAGGCTTAACCGGGCAACTAATATCATTTTAAGTCATCTAATCATATAGACTCTGTCCTCCGTGTTCCAAGTCGACTCTGTCTACTTTGTTGAATGAGTTGATTTATTAGCTAAACGATCAAACAAATATTAATAAACTAATTACGATCGCTAAATATTAATAATTGACAGATAGTTGGCGCCAGTGAGTCATCTAAGTCTTAAGTTCATAAGTAGGTATGTTGATGCTATGCGACACTAAGATGGTTCTGAGCGTCAAATTGTTCGATATGGGGATGTTCCAAACGTTATATGCGAGGATAAATACAGCCACTTCACAGCGAGAAAATATTCGTATCAAATAGTGAAATATATAAAATTTCAAAAGCGTGTCGTGCGTAAAAGTAACTAAATTTGGGAGCACGCACACATGCGTAATAACGGTCTAACTTATTACTCTGTTATCGTATCGAGGACTCGAAACTATCACATTACGAATTCCATAGTGGTTCGTGCTAGAGGCGCTGACTAGGGATATTTGATTGTCAGACTAAGTTTGGATCACATCACATTCCGATAACTAATCTCACGCCCAAACATTTTGGACCTTTCTATTGACGTTGTAGCCAATAGAAATGCACTTTATCTAGGCCTCCTGATTAATGAATGGGATTTAATCTTCAAGCATAAATTTTGATGACATCTTTCTTAAAATCTTCTAATTAAAATACTACTGATGTGTTCGGCGTGTGCTGTAAAATGCAGTAGCGGACTATATCTCCAAACTGCATCATCCGTAACTAATACAACAAATACCTTTCACCGTATTAAGAAATATCTAATTCAAAACAAAATGTCACTTAAACAAACAAGCTGTGACGCTACTGCCATTAACCGCGCTGTCTGGTCAGGCCCTTGAGGCCGTGGCTTGTGTGCGAGCGGCCGGCGGTCGGTAGCCCGTGTTTGCATAGCGGGCTCGTTTGTCGGCGGCTTGTCGCCGTGTGTGGGCCCTTGAGGAGCCCTTACTGGCCCCTACGACACGGTAGAAAGTTAAACTACGAAAACATGGAAGGTAAATACCAGGATAGGTGGGAGTAGTTGAACCAGTATCAGATTTGCTGGTTCTATGAAACAGCTTTAGTCTTAGCTTATTGCTTTTCGCTTAACGCGAGTGCTGTCATAAGATATCTTGCCTCAATACTCTTTGTGTATGGGTAGGTACTTATTAAGTTCCTCTTGAAGAAACTTCTCAAGGAAACTCTGAATGTATATTTCATAGGAGTATATTTCCCAAAAACGGCACGGAAAGGACCACATAAATGGAGGGCCTTACCCCATTTTCGGACAGGGAATGTTCCAGGCTTCATACATTATGATTTGTTAAATTTTACTTAGATTGTCTTGATGGCGATGGCAATAGAGCGAATTCAATGCTCGTTCAGTGTATGCACGGATTTGCGTTGCTCCATATGCAGCTAATGATAAAAAATGTTTCAAGAAATAGAAATATGCTTTATTTGAGTTTCCCTGATTCTGCACCCAAGCGTGTGGTTAATGACTGGCAGGTGACCAAAGGTTCGCGTTAGGTCAATGTTACTCAAATTAGTTGAATACCTAATACATTTATTTGCTAAAAAATCTTATATTGCGTTGTACGATAGGTTTTGAAGTTGTACATAGCAGAATCTGTTCGCGTTATATGGTGCCATCCAACTGACTATTTCATTATTTATTATCATTATGTTGCTGAAAATATTAATGGAGAAGTCAAAACTAACTTCTCTAAAGGCTATCACATTACACTGTTGTAGGAAGGTATACCGAAGGTTAGGACGGTCGATTACTATAAAATATTGACCTGGTTGCTCCTCAGTCAAAAACCTAACATTGTGCAAAAACAGCACATTTATTTAAGTAGGTAACTCAAAAACGACGATCAATGATACATCACAGAATTTGCACACACTGATTTGTGATCAAATTATAAAATAAAACCTGCCGATGTGTATTAAGCCCTAGACAGTGACAAGCAGCATTACGCTCTGATTGGTTGCCACGTCAGTGTGCGTGCGCGTGAAGACGCTTGTCAGACGCTCGCAACATTTGATTGTCACTTTTATCACGGCTTGGACGTTGTACAAGAATCCTTCATGCTAAATGATTACATGTTAAATGTTACAACAGTTAACCTACAATTTGTTACCTGTAGTCTATCTTCACAGCTCATTTGGGAACACACTAATGAAAGATGCCATTGATGTCATTTCAAAATTTATTTAAGGGTAACATTATATCAGTGTTGTCTAGAGCGATTTCATAATATGACACAATTGATGCTACAGAGATGTTCAGAACCTTTTATTTTAGTTTAATGGCACTGTGACGACTTAAAGCGATTCTGTGGGTCTCATAGAAATGGGGTATTTCTTGCTGGTGCAGCTACAAAATATAACACAGCGATAAGAAAATGTGCTCTTCGGTTGAAGTAAACTGACGTAGAAGGTGGTAAATATCAATAATGGTTTAGATTAATACGATCCAACTAAGCAGTGCAACAAACCCGTCCTTGTTAACGCTATCGCGAGCATGGCGGATGAAAACCGAGCGTTTACGAGCGGTTTTACGACAGCGCCCGAGCGTTCAACCAATCAGCGATCAACGCACGCGCACACTAATCAACTTTCTATTACAGAAGCACAGCAACGTTGGCCCGTATCGCGAATATCGAGTATTTTGCATAATTACATACACATTTGATTTACGCGACACGATAACGGTTTTCCATGTTTCAGTAGAACTAGTAAGGTTATGTATTTAACATAACATAACATAACATAATCTCACGCCTATATCCCCGAAGGGGTAGGCAGAGGTGTGCATTTCGACAGTTTACGTTCAGGTCCCAATGTAATAGGTGGCGAGTCTATTGCCATTAAACGGGTACTTATAAACCTGCGATAAATACACACATAACTTCGAAAAGCATCGAAAAGTTATTGGTGTGTACCATGGTAAAACCTGGGATCGAACCCGAGACGACTCAGCAGTCCATTGCTCATACCACTAGGCTACCGCGGCTAGATTATAAAACAATACAATACAAGCTAGTTAAGTATGTAGGTACTGACCAGTCCGACAGTAAGCAAACAGCCTATAACAGAAAGCCCACTTAGCGCTATCGTCGCCATTATTACCCCTGAGACCTAAAATCATCGGGAATTTACTGGTGGGCATATATGTATGTATAGAAAACTTTATGCGATAAACTTGAATATGTTATAGTATCAACTAATTAGCCTATTGTGATCCTCTGCTGGACATAGGCCTCTCCCAATGCTCCGTCCTCAGTTCAGTCTCTTCCAGCCGCTTTTTCCAAGTGGTCGGTTCACCTGGTTAGGGGTCGTCTTCTCAGGCAGAAAGGGTACTCCATCATTATTCCAATTTTCACGTTTACTTTTTGCCTTTACTTATACAGAAAATACGGAAATTCTGTGGTTATCAAAGGCTTTTCTAATACCAGGCAGAAAATGTACCGAACATATTGTATGTATACTTTGCGACAGGTTCAAAAAGAAAAAATGGTTATGGCTTCATATTACCTAATATACCTATATGAGCCGTCATATTACCAATCACCGTTTTAAAATCGACAGCACTATCGGACGGGGCTGAGTCAATAGACTACACGTATTAACAGTACTTCTAGTTAAGCTGACAATGGAGTACCTCAGGGTCCTCTACTGGGTCTATGTTATAAGATTTTGCTACGGCGATTGTTATAAAATTGTGTTACTTGGTGAATAGATTTAAGATTAGAAAAAGTGAATGCTCCGTCGAGACTTGAACTCGCGGTTAGGGACTGCCTAACTGGGGAGTGCTCTGACGAACTTCTTCTATACGTCTTACGAAATTCTATTACAGCGAAGTTTACAAAAAAACCAATAGAAAATAGTGATTAAAATGAAAAAAAAAAACTTTTTACGAAAGTCGTTACATATGACTTGTACTCCTTCAATCATTTAACCTACTAGCCTATTTCATTTATAACTGATATCAGTAACCGTTAATCTAAAACGTGTCCTTTCCCACGTCGTCGCACACATTAACAGCTAATAATAAAACAAATACTTTTTTTAATATCAAAGCTCACCAAAAACAGTATCATTAAAAAACTTTCAGCGGAGCCAGAGATAAAAGAAAAGTCAATTAATTAATCGCTGCCACTGTAGAACACACTGAAACACTTGTATTATATTCACAGGAACACAAAAGGCGAAATGGGCACATCACCATTTTAACGAACCATTGCTGCTTTTATTGTCTATCGCATTCGGCGCTTTCATACGAACACAGCAATATATTTTGTGCGGTAACTTGTGAAGTTTCACGAATTAATGAATGTTTTATATTCGTCGAATACGCCACTAACTGTCAGCGGGGAAGCGTCAAAGGCGCGTCGTAAATTAGCCGGGAAAGAAAGATGTTTCCCGCCTTATGATATTCTATCCCTTTCTCTCATATAGCGTCTCGTATGACCGTGTCTCTTTTTAGAACCAATTAGTAAAGTTTCAAAAGAAAACGTTCGATTTCATATCTAGTGTAGTGACGGTCATTTATCGATATTATTGATGTAATTAACACACTAGTGAATATAAATAAAATTAGACTATAATAATAATGAAAATTAGGTTACCTATTAATTGTAATCGATCGTTGCAATAAGCTAAATTCAAAGGAAATAGTTTATTTTCTTTATATTATTATAGTTCTAACGAGTATTTACAAGAACAAGTTTAAAGAAAGCTTTTAATAGATCTGAGACCAAAGAACATTAAACTTTTTCCTGGACAGGGGCCCTAGATAAGTGGCAATCGTTTTGTCGAATGAAATAGAATAGATTGATAAATGTTTGACATTGACATTCGTCCACGCCTGTCATAAATGTTAAAAACGTCAAAATACGTGTCATTTTAATATATTTTATTCTATTCCATTCTACAAATCGACATCCCACGAATTGCCGTTTGTCTAGTCCCCCAGCTGTTACGGACAACAAGATTGATTATTGCAGGTGACTGTACATCGATATCAAACGGGTCCAGTGTCCACCTCTTGAAGCAGATCGTTTACATAAATCTGCTCATTTTACAATTTTACATGTTATTAGATATTTCACAGTGGCACATCTTGGCACGGTGACATATCGACTTCGTGAGACGTGTTTACAAACGTGTCGCGCATCGGACACAGTCGTTTGATCATCAATGTTTTGTTGTTATTTATTTGCAAACTTTTATGTTGCAATCATGGTTGATATTTTCTTGTTCGAATTAATTTCAGATTTTCAAGTTTTTTACACTTTTCCAACATTTTTGTTGGTGTTCAAATTATTGCTACCAATTTGATTCTGAATATCTTTTCCCTTGTATTTTTATTAACCAACAATGTTGTGGAAAGTTGATAGTTATGTCGCTGTAGTCTGAGTCGTCAGATCGCTTCTGAATGTCTTCATTTAGAGTAGAAACATCGAGGTACTAACACATCGGCACTGTCCATACTCGAAACATGCAGACGTTTTCACGAAAAGCATATCACTCTATTTTAATGCATGACAGGAATCACGTCCTAAATATGCCTACCTACTTAATTAAACCCTGACATAACCATATTGGTTTCCAAAGGAAAAATCAGAGGATTACTTCTCACACTCGTATGTTTACTTTGTTTCGTGTTTTCATATCAAAATACGAATTTATCCCAGGATGTCAGAGTTTCAAAACGTCTGTTTTTCATATCGTCAGAGTTTCAAAAGGTCTTCAATTTGAAATATCAGTTACAATTTTAGACTACGTTACATTTTTCAACAGCTTTATAAATAACCTTGCTATGTAACCAGTGACTCTTTTCAAATCAATCAGGGTCTATCACATGCGAGAGATATGTCTTGATTAATCTCATCTCCGGCAATTAAAGATTCATAGACGGCGTGCGTTTGGGTCGGTTCGAGTCCGACATAATCACCTCCACCGATTTTTGGTAGGGATTTTGCGCCCTGAAAAACAGCGTCTACCACAAATATGTAGTCGCCATCATTTTGTGCTTCAGTCGATGTTCTATGACAGTCTGTTCGTATTTTTCTCAACGTCCATGGCAAGAATAATGTTTTATATGGAGCGGAAAGAGTAAAAATTTGAATTGATTTGAATTGCGATATGACATTGTAGTGTCATGAACCCTTTGACTTGGTATAAGTGCCTCTGCGGCCATCACACACAGTTGGCGCCTTTGATGTCCGCGCGCCAAGCGTGACGGACGTTCGCGGAACGCGCAAAAACTACGCACACGTGCGCCCGCGCAGCGCCAGACAGCGCATTGTCATGGTATTTTTGGGTGCTATGCAGAAGGATAAATTATTGAGGGCTTCTCATAATCGTTTCCTTAAGTTAAGTTCGAGTACAAACGTATAAAATATTCCCTGGTCTTGTTCACTGGTCGTTCGCTTGGTTGAGGATTTGGCTTCTTAGAATATTGATAATCGTATAGTCTAAACTAGGGTTGCCTGTAGTGTCTATGTCTGAACAGTCTGTACACATATTATATATAATATTCAGCACCGTTCTAATAATTGTATTGTAAGTATGCGCTTACTAAAGTGTATCGCGGTAGCCTCTAGTACGATTTATCACAAAAGTAATTGATATAATATAAACAACAATTGATAAGATTTGTTAGTAGGGTAAAACTGGCATAGGTGTCTCATTTTCAGAACTCCGAACTTTCTAAAGCAGCAACAAAAGATAGGAAGGAAGATGTCAAAGTGGGGATTTCGCCATTCTTAAGAAAAATTCTATAATGGCGGTCACTGTTGACTTTGGACTGCCAAGCTAACCATCAGGCGGAGAGCGGTCATATAAAGACACAAATATTATAAAAGAATCCTCAGCAAACTGTCGTCACAGTATGGGTAATGGACTGCTAAGACGAGTTCTCGGGTTCGATCCCAGGTTTTACCATGGCACACACCAATGACTTTTTGATGCTTTTCGATGTTATGTGTGTATTTATCGCAGGTTTATAAGTGCCCGGTTAATGGCAATAGACTCGCCACCTATTACATTGGGACCTAAACATAAACTGACGAAATGTGGGCGCTAGCACCTCTGCCTACCCTTTCGGGGATATAGGCGTGAGTTTAAGTTATGTTACTACCACTATTCTGTGTTCATATGGATTGATTTATCGTTGAGTTATATGTACCACTATGTTTAATAAGATCACTTTTTTAAAATAGAGAACACACACTTAAATACGGAGGGACAAAAGTTATCGGAGTACCTATAACAGATACCAGTGACTTTGTTTGATTCATACAGTAGCTCTATTTAATAGTACTCTTCTTAGTACTGTGTATTAAGTGTCACAGCGGCACTACAAGTGGACATAACATGTGTTGAGGCGTGACTGCGCCCGCCCACTGCACAGCTGGTGTCACTTTGATGTGTTGCCGACAACTGGCTCGCTGCTGTGGACAGGCGACCTTACTCGTGTGGGCTTTGGCGACTGGGTGACGAAAGAAACCCTACTGTGTTAATGGTTTTTCGGGGTCAGATAGTAAAATTTAAGTGTATGTGTGGACTGAGAGCCCATTTTTATTTTTGCGTATTTTTGCAGTTAAACTAACAATAGTCCTTAGTAAAAGATGTGGAAATATTTGGGTGAATTTCAACAGGTCCGTTAAAATCCTCATTTCCGTGGACTTTTTTACCTTAGGTTTTATGATTAAAAAAAAAAGTGTTTATTAAAGGTTTTGGTAATATATGTATTCTTGCTTAATATCTAGCAGATAACTAAAAAAACTAACGAGATACACGAGATTAAAAATTACGTGCCACGGCGATGAAACATGCGTGCACGGCAATGAAACAAGCGTCCACGGCAATGAAAGAAATGTGAAATGGGAATGAAAGAATCAACCACGGAAATGAAAATCCATATAAAACATAATATTTTATATAGGTACCTAATTACAATAAATACATATTTCGTAGGTTCAAAATCTGCAAAAGGAGTACAATTAAACAAAGAGAATAGAATAAAAACTCTCCGATTTTTTTTAAATTCTTCCACAACCTTTCAAACTTAACATCAAATTAACACAACAATATAGCTCTAATAACAGAAATATCAGCCTTTCAAGTTCACTAGTCTCTTTATGATTAAGTAATCTATTAACTTCGAGGAACAATTACTCCCGCAGCCTTCTTTTTAACATACCGCTCTCTTTCTTTTCTTAGATACTCCTCTCGTAATACAGGGTCGCTTCTTAATTTTTGACGTCGCTTTTGTTCGGCCAATCTTTTCCTCTCCTTTCTCTCCTCTTCTGATAATTTTGGTCTAGGCATTCTAAAAATAAACAATCCATTATAAAAATCAGACTGTAGTATATGTGTGTGTGTGTGTGTGTGTGTGTGTGTGTGTGTGTGTGTGTGTGTGTGTGTGTGTGTGTGTGTGTGTGTTTGCACGTGTGTGAGTATTTATATGAGTGATGAATTACCAAATGTTCAATCATTCTGTAAGATTAATTTGAAAATCTTTTTGTAATTGACTGTACAGTAAAAAGCTCATCAAGTCTTTCATCATATTGCAGAAGGTTAACTTGTCGAGTCCTATAATGTTAGTATTCGGTACTACCACAGTATAACGAGTAATCATACAGTATGTCATCGCCTTTGATGTTTGTAGAAATGCCGCCTCCGTCTAGATATGCAGGATTGTCACATTAGTTTTCATTTATAATTACAATTTCTGCAATATTTATTTAACTATATTTATTTAGTTTCTTTGTTCTCCCAAAACACATCAACTCACGCCAATATAAATAACTAGCTGATGCCCGCGGCTCCGCTCGCGTGGATGTCAGTTATTGCGAATTTTGGTCATTTCTCCGGTTCTACTCAACCAATTATGAACAAACCAACATTTTAAACTAATAAAATTGCATCAATATCCGTTCAGTAGTTTCAAGTCCATAGCGAACAGATTGTTTTTTTTTTTAAGATATTGGTATTTAACATGTATGTTATATTTTTACTGCAATATTTTTAATTGCTTTTTTTTATTGTTCAAAACATAACATTACATGGTTAAACAAATTTTGAGCCATCCGCTTAAACCACGAGGGTTTTTATGCGAGCGGGAGTTCGCTTATTGACATTAGCAAGTACATGAATACACTTGCAAGTACAATAAACAAGCCTTTTATAAAGGGTTTCTCTGTTACATATTTTTGCATTATAAAATTTCGGATAGTATATATTGAAAAATTCTGGTTCCGTATACATTTCTAGACTTTGGCATATAGTAAAATAAAAAACGTGAGTACAAATGAGACAGCCCTGAATCGTTAGTACCGAGTAAAATGAATGGTTCGCTCACCACGACTGCTCTGTCTAGACGGCTTTATCGACAGACTGTATGAAGTATAAATCGTTAGACTGTGGTACCTACTACCTTTATAACAGGTAAAGATGT
Source organism: Pelosia muscerda (assembly GCA_963691645.1). Taxonomy (NCBI): domain Eukaryota; kingdom Metazoa; phylum Arthropoda; class Insecta; order Lepidoptera; family Erebidae; genus Pelosia; species Pelosia muscerda. The sequence continues at coordinate 15,805,462 of OY829116.1, read as the reverse complement.
TTATAATGCCTAATCATACTATGGCGATGAAAACATAAGTCACGGAAATGAAACATCTGGCCACGGCAATGAAACATCTGGCCACGGTGATGACACATCTGGCCACGGCAATGAAACATTTGGCCACGGCAATGATTTTTTTGTCATTACCGTGTTTATTTTTTCATTGCCATAGCAAATTTTGGCCACGGAAACCACGGCAATGAAAGCACGGCGATGAAAAACAAGGCAAAAATATAAAATAACAAAAAATCCAATAATTATTCGAAGTAATAAACACTTCACAAAAATAAACAAGAGAAATGGCGTTCTACTGAATGTTTAATCAAGAGGATAAATTTATTGAAATAGAGAGTTATACCTATCCACGGCAATGATAGAAAAAATGTGCAGAAACGAAAAAATGGTATACTTACATTTATGACGCGAAAACGCAGGCACTTGTGTACGTCCTTCCACGTCGAGCACTTAGGCGGCACTAATAGGCAACGTTTAGCGCATATGAGGGGGGACGTACGTCGTTAGATAAAACAATATTCTAAAACATGTTTAGAACACGGCGATGAGAGGTAGTTCTGGGACAAATGATTTTTTATTAACCATTCGTTGTATTGTTTAAATATTTGAATAAATGTATTTCGTAACAATACTTTAACTATTCACGTATCAAATAAAACTAGGTATTAATAAAAATAACCAATAGATTTTTATCAATGAGGCATAACGTCATAATACGTGACGTGTGGACAAACACGGCAATGAAAGATTTCGAGGTTTAATATTTTTTTTTGAAGTACCTATTATCCTATTTAATAGAATATTTAGTGCTACACATAGATCACTATTTCATCTAACCAGAAAAAAATATCAGAGCATTATAACTATAATTTATAGTACCGATTTCATCGATGCCACGCAATTTTTGGCCCCGGGAAATTCACCCATTTGTAAAATGAATATTAGAGTTTGTAAAGACCTCATTCAAAAGATATATCGCTTTAAGTGGGTCCCTCAGTTCACACACGTAAGCTCCCAAATCTAGATATATAATGAGTTCACCAACAACCTTCTTTGCGTGAGTCGGACTGATGGAACTATAATTATTTGTTATACAAGGGTTACCTTTTATTTAACCTCTTGCTCAATTTTAATGACCGAGCAAGCGAAGAATTTAATGTACATATTTTTAATAGCAGTAGGTAATCTCAGTCTGCGTGAGACGTTATTCACGAGATGTATAATCTCGTGAATATAACTCTCATTAACCATAGACAGAGAATATTCTTTAATCTCTGATAGATCCGTAACAAAATGACAGATCTGTACTGATACTGGCATCTCTACGTCTTTTTTTTATTTATGGCACGTCAATTTGACTTCACCTCGCCTGATGTTAAGCTGAAGGCAAAGTCTCATGAAAGAGTGTCTACCTTTGAGTATTTCTCCTCATTGTTTCATGAAATTGATCGGCAATACGATTTGCTTGTAAGCGTATAAAAGGTGGTAGGGCGCGTGATTTGGGCTTTGACATAGGTATCGGCACCTGATTTGATAACGATAATCTACCCAAGTTTCTCGCTGGTCTGTTCTCAATAGATCTAACTACCGAACCAGCGAAAGAATAATTTTCAAATGATTTAGGTATTTGTTATAAATTATAATATTTTTGACAAATAAAAATGCAAACTTCATAAATGCTCTTTATGTGCCTAAATTGAATAAACAAAATTGATTCTTTGATTCTTTGACAAGCTAAAAATATATTGAAATATAATAAATTAACTATTTTGAACAATATCCACAATACGGGCCGGATCACGTACACAATAATTTGTTGATATAATGTATTTTAGTGTCATGCGGTAGCCTTAATGTGACACCTAAAAAGTTAGTCACTTATAAAGTCTTAATAAGTCTTATCACATATTATGCCATCAAATTAAATCCTCGGTGTATCACCACCCCAAAGCCCTTAAATCAGAGCAGTCATATAAATAAACCCGTCCCGTGCAAGTGCAAGCCGTACTCGTTTTTTCGGCGTGCCATTTGCAACATGAATATCTAGACAAGAGAACATTAGTCAACCATTTTGTACCGCTCAGCCAATTTGTAAGCGAACGACAGAGGAGTGCTGGGAGGGTTTTTTTGTTGGAACAGTCCAACATCGTTGTTTTAACCCTGCACTGCTCTCGTGAATTATATGGTGTCGACAATTCGTTTTTTTAATACAAGTAATTTGTCACAGAGTTAACTTAATAAATCTCGAATTTTAATGTGGAGCAAGATGAGGTGGTGTTATTTGTGACTTAATTTGTCACTAAGAATGTCCTAATGTCAACGTTACGGTTTAGTAGGTTTAGTTAATAAGTGTTAGTTAATGTTTATAAAAAGTAATACAACCTATCATGAAGACTACAGTCCTTTTTAATATTAGTGTATTTAAAATGAAGGTGTTTTATGTTTGAGGGCTTGCTCACTTATTTCGCCAAGGTTTTTCCCGTGTCTAATGAGATTTCACTCATTTCACCCTTGACTCTAGAGAACAGATATTTACAAACAATAAATGCAGTTACATCTTTAGGTATTGATTTATATTATACTTGTATATTTTAAGGCTCAACTAATAATAAGTACAACAAATTCAGTTAGGTATGTGCTATTAGTGTAGCAACTCTAAATAAGTAATTGAAATAACCCTCTCGCACTGATAATGATTCAAACATTTCTTAATTGTTACACATGAAAACAAACTGAACATGATCTCCAATCATTTGTTGTCGACTTTCCCGACGTGACGTCTGTCAAAGTGACAGCACGGCAAGGTACCGCTACGTCTAGCTGACGGCACGCCGCAGTGACGGCCCGGCGCGTCACTTTTACGCGAGTGACGTTCATTGGGCGGATGTAACCCGAGACTTGCGCTATGACAGTTAGAATAGTTTTCATCTGTAATAAAGTTATATTTTGAAATATGACATTATTTGTTTCAGCTGTTTCTTTTGAGTTTAATTATTTTTAACTTTTGAGAGCGTTTCATTGACTATTCATGCTTTATTCTGTTTTAAGATCACTTCAACAAATAGATAATTACGATAATTTATTCCTTTTTAATTTGTAATATTCGGGGTATAGTTATTAAAGTGCTTACATTATCCCTATCGTTGCGAATGACACTGTTTTTTTATATATGACCTTATGTAATAGTAAAGTTACTATAAAAATATTACTGGGTAACCACTTCCAACCAGGTGGTTCTAGTGGAGCCACCTAAGAGGTACCTATAACAAACTTTTTATAAGGCGTGGTATAAAACTTCCACTTTCGGTTTCTTGCCCTTTCAATAATAAAATACCTGATTTCTATGGTAGTACATTTGTATAAAATATCAAAATAAAACAGAAATATTAACAAGGCAAGTTTACGACGGGTGTCGTCTGTCCGCGTACGTCACGGTCAGCCGCGGTGTCGGACACTTCAAAGCTGGTGTCAGGTGACACTGGCCGACACTAAACGGAAATTTTAGTGACGTAGGGTTAGATTTAAATTGACGAGTTCTAAGAAATATCGAGGCATATTTGAGTGTTAACTACGGTTGTACGAAAATCGTGGTTAGTTATTGATCAATATAATGTACAGTGCACCAGCATTTTTTATACCACTTGTTACCGTGGCCTGGAGGACGTTTGCAACACCACGGGCGCTACACTCGTGCTGCCGAATCAGTAGAAGCAAGGGGAAGGGAGGGGAAGGGTTAAGAGAGTTTCTGTGTTGTCGACAGATAGCACAAAACCTCGCCAATGAGCTCTATTTGCCCTATTTTCTGCTGTAATCACAACACAAGGTTATTATTAGCCACGGTATTCTGTAGGCTCTGTATTTGCTGTAATATGACGATGAATTTAAATTTCTGCACATTTTTCACTGTAAACTAAACATTAATTCCTATAAAGTTTCAAGTGCTGTAGGGGGACAAACTGATTGATTTTCTAGCTATATCATACTAAACCTTCCGTCACCTTTGTCCGCAGACCCCAGCGCGGCAGCGATGGGCAACCCCGGTGTCGGAGGTGCTGGCGCCCAGCAGTACGGAGAGGTGAACCAGCTAGGGGGGGTGTTCGTCAACGGCCGACCTCTACCGAACGCGGTGCGGCTACGGATAGTGGAATTAGCGCAATTAGGAATAAGGTAAGCTCTCCTATTGATTGAAACCAGGAAAAGTGAACGTGTTAGGCGGGACTTGACTTGAACCCAAGACTGCTTATTTGTTAAGCTTGGTTTATCTACAGGAATGAAACTTTAGAGACCATAGTTTTCCTGCACCTTACTGTAATGGTTGGTTGACTTTGCGATCTTCATCATCATTTTTATTTTATTTATGGCAGGCCTGATGTTAAGCTGCACTCAAAATCTCATAAAAGAGGGTCACCATTGCAAATACGTACAGTGCTACAATGATGGCGCTCAGCTTGACGACCTCATCAGATGCTTTTTCACGCCCCGCTTAAAGGACCCGGGACTGTAGGATGGGCTGCACCAGAGACTTGTCGGTCAATTAACAGGTGTGCTGGCTTATTGGTGAAATGGGCTTAATGGTATTCTTACCATTGAGAGGTCGCGGGTTCGAATTTTAGCCATTACAATACCAACGACTATTTGAATTCATTTCTAACGCAAATAATTTAGTTTATATAAATATATACATACTTATACACGCTCACGCCTATTTACATTACGGGTACGCAGAAGTGAATTTAAACTCACGTTTCACCAACATTGTCTTCGGTCCCATGTAAGAGCCATGTATCTGATACTGAACCTAGGCTATACATAACTGTTTGATTCAAACAACCTTATCTCTTAGTCGCCTTGTAAGATACCGCATTGAAAGAGTTGAGGTGACCGAACTTCTATTTGCCCGGGAATTAAAGGAACAGAAATAGTTACTTGTAATTTTAGTTGCCTTATAAATATATTTAATATTTGCAAATCCTCGAAGGGGTAGACAAAGGTGAGGCGTATTAACAGTACCATCTACATTTCTTGCCAATTATGATTTTCGATCCCCTAATAAGTGGCGAATGCCGCCAGGCGGGTACTTTTTGGACAACACGTGATTCCCCCCACGTTGCATGGAGAACCGCTCTTTATTTTTCTAATTTTGTAAAGTATCGTTCCTGAAGATTGTTTCATTTGCCACCAGGCCATGCGACATAAGTCGACAGCTGCGCGTATCACACGGATGCGTGTCGAAGATCCTAGCGCGGTACCACGAGACTGGCTCCATCCTGCCTGGAGCCATCGGTGGATCGAAACCCAGAGTTACCACACCCAAGGTAAGTGTCCTTACCGTCAACTCTGTAGGTAACTCTACTTGAGCCTGAACCTGAGGTACTCTTTTTAAATTGGTTGTTCGGAAAATTAAGGAAAATTAAATTTAATTAAGGTTTCTTGGCTTTTGACGACTGCCGTCACTCTTAACACCGAAGAAAGTCTGCGTTAGATCGATCTTAGCTGGCATTCACTAATAATGTACACCAATAATGTATACTAATGTATACAAATAATGTACACCACATGTATTTTATTTAAACCATTCTTATGTATGATCATTATAAGACCCCGTTCTACCATAATAGATGAACTACCACCAATTCAACTTCTTCACTCTTGAATTATTTTATTGTGTTTTGTGATGTAGGTACCTTGAGAATCATAATTCTCAGTTCGAGTGTTTAATACTTTCATCATACATTGCTTTCTTAAATTCAGCCAATAGCATCATTGTACAATATCAGAATTGGCACTGCTAGTGCCCCTTTATCACTTTAGTGACAAGTGACACATGACCCGGCACTTCTGCGCAGTTGCGAATATTTAAAAACATTATAATCAAAGTACCAGTGCCACAAAATATTGTTATATCACTATACACTTTATCTCACTCTGAAGGCCACTTTTAAGGAATGTGTCAATCAATAACATGTATGATGCAATTGTAAGTGCTACTGTAGATCATACAAGATCACTTGTAGGTTACAACTGGAAATTAAAAGAAATTCTGTAGGGTAAAATGAACATAACATAACATAACGTAAACTCACGCCTATATACCCAAAGGGGTATTCACCCACATTTCGCCAGTTTATGTTTTGGTCCCAGTGTAATGGGTGGCGTGTCTGTTGCCATTAACTGGGTCCTTATAAACCTGCGATAAATACACACTTAACTTCGAAAAGCACCGAAAAGTCATTAGTGTGTGCCATGGTAGAATCTGGGATCGAACCCGAGACCTCGTCTCAGCAGTCCATTACCCATACCACTAGGCTACCACGGCTCTGTTTTAGTTGTTTAGTTTTAGTGTAAAAGAAACCAATCTAAAAGGTACCTTAATGGTCTAGAAACCATATTTAATGCAGTCGTGTTATGAGGACCATTGTTAACCATCTATATATTTCAGGTGGTGTCCTACATAAAGCAGCTCAAAGCGAAAGACCCCGGCATCTTCGCGTGGGAGATCCGCGACCGGTTGTTGGCAGACGGCGTGTGCGATAAGTACAACGTCCCCTCAGTGTCCAGCATCAGTCGCATCCTGCGCAACAAGCTGGGGGGCGGCGCGCTGTACCCTGTGCCGCCCTTGTACCCCGTACCTCCTCAGAGGTGCTGGCCCCTCCATCAACCTTATGACTACTACGTATATCTACAGGTACAATTTATCCATTTTTAGTTTATTCAAATTCTTGTTCAGTTAATTTTATATTTCTACTAGCAGACCCGCGCAACTTTGTCTGCGTCATCCCGTTTTTGCAACATTTTTCATTCCTGCCACCTGTTGGTCGTAGTTGGTGAATCTAGTAATATGATTATATCACTAAACTTGGACTGTTTTATAACTATATCCCTAGTGAGATAGTAATGAATCGTTTTCGTATAGGTAACTATGTTCCGGTATATGATTGTATCCCTAGGGATATGATTATATTACGGCTATAACTACCTCACTGCGACATATACATATAAACCGTCCTCTTTAAACATTCTATCTATTAAAAAACTTCATCAAAATCCGTTGCGTAGTTTAAAGGAGTTAAGCATACAAAGGAACATAGGGACAGAGAACGCAACTTTGTTTTATACTATGTAGTGATAGTGATTTTCTTTTAGTCTGTATCTCTAAATAATCAATTATCTCTTTTGTTACCAGGGTAGACAGCATGCAGCCGGTAATCCTCATGCATTGCCCCATCCCCACCAGCAACCTCCACCACCTCACCATGCGCACGCGCATGCGCTTTGACACGCGCGACTCACCAACCATGAGCGGTGATCACCACCACGCCATTTCTCAAGTGTAGTGTCAGTGATAACATGGTGCAAATGATTTTGACAATTCGCGACTGAGATTAGTAGACTAAGGTTATATCAGTTGGAACGGGTGCGTTGTTTGGTGTGAATGTACCCGTAGTCCGACCGTGTACAGTGTAAGTGATAATGTGGTATAAACAGATTTTAGTGATAATAATGATTGTTGATAAAAAGAAGTATTACGTTATTGTATATACGATACTGTTGAATGTAAGATATAGAATATATTATTTAGTGAGCTTAACTTTTTATTACTGAAATTATTGTGGTTGTGTGCGAAGGCCAAATCCGTCCTTCTAGTTGAAGGTTCAGAATATCCTTCATCTGTGCCGGGTGCAATTGGAATACAACGCTGGCGCTGTTATGATGTTGGTTGGATTAAAAATTCTGATAATATCCTTATGTCCTTTTACCTTTCGTGACACCTTTGCTACGTGAAAGTCTGTTTTCATAACAACACTATATTATATATTTCAATCTTTCTTTACTCTTAAAATAGTGTGAAAAGTAATCGAACGGGACGGATATTTGTGTACTGTATCTTGTACCTAATATAAGTGTAAACTCTAACAAATTACTCAAATTAATATATCGACTATATTAAGAGTGGTCCCACATGGTTAAACAGTATTTTGACCCATTTTATCCATTTAACACTAGTACCCTGACGGACGTTGACGGTCTGTATCTCACTATAGAAGTAAAGTACGATTGAAATAATATCACTTTTAAGACCCCTGATTAAAGAACTGGAATTCAGTGAAAATATAATCAATACAATAAGTTTTGCGTTAAGAAAAAGTAAAATATATATCTTTGAATAATTTGTTTTTTCCAAAAACATTTGCCGTTGCCGCCATGATCATTTTTATTGGTGAATTCCAAAACATTTAAGTTATTATAGAATAATTCTACATAACATAAACTCATGCCTGTATCCCCGAAAGGATAGGCATAGGTGCTAGCACCCACATTTCGCCAGTTTATGTTTAGGTCCCAATATAACAGGTGGCGAGCCTATTGCCATTAACCGGGCACTTATAAATCTGCGGTAAATACACACATAACTTCGAAAAGCATCGAAAAGTCATTGGTGTGTGCCATGGTTAAACCTGGGATCGAACCCGAGACCTCGTCTCAGTAGTCTATTACCCATACCACTAGGCTACCGCTGTATTCTACAGCAGCTGTATTTAACCACTGTATGCAATAATGTTTGACTAGATGATTCACATGCGTAGAACCGTGGTTTCCGTAAAATGTGGTCGTAAATAACTGGAGCGTGTGCTTACTGCAGTTTTAATTTGAATTTAGGCGCCAGCAGTTGGAAATATTCATCTGTCTGTTGAAGATGAGTCGAGTTCCCAATTCTATAACGCCGCGTCTACATTTACGTAACATTTTATCGTGACCGTATCAGAAGTGCGTGTCAATCGCGTAACTGCATGATAGCTGAGCTCAAATGAAATCATCGATCGACCGGTAGCCGTATCAGCACAAATCTAGTTTGTGTGCCCATGTGCCACAAGTTGTTACGTCCACACTCAACGACATGTCCTGATGCCTCGCTGTCTGGTCCACTGTTTAATGTCCCAAATCTGGACGCACATTTACAATTCAGTACAATTTTGCTCCAGTTAACAAAAATCAAATACCTTTTAAATATGTCACAGATCCTACTGCTCTGCTCATATTACTGCAACGGTCCATGAAGAGAATGGTCAAAATAAGTGTCTAAGTTTTTCACATTATCTCTGATAGAAATTATGAACCAACTTGGGCAAGCTTTTTTCAGTTAACACTTGTATTTAGATGAAGTCTCTTAAAAATTTTTGCCTGTTGTCAAAGGGAAAATATCGTCATTCTGTGGTAGACCAGCAGAAGTGGTATAACCTGAGGTTGATGCTTTCCAAACCAATTTCGACTATGTCACCGTCTTCAGTTGCTGGGCTGTTACGGATACTGGTGCGTCCTCACATGACTGATATACCCAATTTTAGCTGTGAACGTTCTTGTACAGTTGCTACACGTGAGGACGTCGTTAGCAAAATTAGGTTTACTCATAATGTTTTCTCTTTTCACCTCAAGACCGCGCCGCAAAAAAAGAGGTCTACCTCAAACAGAGTTACACTTTTGCCTTTGTTCAGAATGCCTGACAGCTTGGAATTTCCATGTTGAGGGCTACATCTCGCACCCTTTATGCCTCTTTAGCACATCCAATAACTCAGAACCTCCTGAGAGTTTTGAGAAACATCATGATGGAAATATATTGTATTATTTATTTGCTGCGGTAACCCAACCTGTGAATTGTTTCATGCTTAGTCGTTTTTTTATTCCTGATCGTCAATGAATGATTCTACTGTACCTGGTTCGAAGGGATAGTTGTCACGAGAAGGTTTTGAAGTTATCAAAATCTCTATAACGATTGTATTGATTCTAGTTCTATAGTGCCGAAACGATAGATGGTCAAGGTATAGGAGAGAATATCATTTGGTGCAAATGAAAAATTACATGTATTTTACGCAGTTTGTAGTAAAGTACGTAAACAGCGTGTTACAGAAAGCTGTGGTCATATTTAAGGCTCGTCACATATACCACTTAAGTAGGTCCCGAAAAATTTCGATACTAAATTATTAGGATTTTAATAAGTCACCGATAACTAATTACCTAATTAACGCTGTATAATTTATCTCATTTGGGTGGGATGCAATTATATGTACCTACTTGAATAAATTGAAGTACATAAGGCATATAAAGTATACCTACACAAAACAAGCGCCTGGTCAGCAAATTTATTTGATTGAAACAAGATGATTTCTTTTTAAGATTGATCTTATTTAAGATGAAACTATACTACTACTGTACTGTATATATTCAAATAGAGTCACCTCTGTATTTTAAAATAATTGTTCTATATTTATAAGCACCTTTGGTTAAAAAGTTAAGCTTAGATGTTTATAGAACTTAGCTTAGATATGTACATGTATTTATTATTGTAGATATTATATTATTTGCTGATATGCACTACTGTGGAAGAGTATTCAAACTGCAAGGTGTAAATATTCTTACAAATTAATAAAAGTACTTACATATTCTTATAATAAATCTTGACAGAGTACATGTGTGTAACATATTTTTCTTGTTATTTTAAATTAAAGCACAAGTTCTTAAGAAAGTTTTTAATGAATAAAATTAAGAAAAAAATATCAGCAACGTTATTAATTTTACCGAAGGTTTTGAATATTTCACGCTCCCAATTTTGAATATACAACTTGATTTCAGTTTTACCTGTATTAAGTATAAAAATGGCAAACGTATTTCGTGATGAATAATGTTGTTACGTGTACACGATGGGGTGAAGGAACAGAAAACAAATAAATAAGTCGATAATATTGATTTCTTACTATAAATGATACGAGTTTTTTTCATAATCTAGAGTCAATAAGTTCCATTAGGAACCAAGAGGCTAAGTGAGTCTTTTCCTCTGCTGCACCATTAAGTCTTGGAATTCCTTACCAGCGCACGTTTTTCCTTCTTCCTATAGTCCCGGGTCCTTTAAGCGGGCGTGAAAAAGCATCTGATGAGGCCGTCAAGCTGAGTGCCACCATTGTAACACTGTACATGTTTGCAATGGTGACCCTCTTTCATGAGACTTTGCCTTCAGATTAACATCAGGCGAGGTGAAGTCAAATTCACGTCACATAAAAAAAATCACACAGCTTCTCAAATATATGTTGTATTCTTATAAGTAACATGTCTGTTATAGTCTGCATTGTGAGTAGTTGTGAGTGAGTGAGTGAACATAATAACTCAGAAGTGATATTTAGTGCAGCAAACGCATCATCATCATGAACTTATAGTTCTCATACAAATATTGCCGTCAAACTATTGTTGAAGATACTGTACAAACTAGTTATAGTTTACAAGATAACTATTTAAATATTAGATATACCTATTGGTCAAAATATAGAAAATAAATTGGTTTGTTCATATAATTTTCTTTTTTTTATTCAGTAAGTAGGAATCTTTGAAAGTAGGAAATTGGTTTTATACGACGACACCTCATTTTTAGATTACCTACTAAAAACTGTCTCTGTTTTACCCATAGAACTCAAATAAGTCTCTAAGTAAGTTCTATGGTTTTATCTAAGTGCAAAACTTTCTAAAAAGATTCACGTTGTAGAGATGATCAGTGCGGTAGAGCGCATGCTATTGCTATGCTTTGCTTTGGTTAAGTAAACTGAACTTGACTGGAATCTAACTTCCCTTGGTTTCCTTTCCGACGACACGCTTTTATGGAAGCAAACCTCGCCTTCCAACCCTGAGGAATGCCTGAACCGCAGTCTCTCCCTCACTCTTAACCACCCAGTAGCCTCTACAAAGTACTTCTGATAATATCACAATCACAAAAAGATGTATCGTACGAGAATCTAGGTGTCTAGCAAGCAGCCACCGCGCACGAATTCAATCACCACACAATTACAAACCGTTCATTGATTATGCCGCACAATAGCAGCCACAAATAATACCTCTATATTTAGCCCAAAGCGATTTTAATTACACCGACACACTGTGACATTTCATTAAAAATTCACTGACTAATTGAATGGCGGCCACAATACGAATCTGCGCCGTCCCAAATCAGCTTTACAACCGACAGCAATAAACAAACGGATATGGCGTACAAATATCGTCTCCGGACACGAATTACCAATTAAATCCCTGCTTTGTTTCGAATTTAATACTACCTAATCCGAAATTTTACTGTATTAATAACAAAATTTTATGATCGCGCGGGAAAACGTGCAGGGGCAAAAAATAAGATGGCGACGAGCGCGCTGTTAAATGACATTTGACGCCTCCCGCCGGCAGCGGCGTGCCGACGACTCCAGGGCTGGCCGGCTGCCCGAACCTTACCATTAACTTGACCATATTTATATAAAAGCATACGAATATGGCATGTTTGATATTAAATATTCATTATCGCAGCTAGCAGGGCACTGAAACTGTGACTGAAAAGTCGTATACGGGGTTCGCAGTACAGACGACAGGCGCTCTCAAAATGTTTTTTTTTTTTTCATTGCCCAAATCAGCATGCTAAGTAATGGATTTTGATCCTTAACTGGGGAATTACCTATTAGATATGTACCCTAATTATTGAAATTGACTCAGTAAGTATTGGATTTTTGATTATTTTAAATGTAGCTGGAGCAACGTTGCAGGCATTGTCAACGGTTAATCAAAGGCGTATGTTAAATAAGGTAAGTAATATTTTATTAAATGTAATCCAAATTTTCATATACTCCCTGAAGAGTTAGTCGACCGTTTTAAGATTTACTTAAATTATACCTGTGCGTGTCTCGTAGGTGAAAAATTACAGTAGGTAAGTAATTGGACCCCACAAGCTCTCTCTGAAGGTGAACGTGGTCATAATGTAGGTATATTTACTCATCTATTAGTAATAAGAGATTATTTGCTGCACGATATTTGCGTTCATTTAACGAACTTCAAATAAAAGACATTCCGTTTGTTCTAATAGTTTCTTTTTTATCTAAGTCATGAAGTATTTCTGTGTAAAGTAAAACTGGGATGGAATACCCACGTTTCGAGAAAAGTTATTCTAAAAAATATGTACCTACGTATTAAATTCCATGAACTATTTAACTTTAAGCCAAAAGGTTAAAGCTTGTTCGAATTTCTTTTAACTTCTTTTCTTTAATATTTTTATATTCAGCTCGTTGATTGACTTTATCGCGATGTATGGTTAAATGGTAAGGACCTCCATTTCAGCTATTCTTCTAACGATATTTAATGGAATTAAGACAGAGATCTTGTATGGGACTCTACCAAGATCTTAGTCCACCGTATCAGCAAGCCGGTACACTCGAACACAGACTCTCCCTACGGGGTTACGGGATACAAAATTTGTCCAAATAGAAAGGAGAAAGAGGAGAAGTATTTACACGAATTCGCCTTACAGTCAGCCCAGCCCTGCCCAGGCGATGTCGTACGGCAAGCGAAACATAATTAAAAGACCGCAGCCCGCGGCAGCTTTGTGCGCCCGCGCATATTTCGCCCCAACTTATAACACATACGAATTATATTATGTTTATACGATTTATACTTAATAATTTTGTACTGACTTGTACCTGGTGATACTATCTCGCGCTACTATTGACTAAGGCCAAGAGGGCCGTGTGTTGTTGGTTGCCTGTGGATCTTAGATCATATTCTACACACTCTCCGAGGCAAAGTCCCTCCTTAGGTTGAGAGATTCCACACTGCTGTTCAATGCGGGAATGTCGAAGATCCTCAGCCCACGCTTATGCACCGAGTTGGAGCGGTCAAGCTGGTATGATGGTGCACTGGCAAAATGGTTATAGTAACCCATATGGATATGGACCCGCACTTGTGCCTGGTAAGCAAGGAGTCTTTCTCAATAATAAATCAAGTGAAATTAAATGAAAGTCTCAACCTAGATTCCATTCCATTTGATCCTCTTGGTAATGGCAGTGGTGTCTAAGATGCGGTCAGCCTCACGTCGAGACGTCACGTCACGTTATTTGGTTGTACTTACTTACCATGCCAGTCTCTAATCATACATTGTGTATAAATAACTTGATCAGTGTCAAGTTACCGCTAGTTTGTATTGATAGCACAAGTAACTATTAAGTAAACAAATCGAAAACATTATACTTACTTAAGTACTCGTACTTAAGTCACACAAACAGTAGATTACGTCTTTATCGGTTGGTTAACCATTGATAAAAATAAATAAGTACATTGTGCATAAGTAGTAAGAATACCTATCAGGACAGGATGCATTACCGGAATCCCTGTCCACTCTTTGCAACACACCGCTGCCGCACGGTTCACCAATATATCGCTTAGTTGATATAAATAATCGAAACTTCATATTCTATAGATATCACGGCAACGCGATCTAGTGTCTTTAGAAGTAAGATACTTAATCGAAATTTTATATTTATTCATTAATTCATCATTCGTTTTGTTTGTTTATAACGCATTCGGTTTCCCCCTCTGATACCCGCTACTACTTGATTAAGCTGTGATAAATGTTGTTACGTTTGTGTTACGTTACTGTTTCTTTACACAAAAAAAAGTTTTTTTTTATACCACTTAGGTGGCAGACAAGCACACAGCCCACCTGATGGGAAGCAGTCACCGTGGCCTATGGACGTTTGCAACACCAGAGGCGTCACACACGTGCTGCCTATCCTATAGAAACCTTCTAATGCCCTTCTTGAAGAACCCTATATTGTAGTCGCTTGGGAAATCCACGGCAGGGTTCATTCCACAGTTTGAGCGGTTACCCGGTCTACCTAATGAAAGTCGTTCTGCAGACTCTGTAACAAACTTTTAATGTTCTTCTTGAAGAATCCCATAAAATAGTCGCATGAAAGAACTATAGTGGAAGAAAGTTTACGTAATAATGATACTTCATATCATTACCTATTACGTAAACATTATTCAACTAAAGTTTAAATTATTACGAAGCATTCCCATACTACGAAATGATTGTCCGTGTATCCCGGGTCTATCAGCAAATTATTCAAAAGACAGCTGATCAACAAGCGATTTATTTCAATAGTGAACCTGCTAGCTCAGGAATGCGGTTATTATAACGACGACTGCACATCTATAGAAATTTGCAAATTAACAAAAACTGATCAGTTTTTCTGTATCAGTGGAGCGCGACGAATGCTCAGTAAACATTATTCCACTAAAGTTTAAATTATTACGAAGCATTCCCATACTACGAAATGATTGTCCGTGTATCCCGGGTCTATCAGGAAATTCTTCAGAAGACAGCTGATGAACAAGCGGTTTAGCTCAATAGTGAACCTGCTAGCTCAAGAATGCGCACATCTATAGAAATTTGCAAATTAACAAAAACTCATCAGTTTTTCTGTATCAGTGGAGCGCGACGAATGCTCAGATGTCCCTCGCGGCGCACGTGGTCGCGGCCACTTTGTAACGCGAGCCGACCCGCCCCGCCCCGCTCTGACGCATATTGTCGCGATGGCGCCTGCAGCCGGGCTCTAGAGGTCATGTGGAAATAATGGGGAGTTACAAGTGACCTTCAGATAGTGTGTATAAAATATGTTAGCGATATTTCTGTTTAATTTTATTCTGCTACGGACGGGGCGCGGGTTCGAACCCCGCTCAGTGCAAAAAGTTGTATGCATGAACATGGATGTTTGCACTGGTCTGGTCGTGCTTTGGAGAGCACGTTAAGCCGTTGCCATGCAAACGTCTATGGAAGTCGTTACGGATAGTTAGAGCCCTCAAAACTCTAATTTGGAACTTCGATAAGTAATGCCATGGGTATTGGACCATTGGTTGTGGAGGTCAAGTGGCAGTCGCTTCACGGAAAATATCGAAGTTCAGCCGCATTACAATTAGACTGGAAAGTCGACCCAAACTGTGTTAGGAAAGGGTACAGAGAATGATCATTTCTGTTTATTTTAAATTAGGTTAACTTAAAAGCGTCGCTAACAGGGAACAGGACCCCGATTCTACTAGTTCCTAACCATAGTCACACGACAGAGATTACAAAAACTGCCAGGGAATTTCGGCTTTAAGCTCAAGCATAAAGTTGAAAATAAATGAAAAAGAGTTTATTAAATCGTTTCATTCACTCTATAATATAGCATTTAATTTTGAACTTTAAGCTTGTGAATGTGGAGTACAAAATTAAATGGCATTTTTTGTAATCTCAGTGCCAGTGCAGTTGACAATGGTTGACAATTAGGTAGAGAAATAAGTGATAGTTGATTCTCGGCGAGAATTCTGCCCGACAAATGAGCATCGCTGAGCAAGAATTATTTTTGAAAACGCAGTGACAAACTAGCGGACAGAGACCATGGAGGGTATATACGAGTATGTTTAGACGAAGCCTTCACAAGTGTAAACGTTCAGAGATCAACGATAATAATACCTATGTCTTTTGTTTAGATGGAATTTTGTACTTATTGTATGTTTGTTGAGCTCGTTTCCTCGCAGGCGGCGGGACCCGTGCATTTAGCTATAGGACTTTGTTTCTTGCTAAAATTCATAAACGACTGTTGATATCTTTTGATTATGTTGATCTGATCATACTTACATCTTACATACCTGGTATAAGGTTTAAACAGTCCGCTGGATCCACTAAGGTTTTCTTTTCTTTTATAGAACCTTAAAAAAGCGCTCATCAGAGAACAACTTTCAATTTAGGACTTGATTGAAAGTACTACAGCAAAAGGACAACGTAGGTACTTGTATATTTCGTGCGAGCAGTAGTTGCAAGCTTGCGATAACAAGTGTACATTCGTCACTGAACATTTAATCACATATGGCCTCCAGCAGTAGGCAGTAGGCGTCCAATGATCGGATATTATCTAAATCAATGCTCATAAAATTGTGTAACGTTATGTTTTCATTAAACCACTGTGTATAATTCATTTTTGAGATAAACATACGTTCACAGGCAGAACAAAACATTAACTGCTTTACGGAATCGTTGTTTCATAGTTTACAAATAAGATCTTCGTCATCACCCTTAGCTGCTGGAACAAATAGGCTACCTATCTACCTAGTCGCTCCCGAAAAAGTCGAGATCTAAGTCAAAATCAAGTGGACCTCAGACACCAAAGAACATACAAGCTGAGGATGTAATTGGGAATAACGCTGTGTTTATTTATTTCAGTGCGGTTCGATTCCGGCACAGAGAGTGATGTTCGTGGGGATTCCCACGTGAAATTACGGGGTATTTTTATTGGATACTTCGAAGAGTGGACACTGGAATTTCGTATACTTATTTCTTCAATCCCATCCATCATCGAAAGACCAAAGCACGGTAATAAGATAGTATTACCGTGACCAAAGGCACGGCGACGTCGCGTCATCAACACGTACAGTTACCTGCTTATATGTTAATTGTATCCGTGTGATGGTGGAAAGCGAATATCACCATTATCTCATGCGAAGGATCTTAAAGGCGAAAGAAGTAAAAATAAAAAGACAATAACGAAAGCGAGAGAGCGAAAACTCGAAATATAACCCTGTACCTACCAACCCTACTGGGCAGCGTGGAAAAAATAGGTCCAAGCGTGCAAACGTTGGTAGAGGCCTATGCCCCGCGATGATTGATTGATCGATCTTGTCCTGAAATGAGTGAAACGTGCTATGCATTTCTTACAGTTGAATATACCATGTACAGATTGTACAGTAGGTGCCTACACGTCTTTTGGGTATCATTGCGGAGGATAATTTAAATATCACAGTTTGTTATCATTATCGTCATCATTACATAGTATAAAATAAAGTCACGTTCTCTGTCCCTATGTCCCTTTGTAGGTACGCTTAAATCTTTTAAACTACTCAACGGATTTTGATGCGGTTTTTTAATAGGTAGAATGGTTAAAGAGGAAGGTTTATATGTAGGTATATAACATCATGCTGCAACCAACTGGTGCGGTTCAGAAGTGAAAAATGTTGCAAAAACGGGGTGACGCAGACGAAGTTGCACGGGTCAGCTAGTAGGTACATACTAATAACAGTTACTACTAGTTGAGGAGTGGGAGCTGCTCTGTTCAGCACGTCCTATGGATCGTGCTGACTTGCATTATTCTTACTATGGCAGAGGTCGTGATTTCCTAATTTATAACATTATTAATTGTACTTCATACTTCCTCGTAGATAGGTATCTTTCGAGGATACCATAGGGTGCTACGATGGCGCGTGGCGGAGGAGCTCTAATCCATCCAGAGTACCAACAATGCCTTAGAGTCTTCAAGTTTGATGTGAATAGTTTTCCTTCGTTACTATCCCAACTAGTAAGACTATGGTATGTGGTGGCGTTTGTTCATTGGGAAGTCGAAGAAATAGCTTATGTTTCTATAGCATTGAAATTTTTTTCAACTATAGGAACCGCTATTAATCTTACTAAATAGATCATTTGGTATATTTAAATTACACTATATTATAAATAATTTATTGTATTGGTATTATAAGAAATATGTATAAGATTATTTCAAGCTATACTAACTATTACCTAAGGTCTATTAGTTTATAATCCACGATTCGTACTATTGTTTTAGCTAAATGCAGTGATACCATGGAATTTCCGTGCCCATCTGGGTAAAAATTGCTTAAAAATAATACAATAAAAAGCTTGAAAAATAAATAAAACAAATATACTTGTTTGCGGACAGTGCCATCTATGGTTGAAAAGCCACTACTATTTAACTTCAAACCCAAGTAACTTCATGTACCACGTGATTCATCTACTCTTCGCCAGATGGCACTACTAATATCATTATTGATCGAATGCATCTTATTATTTTCTTGAATATTTTGCACAGAAATGATATAATATTGTGTTCTTTTTCGTTAATATTTCAATATCAAGGATTTACCTATCGCCCTTGCGCGATGTGCGGTAACCTTGCGATACGCGCAAGGTGTATCGGTCAAGTGAAGTTATCGTGTCTCTGTATCAATGATTAACTATTATTTGCGAAAGCCTCTGTGCGCACGGCACTAATAATATTTAGTGCCGAGTGAACTACACTTAAGGGTATATTTACTTTTATAATTTACCATCTTCATCGGATCTCAGGGGGCGCAGATTCAATTCCCGTTATGTGTAATGCATGTCTATTACATTTGCAATGGTTTGGTAGGTTCTAATTAAGTTTGTTTATCCTTTTTTCTTTTTTTTATAGTGCGAAAAATCCCCACGGATACCTCCCGCCTGAGCCGGTTGGGGAGGTTAAAACGCACGTCGTCTTTGGGAGTTGCCGGAGGTGAGATAGTAACCAACATATCCCTCGCATCCTGGTAGACCCCTTCCTCCTTTTTCGAAATAGCCCCCTTCAGGTGTAGGGACCACGGTGTCCCAGTCTAGCCCCCGAATGTAGTCAAGCGCCACCGCGGCCTGATTCTGCTAGGATGACGGGCGGCCACCCATCACCCCCAAGTCTGTTTATCCGCATTTTAGGACCCATCATAAGAAAAACTACATCATCGATGCTTAATTTGGGTCTAGATAGCGTGCGTAGAATGTTGTAGGATATTCATTTATTTATCTTAAATACTGTTTGGGTAAGAGGACGATTTATGGAACCGACTGCCGCTGACCTTCCCACTCCGAAAGAAAAGCCCGCGTCAAGGCTTTACCTGACATTTTGTACTGGCTTGGGTCTCGTAGTGTATCTGTGGGTACCGGCAACATTCGCTTCATCTTTTTATAGGCCTGTGGCAGGAATGAACAAGGCCCACCTAATGGAAAGTGTACACCGTGGCCTATGGACGTTTGCAACACCAAAGGCGTCACACTCGCGCTACCGACCCTGCAGAAATATTCTAATGCCCTCCTTAAAGAACGTTCACAGCTTTTCATGCGCTGTCATCTACTTTCCTAAAAGCCTTTACTCGATGGACCCACTCTTGTCTAGAGCTGTCTTTAAAATGTCTATAATGAACTAAATAAATAATATCCAGGCAACATGAACCTGTCGGAAGGTTACGCGAATACCATTATTGAAATAAAACTGATCTTACAGAGTCACCCCTTGACTTCTACTATAGGTAAACTAACAGAAACGTTGGGCTCAGTGTGACTATATCAACAATACAAAATGCTTTAAACATACTTTGAAAATAGTTTTTAACATAACATAAACTCACGCCTGTATCCCTATATGCCTGGGTAGGCAGAGGTGCTAGCACCCACATTTTGCCAGTTTATGTTTAAGTCCAAATGTAATAACCGAGCCCTTATAAACCTGCAATAAATACACACGTAACTTCGAAAAGCGTCGAAATATCATTGGTGTGTGCCATGGTAAAACCTGGGATTGAACCCGAGACCTCGTCTAAGCAGTCCATTACCCATTGGTATGGGTAATGGACTGCTGAGACGAGGTCTCGACGACGGTTCGATAGGGTACCACGGCCACATAGTTTTTAGATATATCAAAAATACAACAATACAATTTTGAAAGTTCAAATGAGTATTTTCTTAACTGAAACATGAAACATACGCTTGCCCTTAATAGCTGTGCACGCGGCACCACTCAAATTCTTTATCAACAGCTTTAATATCAATTATCATTGATACAGGCGACAAGTGGCGGATCGGCAATCATCAGCCGCGGTCGCGCCCGGCAACCTGCGCCTGCGACGATCATTAATCACCGTGCGCGTCATTCTCACTGTTAATCTTACGAAATCTTAATGTACTATTATTGATTATATATTCTAATTAAAATTGTGACGGATCTGTTTCTGATATCCAACAATGACTCTCTGCATGAACACAAATAATAAAAATGTTGGTGGAACTGCTAGTGCAATGAAAATATTAAATATTGGTTGGCATAATATTGGTTTTAATTTTTCAGCAGGCCATTGCTTGGAAAGTCAAACAATGAACAGAACTGAATCATTTAATGCTAATTTATTCCCAGGAAATAGTTTCGGTACGATGATGATTGTCAAGGCCTAAGACTAGGTCTATTTTCTTGGTCTGGCTGTGCGTTGACATGGTCCATATTATCAGATTACCAGACATAGCTGTTAATAATAAGATGAATATCATATATTTTACAATTTAATCTA
Organism: Pelosia muscerda; assembly: GCA_963691645.1. Lineage (NCBI taxonomy): Eukaryota > Metazoa > Arthropoda > Insecta > Lepidoptera > Erebidae > Pelosia > Pelosia muscerda. The sequence continues at coordinate 15,784,474 of OY829116.1, read as the reverse complement.
GGAAAACACAGGTTAGAGAGTTTTTTTTTAACAAATAGGTCAAAACTCAATAAAGAAGGCCGTGACAGAGTGGACGCCGGTACTGAATAAAATAATGGTACGACTGGGTTCCAAAATAGAGTTTTGAGTGCGACTGAGAGTACCCCGGAGAGTTCCTTCAATTCATAATGAGATCTTGTAATTACAAGCCATGATGTATACCTACTTCTGATTAACACGGAAAGAGAAAAATTTATTGTTCTACCTATCAACTAATCTATGAATTCTTGTATGCCTCCACAACGCTCGAGTTCCTCCAATTTTGCATAGGTACTCGCCTCCTCTACTATTAACTACTCAACATGGTTAGAATGTGTATTGTGACAGATGAACGTAACAGGTAATACATTTTCCTCATCTAGTTCACGGAAGTAAACGGAAATGAAAGGAAGTCATCGTCGTTGTTTCGCGTTGCATCCGACGCTTTTCTCTCAGAGCCGGTTCCGCTATTATCATTTTCAATTCCAATTCTTCCCTTATTAGTTTGAATTAGGTATACGGCTGATAAGAAGAACAAACAACAACAAAGGTTGAGATGTGCGTCACATTTTTGTCACTGGAAGATGCGATACTTACCAAGCCGCTAGTAATTTGGGCGCAAGGTTCTGAGGTTAGCAACTGTCTACCTGACCTCCTAAAATAAAGGATATCACCAGTCTGGTCTGTAGTTGTGGCTTTATAAACGATGTCAGTCAATACATTTTTTTATTATAAAAAATCGTTATTTTTGACAATAGATAAGTAGGTAAAACAAGAGGAATAAAATTGTTACTAAGAACATTAGGCCTACATAGTTGCCATGAATAAATATGAGTTTGAATTTGAATTTGTAGTGACCACTTCAGTCGCAGGAACCTCTCACGCTCAAGACGAAGGTATTTAAATGCAGAAGTTAATAATGACTGCTGTCTCTGCCTACCGCGAGAACCACAAGAAGTCATAAAAGGAAAAAACCATAATAGTCATCATTCGTGGTCGACAATATGGATAACAATAATAACGATATCATCATCATCATCAGTTTGAATAAATAGTAAAAAAAACATTATTTTACTATATAGGACACGTCAATGTGACTTTACTTTTCGCGTGACGAGCTCTTGCATCCGCGGCAGTCTTCACGTTCGTGACATCACAGATGAAATGCCAGAGATTCGTCTTTTTCTTGGTGTGGTCACGTTTTGAAACCACCTGACTTAATGGGTAGGACAAGGAAAGACCCAAGAAGTCTTGGCTCGACACCGTGAAGCGTTGCCGTGCCAATGGTTTCACTATCATGGACGCCCAAAATCGTGGGAAATGGAGGAAGAAAAGTAGGAAGGTGGACCCTTTTTTTTTCATGCGAAATCCCCCTTTTCCGCCGGAGGCTGTTGGAGAGGTTATGTCGGACTCGAACCAACCAAAACGCACCCCATCTTTGGGTCTTTAGTTGCCGGAGATGAGATAGTAGTCAACATATCCCTCGCAGCCCGGTGAAGGCGGACCCTGAGCTTCAAGTTTAACTTTACCTTAGATGCAATAAGGAAAACACGATAACAGTGACACATCAATATAACATAACTTTGCGGCACGCCAGCATTTCCCTGCAGGAACTTCGGAGCTCGTCCATTAGGTACAAATAATGCGATTACAGCGCTTCTAAGAAGCTAGCAACTGTGCTGACAGTTTTTGTGTTTGTGCCTTAGGCTGTGCACTAAGAGACAAACCAAAAACTATCAGTTCGGAAGAAAATTAATGTTCTATCGTGGTCTACTATTTCCCCTGTTTTTCTCCTGCTAGTGATTGTCAGTGAAAGATGGCTACAGAGCTTTACAGTTGCCATTTTCTTTAAGAAATATGTCGATTAGATAAGTGCATAACCGCCTTTTGGATCAAATTATGGCGACATTGCCCCCGAACCAGCTATGTTTAACAGATTACAGATAAGTTATCAGCAGTGTATACTTACATATGTCTGTCTCTATGTTTGTCGCGTGTTATCGACGATCACTCTAAACCACGTATCCGTTAGATCACGCAAGTTAAAATGATATCTAATAATTACTATATGAAGTATTTTAATTTATTTAAGGCACATCAGTTTCACCTCACCTCGACTGATGGAAAATTTTCAGGAAAGTGCGTCCAGAATTGTGACATAAACAGTGGACCGAACAGCGTGGTATCAACACATGACGTTGAGTGTGGACGTAACAATTTGTGGCATATGGGCACACAAACTGGGGTTGTGCTGACACGACCACCAGTTGATCGATGGTTTCATTTAAGCTATCACGCAGCTGAATACGCGAAAAAAGCCTACAAGATATAAAAAAAATTAAATAATGAAGTTCCAGAATGATTTCCCTGCGACGCATAACCGCAGTAAGCAATAAAATGTTCTGCTAAAGTTTTACGACATTCAGACAGCGTCCATCTCTGTTTGCATATTTATGTGCAATCATATACAACAGTAGCTTTGATATCAGCCTGAGTATATCACATTCATGGCAGTGAATACCATCTTTATGAGTACCATTATCATGACTTATTGGCCGTTCCGATAGATGTTACGATTCAATCAGATATCTAGATATTAGTAATTAAGAAACTGGTAATAGAGAAATAACTGCACAATGTTAATTAAAGGAAGATATTTGCTGATTGTAATGGAAATCAAAGTCAAGTTTAAAGTCAGAAATAATCTATTTTATGAAGACCATTGAAATGGAACTTCAAACATCAAAAAAGAATTCCATGTTAGCATGAAAAAATCCAGTAAATTTTGTTGTAAATGCCATAGAAGATAGGCCAGTGGTCCATGATGTAGAACTTACAGTGGGCTAAAAGTTACTGGACAATTTCAAACTAAAATCGTATGAAGTGAGTCCACTACACAACTACTAGTCTTAGTAGCTACTGAATAATAATGGATCTTCTACTTATTATTGTAACTTAAACTTTAGAGTATGCGTTTACTAAATTCCTCATAAACCACAAACATAGTTATTTTAATATCGCTATCTATTACTTTTGATCAAATTAGACTTAACATATCAAAGAATAATAGATCTTAAGGTATCCAGTAACTTTTGTTGCCCACTGTAAGTGCATATGTTTACTCTTGTGTTGTGGGTGTCCCAAGTATAACGAGCTGCGCGCGCGTCTCTACTAAATGTAAGTACCTACTTCGTGTCGTGCAATCGAACTCACTTATTAAAAATTAACGAAACCCAAGGTATGTTTGTAACATGCAAATTCGAAGTGATGTTGTCTATATTTTTAGAATTAAATAGGTACAGTCAGAGCTCATAAGTGCATTAGCACATCAAGGCTCAAAATGGTTTAGCGTGCGGCCGGCGCGCTTATATGTGTGTGTAATGTTACTATGCAATACGAGGCGACGCTGGCTTGTCTTAAAAGAAAAAGGTCACAAGTAGCGTTAGAATGTTGACGCTATTCGCTGGGTGCGCGACGGCAGCGCCAACTAGCGGATGAACTTTAGACGGACTCTGAAGTGTCAAATGGCGAGTTGTCATTACGAATAGTAAAATAAACAAAGAAATATTTTCAATGAAACATATGTAAACATAAATCAAACATAAACATATTCTCATACTACATGGATAATTAAACAATAAAAGTGTTATTTTATAGGTTAACTTACTTTTTCTTCTTGACGGCTGTTATCCATTTCATTCGTTGTTCTTGTTTCCAACGTGCTTGTGGAAATTTGTAGAATTTACAAGCACTGTTTACGCCAGTGTTTTTACAGTTATCAACACAGCAGGTATCGTGACCCATATTTCTTTATTTTTAACGAAATACAATAAACAACAACACTCCATTATGTATACGCAAGGATGACATCCGCCGCGAGTTCCTTTTTTAGCCACGGCGGGCGCTGCGATCGATTCGTCTGTCCCTACTCCCCGCTTTGCACCCAGCGAATAGTTGCGTAGGATTGCTACTGCACTTTTGAGTTCTACTGTACCTACCTAAAACTACTGTCACTTAATATCTCGCGCACGCACACATCCGACAATACGCGGCATATCTTAGCCTAGATTGATTTGAGCTGCTATTTGACACAACTATACGTTATGTTATTGGGTTTTTCGTGTACTGATATGTTTTATTCATTTATGTAAACCTGTCTGACCTTCGCAGATACATCCTTTATCCATCTCGAGATAAAATGAGGCATTAACATCTGTATATTTTTTCAGCATAGCACACTGATACATTGTTTTGTATATTATGTCAAACCATGGGTAGTTTTGCAGTGAAGTGGCTGCTTCGTGGTAGATATTCCACTCATACGCATTAAGACGTTTTGGCAACTCACTCATTATGCAACTATCTAAGAGTGAAACTTGCTGCTGGATCCACGTTTTCAAAAACAAACAAACATAAAGTCACGCCTATATACCCGAAGGGGTAGGCAGAGGTGCTAGCACCCACATTTCGCCAGTTTATGTTTAGGTCCCAATGTAAACGGCGGCGAGCCTTTTGCCATTAACCGGGCACTTATAAACCTGCGATAAATACATACATAAGGTTGTAAAAAAATCAAGTTCTTTAAACATTCATGAGATACAGTAGACAGTATTTTATAAATAAGTGTACCTGTAGGGAGTATCATTAAAATTTAATAGCAGGTTTAGTCTGAGCACTCAGATAGCGGTATTCTTGGATTAACCAGCCATTGAAAATACCAGTTGAATCGAAAACTGCTGTTAATCAGTGGCTACTAGATAGTAGTTTATACTTAGATCAGATGCCTATGTTTTATTTATATCTAACACAAAGAGTTCCTTTTAATAAATGCTCAAAAAAAAATTCTTACGCATACATTTACTTTTGACCTGGCAGTGTGCAAATGTGCATTATAGTGTAAACTATTAAGCTATACTATTAGTAAAGGTTATAGTTAGAATCGAAAAACGTCCAATCAAATCAAGTTTCAAATCAAGTACTTACAAACTTTAGATACAACCGGAACTAATGATCTGACCGTACATAAACTCACGCCTATATCCCCGAAGGGGTAGGCAGAGGTGCTAGCACCCACACTTCGCCAATTTATGTTTAGGTCCCAATGTAATAGGTGGCGAGCCTATTGCCAGTAACCAGGCAATTATAAACCTGTGATATAATACACAAAAAACTCCAAAAAGCATCGGAAACTCATTGGTGTGTGTCATGGTAAAACCTGGGATCGAACCCGAGACCTCGTCTTAGCAGTCCACGTTATCCATACCACTAGGTACCACGACAGTGAAGAAATAGAGAAACCGGTTTTCCAGTCTCAGGAGAAATCTATCATCTATGAAAAAGGCAGAATTATTATTGTTCTTAGTGTTATAATCATAATCTATTTCACTGATTATAAAGACGATTACACAGTTCACGCTTCATTACACAGATACAGGTGTAGGTAGTGGATATATAGACTGATACAGCTACCTCTACATAGAGTTTGCCGATGTCAGGTCAGATAGAGCGGCCGTGCTGTCCATCTAGGAAACAAGGTAGGATTTATACATACTTACTAATATACTATGAGACCATAAGTGCAAACACCGCTCTATCTACCGTTAACGGATTTTGATAATAACCTTTTTATGTAGAAAATAGAAAATTGAACCGATTTTGTATGGCACGGATATGTTTATAACATACATATATAAATACATAAGGTCACACCCGTAATCCTCGAAGTGATAGGCAGAGGAGTGTTTAACACCCACATTTCGCCAAATATGATTTTCGGTCCCACGTAATAGGTGGCGAGTCTGTTGCCGCCAATCGGGCACTTTGAAAAGAAAATGGGTATGCCGAAAATAACTTACTAACCGAAAATTTTGCAGCTAAATAAATTTGGAAAATAAAATTGATCCGATTCCTTGCTATGCGGTGTAAATCGCAAGGAAGTTAATGACTAGCCGCACAAGCACAACCAATTAACGTATTGGAGAGTCTATAAAATCAAGATAAACATACCTACATATTTCTTCTTCCCCTGTACTCCGGGTACCTACACCACATATTGGCATAAAAATAAGGTAATTTTTTTCATACTGTTTAATTAGCATTATTTACTCTCCATCGTATCATTATTAAAGCTAATTGAAACCATAATTTCATGAAAAACATTACTACTAAAAAAAAGTGAATGGCGTCATATTGCGATTTGATGACTTTTATGAAACTACTGATTCATTTAGCGATACTAAGAACACGAGTAGAGTAACGCTTGTGGAACGGTATAAAAAAATCTTCAAATCGTAACATATTATGCCAAGATGTATCCGGAGTACTAAAGGGTGTTCGGCTTCAGGAGCGGTTCCCTAACACCATGTATATCTATCAGTCTAACAGATAGCCCCCTGTGCATGGGTTGCTTCGTTGCCGAGGAAACGGCCACCTACATTATACTGGAATGCGAGGCAATAGCCCCCCAACGATCACAAATCCTCGGCACAGTGAAGTCGCTTCGTGAAGCCTGTGAAGTTCCCGGTAAGCTTCTGCGTTTCTGGGCGGGGTTGGGCTGGCTGCTCTAGCCAGTAACTATGCACGTACAATGGCCCAAAAAGGAAGGTTAGGTGCGGACATAGGAGTCCCAATACGATACCGTATATATCAGTAGGGCATGATATTATCAGTGTGGAAAACTATCATCCGTTTAAATCTTGTCCCCAATGTTGAACTTCAATATTAACTTATGAATGGTATTAATGATAATTTATTCGGCAAAAGACGAAGGCACACGGCGGTAATACAAAATGAAATAATTACAATAAATAAACAATAATATACATCAGTTTATTATCTAGCTATTTATTACAGTCGTCAAAATGTCTGCCAGCGTTTTCTTCAACGTCTAATAGACGCATAATCTTAGTCGGCACGAGTCTTCTTCCAAAGACAGGAATATTTCAAACTGTTTATCATTATTATCTACTTAATAACTTGAAGACTGAAATGAAAACGTACAGTTTATTGATACATTTGTATTCATTTTCTTGGATATCTCATGTTAAATTGCTGATCCCACGTTGAAGTAGCCTACCGGATATGTTTGTAGCCTGTACTACTCGTACCCCTACCACTGCATATTTTCTAACAGGAAAATCTATTAACACTTCACGCCTCTGTAAACAAACATTTTTTATACCAGTTCGGCAGAGTTTCTCGGCCTTCCCACTGAAGTTTGAATTGAAACCAAGGGTCTACTTTCTTTTGTTAGTTTTTCCACTTTGCACAGTAAACTTATTTTCTGCACTTTGCACTATGCGGTCATCTTCTTCAACATTTTGCACTATGCCGTGCGGTTGCCCGCAGACTAGTTTGGACTAACATCAGATCAGACAGATATATACAGCCCAGACTCTGCCTCAGATGCGTGGCTACAACAATAGTGCCCGGAATACGGTACTAGACTCACCCCCGTCACCGTCTACAATAGAATAATCTGTATTTGTGAATATGGTTACATAGTTGTTATGCAACGTGATAAACACGTGAATGTTCAGCATGTTCTACCATTCGTGGCGTACAACATGGATGTTAAACCTCTGCCTACCCCGCAGGAAAATAGGTGTGAGTTTATGTATATATGTGCGTGGAATAACTAATTATGATTGGAATATTTTTTGACTTTATACACACATGTTTCATTCCTACTGTTTGCTTAAATTCTGAAAAATCATCTGAAAAATATGAAGGCCTTTACTTTTTGGACTTCACTTCTTCCATTATCAGGCGGGGTGCAGTGTAGTACTAAACAAAAGAAGAAAACACAATTTGCATTGCATTTGATTCACATTTACTGCCGTGTCAATTGGCTAACAGCGGCTGTATGACGAATGTATGGCCACTTAAAGTCGCGCCTGCCTGTAAAGGTGACGATTATCGACTGAATCCAATCGATACAGATTGAAACGATGCTTTAGTCGCAGCGTATAACCGGGTTAAGGTGGTAAAGGTGTAATATGCGTATTTATAAGGAATTGAGATTGAGGGTCAGAGGTCAGTCGCTCCTGTAACCTATTAAAATTATGGAAGGGTAGCGACTCTTAATGGGAATCTTCAAGAAGGGTGAGGCGTGAGTGTGACGCTTTTGGTGTTATAAACGTTCATAGGCCATGGTGACCACTTGCTTTCAGGTGGGCCGTGTGCTTGTCTGCGACTTAAGTGGTATAAATCAGGTGAAATTAAGACCATTCACAGTTCGGATCACGTCTCGGGTCCTTTAGCGGGGCGTGAAAAAGCATCTAATGAGGCCGTCAAACTGAGCGCCACCATTGTAACACTGTACGTGTTTGTAATGGTGACCCTCTTTCCTGAGACTTTACCTTCAGCTTTGACTTTGCAGTCAAATTGGCCCATCACTTGTTGGCGTTTATGTTTGTATACCAATGTGAGGTATACTTGTTGAGTTCTAAAAGCGGGTGACGGTGAAGTGACATTTTTCTTAGGTAGTGCTAGTGAAAATCAATCAATTTGACAACCTCCGTGGCGTGGTGGTAGTGAACGCGATTGCTACGCTGGAGGCGTGGGTTGATTTCTGCTCAATGCAAATATAAGTATGTGTGCAAAAACATATCTAAGTATGTTTATCCGCATTCCAAAACCCGTAACACAAGCTAGTTAAGCTATGCTTACCATGACTAGATGGCGTTGTGTAGATTGTCCTAGAATATTTATTTATTTATTTAATTAAATCTATTTAATCAACGATCGACACCGATTACGATCGAGAGGTCTCAGGTTCGAATCCTGGCCATTACACTACCGACGTGAACCCACTCCTTACACAAGCCATTGAGCTTAGCTGGAGGCTTACAAAAAAGGATCTATGTTTATCCGCATTCTAGAAATCATAACACAAGTTAGTTAAACTATGCTTACCATGGGTCACGCCACCTGCGTTGTATAGTTTGTCTTAAAATATTTATTATTAATAATATTCTACGTATGTGGAGCCGCATTCAACAGCTAGTTGAATATAAGCCTAGGAAATTCAGGGCTCCTATAATTTTAATTAATATTTATCAATTACATTGAGGGTTATAACGCATCCAGGAAACAGTAATAGATAAATACAAACACCTTTCAATACAAGTAACACATTCATGGTTTATTCGCGAGTAACAATGAACTCATCCTTATTGGTACATCAATACGGGTATTAGAACACAGTTAGGTACATTTAGTGACCGTGACCCTGAGTCTCTGTCCTTAATCGACACTGTCACGCAATACAAGCCCAAGATTTCCCCATCAGTGACATAATCGGATTCAACGAACTTACTTTATACATCTTGTATGGTTACGTCACTTCCTACGGTCTCATTATGTGGGTTGCGTACGCGCATTGCATACGATACGACACAACATTTTATACGAATACTTACGACTTGTTGTTATCACGGGTAACGGTGCGATTTGGATTAGGAACGAGATTGCAGTGATATTGTTGAGGCGTGTGTGCAATTACAATTGCGTACATTGTATTTCGTATCTGATATAAATTCTAATCACACACTCGATTCAACTGCAGTTTGTTTATTTAAATAACTACTCAAGTTAATTTTCTTTCTAACTGCAGTTATTTCTGTCTTGAATTAATTATACTAGCAATGTTAATAACTTAACTACTCGTCAGCATAATCGTTAATTGACATACATACATAGGTACATATGCTCATGCCCGTAATCCCCGAAAGGAAGGGGCAGAGGTGTATTAAGCACCCACATTTCGCCAACTATGATTGTCGGTCCCACGTAATACCCATCGGGCTCTCTGTCAAAAATGGGTATGCCGAAAATAAATTCCTAACCGAAAATGTTGCAGATAAATAAATTTGGAAGAAAAATGTTAACCTTATTTCTTGATAAGCGACGTAAATCGTAAGGAAATTAATTACGCGCTTAACCGCACAAGCATTATTAATTATCGTCTGGGGGAGTATCCTTAAACGACTCCGGATGTACCTAAATATAATCGGGAACAATGCAGGGATTACTGATGATGTTTTCGAAGATATTGAGATATTCAGCGAATGTGTTCCTGTTCCTGTGCTTCTTCTCCTCCCAAAGCCAGAATACAAGTTTCACGTGAATAAACTATGTTATTGTAAACAAACTAGCTAACAGTTCTGCACGGAATCTCAACTATTGACCTCGTCGACCGTTTTCTCGACTTAGCGAATATACTCTAATATAACCAACTTTTTTCTATTGACATTCTACTTTTGATGTTATGTTGTTTATGTGGATCATACATACGCGTACCTAGTATAGCTACGCGTGGATGGAAGGTAATATAGAGTTACTAGGTGCTGAAGAATTTAATGTACCTACTCGTACCTTGACAGTTCTTTAATTGCACTGTGGATTGATCAAGCCATATCCTCCAAAGAGAATTCAGGAGCGAATTCTCAGCTGAAAATAAAAAGAAAATGTAAATGAAGGCACAGTATTCGATATAGTATCGAGGATTTAAGTTATTATATCAAACAATTTATTCATTTACCCCATCGCAGTCCAGTCTGTGTATTTTTCTGTTAGTTGCTTTTGGCGAAATAACATCATTGTTATAATAACATATAAGCGAAATGTAGTGATGATACTTATATTCTTTCTCCCAGCAAAATTTAATTTTATCTTCGATCTTAAAGTTAATTCAGCTAAATATTTTTATTAGCTCGCCTAGTAGTAACGTGCTCGGGTCAAACGTGATCGATATTCTCATTAACCTTTTAACTGTACTAAATTACCTTCTCGATAGAACTGGATTCTTCATTAAGGTTACATGTTGGACTTCTTAGGTGTTATGTTCGGTTGGTCCATATTGAATATTGAAATTCAGCCGCATTACAGGTAAACTCGGAAACCGACCTCCACTAAGTCGGGAAAAGGCTTAAAGGATCATCAGATATTCCAATAGGATGACCTATTTCAGTCCCTCAGACCAGAGGAACGAAATCTACTTAGTACTAGGTATAACTTAAATACCTGCCTTTACAATTAAAATACAATGAAAGATTTACAAAAATACTAATATTATAATAATGAGTCAATTATTTATTTTGTGTCTTAATTGGTTGGCTTAGTACTTACAAATTTATACTCAGACTAAGGTATTCATTCATATAAATATTTGCAGTAAAGGGGAATTGAATACATGACTAACTTTTTGAGCCCACGCCCCGTAATGTCGTCAATGTGCTAATTATCGTCAAGGTGATTACGAGTAGTCTAGGATACTATAAACTTTAATTATACGACGATACAACGACCTCTGTGGCGTGGCGGTAGTAAACGCGACTGCTACGCAGGAGGTGGGGGTTCGATTCCCGCTCAGTGCAAATATCTGTGTGCAAGAAATATGAATATCTGCATTGGTCTGGGTGTTATGTATGTACTTGCAAAAAAAAAATTGTATGTTTATCCGCATTCTAGAACACAAGCTAGTTAAGCTATGCTTACCATGGGTCTAGGTGACGTGGTGTAGACTGTCCTAGAATATTTATTATTTAATTGATAAATTAAAACAAACAAACGGTCCCCCTGGGAGCATGACCCCTAGTTACGATGCCCCTGCCCTCGTGAGAAATCTCTCCACACGCGATGAGTCGTGAGCAATACCTAGATACGTGTGCGGTACAGGCGAGTTTCCTTCCTTCCCTCTGCAGAGTAATATCTATGAATCGTAGGGAAAACGTATTTTGTCGATACTATACTGTTGACGTCAGAAGAACCTAGCTGTTGTTGTTTTTATATTGGGTAAGGTAATAATGATTTAATTTTAAAGAGAAAAATAATAGAATTAAGGTATCAGATACACCCCTCACCGTTTATTGTTTTATTCTTTGCCGCTTTTCCATGTGATCGTTTATCCGTTTATTAAACAACTTGATGGAAAGTGGTTACCGTAGTCTATGCACATTTGCAACACCAACGGCGTGCCGTCACACTCTTGCTGCCGACCCTATATTGATTAATGCCCTTCTTGAAGAGGTGGTGGTAGGATGGGGTGGAAGTAAAGATTATGAGAGTTACCAAACATATTGCTCTACACACTAACATAACATAATCAATAATCTTGAATATCTCGAAATATCGAAATTTAACAAGTAATGTAGGTACATGAAAAAAGAAAACTGTATTGGACAAATAAGCGGATTATGGAGTGCCAATATTTTATCACATATGGACAATATGTACGGTTGGATGACAGGACTTGCTTTACTCGTCAGTAGCAATCGCTACAGACACAATTTCTTGGCGTTGAGGAATTTTATTTTTGACTGAAACATCAAGGTTACTGTTCCTCACAGTGCTTACTTAGTTGTGAAAAAAAAAGAAATGGTACTCAAGAGGTCTACACTGTTCACAGAACTACTAGTTTTCAACATGAAGGTAATTAATAACTTTGTATTAATTAGTAATATAGTAGGCGCTGTAAACAAAGTAACTGTGAGAGAATTAGAAAAGTAACCATACAGTAGCACCACTTCCTACTCTAACTGATAAGTCTCTGAACTATCTACCAACATTTAGACCGCACTAAATGTCCAGGCGCACTGCAACCGCAAGCAAACCGCAGTAAACGTGTAGTCGCATACGCAATGAGGTGGAACAGATAACTAGTTAGTGGCGTAATCGCGAAACTGCACAGACAGACAGTCGAAACGAGCCTGCGCCCGCGCCGCCACACCGCCATCGCTCCCCACCGCACGCGGACGTTTCGCGGCAACTTTTGACAGCTGTCAATTTGACCGATAGTCCCGGAAACGCGAGTGTTTTCAATACAATTTGCAAATATTGTTTGGATATTTTGTTTTGTGCCTTTTTGGAATTTATTTGGTGAGTAACTTATATTTTTGAATGTTAAAATACTATGTCCTTGTAAAATAATTGGTGTTATTATTTTGATCGTGAATGCGGTTTTGCTGTGAATAGTTTTGGTTTGAAAGGAATAAATTTTTTAATTTTTTTCTGTGAAAATTACAACAATTTGCGTGCATTACTTTATTTTTTTTGGTTATGAATAATTTTATGATTTTACTAAATACGTATAGGTATTTTGGCGGAGGCCTATGTTTAACAGTGGACGTCCTATGGCTGAAATGATGATATTTTTGCCATAACATATTGCTTCATAATAAACCAAAAAAGTATTCCACGGAATAACGCTGATCTATGAAATTATATAAGGCAAATTACACAATTGGAAATACCAGTTTTATAGAGACACATACATAATACACAACACAGAGTGAGCGGCATTACGGCGTGACCTTTGGGAGCTAGTTAGCTAACCAAATAATCCACCGTGAAGCTGAGATTCGTCTGTGCATGTAATTTTATACCAACATTCCATATATTATGTACGACGTATTCACCTTTGTTTACATTGTGTACTAAGATACGAAAAAGATTTTTAAAAATGATACGACGTGTAGTGTAGAGTCATGATTTTTGAGTCAAGATCTTCGCGATTCAAATAAACTTCACCAGATTATCGTAATGTTGTCTTCTGCTGTACTTCCCTGTTCTTCCCAAGGGAGTCGGGCAGAAATCGCCGTTAGCAATTGAACTGCCTATTGTACTGTAATTTTTTTTATATCTTTTACCTTTGTTCTTTCGTATTAACTAAAACGCACGCCATTTTGGGGTATTTAGTAGTTGGAGGTGAGATAGTAGCGAACATACCCCTCGCATCGCTTCTCTTACGAGATGACCGCCATCAATCTATCTAATAACGTAGTACACCTGCTAATAGTTGGAGAAGCTGTCCTATGGAAGTCACTGCCGTATAAACCAAGGCAACCAAAATATTGAGAAGGAGGCGCAACTTGGAGAGTTTGGCTTCAACTATTTATTTTAGAAGTTCGAGAACCCTGGCCTTATCTTATCAGTTCATGTTGTTAGCTTGATCGAACCTGGGGAGTTTATAATGATTATATTAGCTATCTCTCTACGACAGAGATTATGAACGGATATAACAGATTTTATAGATACACAGTAACATGTTTACCCAAACTAGCTCTTGTCTCGCTTTTTTTTATTTACAGAATGATATAATGTTTTGGCCAGTGATGTGTCTAACCTAAAAAGTTATATTTTCGACAGAAAAGTAACGTTTTTTTTTATACTACGTAGGTGGCAAACAAGCACACGGCCCACCTGATGGAAAGCAGCCACCGTGGCCTATGAACGTGTGCAACACTAAGGGTGTCACACACGCGCTGCCCACCCTGAAGGGAAAGGGGGAGAGCTGGGAAGGGGTAGGGAGGCTAGGAAGGGAAGGGGAAGGAGGGGTATAGTGAGCTCTGGCTACCCTACTTACCGGCGGGAACACAACACGATTGTTATTATGTTGTGTGTGTGTAACGTGTTTTCTGTAGACATCACCTCGGGTGTACTAGTAAACTAAAAAACAAGTACAAAAAAAATTAAAGGCGTTTGGGCAGTTGGAATCCCCAGCAAGCAAAATCGTTTATTTTATTATGTTAATTGTTGGTATCACCAGAAAAAGAAATTAGTTAGTTGATTGTTAAGTTCCACTATCTATTGCCTGCCTTGAGATGATAATGATAAAGTTAATAATTTATTTACTCTGTGGGTCTATTTAATACTGTTCAAATTCTTCGACTTCTGTCGAATCAACGGCCTTTTTGAGTTGTCATCGTTGTGTAGTAATTTGTTTCACGGCAGCGCCACAATTCACAGAGACGGCTCGAACATAGGTTTTGCTCTTCGGGAAGGCTTACTACGTCCCCTTCATTCAAATTCTATTTCGTTTAAATTAAAAAGAATACTCATATGGGATGTTAAGTTTTCAAATTGATCTTTGATATTTTTTGATTAAATAATAGTTGTAATTATTATGTACCGTTATTTAGTGGTATTACGTAAAACATTAATAAAAAAAAAACAAAATAGACTAACATTTCGCTCATTCAATGCAACAATGACGTAACTCCAAAAGTAGCAAGATTATTTTTTTATTTTGTAGGCTTTCTATGCTGACGATCTAAAGAAATATTGTCAGAATACATTTCATCTGTGGTTTTACGAACGTAATGTAGGTTTATATTGTATCTAGTGAGATAAATGTGGTTATTAGAATGACTTGTTTATAACAAAAAAACCTCAGTTAAAATTATAGCTATAGAATGTGTATCTCTCTATCTATCTATGTTTCAATTGCTAATGGTTAACTACGTGTTTTTTAATCTCTATTAAGCATATTAGATTTCATTCTCATAAAAATATCTTTGTCTTCTTGCTGTATTCAAATAATATAAAAGAATGACCTGAAACTTTTAAACTTTGTTTGTAACAGTCATTTGAAACCCTAAGACGGTTCATGTGGATTTTGTCTCTTTTAAAAAGACAGGAGTTGTTCTACATTCTTTGAGAATTAATGAGGTTCGTGATTATTTCGGTAAGGCATTTTAACTGTTGGTGAAACTAACTATGTTACCTGCATAAACATGCATCTGGTCCTGGTATTCTAGTAATTGTTAACCATTGTCAAACCACTGAGATTACAAGTACAGCGTTATTTTTGGCGTTATAAATATTAATTATTCTATAAAATTATAATGATTTATTTTTTGAATTAATATTTTATGACATTATTATAAACTATTTGATATATTCAATTATGAATTATTCATTTTCACTGTGAATCGATGTTTTTTTTAAAGTGAAGCATTTTTTGTTGAATTATAAATTAATATGAAATTTAATTATGAATGAATAGAATATTTTATTAATTCTAGAATATTTATTAAAATTTATACAGAATAATTATGTAATTGATGTACCCAAGTATTATGTTACTATTCTGTCGCATTGGGAATTGCTGTTATGGTGGCAGTGTGTATGAAAAAAATAAACATAAAATATCAAATACAAATGAAAAGAGTTCATTACATTGTTTCATTCACTGGACACGATGCTGTTTAATTCTAATCTTTAATGCATAACACTAAAGGCTAAAATGGTATTTTTCGTAAATTTGACGATGGTTGACAGCAGTATCGGCGCCCTTTTTTTATAGTACTTAAAATCCCCACGAATCGCCCGTCAGAACCGGTTGGGGACGTTATGTCGGACTCGAACCGACTAAAAAGCACGCCGTCTATGGGTCCTTCGTTGCCGGAGATGAGATAGTAACCAACATATCACTCGAACCTTTTGAGATAACCGCCTTCAGGTGTAGGGACCACGGTGTCTCAGTCTAGGTGCTAGGGTGACAGGCGGCCACCCGTCACCCCCAGAATCGGGGCCCTGGCCAATTGAATCTCCTTTCCTTTTCAGTTTTATTCTGCATATATTACGTTGTACTGTAAATAAATAACTTATTTCAGTCATATTTAAAAACCTTGTATTTATAAATGTTAATCGCATTCTGAACTAAATGGATTACACGCCGATTAAGATAAAACGTTTAAATACTTTTTATTCTTAATATCTACTAGTCTTATTATATTTGAAAGATACTGATGTAGAAAAATTACTTATTCAGTTAAGTACAGTTCAATCTGTGATTAGTAAACAGGTATATAACCTTGATTAAAAACAATTTAAAGAATCATAATAATTTAATTGAAGTTGTTACAATCAAGGTAAATTAACTATGTAACTAGGTATGCTACCACACCACATTACCGAGTGCAGTTAATTTTAAACAAGAGTTCGTAGTGTGTTGAGCGTTTATCAAACGTAAGAATATATTATAATTTAGACAGTCAACTTTCCCTGGGTTGGCCAGGGTGTGAGGGATATCTTGGCTACTTATCTGTCAACCGTCAACCAAAGACCTAAAGACGGCGTGCGTTTTAGTCGGTTCTAGTCCGACATAACCTACCCATAAGGGGTACCTTATCCGGTCTATTTATCAAAAAAACAGGCAGGCAATTTACAGAGAACTCCGTATTTCTGGGTACCTTTCAAAACCTCAGATACTTACGACCGAAACTGTCACGGAATGATAGAAGTAGCCCTAATCAGAAGTAGCCAATATGAGAAGTGGCCATAATGAGAAGTAGTCCATTAGCGAGTCGGTTGCCATAATGAGAATTAGCCCTAATGCGCCTAAACCATTATTATTTGTTTACTTTGTATTAAATAATGAATAAGCTTCACTTTCTATACTGTTATTTATTATCATTTTGGAAATTGCATGCGAATCGCTCTACCATATTTCTATCAGAGCTCGCACCTCTTCACATTTACCCCTTGTCTGTTGCAATTCATTTTCTTTTCTAATTGAACTTTGTACCCTATTTATTGTTATTGAATTATCCTATTTCCTACCTATCAGCTGCCTAAATTTTAACAGTTTATTGCATTACATTCAATTCGTAACTTAATTACTACACTAATCTCTTTAGCTTTAGCTTATCAAGAAGGTAAAAAACCGGTAATTTCCCTTTTCGGTTTGCCAGTCGTATAAGTCGTATAAATTATATACCTCCTTTTAGTGGATAGGTAAAAACATTTGTTTATCGTGCAAAGAATGAGTAGTGCTAGTGGTACTGGCAGATATCTGTACAATTATCTTGTGACGACACAAATCTGCGCTGACACAGAGATTGGCGTGCTGGGAGCGATGGCGAAGCTTTATTGTTTTAAATTAAACAAAATGGGGCAAGCCAATCATGACATCCAGACCCACGACCGCAAATACAGTTAGCATACCTTTCTTTGCGAAGTTACTGGTGACTTTTAAATAATTCCGTGCGTTTCCCAAGCGACTACAATATGGAGTTTTTCAGAAACAATGTTTGCTTAATCATCTCAGATGTTAGTGGGTAATGAACTGCTGAGATGAGGTCTCGGGTTCGATACCAGGTCTACTATGGCACACACTAATGACTTTTCGATGCTTTTTGAAGTTATGTGGTATTTATCGCAGGTTTATAAGTGCCCGGTTAATGGCAATAGGCTTGCCCACCTATTACATTGGGACCTAAACATAAACTGGCGAAATGTGGCACTTCTGCCATCGGGAATACAGGCGTGAGTTTATGTTATGTTATGTTAGTGGGCAACCTGTAATATACCTGATGAAGGCCACCGTTTTTTACTGTAGTATCTATTTACAACGGTGACCAGGTTATAGGTACACGCTATTATCAGATATATTGAAGGATTCAGGTTCTAGTCCGTCCAGATAGTTTCTGAACATCTGGAGTGGTGATCCGTATCATCTGGACTTCAATGTATCTTCTTACCATCGAGCAGTCAGGGTTGTGTGTTGACAGGTTGAATATAAAAAAATAACATAATAGCATATAATAGCATCTGATGATGCCGTCAAGCTGAGCGTTTGCACCATTGTAGCTCTGCACGTAATTGCAATGGTGACCCTCTTTCATGAGACTTTGCCTTCAGCTTAACATCAGGCGAGGTGAAGTCAAATTGACGTGCCATAAATAAATAAAAAAAATATAAAAAGGGCTGGTCGTGCCTCGGAGAGCACGTTAACCCGTCAGTCCCGGTTTCCATACAAACATCTATAGTAGGTAGTCGTTACGGGTAGTTGGAGCCCTCCAAAGTCCGACTAACCAATCTACAGAACTTTGATATCGTCAATTTGGTTGTGGAGGTCATGATGTAGCAGTCGCTGCACGAAAAATATCGACGCCGACCCCAACTGGGTTGGGAATAGGTTCAGATAATGATGATGAAATAAAAAGGACTGCAGGGGGAACCAATGTCTGTTTAC
This sequence comes from Pelosia muscerda, assembly GCA_963691645.1. Taxonomy (NCBI): domain Eukaryota; kingdom Metazoa; phylum Arthropoda; class Insecta; order Lepidoptera; family Erebidae; genus Pelosia; species Pelosia muscerda. The sequence continues at coordinate 15,765,696 of OY829116.1, read as the reverse complement.
AATTCATTAAATTACGAACAAGTTATATATAATATTACGTCGTCATTGTTGTAAAAGTTGAATGTTGAACAATATTTTGTTATTCACAAAGTTACAGCGCAGGTGTGTAAACAGATAAAGTAATTAGTAAACTGAACTACTTAATTCATAAAATAAATTAACTTACTTGTAGAATGGTATTTGCTGTATTCGCCTTGGATATGACTTTTAAGTTAATCAAATATTTTGTAATTACTGATAGGTACCTTTTACCAAACTGTTCATGAATTTTATGTTGTGCAATATCAACGTATAGTACGAGCGCCCTTAACACGAAATCCTATCGAATTGGTAACGTAAATGTATCGACAGCACAGGGCATTACGGTTGGAGGCCTTCCTACTGTGAACATGTGCGTACGTGAAGCCCGCCAATCGCAATGCTCCAATCTCTCGATACCTTTACATTACGAATTCCATAGATTTTCGTGCGAAGGGCACTGGTTAGTGTTTGGTATGACACGCTACATTACGTGTACGCGTCACCCCGTTTGTGCAACATTTTTCATTCCTGCTACGCACCTGTTGGTCGTAGCATGATGTTATATACATATAAACCTTACTCTTTAACCATTCTATCTATTAATAAAACCGCATCAAAATCCGTTGCGTAGTTTAAAAGATTTAAGCGTACAAAGAGACATAGGGACAGAGAACGTGACTTTGTTTTATACTATGTAGTGATGTGGTCGCGGCATGTCAAGATCAGACCGGCGGCGGCGGCTACAAAACGTGTATTTTATAATTATATTTGGTTTTATAGATTGTTGACGTCATTTTTTTAAATAAATTTTGGTATTTACCGGCATTTACTGTGTTTTTTTTCCTGTAATGGAGAAGGAAAAATCAGCACATATTATGTTACATTAGCACGAACGACTACTATCCCCGCTCCTAATGCCGGGTCTACATTTACGTAAAATTTTACTTTAGTCGTATCACAAACGCGTGTCAACCGGATAATGTGGACTGCGTGATAGTGGAGGTTAAAATGAAACCATCGATTGACTAGTGGTGTCAGCACAGCTCTAGTATGGCCTGGTACGGCTACCAGTTATTCATGTCCTGTACCGATGCTCGCAGTCCGTCGTTGTTCGTGTCACAAATGTGAAGTCACCTTAACACACTCCTAAGTGAAAAAGAAGTACTTATAACTTCAAGAGATGTAACTGTCTACAAGGAAAACTACATAACTGCATGTTTCCCGATGTCTATTAGTAACACTTGGCGTAACACACTCGTTAAATTTATTCTTACGTTTTCTTTTTGCTATCAAACGTAACAGTATCGCTCTGTATCAATAACCATAAATATTTACAGTTTTATTCATAAAATTCTTCTTTTTGATTATGTCGTGATTTATAATCTACTTTCTTTATGGCACGTCAATTTGACTTCACCTCACCTGATGTTAAACTGAAGTCTCATAAAAGAGGATTATCATTGCAAACACGTTCAGTGCTACAATGGTGGCGCTTAGCTTGACAGCCTCATCAGATGCTTTTTCACGCCCCGCTTAAAGGACCCGGGACTTTCAAAGAAAAGGACTTTGTCTACCTAACTTAAACTGTAACATTATGTGGATTTAGTTGAATAGAACTTTTTTCATCTACGACATAAATTGATGTACTAATTCGGTATACTTTTGTTGCATCAATCAATCTATCAGCCTACTGCAGTCTACTACAGAACATAGGTACTCCGTCTACCGCATTCAGTCTGTCCCAGTTACCTTTCTTTCTTTCTTTCTTTTTGTCTTTGAGAAGATCATATTATATACTTCATCATAAACTCATAAACTCACGCATATATTCCCGAAGGGGTAGGCAGAGGTGCTAGCACCGATATTTCGCCAGTTTATATTTAGGTCCCAATGTAATAAGGGGGCGAGCCTTTTGACATTAACCAGGCACTTAAAAACCTGCGATAAATACACACATAACTTTGAAAAACATCAAAAAGTCATTGGTGTGTGCCATGATAAAACCGGGGATCGAACCCGAGACCTCGTCTCAGCAGTCCATTACCCATACCACTAGGCTACCGCGGTTCCTTTATTATTTTCCGCGCGGTTCCGTTATTATTACTTGTTTGCCATATTAAAGGTTTAAAAACATTTATTTGTTTATATTATTACTTTTAGATTTTTCAGTCGAGTAGTTTTTATGTTTGCTAGCTCGTAAAACAAAATTGCTCCAAATATTTCTGATAACAACTCTATGTGTTCTACCGGTAAGGTGTGATAGGAATAAAGTATTTTCAGAACAGTGAATTTGATTTCGTCTTTGTGTATCAGCCTAATGCCGAAGTAACGATCGAAATCAACAAAATAATTTGATATTATTCTGTAATAATAAGTTTAAAAATATGCCTAAAATTGATGAAATGACATTATTGTAGTCAAAGAGTGGCATGCTATCCTTGAATCTATATTTCTGGATAGCTATAATTTAGAAATCTTGAGCGAGAATGAATTTTCTAGACAGGCGTGCTCCACCGTCGACCATATCATCACTTACCAACAGGTGAGATAGTGGTCAAACGTGAGCTTATCGAACAAAAAACATCTGCAGATACTTGTAACTTTATGTAACAAAGAATCAATTTCGTTAATTCAGTTTAGGCACATAAAGAGCACTCACATGTCAAAGTTTTACAATAATGAAGTACCTACCTACGTTTGTCAAAAATATTATAATTTATGATAAATGAAATTCTTAGTAAATAAATCATTTGAAAATGATTCTTTCGCTGGTTCGGTAGTTAAATCTCTTGAGAAGAGACCAGCAAGAAACTCAGGTAGATTATCGTTAGGTACCTAGATTATGACAATTCCAACTTCATATTCCTAAGTATGTGATCTGTCTTGGCTAAACACATGATAATTCTATAACCAGATTCATTATGCCATACCCGTCCAAGATAGATGTACAAAATAATTAACTTTCATACAATATATAACAATTGCACAAAAGCGTTGGTTAGGGAAGTTGGTCTGAAGTCATCTTGCATAGTGCAGGGATCCGGTTCACAAAACCAGTTTGGTTCAACTCAAGCGCATAGGCATCTTTTGTGCACTAGCTAGCATCGTTGCAGTTCACTCATACATTTGCAATATATTATAGATGTATATTCTCCGAAGTTTTAGCCTGTATCTGTACAATGTTTCAACAAAATTCTTTCAGTAGTTTAGCCGTGAAAGTGTAACACACAGATGATGTATTAACATACATCTTTATAACACGAACGCCCTGGTGTCGCTCTCCTATTGCTCAATTATTGGCTTATCCTTACATTTAGGGGAGCAGCCCAAAACTGCTAATACAAGTATAATAGTCTTGAATTATAGTTCTCATCAGTTCAGCAGTTTTGCTGTCATAATAAATAGAATAAATAAGATAAATATTTATATTCTAGGACAATATATACAACGTCACCTAGACCCATGGTAAACATAGTTTTACTAGCTTGTGTTATGAGTTCTAGAATACGAATAACTTTTTTCCTAAATATATTCATTTTATACTACATAGAAACACCCAGACCATTACAAATATTCATATTCATGCATATAAATATTTGCATTGAGCGGGAATCGAACCCACGCCTCCTGCGTAGCAGTCCTGTTCACTACCGCCACGCCACGGAGGTCGTTAGATGTCTGATCTTTAGTAATTTATGTGCATATTTATCACATATAGTTTTTGTAGATACTTATGTACTGACAAAAATTAGCCTTTTTGTGATGTGAACACAACACTCATGTTAAGTACTGATTAGAGGTTATGTAATTATGTTTCTAAATTTAAATAACACGATCGGGTGCTGCCGACTGTGACGGAGGGTAACGTGCCGTATCTTCACGGGGAGGTGTGAGACACGCCGATAACACCGCGCGGGTACTTACAACAATTACGAGTTATGTTTATCTACAACATGAAAGAAACTAGTTCAGGTTAGACATTCCGATATTTTTTTAAAGTACATCTAAGTAGCTTGGTTAATTATTTATATTATTCAATGGCGAGTGTTTTAATAAGCTCGTCCAAATGGTCCTACCCTCTCCTTTCCTAAATAGGACAGCAATCTGTAAGAGCATTTAATTAAAAAATATATATCTTACTACTTACTTAATTAAGCATTTTTAACTAGTATAAGATAACTTTTACAATGTGAACCAACCGATATTGTAATATTTAGTCAATTACCGGTAAAGGTCGTCGCCGACCGTCACTGTTGCGCAGTAGCTAACCTTCGAAGATCTGACCACTTTCTACCACTTCATTGCTGGTAGACGAGGGCAACACCAGTAATGGAAATAAAAACGGGACGACTATCGCAATGTTTTAACAGGTCGACTGCTTCGAGAAACTGGTGTCAGTATCATGAAGTTACTATTACTAGAGTACATAGAGCAACAGTTTGGTCGCGTTACCGAATTTTAAATGTCAAATGAATAAGTAGCAAATACGAACATTTTATGACAAGTTGTTTGGTTGAAAAGATAACCATTGCACGGTTTATATACTCCGTCACTCTTTCATACCTAGGTTTTGTGAAAAGATATGTATATCACTCATTCACTTTGTCCCTCTAAGTATTACCACAGATTACCTAGTGGTACCTTCTAATAACTTTACGGACAGTATATGATGCTACAATCGTTTAGACGAATGTATAACAGCCACTGCTGTCTCAAAGAAAACGATGGCACTTTTACATAAAGTAAATGTACATAATTATATTTTAATGAAACATTTTTACCAAGAGACCCTCTTCGGTTTCAAATCATTCATCACTAATTCATTCGACCAGGGATTCCCCAGCATCCTACATACATAACCTGACAAGTCAATTAGAGAAAGTAACATATAAAAGTAAAAGTTTTTGCTCTTCAATCAGCTGTGCTTGTAATACTTAACAAACTATTCGTGTGTATGCATCAATATTGAAAATTCGATCAAGAATTCTGTACAATATTAAAATAACACTGATCCAAGGAAGTTATTGCTGATAAGATTACAAACAGTGTGCTGAGCGACAGATCGGATTGAATTATCTGTTTTCCTTAACTGCTGAAGTTGTTCATCACCAAGACGCGCACAATTTCGTGTTATTCGATAATATTTAACTCATTTCTGTCGGTTAAGGAGTTATTTTGTAAACGTGGAGGTGGTCTACTACGGATGTTTACTATATCGTCACCGAGCGCTGAGGTGTCGGCGATCTAAAGACAAACACTGTTTTAGGAATATAAACAAAGGATAGTAACAGATAGCTGGTAAAGATTATTCCTTGTATTGAACCTAATCATGTTTTCTACCAAAAGCATTTCAGAGATCAGAGGTTACACTTCCAAATGAAACCAGTGTAACAGATTTGTTAAGGGTAGGCAATGAACAAATGAACCGTCATTCGATGATGTTGCGGTATCCAGAAAATAATAAGAAATCTTAAAAAGATAGATGTTCTACACTATTTTTAAATACTGCACAAATTAATTGCATAGACAGTTCCATCGTTTACATACTACACTTGTTTTTTCTTCCGATCCTGGGTCAGCCGAAACGTGAGAGATATGCCAGATGCTACATCACCATCGACAAATTATATTATACCCAGACAGCTGTGCGGTTTTGGTTGATTTAACATAACCATCCTCACTGACTTCGGCGAGGGGTTCAGAAGAATTTCCGCACAGAAAAATAGGAGTTTCTTATTTCCATAATTTGTAAAGGCATTCTAATCGCAAGAGACAGCGCATTTCTTAGACATAACTAATTTTTATTTAATGTTATTTTCAGGCTTATCTTTCTGTATACAGTCACACTTCTGTCCCATTGGGGTAGGCAGAGAGTACCTACATTTCTCTACATGCCACTATTCTACTATATACATTCATTTCTACTTTTAAGATTTAAGTGTGTTCTCTTCTTCGCCCATGGTTGTCACTGTCCTGTCAGTCCTTGTATAACCTCTATCTGCCTGCATTACTAGTCCTAAACGTTCAAACCGAGTTGGGTCCCGCATTATCTGTTGCGTTAATTCTGTCTAGATTTTTAAATCTAAGCATCCGTTTCTCAACCTTGGTCTCTACATGTTCATACCACAATGATCTCCTGTGTTTTAGTTACAAAATGCTAAGTAAGTTTATTTTTGACTATTGATTCAGTCTTCACGGACATTATTCTAATGTGTTGTATTCATAAAGTGTTTCTTTGAATGTCTGCGTCAGCGCGTTATATTTTGGTTGCTAAACAATTAGTGTCCAGGTGAAAAAAGTGGTATTCCAAAAAAAATTCTTTGTGAGAACTTCCTTGTGTTAGTACTTCCTTGTGCTCGACTTACAAGATTAGTTGAATCGCTGCTAGATTAGATTATCATGTAGAGAAGAGAAAATACAATAGTAGATAGGGGAGACATTCCCACTTCATTTACCTGTGGAAAGAACTGTTCTCCTGCCCGATCCGTAGTACACCTAAAAAGTTCACCTCGGTGAACCACTGGCACTTTTTCTGATCCGTCGTTCCCCTGGGTGAACTATTGGCACTTATTCTAACCCGTGATTGACCTGGGTGGACTACGGGCACATGTTCCCCCGTGGTTCACCACATTTACCTACTATAACGAACCCTCGTACCGCCTTCACGAAGGAAAAAGAAAATGACATTAGTATTTTATTGTAATTTGCCATTGTAAAATAATAATACAGAAAAAATAATTGAAATAAGACAAAGAGACGTGCGTGTGTTAGCAACTGGCTGAATAAGTCATTTGTTTCAAATGTTACACTTCATTGTTTTGTTACTTTAGTAGCATCTGTCAAGTGGTTTCTTACTTAAATATGTTCTACGTGTCTACAACTATAACAATAGCTGAGAATCAAACCAAATTGTTCAGTCGATCGTCAAACACATTTAACAAAATATCAATTTCATTCTAACAACGAAATAACCATTATTTTGCGAGAAGCGACCACTATCTTACCTTTACAACTTGCTCTCCGAGGCACAGAGAGAAAATATTTAAATATACAGAAGCTATAATATAGAATAAAACATCTGAGATGAACTCTAGAATTTTGATAATAATAATAATAAATATTGTAGGACTATCTACACATCGACACCTAGATCCATGGCAAGCATAGTTTAACTAGTTTGTGTCATGGGTTCTAGAATGCGGATAAACATTCTTAGATACTTTTTTTATAAATACATACATATTATACATAGAAACACCCATTTCTGATTATTGTGGCATCCAAATCATAATCACCGCATGCAGTGATGCAATCAGGGTGACCTTTGGTATTTTGTATGAGCACGTGGACCGTATTCTTGATTTGTCACTCATAAAGACAATGAGATTTTTGAAAATATACAGATTATTCTAACGTTCGTTGTTAAGATAATTTTATGGCTATAGTCCGATAAAAATCAATCTCGTATGGACGCTTTTTTCCATCGATTATTTGGCAAGCTTTCTTGGTTGAGCAATTAGCAAAAAAGTGCTCGAAGTTGCTAAAGCGGATACGTCTTTTCAATTAATATATTTCTGAAGAATGTAAAGTGATTTATTGCAGTTCGTCTACCTTTGAGTGCTGTCACTGAAAATTTACACTATACTCAACCACTTCTAACTATACTTAATCAATTTATAAGATTACAGAACTATTTTATCTAACAGGATTGTGGTAACTGCAATTTCAGTTCAATATGTTGCTATTTATCTAAAACCTGATATGAATCTATCATTTGAGAATAATAAAATAAACCAGGGGTTACTTTGAACGAAATGAAATATTGATCCCGTTTTGCGATTCAAGGCATAAAAAGTAGCCCTAATTCACCCATAAGGTAGTCAGAGGAAAAATAATTACTTATACTGTCTTGCATTTGGCACATTTTGTCCCTCTACTGGGCAACGGTCTCTCCCAAATGTTTCCACCTCTCTTCACTGATCTTTTTAAAATGGAGTTGGACGAGTCATATCTGTAGAAAATCAACGATAAGTGGATTCATTTATACCCTAAAAACTAAAAAACGGTGAAGGAAGTCTGGTCAGCCGAGGAAACGTCCTTTGTCTTAAACCATGTAACCAGAATCGGTGTCTGATCCGCGCAGAATTTAGTCATATTTTTCTGTTCGGAAACTTAGCTTTATCACGGACCTTAAAAACGTTCTTGGAAACAAAGACGATATGCTTTTTTATACCACTTAGGTGCATATGGCAGATACCTACCTGATGGAAAGTGGTTACCGTGACCTATGGACGTTTGCAACACCAAGAGCGTCACATTCGTGCTGCCCACGATATGGAGAAGAAGGTGGAAGAGGAAGGGGAGGGAAGGGAGAATGTTAAGAGAGTATCTGTGCTGTCAGTGCAGAAGACAAAGAAAGGTTTCTCGGTCTACCCACTGACAACACACAACCTTAGCTCTGGCTACCGAAAAAATTAGTTATATTTTTGTTAATCCAATGCAAGGATTGAAGGAATGAAAAGACAAGGAGGCGTTTTGTGTCCAGCATCCCAGTTGTCTCTGAGCACTCAGTGAGACTATTAATGCTGTAACACTCACACCAAGTAGAGTACTGTTAACCACCGCGTCGTGTCGGTATCAGAGCGTTACGCTATCGGCACAAGTCGAGGCGATGGGCTGTGAATCCTGTTTACTGAAGTACTGTTACGTGTTTACCTACTTGTGATAACAGATTAGTGAAGTTCTTTCCTCTATCAGTAGCCTTAGTACGAAATACTATCGAATTCGTAATGTTAAGTTAGCAACAGAACGGAGCATTGCGATTGGCGGGCTACACACGCACACAGGTTCACAAGAGGCAGACTGCCAATCACAATGCTCCGTTCTCTCGAAACCATTACATTACGAATTCGGTAGGAGTTCATGCTAGTGCTAGTGGGTCTTTTACTTTACTTTACTTTATTTAGCTAGAATTCAGTATGGTTACGTTGCCAAAAGTCGTATGTGCAGGAATTCCATTTTGCCTTTTAGGGTTTTATGTAATTGCAGCTTCTTTCTTTATTGCGATGGTTCGCTTATTACATATAAGTAGATAATATAAGAATCTATCTCCCGTTGCAATTGAGCAGTCCGACTGGGGAAATAACTCCGCCCTACAAAATACTGCGGCTAATAATAACCTTGTTGTTTCCAGCGGTGAATAGGAAGCCAGAGAGTTCAATTTGTCCCTTACGCTAGAGGCTCAGAATCTCCTCCCTTCCCCTGAAAAGAAGATAAAGTTAAATTTAAATGTACAATAATTATTTCAGTGATGAAACCTCATCCATAATGAGTTAGATTTACGACTTCTGTTTACTCAATTATTTGTCAATATTGTTATTACTTATCTAATGATTATCAGTACCATGTAATCAGTAAACAATAATATTAAATCGTATTCCAAGATATCCCTACATTAGAGGCCTTGAAACACTTTTCTTCATGTTGAGATATAGTTGTATCTTAAAAATTATTAGATAACTTGTTGTGGTAACAAGAGTGCAGCGTGCGAAGTCTTGGGTTCGATGTTGGGTAAAAATAGTTCTAGCCAACTTCAAAATAGTGGAAGGTTCTTAATTTATTGGAGACTTTTCTTTTTTGGGTTTTTCTGTTGGAAATCTTCATAATAAAGTCAGGATAATCTTTCTAGTTGACAACAATAGGCTCGCAGTCTGTTACGTTGAAACCTAAAAATCAATTTTGACGAAATATTATGGCAGGGTTGATCCATTCAAATATTTCTGAAACCATTGAACATTATCTAGAGGTTGGTGCTCAACCAAGAACAAATAAGATTAATACTCAGTGAGACGTGACTTCCAAAGGTCGGCGCACGCACATCACCTTTTTCCAAGGTAATCAACATTACCAACCAACACCTTGTAATCTTGCTATCTACTTCATATTATTGTACACACAACTGAGGGCTTGCTGTGACGTGTTAAAATTCAGTTATTTAAAAGAGAAAGAAGGATGGGGCTATGAATAGTATACAGGGTGGAATTTTGTAATGCCACCTGAAGGGGAAGTACTCTTAATACTGTAGATAGAAAAATTTCCTCCAAGAAAACATTCCTTTATTTTTGAAAAGAAACAAAACTGCATTCAATTATTTTTTTAAATTTGCTTGCTGCACCCGGTAATCGAAAATTCCATCCTGTATATGACGCGTGTACCTAAGTGGTGTCGCTAGGTACGCCCTCTATATATAGAATTATCTTAGGTTTAGGCTACGTAGAGTTAATGATTTCTAATATCGTCGACAGATGGCGTTGTACCGTTCGACTGAATCACGATATGAATTCCTATATGAGTCTGTTATCACTTATGGCATATATGTTTTTCTAATAAAGTGGAAAAATCATTAATTAAGCCTAAGATTAATCAAGTTATAATTAACTTCTATAAATCGAATAATTTAATAGTGTACGTATTATTTATTGGGAACAGCGAACGTGTTTTATTATGGATGCGTGTGCGCACCTCGCGGCAAGATCACGTCAGTGATGTCAGTGACCCAGTTCGCGTCAATTTGTTATTGTTTACATACAACAGATTTAGTTTCTATTATTTGTACAGTAAGATTCCTAGATTAGTCACTTCTTTCAGAGTAGTTTTTTTGTAGTTGGTGGATTTTTGGTTATTCAATTTTATTTGTCAAAAATATTTTCCTGTCGAATCGTCGGCATTTTTGAGTAGTATAGTACAGTAGTAATTTATTTCACGGCAGCGCCACTGCTCAGGGACGGGTGTGGCCACCAGAATCCCCTAACCCGATCCCCCAGGGGATCCCAGTGAACTCGTCGGTTCACCAGAATCCCCTTGCAATAAAAATAAGTTTAAAGATGTTTTCACACTGTTTTTTATTTTACAATTTCTAAGAAATGACCTACACTTATATCGTTGTTCAATAACTGCAATTGTGTTTCTTGAATTAACTTATCAGTGGATTTTTGATCGGCGTTACGTCTTTTTGGCGGTTGCCTTCGCTTTTGTTCAGCATCTCTTTTTAATGCACTCAATAACTGTAGTATGTTGGGGCGTTTTCGACCAATCATTTTGATTAAACCCGGGTTCCAACTTTCGCAACAGTTATTGGTGCGATGTCTTTCGCTGAAAACCGACAACATTTTTCTAGTTTCGTCATTTTTAAGCCAGTATTTCATATATTTTACTAACTTTAGGAAGTTTGGATAATCTTCACTCATATTTCATGTTTTTTTTTAATATATGGCAGTGCACTACACAACAAAACCAGTCTCCTAGTATATTTTTTGTTTTTAAGTAAATGTAAGTTTTTACCTTTTTACGAATATTCTATATATTTTTTATTATCATATATTTTTTCGAATATTATTAATATTTAACTAATACTGGCCAGTTCAAATCATAAGTTTTCATGATCGATTCCATTGAGTTATGTTTATACCTATATGATCGATTCAGTGTGTGTAATAACATCTTTATAAAATTTATTTCAAGGGGATTCTGGTGAACCGACGAGTTCACTGGGATCCCCTGGGGGATCGCGTTAGGAGATCCTGGTGGCCGCACCCTCAGGGACAGGGCCCGAGCATAGGTTTCGCTCTTCGGGAAGGCTTATTGCGTCAAAAATATAAAATATATTGAAATAAAGCAAATAAATCATTTGAAATGATTCTTTATCTCGTTCAATAGTTGGAACTATTGTGAAAAGACCAGCAAGGAACTTAGGTAGATTATATACCTATCATTATCCTTTCTTTTTTTGTGTATTATTATGTTCTTTTTAATTATAATAATAATAGATAGGTATGTGTTCGAGCAAGTGATTAGGATAACTATATTTTTTACTATTACGACAAGTCTATTTTATAATAACCTTTTTTCATTAAACATATATTCACTTCTAATTTTAAGCTTATTAAGTGGCATAGGTAGATTATAATCTGGGGGGTGATTGTGAGTTTCACCAACATCTTCATGGTCCAAACCAATCCCCCTTCAAACAGGTGCACCAAACGCTAACTGATAAACGGGGTTCCAAGGAAAGCTTTCTTTGAGGAGTCAGAAGACAGTCCAAGCACCTGTTCTGTTTACAAGTTTCTATGTCGTAATATACCTAGTGTACCCACACCACATACATATGTGCAACACTTGTCAGCATCGCACATTCGTGAGTAGCGTTGAGACAATTGTAATATCCGGGCAGGGCGCGGACTCATTGATAGCGGAGAACTGACCAAAGCAAATTTACTGTTAAATATATCGGGATATTTACCACGTTTGTTGACACAAGTACACCGTGATCATGGCGCTTGCAACAGCTCCGAAATATCGGTTGCTCCATAAAATCAACAAACATGGTAAATATCCAGATTTATTTAACAGTGAATTTGAAAATGATCATGTCAATCTAAAATCATACATTGACCAAGGCAAAGCAAACCCAATACTTTCAATGAACATAGGATTAACAAAAAATGGTTAAAAAATAATGTTTCACTTAACTCGATTATATCGGGTACTTCGTCGATAACATTATTTAATCACTGTTTTGTGGCCACTAACTATGGGCAATGTCTACGATGACTAATACCTATATCACAAACAGTTTTAACAGTGGCATCGCCATACCTCGTAATCAAACGTAACAGTAATAAGCCCGTCAAAGGCAACTGTAACTCAAATTAAATCAATCGAGATAACTTTGTCTAGGAACGAGTGTGATGTTCCTCTGACCAGGCAAGGTTATCACATCTGGCTTGATTCCTGGGTTAGACAAGACTCTAGAACATCTAGAGCGATGGATCACCCTAATATTATATGATAGTGATTTTCTTCCTCATAGAATAGCCCGTAGTACACACGGCAGGAAACCCTAGGACAAAAAAAATAGAATTCTTTCCGTCAAACGCTACCTATGCGACCTCGCCTCTTTCTATTCAACAGATTCTGCTAACTCTGCGGGGAGCACAGCATTACATAACAGTTTAGATAAATATCTGAAGAGCATTTGTCAATTACATAATAACGTAACACTGTGTTGTACCTACTTCAGCAGTGTAGGATCATCTGGAATAACCTTTGCTGGAGGTGTCATTGCTTAGTGAAAGTTCAGTCACATTACCATATTTACATCATATTACATTCTCCATAATTTTTCGAGGTTGTTACTTTTTTTTTTAAACTTGGTATCCTGGGTTTTGATTCTAAAAATGGCAACTAGAAGATTCCTTGCTTAGTGTGAGTTGCCACCGGGGGTAGGACATGACGATATCTCCCATCCTAATTGAGCAGTCCGACTTGGGGAGTACCTCCGTGCTACAGAATACCACGGCTAATAATAACCTTGTGTAGTGTTTTCGGCGGTGCGTAGGGTAGCCAGAGCTAACTGGAGAGGTTTTGTGTTGTCAGTGGGCAGATCAAGAAACCCTTTTTTGTCTTCTGCATTGCCAGCACAGAGATCGATTGGAGTCGCTACAGAAGGTTCTCCACTATCTATGATTCCTGCCTCCTTTTACTTTTCTAATAAGTACTCAACAGTTGATGTATAATGTACAACAAATCTCAGAATAGTTAGTAATATAAAGTTCTTATTGTGTATTCTGATCTGAGGCTTAAATAAAAGTACGTCTGTCGAAAGACCAGAACTCCTTAACTTTCTCTGAAGGTACGTCGTGAGTGGAAATTTCTGATAGAGACTTACAGCAAGCCTTTTCTGGAGCTCCAGAAAAGGCTTGTGATAATAGGTACAAATGATTGACTGAGGGGTCACCTCCTTACACCCTGTACCAGCCTATCCATTAATAGGGTTTTCAAAAATTCATTTGCTATTCGTAAAACAATTTTTTAAATAGTTACATACCTAGTTAAGTAAATGTAAATCATTAGTAGGTATTATATTATGAATTGAAATGAAATTTACTGCAAAACTGTTACGATAACCTAGGCGATAACTTCAAGGTAAACATTTGAATAATAAATACATAAAAAAAAAACAGTTCGAAATACTGAAATGTAAAAATGATTTTGTCTCTTTTCTGTTAAGTTAGTTATTTTGTACCTACACACACTGCTCTGTACGAGGACATTAACTAAATACCTAGGTAATATAGTACGTAAACCATGAGCGCGGGCCTGGGGTTGACGTGTGGAGCTGCCTGTCACCCTAGTGGGAGCACTCTACGCCCGGGGGATAGATGGGACACTGTGATCCCCATAACCGATTGTCACCTTGGGTCGGCGAGGTACGAGGGATATGTTCCCAATAACGCATTCTACAAGGATAGGTGGGGCTACAAATATTTTCTTTGAGTTGGGAAGGGCTTCGAATACGTACCTAACTTATAAATTATTGCCATTAAATTGAATTAGAATGAAAAAAGTGAATATCAAGTCGGTACTTGAACCCGCAATCAGTTCCTTTCAGGAGGAAAGCTCCGAAACCGAGCTTCCAAGTCACGTGTACAACTTTAGCAATTGGTCAAGCTCAGCTGGTCAAAGCGGGTACACCTCATATAGTAGAACTTTTTAAGTAATAATTTTATATTGCATAACAACTAATAGCATAAACCTCTTTTCGCAGAATATCGTTTGGCATAAACTCATTTTGCATACATTGAAACCCATAATTTTGTAAGTCAGAATCATCTGTTCGCATAATCTTTGTATCCATAATAATCACAATGTATAACCATCACATCGCAGAAAGTTTAATTTTTCTGGCTAATTTAATTGTTTTTTTTTTAGTTATATGTAATAAATAAAAGTTGATTCAATGATAATTATTTGGTTTTTATATCCTTGCCTATGAGAGCATGCTCGTTTCTGGCATAAGAGGTCACAGTTCTAATCTAACCTAACCTATCCGAGTCGGGGTACTCTGTGTCGGGGGGATAACAACTATCTATTCTGGCGCTTCACCGGCCGCTACCGCGGCACGCTCGCTTCGCTCGCTCGGCTCGCGCTGTTAGGTTCACAGTTCTAACCTAACCTAACCTATCCGAATCGGGGTACTCTGTGTCGGGGTGTAAACAACTATCTATTCTGGCACTTTATGTTGTTATACAATTGAAGTTATACAAAATTTTATATTTTAAAATTTTAACTATGCCAAAGGTATTTTTAATGCCTAATAAATGATCGATTAAAGAAGTTTCTGCGAAGTATCCCAAATAGGTTTCGGAGTATCAAGTTTCTACCAAATAGACGGCACCCGGTCAAAGCAAAAGAGACAAGTCGCGCTTTCAAGTCTGGGCATTCCCTTTTTCAATTTTATTTAAATTGATTTAAATATGTAAGGGTTAAGAACTGCCGTAGGTGCTCGTATGATAATCGGGACTGAACATCATAACTTGCTCTTTCGAGCAATTGCGATATGCGGAATTAGTCACCTCACCTACAACCCACAGACTCTCCCGGAGTCCGATTAGATATCATATTTAATGTTTCAAAATTAACATTAAACCTACGATCATATCAAATTGTGATCGTCTAATATTTGTCAAACGTATAGATAACTTATACACGATATCAGTACAAATATTTATTTATATACAATATTTGATAGCTGCAAAAATACAGCATTTGGTGGTGCGATTGTGTGCGGCGTTGCTTTCCATAACCGCGATAAATTCCGTGGTTATATTTTATGATCGCCGTAAAAATATAACAAAACGCAACCTTGCAGATTTTATCGATGGCCACGGTCGAACGTGAACCGTAAACTTTAAAATTACTTTGTTATAGAAATGAACAGAAAATAAGTTAAACAATTAACATTAGTAGGTACATGTAATACAGTTGGGTGACTCAATATTGTGATTTGATTGAATTGCTTATCGATAAATGTAAATTATATTTTACTTATAACATTGATAATAAAATACCTAGATATAACGTGGACTTTTCGATACTTTTCGAAGTTATGTATGTGTGCATTTATCGCAGGTCTATAAGTGCCCGGAAAATGGCAATAGGCTCGCCACATTGGGACCTAAACATAAACTGGCGAAATGTGGGTGCTAGCACCTCGGCCTACTCCTTCGGGGATATAGGCGTGAGTTTATGTTAAGTTATGTAGATATAACAAAAAGTATTGTAGCTAATCACTGTAGAACGGGGTCTTTTCCTTTATGCATGTGCGCCTTTCTCGCCAGTCATCCTAGAGGGCGCTGTGAAAATTTTAAGAAGTCTATATTAATAGACTAATCAATTCTTTATTTAATCTTTAGGACTACTAATGGTGGGTTCCTCCGTCCAACCATGAGTCCCCGACCGCAGTTTATTCATTGACTAGCTGACCCGCGCAACTTCGTCTTCGTCACCCCGTTTTTGCAACATTTTTCATTCCTGCTCCGCACCTGTGCATTGTAGAATGATGTTATATACATATAAACCTTCCTCTTTAACCATTCTATCTATTAAAAAACCCGCATCAAAATCCGTTGAGTAGTTTAAAAGATTTAAGCGTACAAAGCACAGGGCGGCCCTAACGCACTATTATAAGGAAGGACAGCGTGCCAAGATCACCAAATTCTATGAATGCTTTGCGCCCCGTCATTCATAATTTTTTCTAGTCTTTTACTACAACTAGCATACTAGTGACGTACTTCAAGAAAAAGATTTATCGACGAACGATGGGCCGATGACTGCTTATTTGAAATTTAATATCCATAATGATTATAAAGAATTGCTAAAGTGAATTTTCTTAACACAAATATGTAGTTTTGAAGATATTTGATTTCGAAAATTGAAACGAGCAGCTAGAAAACGGTTTTTGTGTGAGTGACGGCATGACTTCTTAGTAAGTAGTGCAAATGCATGAAGTGCAAGAGAATATTGCATTTATCTCGGTTCCGGTTGTGTTTTGTTGTGTTCACGTGTATGATTCATCAAAAAATAAAAGTCATTTGGAATAGTAAGAAATCTATAAATATAAATAAGAAATTATAATAAAAATAAGAATTATAATGTTATCTCATGAGTGTAGCATGTTACCGGTCTTGTTAAGTTAATACACGTTAAAAGATAAGTAAACCCAATCGTATTAGTATACGTAAATCGACCACTTCTGCGATAGTAGAAGGCACAGCACTAACGTAGTAAAACGTCCATTCATAAAAATGGAACATAGGTAGGACACAGCGTTTTGTAGGTAGGGCCCATCCCCCCCCTTATACATCAATGGTACAAAGGGACATAGGGACAGAGAACGCGACTTTGTTTTATACTATGTAGTGATAGTGATATTCTATTGATATTTAACTAGTCTAACTAATAAGCCTATGTGCCTAGTCCTCCTATTAGACTAGACAGTGGCGAATACTTACATACTTAAGTATTGTTTATTGTTTATTTATCATCAATAAATATTTATCTCTCTGAGAAGGAAAATCTGTTCGCGTGCAACACAGGTTGACAGCGGGCAAAACCCGCTAATGCGCAATTCTAGTGTAATTACCTACCACATTTTTATTGTACGATGAACAGGTAAACCGATGAATAAACACGTAAACATTCACCATTCGTGTTCCATGATTACTTTACATTAATCCGTAATCATTCCCGTCTTGTAATTTATAATAACTTACTTACTAAGTATCAGTTACCATACGGTACGGTAGAGTAGATAATTGTAATCGTGGATAAAAAATGTTTCATTCACACAATCGTCAGTGCAATTCTGGGGTTTTACCTGTGATAAGAAATGCGAAATATAATTGCACTGAGCAGGAATCGAACCCGTGGTCCTGATAGAGCAGTTCAATACTTCGCAACCCACTATGGCTACCACATACCTAGTGGCCGTTTTCGTCACATTCAGAAGCGATTGATTGAACCTTCAACCTCTGAAATCTACAAATAGTTAAAAAAATATCTCGCCCGAGATCTCGGCTCGGAAGTACGTTTCCTACTATCGGAGTCAAGGCGACTGCAGCAGAAACTTTGCGCAATACTCGGTGCGCCTGCGCCGCTCACCCTGCGCACTCGCGGTGAAAGCCTTCTTGCACAACTGCTGATGTAGTACCGAGTTCGTTAACTGAGATCAGTTTGTTAATTCTCAGTTCTAGTGTGAAACTATCAAAGTTGCAGCCGTAATAACTGCTCAGGTGTGACTTCAGTACCTATATTAACACTTCTGAGTTCTGATTTCTACCAAAAAAACACTAGCATTGTGCATATCTACCTATCTGCACTACATGCAATAGAGTCGAATTATAAATTGTCAGCTATGTTTTTTTTATTTGTGGCACGTCAATTTGACTTTACCTCGCCTGATGGTAAACTGAGGGCAAAGTTTCAGGAAAGAGGGTCAATATTACAAACATGTACAGTGTTCTAATGGTAGCGTTTAGCTTGACCGCTTCATCAGATGCTTTTTCACGCCCCGCTCAAAGGACCCCGGACTGTAGGAGAAAGGATACACGTAAGCAAAGCGTTCGAGGTTCCAGGACTTCATGGTGCGGCAAAGGAAAGACTCACCGAATCGTTTGCTTCCCAAAGGAATTGTTTGCATCCTATGTAGGTGACATTTAAGACTTGCACGTGTCTTATGTAGGGCTAGCTGTTGCAGTGTTGTAAATATGCTACTCGCCTCTCTACTCGCCGCTCCACTCAACTCAAATACTTTTGCTCTATCATCAATAGTTACCGCAACGCAAGCAACGAAAGATGTTTCAGGGATTTTTTTTCACCTTTGGTAACGTTACTTAAGTTTTAGTAAGGATGCCTAATATTGTCTAGCAATAAATGTAGCCGATATTACTCATATCAGGGTGAATGTAGATTTACAATGGTGAAAGAATTTTTAAATTCGGCACAGTAGTTATTGAATTTCTCCATTACAAACATACACACACACCAAAATCATTTTATTCCTCTTTATATCTAATACTAGCTGACCCGCGCGACTTCGTCTGCGTCACCCCGTTTTTGCAACATTTTTCATTCCTGCTCCGCATGTTGTCGTAGCATGATGTTATATACATATAAACCTTCCTCTTTAACCATTCTATCTATTGAAACAAACCGCCTTAAAATCCGTAGCGTAGTTCTAAAGATTTAAGCATACAAAGGGACAAGAAAAATAGGGACAGAGAACGCGACTTTATTTTATACTATGTAGTGATAGTGATATTGATAGTGATTAGTGAGAGCGTGGGAATCGCTGGAAGAACAAAGAATATTCGCTACTAAAACAAGATAAAAATCAAAAAGATATAAAATAATTTATTTAGTTACTATTGATAATAATTTATTGATCACTCTGACGACGGCACTGTACCTGTTGTGCTGAATCAGTGGCTCGTGTAAGCGACTCTTGCGCCATCGGGTGAAACTGGGTGAACCATGTCAGCAATTCTTACACGTATTAACACATTGTCTGCATACAAACAAATATTTACAAACCTTAATCTAACCTAGTCAGTTTAATTACAATAGAACTTCCTATATGGACTTAATAAAGGCGGAAATATATACCGATTAAATTGGAAAAAAGATGAGAAAGAATATTAGGTAAGGTAAGGGTGGCGTTAGAGGCGACATATAGAAAAATACGCTGAAGGTATTACTGCGAGACGAGGAAAACTCGAAATAAATCCCTGCACCAACCCAACTGGTCAGCAAGGAAAGTAAAGCAGTCACCAACATTGGGACAGGCCTATGTCCAGCAGTACACTGCGATAGGCTGAAATTGCCATTTGAAAAAGATGGTAGCTTATTAACGAGCTAAAATCAACCGGGCCACATTTTCATGTACTTTTTGGCTGATAGTAAGTAGCGGGGCAGTCCAAATCCTGATAGCCGCCGTTATAGGTGCTATCCCTGGAACGGCGGCGGCGGTCCCCGCCCTGAAAGCCTCGACAGTTGTTTTCCCACACCCGCTTAGAGAACCCTAGACTGTAGGATAAAGGAAATACGTGTGCTGGTGAAAATTTCACGCTGTAGTATTTCTTGGGCTGTGTAGCTAGAAGATCAGACATATTCCGGCTCGAGTACATAGTCGTCGTATAGGATACCCTGCATGAAAACACGGGTGGTACTTGCGTCTCCGCTGGGACCGAATACTTATGACTTACCTATGCAATGTATGTAGGTACATGAAGAAACTTGGTTACTTTGTATGATATTTGATTAATTGCACAACATAATCTATCGTTTTAAGATAACCTATTTAATTTGATTATTCAATGCCAGGCTGATAACTGCTAGTAAACTTATATACTCATAGTTCATGTATAAGTAAACAGTGTACACCAACAGCTTTTAGAACAATCCAGAGCGATTTTCATAAGAATGATCTCTGGGTGGTATCTGCTATCTAATGTTGAACAATCCTATCCCTATTATGGTTTTCCTCAGCTTTTGCGGGAATTATTAACCCGTTATGCCAATGGTAGTTGAACCAAGAGTTTGGACTGCGTAGATCGTGGTGAACCCCATATACTACTTTCATTTTTTCGATGGACTTGTATTAATTTTGATAGCCGAAATAGTAGATGTGTTTACGGGTTCTCTGAGTGAGTTCACAAGGGCATCATTATACTTATATATTATTAGTTATAAGTTATAGTAGTACCTACGTTGTTGTATCTAAATTGTATCTACCTAGTATTGTGTATGAACAAGCTAGTAGGTACTAACTGCCGCATTGGGGCAACCTGTTATTGGTAGTTAGTTAAGGAAAATGAATAAGTAAATAAATGAATAAATGATTGCGGATAGATATAGAATATCAACTGTACATTTTAATTGAAAACAAAGTAAAGAAAGACTATACGTTCTTTAAAGTCATTGTCATCTCTTCATATAAACATTTATCGCTTGTTAAATACGCGAAATCGCAACGGAAGGAACATTACATCACGACACAGGCAGACACTGTGAACACGTAAAAACCATAACACATCCGTGAATTTTAAAGAGGTAACACTATTCATTGACGCTCGAAATTGTGGTAAGATTTTCCTCGTACGTAGATATGTAGAGAGGAAACATGACGTAAATGGAAATGAGGCAAATTAAGAGAAAATTTCTTCGACATTGAATAGTTTGAATAGGCTATGAAGTCTTAATAATGTCTTATTAATAAGAGTTCAATGAAATGGACAATTAGTATTGTATGTTAGTTACTAGTAATAATAAATTGATTTATACATTATTCATATATGTTACGTACAATGTACGCGTATGAATAGTGTAGTACTCACATATAGTAGGTACGTTGTTGTAAAAACCGGGTAATTTTAGTAAGAAAATCGATCCGCTCTGTTATTCCTTGTAGGAGAGGGAACTACGGACTTCAAAGGACAATCTTTGTATTGTAACCAAGATTGACATTCGTTTTCATAAAATATAATGTGTTATCTGCATTCTAGAACCATAAAAATTCATTTACCAGCTGTTATTGAGTATCACAACACACAATGTGGTAGGACATAGAGTACATTACTAACATTATAATAAGATCTGTGTAACTAACCTATGCTCCACGAACAAATAAATGATTATGAGTTGCCGCGGTAGCCTAGTGGTATGGGTAATGGACTGCTGAGACGAGGTCTCGAGTTCGATTCCAGGTTTACCATGGCACACACCAATGACTTCGATGCTTTTCGAAGTTATGTGTGTATTCATCGCAGGTTTATAAGTGCCCGGTTAATGGCAATAGGCTCGCCACCTATTATATTGGGACTTAAACATAAACTGGCGAAATGTGGGTGCTAGCACCTCTGCCTACCCCTTCGGGGATAAAGGCGTGAGTTTATGTTATGTTATGATTATTTATGATCATTTTGGTATCATACTGTAAGACTTACAAAGTATGCGAAAGTGTGATCCAGCATATCACCGTAGCAGAGCCGCCTTTCACCCTAGCAGAAGAAGGGCCATATCGGGGGGCTTGATAGGGACATCATGGTTCCCACTTTAGGGGAAGAGGGTCATCTCAACAGAGATGTCCCCGGGTCTGCCGGGGTGCGAGAGATATGTCCGGTATAATCTCGCCTCCGGTACTCAAAGACCCATGAACGGCGTGCGTTTTAGTCGGTTCGAGTCCTACATAATCACCTCCACCGCCTTGGCGGGAGGTGGTTTCCGTGGGGATTTTGCGCACAATAAATAAACAGCATATTATATTGTGATTATAAATAAAATTAACAGACAATTATTTTCTATTCCAGACAAAGAAGAGCCAGAGATCTCATACACGACACCATGAACCACGGGGGCATGGACCACGGGAGTATGGACCACGGCAGCATGAACCACGGCGGTATGGACCACGGCAGCATGGCCCACAGCGGTATGGACCACAGCGGCATGGACCACGGCGGTATGGACCACGGCGATGGGTGCGGACAAGGACACAGCCACGCCATGGCGGTCAGTACATTATGAGTCTTACCCACTGTACTCTATTAATTACCTAGATATTACATATTTTAAAAGTATAATTACCATTAACTCGACTACTCAAGTGGCATGGCGGCAGAGCGTTTGAGCGCTACATATCATATGTCACACATTCGATTCCCGCTCAATGCAAATATTAGTGTACAAGAAGGTTGCATGGTCTGAGTATTTTCTCACGACCTCTGTGGCGTGACAGTAGCGAATGCGACTGCTACGCAGGAGACGCGGGTTCGATAGCCGCTCAGTGCAAATATTTGTGTGCTTGAATATGAATATCTGCATTGGTCTAGGTGATTCTATTTGTAATACGTATATTATTTACAAAAAAATGTATCTATGTATGTTTGTAGAACCTGCAACACCAGCAAGTTAAGCTATGCTTACCATGGGCTGTGGGTTTAGGTGACGTGGTGTAAATTGTCCTAGAATATTTATTTATTTATGTTGGTATAAGCACAGTATAAGGAAAACAGAAAAAAAACTGAAATCGGAAAAAGTCGACATCTAACGGGCCTTGAACCCACTACCAGTCCCTTAATCTCTGTAGGAAAAGTTAGTTAAATTGCCTTTATTATAAAAATATTTGTACTGAGCGAAACACGATCCCACGATCTCTTTCTGAGCAGTTGAAGGCTTCACCGCTACGCAATAAAGGTAGTCTGGCTAACTTAGGTACCATTAAAAAAAATTTTTTTAGAAGATTAATTTTTAATTAGCTGCTGCCTAGATATTGGTGAGTGAGGTAACTTACAGCTGCTAATTACTGCACACATAATAATGTAACCGGCCTCTAAACGCCCTCGTTATCTTTGCCTATTTGCGCCATCTTTGTCAGAAATTTTAACAACTTGCGTTATCACGGACGTGGGAGTTTACCGTACCTATTGGTAATGCCCCTTTTATGGCCACAGCAATAGCCCACAGTATTTTTTACTACTAAAGTACAATGAGATGCAGAGAGATTCTTGGGGCTAAATGGTTACAGCATAGGTTGGTTAAAGCCGCACATCAAAGTTAAATAATAAGTCTTTACATATGAAATTGCCGTAATTTTCTTACAGATTCATGAGTTCGTTATTCCTGTAATTTAATAGCTATTTCCATTATCTTTATTTTGTTTGAAAGATGATTTCAAGATTTTACAACTCTGTATTAAATTTTGTTTTTATTGGCCGGTTGATAAATTAAATTCGATTTTCAAAAACTTCTTATTGTAGGAAGTATTCTTTTCTACTTTCTTTCACAACTTTACTTTCACAAATTTACTTACTTCCTTTAATAAATTTCGTATTACTTTTTTACAGCGGTCGCGTTACAAAAATATAATAAAAGTTGCTGTTTGCTTAAGGTCTCGTTCATACACAAAATAAAATATGGATTTGTCGTTCCTAAAAATGCAAAAATGTTAGTACTGTAAATTGGGTTTCCTTCAATTTCTTCAAACAAAACAGCAATTTCACATGTAACTACCTACTAATATAACGACCTAAGTAATAAAAATAAGTATTGCTTGACCAATTTGTGTTATTCCGCCTGCTTACCATCAGACGAGGTGCAGTCAATTTTACGCCCTAAATATTACGAAAAATCATCTAAACATACTTAAATATTCATGCATTCATGTATACAAATATTTTTCTAAGAGGAAATCTAATCTGGGACCTTTAACTTAACTGTCAAACCTTTTACCGCTATGCCAAAGAGATCTTTAAAAGAAAGACAAGAGTTACAAGAGGGCTTCGAAGAATTCCTTAATCTCAGGAGGGAGTGTAAGGATCTTTACATCCCTCCAAGGGAGTGTAAGGAGGTGATTTAAAAATGTCCGATATGTCCCAAAGCCTGTTATTATCAGTGCCATGGACGTGTTATCTACACGATAGTACCAACGTGTGTTATCGGCTGTGGTCCGCGTCCACCGCGCTGTCCCATAGATAGTGGTGTACTTGCCTATACTTATTACTGTGGACGGAAACGCTTGAGGTTTGCTGGATAGCTTCATATACTTTACAGTACATTCTATCTAATGTAGGTAAATTGGTCCAATTACATGAAATTCAATATTAACTACTCTTACTACTATTTAAGACAGTTTCTGAAGCTTAGTGGTAATGAACGAGATCGCTACACAGGTGGTACGAGTTCGATTCCTGTTCTGTGCAAACTTTGTAACCCCAAGACGGTCACGTATGTAATAATGCTTCTTGCCCGTAATTTGCTGTCTTTTCTTTTAGAATTTCGGCATAGTAACTCGAGTTTCTCACGATCTAAGTGAACGCGTCAACGACATGTGATGTGTTACGCGACAGGAACGCCTGCGCCTGCGCCGGCGTCGACAGGTGACAGAACAATGCGCAGGAAGCGACGCGCAGCACATCACAAACATACAAACAACCACGATGTGACACACAGACACGAATTTATACGAATTTTAGGTTGAAATCGTGAAGGAACGCGCTTTATTTTCAGGACAAATAATTATTAAAAGAAATTCACGCTGAAAATAGCCAAAAACACTATTAGTTTTTTTTATATTCCACTTAGGTGGCAGACAAGAACACGGCCCACTTGATGGGAAGCGGTCACCGTGGCCTACGGACGTTTGCAACACCAGAGGCGTCACACACGTGCTGCCTACCATGTAGAAACCTTCTAATGCACTTCTAGAAGAACACCACATTGTTGTCACTTGGGAAAACCACGGCAGGGAGTTCATTCCACAGATTGAGCGTGCGCGCCGGATGAAACTCCTTTCATACCGCACAGTGCGCACCGTTTCCGGTCGTAGTGTGTGAGGATGAACTCCCTCTCTATGGCGAGCGGTGCGATGATAAGAAGTAGGTGTGGGCATCATGTCAAACAATTCTTCTGAACACAGGCCATTATACAAGCGGTAGAACACACACAGTGAGGCGAAATCCCTCCTGATGTTCAGAGGTTCCACGGGTATAGGTATAGGCACGAGTTGTGGACCCAAAATGTGCTCAATGTGGTAGTGAATGTGCTCAAATCTACCAAACATAGATTATATCTAACCTATCCGCACGCTAGGCAGGATCACACTTTCTCTTAAAATAGACTTTTGTCAAACCATATTAGCACAAGTTTGTTATACCAAATTCGCAGTACAGTTTCACTCCAAATTTGCAAAAACAAAGCGTATTGTGGCTTTTGCATATACGTACAGCTTTTTAATTGTACAGCTGTTATCACCTGAAATGGTATGAGGTATAACTGAACAAAACGAGACTCGGTGTTGACAAATTTATTTGACCGTTCCACATTGACTTGCGAATAAAAGCAGAATGAACACAATCGGAACAAAGAAAGTAACAATTGTTTCACATACCACACAAGTTGCCAAAGCAGGCAGCTTTGTCGAGTACTGTTATCCTCGTTTTGTTTGATGGTAAAACAATCTGGCGCCAGTAGGTGCGAATAAATCCAGCTGTCCCCTTAATATTGATAATCTTGTGAAAGCTTTATCATTATTGATTTCCTTACTTCCCGTCTCTTTGTAATAGGTACTCATCTGCCGCACCATTAAATCTTGGAATTCCTTACCGGCGCACGTGTTTCCTTCTTCCTACAGTCCCGAGTCCTTTAAGCGGGACGTGAAAAAGCAACTGATGATGCCGTCAAGCTGAGCGCCACCATTGTAACACTGTACTTGTTTACAATGATGACCCTCTTTCACGAGACTTTGCCTTCAGCTTAACATCAGGCGAGGTGAAGTCAAATTCACGTGCCATAAATAAAAAATAAAACCTTAAATGCCATTATCTCCTTTGGTGTTCAAACATCCATGAAGCACGACATGAAAAGGTTATTTCCACTTCCAGTACAATGCAAATGTCATATCATCTGCAGCTGCGACTTTCACTGCGACGACGATCACTCATATTAGTGATTGATAAGTGCAACGGCAATTCTCCATTGTTGCAACACTTACACGTGTTGCGATTTGGCTTTTAGAAAGAGAGAAATGGAATCACCTGATCTGTATTTTCACACAGGCTGAACTAACAGAACTGTTATTTTCTCTCACAATAATTAAACAAGGATTTTCTCAATTACAGTTCCACGCGGGCGTTTGCCAAGAGATCCTGTTTAGCGGTTGGCTGACCACCAACGCTCTGGAACTCTTCGGATCAGCAGTCGCCATCTTCTTCGCTGGTGTCCTGTATGAAGGACTCAAATACTTCAGGGAAGCACTGCATGCAAGGGCCTCAACTGCGAATGGAGATTCAAGAGTCAATATTACGAAGAGCGAATGTGGGAACAATGGAGCTTGCGGTGGACCAGCAGTTGTAAAGTGAGTTTATCCTATTGTTAGTCATGAAATTCCTCTTGTGCATAATATTGAGAGTAATATATTGATAATTACGATGTGAAAGTATCACGTTAGGAGTTACATTATGAACAAGGATTCTGTACAGTCCTTGTATTTACAGTCCTTGTTCTTTATAATTTACCAGCTATATTTGCAGTATAAAGTAGAAAGACAATAACATCCATCCAGAAAATCACAAAGACAATATTATCCATAGCCTTTTTTTCCGTGAGCAAAATACCCACGGATTCCGCCTCCACCAAAGTCGGTGGAGGTGATTATGTCGGACTCGAACCGAATAACACGCACGCTGGCTATGGGTCTTTGATTGCTGGAGGTGAGATTATACAAGACATATCTCTCGCACCCGGCAAACCTGAGGACATCTCTTTTAGATGACCTCCTTCCCCTAATGTAGGAACCGTGGTGTCTCCAAACATCCATAGCCTGTACATTCTTTGGAACCCGAGTTTTATTCTCTTTCTATGGAATTAGTATACTTAAACTTTGCAGTAGTGACTATCGTTTGACCTTCCAACCATGTCCATTAAGCATAGAATATACACGCAGGTAGATTAGATTGGTTTGAGCTCTCCAAGATCTAATGGAGCCCAACACTCACAAAAAGCTGAGCGCCACCATTGTAACACTATACGTGTTTGTAATCGTGACCCTCTTTCCCGAGACTTTACTTTCAGCTCACCATCAGAAGAAGTTAAGTCAAATTGACGTGTCCTAGATAAAAAAAACACAATATCAATATTCTGGACCCGAAGATACAGGCATATGTATTCCATCAAGAATACATCACATTTCAAAGTACATAGGTCTTGTCATATTTCAAGTATATACATTTCACTTCAATATTCTTAATGTTTTGCTCATCAATTCCAGATACACGATGATGTCATCAGGGCACGTGCTCCAAACCCTGCTGCACTTCATCCAATCGACGGCGTCCTACACGCTGATGCTGGTGTTCATGACGTACAACGTGTGGCTGTGCCTGGCGCTCGTCCTGGGGCTGGCCGTGGGCTACTTCTTCTTCGGCTGGAGGAAGACCAACGTCGTGGACGTCAACGAGCACTGCCAATGATAGGAGGACTTTAGAATAGTTAGCGCTCGCCGGTAATGGCTGTGGACAAAGTACTTGTAGTATCTGACCGTTCAGATACCACAGTTTCGATAGCAAAAAGGTCTGGAAATATTTGAGGAATATTTTTTTTATTGAACCCGTTCCCCATACATTATTGTAGTACCTAGTTAATGTATCGGATATTACAAAAAATATGTTGTTTTATTGAATAATCCCAGATTAATGTAATTATGTTTAATATAATAATGTAATAATTAAATTACACAGCTTCGAACTTTACAAAAAAAAATGTCGGTCTAAAACAACTATAATCTGCCAGGAGATAATCAGCGTCAAAAGTAGCTCTAATATCCAAAGATTACTTGGCAGCTTAGGCAAGAAAGAATTGGTCTGTTATATGTAACATGTTCACTTTCACCAGGCCCAAAATATTATTCATGTATCACATACGTACTCAATTAAAAATCCTAGCAAAAAGTCAAAGAAAACAAAAAGTCGATAAGTGATGTGACTGGGTTTTCAAGTTTCAAGTATTAGATGACCTGTAAAATATTCAGTATTTAACTAAGTATTATTAATTGAAGTACCTGTATACCTACATATTACTCACTATTTACCCAAAGTTCCTAAAAATTTAAAGAAAATCCATCATTTGATCCACAGACATTTCCGCCGAATGGCAGACGCCATCTTTAGATTTCAATTTAAAGTTTTTGAAAATAGGTAGGTATCATTTCCATGATGGTATGTTGTTTTGATAGTGATAAGACATGTAATTAGCTAAGACCGTCTGTTGATTCCACTATTATTAAAGTTAAGAATTATTAGGTAGACATGATGTGATACCAGTATCAAACCAGTTAACCATCGTTATATTACCCTGTTGGTCTGCAATCCGTGCTAATTATAAGCATTTGAGTTCCGAGCGAGATAGAGATGGAGCTATGTAGATACATATAACTCCATCCCTCATTCTCGCTCGGGGTATCACATAAAACATTTCTCTGGCATTATGACTGATCAGAGCCCTCTCTGTTGTGGGAACCTTAATGTCCCCAGCTTGCACCTGGAAGGGACCACTGCTTCTGCTAGGGTGACAAGCGATTCCACTCATTGAGGACGAAGGTCGTTGAACTACCTCCGACGTCTGAGTCGCCTCTGCTCCCCACGTCTATCGCGGGTCGAAAGAGTCATAAGCCACTCTCGGACCCGCTCCGCCATTTCCTTCTTAGGCATTACTTGCTCGCAGAAGGTGGCCTATCTTCTGCGAGCAAGTGGCTTTGGCTAAGAGTTATTTTCTTACCCACCAACATTTGACGATAACATGACCCTAGTTTGACACTGGTATTGTTAAGATATATTTAAATGCTTCTTAGCATTTCTTATTTCATTGTTTGAATTTAAGACAAAATTGATTTTTAAAATATCTATTTAAGTACCTACCGTCATGTGTATATACATTTGCTGATGTGATATTTTAAATAAAATGTTTTTACTTGCCTATTTCGTATCGTCATATGTAAAGTTAAGTTGCTGAAAATTTTTATTATTTATATTAGATTTAAATGGCTAGTGGAAATCGGGCATTAACTCAATCAAATGGTAAATACAATAATTTACATTTTGAATTTGCTTTAATGGCCAGATTGCACTAGCCGTGGTAACAAATTGTCAAATTGACGTGTTCTAAATTTAAAAAAAGAATGGATCCTAAAACACCCAACGCGAAAGTTTAAAAGTAGCTTTTTTACTTTTGAAAGCGCCTGAGTGATTGTAACAGCATTGTAACATGTTAGGTTAAGAAAAATAGTTTAGCAGGACGATTTCTTTATTCATACTTTTTTTTCATTTTGGTCAATAATTTAAACATTATGCTATTAATAAACTACTTTCCAACATTATTTAGGCGTGACAATAAAATCAATACCAATCTATTATAACTTTTTAATATTAACATTAGTCTGTACCTAATTAAATTTAAACATCTTGCCATGATATTCATTTACCTACATAGTAATTATCGACATATTTCAAAAGATAAAGGAAATATTAATAATGGATTATAACTAAGCAAAAAAGAGCAATGCAAATAAAATGCATAAGTATATTATTTTGTGATGACGTAGCTATGTAATTAGTATTAGGTATGCCTAAATGCTAGTAGTGCTAAATGTATGATTTTAGATTGACATGGTTATTCACATATTCACTTCTAAATATGACGGGATATTACCATGTTTGTTGTTGTGGTGTGTCGCGAGTCGCGATCGAGTACAGCGTGAGAACGTGGACAGTGGTAGTGGCGCGTAATAAACGAGTGAGAAAGAGGGTAGACCGATACGGTTTTTTTTTTTTTTTTTTTTTTTTGTACGTGGTGGAATGCATTTACGCACTTCGCTCACCCCCCGCGGGGGCAAGGGGCTCACTTTGTGTGGGACTCCTGACCTCGAAACGGAGGCCAGACTACCCACTAAACCACCACGGTGTTCCTCCTTCACCTAATCCGAGCCGCGGGATAGAATGCTCACCGCGACTCGGCTAGGGACGCCCTATTGGGCTCTTCTCTTGGGGGCCCCACCATCCGGACAGAGTAATCCAGATGATGGGGTCAGCTCACCTCTTACGAATGCGCCCCAGGAACACTGAGGGGCGCATTCCGCCACATTAGCATGGGGCGGTGGATCCCCCGACCCACCACCCGTGGCTTCGCTCATTCGGGGACGCGGGCGAATTGTGCTCGCCTGCGTCCCCTCGCCGGGGGCCTGCGGGGCGGAAGAGTGAGCCCAGCTCGCTCCCGCTCCCGCAGAGCCTCTCTCTTTGCCGCCATCACCTCGCTAGCGAACGAGGCGACGGCGGCCCAACACTCTTCGCTGTTGGCCATGGCTGGAATCACGACCGACAGCGAAAGGTCCGCACCAATTGTGCGTGTTAGGGCCGTCCTTTGTCCGTCCCATGCCTCACACACGGCCATAGTATGGTAGGCCGTGTCGGGGTCGCCGCTGGTGCAGTTTCGGCACCGGGGCTCCGGCTCTATCCCCACCACTTCCCACAGGTACTTGGCAAAATAGCCATGACCCGTGAGAAGTTGGGTGAGGTGATATGTCGGAGCCCCATGACTCCTCTCCACAAACTGCCGCAGGACGGGCCGGACGGCCCCCACGAGTAGCGACCCGCTGCGGGTCACTGCAAGCCTTTCGGCCCATTTCCGGAAGAGATCGTCGCGAGCCGCCTGTCTCCAGCGATCGATCTCCTCCGGAAGCGGCCGACCTCCAAAATCGCGCCGCATCAGGGCGCCCTCCTCGTAGACCCTCTTAAGGACGCCAGCCTCGAGATCCCACGGGATACTGCTCGCAATCAGACACGCCGCCTCATAAGATACGGTGTGGTACGCCCGTGCAGCCCTCTGCGCGATGGCGCGCTGCGGACGTCGCAGCAACGCAATATTTGCCGGGCAGAGGGCCTCCGCCCATATTGGCGCTCCGTAGAGCGCCTTGGAGCGCACCACTCCGTCGTAGAGACGGCGGCAGGCAGACCCCGGGCCTCCGCTGTTGGGCAGCAACCGCGAGAGCATTCCGGCAAACGCCAGCAACTTCGGTGCCAACTGCCGGAAATGCTCCACGAACCGCCATCGACTGTCGAGAACCAGCCCGAGGTATTTCAGACTGGTCCCGACAGTGATGGAGGTGCCGCCCACCACAATCGTCCTGTCTCGAGGCGGCTTCTGCCGAGGCCCATGAAAGAATAGGGCCTCGGACTTTTCGAGGGCCACCTTCAAACCCAGCGCCCTGATGCGGCGCACAACATGGGCGACGCCTGCCGTAGCGAGGACGGCAGCGTCGCGAAACGTCGGGGCCCGCGCGGTGACTAGGGTGTCGTCAGCGTAGCAAAGTACACCGACTCCCCGAAGATTAGCACCGCGCAGGACCCAATCGTAACCTACGTTCCACAGGAGCGGCCCTAGGACCGACCCCTGTGGAACGCCACAAAACATGCCCCTGCGGACCACCCCACTTTGGGCCGGGTAAATGATAGCCCGGTCCACGAAGTAGTCCGCAAGGACGCGCCTGAGGTACCACGGGACGTTGTGGTACCTCAGCGCCTCCGCTATAGTTTCCCAGGGGAGGGTGTTGAAGGCGTTGGCTATGTCCAGCGACACAACCAACACCACCTCTCCCCCGGCGACCGCTTCGTCGACGCTGCCCCGTAGTCGAGATATGGCGTCGAGGGTTGACCTCCCGCGACGGAAGCCGAACTGGCCGTCACTCAAATTGGGCCCCGCCCCCTCCAGGTGGCCGACGAGACGCGCTGCGAGCACCCGCTCAAACAGCTTGCACATCTCGTCGAGCAAAACGATGGGGCGGTAGGCCGACGGCGAGTCGACTGGGCGCCCGTGTTTTTTAAGCAGCACGAGCTTTCCAGTCTTCCATAGTCGCGGGACTCTCCCCGACGCCAAACACTCCGTCATGAGGGACAGCGTCTCCTCCTCTAGTGCCGGCATGACTGTGGCAATAACCTTCCCAGGGACGCCGTCCGGGCCTGGGGCGCGGTTTCTGGACCTGAGTGCCAGGATCGCAGCCCCTAACTCGGCCTCGGACACGGGAGGTATTGCCCCTTCGTCAGCCGACACCTGGCTTGGTGTAACCATCCGCGGTGGGACCCACTCCTCCCTCGCAGGGAAGAGGGAACTGACCACTCGGCCCAGGAGGCCGGGCTCGAGAGTTCGTGTGAGAGGAGGCGCCCAAGGCCGGAGCTTCTGGCTCACGGTTTTGTACGGACGCCCCCATGGATCTCGATTGAGACTCTCGAGCCACTCCTTCCAGGCCTCCTCCTTGGCGGCTTTGACCGCCGAGCTGAGGGCCTCTCGGGCGGCCCGGTACGCGGCGTGCAGCTGTTCTTCTCGGGCGAGGTCTCTCACGGCCCGCCTTCGGCATCGGGTGTACTGCCTCTGGGCTGCGTCACTAGCTGTACGCAGCCCGGCTAGGTGGGGACGCCACCAGTACACTTGCTTCCGAGGCGGGATAGGCCTCGCCCTTTGCATCGCCGCGTCGCAGACGCGAGTAAGCGCTCCAGCGAGCCTCTCGCATCTCGCGTCCACGTTCAGGCCACTGTCGCCTGCAGCCCATCGCTCGACGAGAGCCGCCTCTCGGGCCAGTTCCTTATCCAATGTGGCGAGTCGCCACCGCGGACCCTCTCCTACCAAGGGACGATCGAGGTCGACATGAGCCGCCGAGGCGGCAGGGACGACGTCGAACCGGATGTACCGGTGGTCCGACGCGGTCTCCACCCCCACGACGACCCGCCAGTTGTCGATCCGTCGGGCCAGACCAGAACTGGCGAACGACAGATCGACAATCGACCTACCCTGGGGTCGCACAAGGGTGTGGACCGCCCCTTGGTTTAGTAACACCAAGCCTTGGGACACCGCCCATTCTTCCAACATCTCCCCCCGGGCATCGGTCGCCGGAGATCCCCACGCCCGTGAGTGAGCGTTGAAATCTCCGGCCACCACGGCCGGGGTGGGGTGCACTTCTGCCAGCAGAGCACCGATCTCCGCGAGCAGCTGCTCGAACTCGGCGATGCTTCTACTAGGGGGGCAGTACACCCCAATAACTGCAGCGCCGCCCAGCGTGACGAGGACGCACCCTCGACCCCTCTGCACTCTGTCGAAGGGAGGAGCCATTCGCCGGGCGACGATAGCCACCAAGCCGTTATGGTCGCTGGCCCAATTAGGGCTGTCGCGAACGTGATACGGCTCGGCGACTACTGCCAGTGTCGTCTGCCACTGCGCCATGGATTGGCCCAAAAGGTCCTGGGCCGTGATGCAGTGGTTAATGTTGGCCTGCAGAATGGAGATATTATTGGCCATTATGATTGGGCGGTGTCCATATCCTCCGCAGTTGTAGTAGGCTGCTGGGTGGGCGTAGAGTTAGCCCCACCTGCGGCTTTCCTTTTAGGACGGCCTCTGCTACGGGAAGCCGCCTTGCACTCGCCCGACCCTAGTTTGTGGCCAGACGGTGCACCTTCTGCCGCACAGACGGGGCACTTGGGCTCCGCGGAGCAGGTGGCCGACTTGTGGCCCGCCTGCCCACAGCGGAAACAGAGCGCACTGCGGTCAATGCCCGCAGTGCACCTTACGCCGACGTGCCCGGGCTCCAGGCAGCGGAAGCACCGCGCTGGCCTTGGCTCCAGGGTGGTCAGCTTGACCACTGACCACCCGACCACAAGGCGGCGGCCGTCTGTTAGGATCTTGGCAGCCTCAACTGGGCACCGCAGCCAAGCAGTGCCCTGTCGGCCAGATGGGCGCTGAATTTCGCCCACCTGGATTGCGCTGGCAAAACAACCCCCTTCTGCTGCCAGCGACGCCGCTACGGACTCCTTGGAAGCCGAGTCACTCAGACCAGAAATGCGTAGCTCCACGCACCTCTCCGGTCTAGCGACACGGACCTCCTCCAGCACTTCTCGGAGTTTTGTGGCCAACTGGTCTGCCTTTTGGACTCTATCGGCGCCAGCCACCTCCAAGATGCGACCTCCCGTCACGGAGGGCCGGAGGCGCAGGCCTTCTATTCCAAGGGCCTTGAGGTCGATTGACCTCTCGGCCTTGGCGAGCACATCTCCGTATGTGAGGCCCTGCTCTGCGGCGCCCGGCTGCAGCGTGATGGTGACTGCTGCAGTTTTTGGCGCTCGCAATTTGCGAGATCTACGGGATTTTTTACTGCTGGTGGCCGGAGCTGACTGAGCTGGAGCTGGCTGGGCTGGAGCTGGCTGGGCTGGAGCTGGCTTCGGCGCTTTTGGCCGTGCCACCACTGTGCTCCATTGAACCGGCGCTGGAGCCGACTGTGGAGCCCGCGAGGCCGACTGCCGTGCCCGGCGGGCATCTTCTGCCTCCTTTGCCGCGGCCGTCTTCTTCGTCACTTTCCTCCTCTTCTTCTTTTCTCCAATTGGAGCAGTAGAACGCGACGCGTCCTCCACTTGCCCATCGGGCTTTGTAGGGGAGATAGAAATAGGCGCGGGAGGGAGGGATGCTAGCTCGGGCTGAGGTTCAATATCGGCTTCCTTTGCCAGGCGAGTGGCATTTCGCCTGTCCGCCTGGAGAGGTGGGCGGATGCGGGTCTCAGGCAGTAGGCGGTCCTGGATGCCCGCAATGCGCGCATCGACGAGAAACGCTATCTCATCGCGGCTCATCGCGGGCGGCGCGGCCTCCGCCTGCTGTTTCCAGGCACGTAATTCGGCCCGCACAACGGCCAGCTCGGTGTGGAGCTGGGCCACCTCCTCTGACTCCGTGCGAGACCTCAACACACGCACGTGCTCTAGGATGGAGCTGCATGCCTGCCTGAGGTCCCGCACGAATTGACCCTTCAAATTATTGCTTCGAGCGGCGATGGATTGTACCATCGCCACCGACGCCTCAATAGAGCTAGAAAGCTGCTCCGCGCTGAGGGACTGGGTGGGAACAGCCACTTCCGTTGGAGCCTTCGGTCTGGGCTGCGGCTGTGGGCTAGGGGACTCTCTGAGGTATAGAGCCCTCTTCTGCCGCTGCTCCGCGAGCTCTTCCTCAGCGCGGAGCTCCACATCCTTCTCCTTGGCTGCGACTAGGTCTGCCTTCGCCTGCGCCAGATAGGCGTAGTGGCCCTTAGTCTTCTTCTTCTTTTCTATCAATTCTGCCTCTGTGCCAGAGTTGGAGCGCTTGCGCCACAGTCTCCCGATTATTGGAGAAGAAGAGCGCGATCCAATCGTTCCGGCTGGAACGACCGAGCGCTCCAAAACCACAACCTCCTCTGCGTGGGATGCGGAGGCCACAGGGCTCCGCGGCTCTCTCGCAGAAGCGATCTCCACGTCCATGTGTTTAACACTCCGGTCAGGGGACTGGTCCGGAGACCTGGCAGATGGAATTGCCGCCACCCCTGAGTCCTGAAAAGGACTGTTGTCGGATTGGTCCGCAGATACGGCAGACTGATATGCCACCACCTCCGAGTCCTGAAAAGGACTGTTGTTCGTTTGCACAATAGACATACTAGTCGCAGAATCGCACTTACGCCCGCAAGTTTCGAGTTCGAGGTTTAGTCACCCGCCTGCCACTCCGTTACGGTGGTCAGGACGGGGTCCAGGGCGAACGACGAGGACGTACTCGGAACTCACTTGGGGCTCGCCCCTAGACCGATACGGTTGGTCCAATAAGAACTAGCTCGGCGGTCGTCAGTACACCGTGATCATGGCGCTTGCAACTGCACCGAAATATCAGTTACTCCAAACAAACAAATAAAGTGAATATCCCAGCATATTAAACAGTAGTGCTAAATCTTTGCAATGACTATTATAAATTATATTCCTACTATTACTTGGTTGGTTAAATTCCATTTTACCATGGCACACACCGATGACTTTTCGATGCTTTTCGAACTTATGTGTGTATTTATGGCAGGTTTATAAGTGTCCGGTTAATGGTAATAGGCTTCGCCACCTATTATATTGGGATCTATACATAAACTGGCGAAATGTGGGTGCTAGCATTTCTGCATACCCCTTCGGGGATACAGTGTTATTTAAGTTATGTAAATTCAATTTATCACGCATGGAAAATAGGAACCCCTCTTTAAAGACCTTCAATAAACCAACCATCATGGTTCTGTCGATGTAAGAGATGTAGGTACGATAAAAATATAATGATAAAACATCACTGAAACGTACAATTTAATTCGAAAATCATTCTTATCAATGTAACTATTTAGAATAATAAGAATGTAAATAGAAATAATAAACATTCCAGATTTATAAGACGTCATTTTAATTACCTTAAAGCTGGGTGAATTTCTCAAACGTAAAAATGAGGCGGCGGCACTGAAAATCATACCTTAAAGTTAAGATACGGCAAATCTTTTTTTGTGTAAGAAAGCAATTAATTATCTTATTAAAGTCGTACACATTAAGTGATAAGAAATTATTTTAATAAATATTAAAAAAAATATTTTCCACATAAAATATAAGTTTGGTGGCGCGTCCACAACCTGTTTTATAAAGAAAAATCACATCCCAATCAACACACCGTCAGTTTACAGGATATACCTAATTTTATTTTAATTCTGTATTAACTTTTCTACCCCCTGAGTATTTAAGTTGAGTATTTAGTGCTATATTTTATCTTATAAAAAATGTATAAGGTCCGTCCGCGATAAGTTGCAAATTTTGGTGTCTAAAATAAAATCATACCGTGAATCGTACTGAAAATAGTTACTGGGACGTTACTATCTTCGTTCGAATCATTTAGTTATGTGCTGTCACGCACCAGTCCCAGTGGTGTACCAGCTTGCTCCGATTTCCCGCTAAGAACGAAAGTAATACTCTCGTAAGCCCTCGGACAAAATTTCTATAATTTTTGTGTTGATGATTTAAAACGTTTTAAGCTCGTTATTTGTTTAAATACATAATGTATAGCGTAAGGGTCCGGTATTTGTTTAAAAAAATAGTAATGTAAATATAATATTCTGAATAGTTTTTTGTCAAATCAACTTATTTGGCACAATTATAATTTTGGTGGCCTAATTTTGGTGATTTTGGTGGTGTTTGACTAATCACCAAAATTGCTTAGTTACACCAAAGTTAGATTTATCTCTCTTTATAAAGGGCTATTTTAGCAATTCTATGTTTATTTTCATTAAATTAATGTAGAAAAAGAATTCTGCTCGAAACAGGATTCGAATCTGCGTCTACCGGAATACTGTTCCGGTGCATCTGCCGCAAAACACGTGCGCTGGCAGAGCATACCAGGACTCAATGGTGCGACGTAGAAAAGAGTCACCGAACCACTTGGTTCTTGATGGAATTGTTTGTACCGTATGTGGGTGACATCTAAGTCCTGCGCGCTTTGTCCTGTGTAGGAAGGGAGAGGGTGGGACCAGTTGGAAGAGCTCACCAGGACACTCACCATGGTACAGCCGATAGAGTACTGCCAATGAGGCTACATCTCTTCGTAGTTGTAGAGGTTCGAGACTTTTGGTGACCTCGGGACTATCTGATTCGGATTGCACGCCGCTGCAGTCTATCGAGAGCGTCTAGTAGATACTGTGCGGAGCCATCCCAGAGATGAGAACAGTGTTCCACGCAATAACGAACCTGTATCTTGTACAGAAGACATCGCTGCTCCGGCGGAGCCCCATTGGGAAATGTGATCCAGGTCTCGGTCGAGCTCAGAGACAAGTTGCCTTCTCTGCTCCTCAATGTCAGCTCGCTTGGCCGCGGGTTGTCCGAAATCTTCATAGCAGTGGATGCTGCCTATATAGAGTAAGCCGGGAGCTTGGATAGAAGCGAACTGTGCCAGACCCTATCGAAAGCTTTGGCGATATCAAGACTGATGGCCAGTGACTCGCCCCGCTTGTCTATAGCCTCACCCCAGAGATGTGTGACGTACGCCAGAAGATCACCCGTTGAACGTTTCGGCCTGAATCC
This sequence comes from Pelosia muscerda, assembly GCA_963691645.1. NCBI lineage: Eukaryota > Metazoa > Arthropoda > Insecta > Lepidoptera > Erebidae > Pelosia > Pelosia muscerda. The sequence continues at coordinate 15,727,372 of OY829116.1, read as the reverse complement.
GTACTGATGGTCGTTAATTATGGAGTGATCCTCTAGATAACGTATGAGTTGTACGTTGATGATCTGCTTAACACCTTGCAAATGTATAAGGTTACAGCTATGGGTCGAAAGTTTCCGGGTTCAGAGCAGTCCCCCTTCTTGGGGACTCGTTGAACGTTCGCTTCCTTTCAAACCCGCGGGACCGATCCTGAGCAATAAAAGAGGCGATACAGCCGTGTTAGCGCTGGAGACAACTCAGCTGCGCATTTTCTCAAGACCACCGCTGGAATACCGTTGGGGCCACTGGCTTTCCGGACGTCGAGTCTGCAGTGTGATACGAACGTCACGTTGCCTGATAAGAATATCAGGCATTGAGTGGCCACAGCTGGTAATGATTGGCAGCTGCACACCACAGTCATCGAGGCCGGGAGTTGGCCGCGAAGAGATTAGCCAGCACGTTTACTTGCTCTTGCGGCTGGTGAGCAAGTGATCCAAGAGCGTCAGCGCGTTCGCGTCTAAACCAGGTTCGAGTTCTACGGGCACTGGCAGTATCAGAGCCATACCCAGCCCGATTTCACCAATAATGGCGGAGGCACAATCCGATGGGTCCTTGTCGGCAAAGCAGAAACTGACTACCTTAAGAATCATTCTCTGAACCTTTGTCCCAACTCAGTTGGGGTCGGCTTTCCAGTCTAACTGTGATAGGGTTGAACTTCGATATTTTCCATGAAGCGACTGCCATCAGACCTCCACAACCAATGGTCCAATGACCAATGGCGATATCGAAGTGCCAAATTAGACTAGTTGGACTTTTGAGGGCTCCAACTACCCGTAATGACTGCCATAAATGTTTGTATGGCAACCGGGACCAACGGCTTAACGTGCTCTCCGAGTCACAACCAGACCAGTGCAAACAGCCATATTCATGCATACAATTTTATGCGCTGAGCGGGGATCGCGCACCATGCATAGCAGTCGCGTGCACTACCGCCACGCCACGGAGGCTGTCCCTTAAGAATCTCCATCGAAAATATCTAGACTCTGGAAACCCGGCTATTAGTTATGTACTCGTAGCATTCACCAGATTACGAGCCCTTTTGGATTGTACAACCTAGCTCACAGTCTCCTGACACATGCTTGTGCAAACTGCATGCTAACAAGGACTTAATTAGTTTTATCTTTGAAAAATAATAAGATAATTAAAGAAAATTCCACCTCAGAAGTTCTTCATAATGTCACTCATCTAATTTTGGTGTTAACATACCAATTTTGGTGTAATGACAATTTAGGTGTCGATAATATTTTTATAATTTTCGGGTTTAATTAGACTTTTCTGGCTTTTCAAGCAACTATTATACGTATTCTACCTGATTATAGAATAATATTATCTATATATATAGTAACAAAAAAAAACACCAAAATTAGGTAAAATTTCGTAGATGTTGAAATTCACCCAACTACTTCCTATCCTCAATAGCGATATTTTCTGTCGCATCCAAACTAAGCACTTTGGAGTTCGCTGCTTAAGCTTTTTTGGGATTGACTGCCGGTGACCCCCTAACCTGGAGAGAAAAACCTGCCTGTCTCGTCTCATCCCTTGTTTAGCAGTTGCACCGGTCAAAGGCCATAGGGCTCGAGGCCCTCAAGGTAGTCATCAGACCTTTTAGTTGTAGTCCGTTCCAGTTAAGCTTAACCACACGCTAACACGTGTGGTTAAGCTTAACTGGAACGGACGGTCATCGTGATTCAATTTGGGTAGGGAATGGCCAGATTTCGAACCTGGAACTTCTGAATATAAAGCCGATTCTTTACGAAGCTACGACAGTTGGGAGGCTGAACCAAACCAAAAATATTTGGAGCCGTGTAAGTTCTACTTTAGTAGGTACTACAAAACATCTCCAATTTGTGTTCCATGTTTTAAAAATTATTATACCAGACCTAGTACCTACTGGCAGATAGGTGCAGCTGCTTATTATTATTGAAAACCTCTGAATAAGTAGGTAAACTGAGGACACTTGATCCCTATGGGAGACAAGATAGATACATCAATCTCGGGTTCGATCCCAAGTTTATCATGGCACCCACCAATAACTTTACGATGCTTTTCGAAGTTATGTGTGTATTTATCGCAGGTTTATAAGTAAGTACCCGGTTAATGGCAATAGGCTCGCCACCTATTACACTCATCATCGTCTTGAAGACGCAATTTCCTGATTGCATTCGTGGCCAAGATATCCTCGTAGCTCAGTTTCCGCTTGCCGGCTCTTCCTTCTCTACTTCGCACGTGAGACTCCAAGATGTCAAGCCAAGACTTCATAGGGCTAACGCTTCTACCCACCCCGGTGGGGGGCGCCATTGTCAAGCATTTGCTACCCACATACCCTGATCCGATAGCTGATATCGACGTAGGGGGTGAATCAAGTCTCCCACATGTATGGGACACTTGATGCAATGAATTTTTATTTGAAATATAACTCAATCCCCATTTAACTTATACAGCATAACTATCTACTCACCTACAACTAGATAAATTTCAAAACCGTCAAAAAATCGTTCAATTTAAGTACTTTAATTCGCCATTTTGGAGCAAAAATGTAAACGGGGGGATCAAATGTCCTCAGTCTCCCTTAGGTACCTAGGTACTTATTTTCTAATACTAGTTAACTCGCGCAACTTCGTCTGCGTCACCCCGTTTTTGCAACATTTTTATTCAGAGAAAGTGACTTTGTTTTATACTATGTACCTAGTGATGATGATGATATACTTAGGCCATAACTAATTACTCAGTAGGAATTACATCGTAATTGAAAGTAAAGTATCTAAAGTAGGTATGTAGGTATACAATTTGGCCAGCGAAAGGGTTTCAGTTCAATGACATACCTAACATTAAAATTTGATGAAAACCCACGCAAGTGTGCCTACAAAAATTTCTCTTGTCTTGGCTCTATCTATTTATTATGTCATAAAATAATACATATCTAGAGCATTCAATGTTAAAATATGAGCGGCATTCTTCGAAGTATTTATTATAAACTTAAATGCTAAAAATTAAGATAAACAAATTATAACGAGGTCAGTTAAACATCTGGCGTCCGGTTCTAACAGCAAGAGATCTACTTTGATGTAGCGTTTAGTCATTCGGTCTCATAATTTCGTCCATGAATATAATTTGAATAGTTCACATTTGTTTTAACAAAGCAACGAATTCTGTTTCATTTAGCCAACAAATATTTCGAGCAAGGTGAAATAAATGTGATAGTAACTTTATACGTTCAAAAACTTATTATACTTAGAAGGCACTTGCGAGTGATACTAATACATTTTAAGATTATAAAATCTTAGCAACATTAGCTTCATTTAAATTTTCAGTTAAATTGTGAACCTATACATTTTATCATTTTAATAAATTAAACATCAACAGAACGACTTCAACTTTGATTAACTTCAGTTTTTGAACAGAACGAATGTCATGTCAAGTAAAATGTGACGGGTGTCCCATGTTTTGCCTTTTGTAATTTACTTGTTGATTTTATTATAAGAATTAGTAATAATTTGGTGTATTGTTGCTATATCGCCGTGAGGACAGATATGTTATAGTTTTATTTGTGCACTTTGTGTCAGTGACTCGGTGCAACACTCCTACGGCCGCCGATTGTACAGGTAACGGTATTTATTTATGACAACGTCGATAATTTCTTGGAAACATTTATAAGTTAAGTTTTTATTGATTGTAATCTGTTTAAATGACCTTTGACTTGACAATTAGCGGGTTGTGGTTGCACATGATCTTGTTTGTGTATGTGATTATGTTATGAATGTAAAACTAGGCACATGTCGAACTCTTGAAGCGGAACTAGTGTGACAAATGCATCTTAAGGCTTTCACTTAAGTTACGTTGTTTTTTTTTTAAATTTTTTAATTATCGTAGAGTTGTTAAGTGGAAATCTTTTTATTATTATTTACAATTTACCAGTCTTTTAGTTTATAAGTACAATTAAATTTCTAAGTAAACCCAAATGATACAACATTCAAATAAGAATGTATATTACAGTATACAAATATATGGCTATATTCATTATATAGAACCATACTGCATCTTTAACTTAGAAATAAATAATGATGAGGCATTTCCCATGTACTGTGGCCCAAAAAGTTCCTGGATAAAAGTTATGGATAAGCTCTATAAATTCTTTGACAGCCTAAATCTAACTTAACCAAAACTAACATAGGTAGCATTAATAAAATAAACTAGAATGATGTCTTGTATCTTTATAAGAAAATAAGTGAACTTATGCAAGTAGTATCCTAAACTTAATTACATTAATAAGTAGATCTATTATCCAGTAGCTTCCAAGACTAGTAGCCGTGTAGTGGCATCACTTCACACAATTTTAGTTTCAAATTGTCCAGAAAACTTTGGAGCCCCCTGTACACAGATTACTACAAGACAAACACCCCTGTTTAGCTATTATTGAAAGATCTACTTTTAAAATATATTTTTTAATATTTTAATCATTGTCATATAAATCTCCAGATTTGTCTTGTATAATAATGTGCGCTCTGTAGAATCTGTTGTAAATATTATCCCAGAAGAGCAGTCTCTGGTTCTTGGGTGGTGGGCTCACTTTAAGTGTAGTCTCACCTAAATGTAACGTGGGAATGGTGGCTATAGCCTTTGTGTTGCGTTTGTCAGTGACAACCGGTTGCCATATAACAGGAATTAATGTTGTGGTGAGCGGTGTTGGGTCTCTGTAATAAAGTTCATTTCTTCATTTGTGTTTGCAAAAATATCTTACATTATTTGTGAGCAGATTAATATTTCAGTATGTTAGAATCACCATGTTCATGGAAAATTAAAATTTCAGGCTTCAAATAGGTACAACAATATTGAAAAATAATTTCTAGTATTAAATATCAATCAATTATCCTATTGCAGTCCACTGCTGGACATAGGCCACTCCCAACGTGCAACATAGCTTCCAATCATTCTTCTTTTGCATCCAGTATCTAATAAGTTTCTATTAAACCCAAGAAAATCATAACTAAACAATTAATATTCTAGGACAATGTCCAAAACGTCACCTAGACCTATGGTAAGCATAACTTAACTAGCTTGTTTTTAGAATGCGGATAAACCCGCGCCCCCTGCATGGCAGCTGTCGCATTCACTACTTCCACGCAACAGAGGTTGACAACTGTAGTACTATCATTCAGTCAAAAACTCATCACAATTTATTTGGCTTTAGTTTAAACTAGAATAAATTATGACTTTCATGAAAATATCATCAAATTCTTAAACTTGAATATATATATCTGCATGCTACAAACGCAAGGTTACTTTTTTATTTAAATATTATGTTAATTACTTCTCGAGTTTGTGGCTCTTCAATATTCTCACTTATGATAATTGTTTCTAAAAATTTAATATGAAACATTATAGTACATTTGGTCATGTATATGAAATTTACGGTTAAGATTTAGCTCTGTAACTGTATCTATTTATATTCAAGTCCAAGTGAGTGAATAAAAATAACGTACCCCATTTTTATGAAATTTCTCCACAATGTCAGTAGCTTCTCCAGAACAATATCCTCTTCATCTCTATACAGATTGTCCAAAATAGTTCCAGAACTTACTACAGGTGACTCGTCCGTTGCACTTTCACTATCTTGAGTGAATTTCAACAAATATACCATATGGGTACCGTTTGCCGCATAAAGCATCGCCCAGTCCACCACAGGGTACTCAACTGTAATATCATAATTGTATTCAAAATAAACTTGTTCCAAGTCCTCTGTGCTGAAAATGTCATTACCAAAGTAAAATTCTTTCACTATTTGACCAACTTTCTCTTTTATGTCACCGTCGTCAAATTCCAAGTTGATTGGCAATAATTCAGTCATTGTTTCGGGTGGTTTCTCCAAATCTGTGACATTGGTAATATCAGTGGTGTCCATATATGTGATCATAATTGGTACTTTATGACCGTGCCCTTCTTTAAGTTTCTGTCTGGGATCAAAGTTTATTAAGCTATGTGAATGTATCTTTTCCTCCACACAGGGTAGAAATGGTATCGGTATATTAACCAAGTCTTCCAATGAAGCTTGTTCATAAAACTTATACATTTCTTCAACATCATCTGTACCTTCATAACCTATGGCAACAGCACCTTGGTATGCTATCGACACTGGGTCATAAGTCATGGACAACGGCGAGAGTACTGATCCAGATTCAATGATAACCTTATGTATCAGTTCTTCAACTAATCCAGATAGGAGGAGTAGCTGTATAGACACAGCGGCAGACCCTACTCCATGAACAATCACTTGGTTTGGATTACCTCCAAAGTGTTCTATGTTCCTATGGACCCAATACAGGGCAGCTATCTGATCTTTTAGTCCAGCGTTGCCCAAAGCATCTGGCGTACTGAGACATAAGAACCCCAGGGCTCCGAGACGATAGTTAAATGTAACCACAACAAAGCCTTCTTTCAAAAGTAGTTCAGGAGGTTCGTATGTGCCCCATCTGAAAGTAGTAAGATTCGTGTTATAAAGTCGCGTAACCTGTAGAGGGCTGCTCGAAGCTCTCCACGTGCCCCTTTTAAGATTCCCTTGGAGAGGACAGTAGAGAGCAGGCTATGAGCAGTCAGGTTCTCCAGACGTAGACCTGGATGCGACAAATACGGCCACCCGTTACCTCCGGATTGCTTTATTTCGTAACCTTACAGCCCGATAATTGAAACACACGATGGATATTTCCTTGTATATTTACTTACTTACACTATCTACAGACGTTATCTTTGTGTAGCTAATATGAAATAAAACAGTTTTAAATATAATCTGAATCTAGCTAATCTAGTTGGGTTCAGATCTTCTAGAGCGTGACTTGTTGATTGGACGAGTATCGCGAGAGGCGCTCTAGAGGCGCGGTATCCAATCCCAATTTTATAAGGTTCCAAGCGCGGCTCGTGAACGTGGGTGAGCTGGTTTGAGCATTTAGTTTGACTTCAGAAGACATTAACTCTGGACTCTGGAAATTATCTCCTATCTGGAAATCGATTTTTTTTAAGCCAATATGCAAAATATATAATACTCCCCAGAGTGGGAATAGAGGAAATTGATGAAATACTAATAAGAGCGAGATCACTTGTCCGGTCAACGGCGTCTCCTACTGGGCATAAACCCATTTCGATACCCCTCGCCCGGGACATCAGCAGAAAATAGTTGTTATTCCAGTATATAAAGCTAGGCGTCCACTAGATGTGCCAGGCCTGGCCGCAAAAAACCACCTGCCATACATTTTAGCCTAGCGCCTAGCGTAACAGCGTGTAAGTGACGTCAACAGTGTTACAACCGTCCAATATGCCACAGTAACAGCTCACCAGGTGGGCTTACAATTAACGGCCCCAAAAAGTACCTCGGGTTCATATCATTGGCGTATCACACAATTTGTTGTGCCATGTGTGGATGTAATCGGCAACACTCGATACTTTAACAGTCGACGAGGTGACCGCCTTACCAGGTGTGTAGTACACTCTATATTAGAAATAAAGTAGTAATGGTTGGAATATATTTAAACACTATGACAAATGTCACTCAAAGATACTGCAGATTCCCGCTGACGTCGTTAGGCAATTTCTGTGCTGTGGTCGCTCTCCTGTCTAACCCTCGCACAAAAATCTTCGTACGATCGAATTATATTAATCATAGACATGTCAAATTATCATGGATGATTCTTATCACGATAAACTACGGCGCCTTTGGTATTGGCTTTACAATATCATTAAGTATATTATAAAAATCAAAAATACCAAATTACCCATGAAAAAATCGCCATGACAATCTGAGTATAAGGTACGTGCTGTCTTTTCCAAACTTACTACGACATACCTAACATTCACAAAGACTATCCGTTAACTTAAACTTAAATATTGTTTAGTTTAGAACGTATGCATTTGGGTGATTCGGAAATTCCCGGTTAGTCACTCCGCGACGGCCTTCTGCAGCCTTCACGAGCTGAGATCTATTCGACAAAAAATGTCGCCACGCATTTTAAGTGCTTTGTGGTTTGTGGTCGCCGATAAGTAGCGGAGATTTATTGACAGACCTGCTAAGATTATAAATTAAGAAGATGCGTGCCGCTGGTTCCCGGTAGAGTGGAATTGGGGCCACCACATCTCTTCTCAAGCAGTGGCGTCCAGGGCGACTAAGAGATAAGACTGTTCAACATCAGATAAATATGTCAGATATAGGGCCCGAGTCAACGGGATACGTCCCCTATTACGTGGGACCGAATGTTATTAATTCCCTTCTGTCTATACCGGAGGGAAAACCGTGTGCAAATGAGCATCGAAATTTTTGGACGTTTGTTCTCAGTGCAAATGCTTTGTTTCCGATGATTTAGTAATCCATATATGCCGTAAAATCTACAGTAAGTGCTTCATTTAGTGCTGGTAATCAGCTGAACTAAAAAATAACCAAAAATATACCTTTACCCTACCCCTAAAGGGCCGCACAGCAACATTTTCAACCATCCAGGGTAAAGAGTTGCATTACAACAATTGTAACTGCATTTTGCCTTAGCCTTATCTTCAGATTTCATTTAATACTCATTAGGAAGGTATTACCGTCTACATCTTGAGCTTCTTATTAGACTATGCATTTGTCACGTAGCCCGATATCTTAGAATATCATGGGGACAACAATTAATAGTCACTCACCCACTGTTTAAATCTCCGTCATGCAAGAGCACGTAAACTGGCAGTGGTGTGACGCGTCTTGGTGCGAAAATGTTGAGCACTAGGCAGTTCTCCTCGCCCTCCTCACCCGGCTGAGGGCACTTGATCTTGTGGCTCGCTTCGAAGATGCCGTCCCACGTGGGCGGAGGTTCTGGCGCCTGGAATCGTTGGTTGAGTCCAACATGCAGTACTGGTTATAAAACACGGGGCAGGAAATGACGGTATCTCTCTTCCTAATTGAGCAGTCCAACTTTGAAAGTAGATCCGCCCTACAGAGTTTCCGGTGGGGAGTAGGGTAGCCAGATCTCACTGGAGAGGTTTTGTGTTGTCAGTGGGAAGACCGGGGCTTTAGTTGAAACTGCTCTGTAGTGGTATAAAGCCTTGTGTTGTCTTCTGCTCTGACAGCACAGAAACTCTCTTTACCTCCTCCTCCGTCCTCTCGACAGGGCCGGCCGTGCTGCCGGCCCTGTCGTGTGATGCCTCTTGCGTTGCAAACGTCCATTGGCCACGGTAAACACTTTCCATCAAATGGGCCGTGTGCTTGTCTGCCACTTAAATCATTAAAAAAAAAAGGAATCTCCAAAGCTGCGTAGAAGGATGACTGACCTGATGCTTACCATTTGAGGACACCTAGGAATGCAACACCGCAATTCAACTCAACTGCGGAAAAGCCCGCAATATCGCCTGAAGTATTTTGTAAAACAAAAGATCTTATTGTAATAGCATTCTCGAGACAGTCATACAGTCTACTACAGTAGAAGAAAGTGGTAGAAACCTTTGAAAGTTTAGTCAATATCTTTCACGGGCTACTTACTGTCTGTGTTTTGTTTGTATACTATAATTTCGAACTCTAATGATATCCTGTAGTCAGCATGATGTTAGTTACTGCATGAACCTTGGACTGATTACTTCATGTCGATGCCAGATTTGAAGAAAATGGTTCAAAGTAAACATATTAGTTCGATGAAAATAGGCAAGATTTAACCCCTGATTGAATAGTGTAATATTAATATCGGATTACTTACGTTATAGGCAATCAAGTGTAATCATAAACAATGACGATATTACTTACCAAATACTAACAATATACACTATAACCTCATAGCAACAAGGTCGACTATCACACTCCATTCTCAAATTGAAGCCCTTATTGCTCCGCACATATTGACCGACTCAATAACAGCTATCAAACTACGTAATAACAGACGCCTTATCTACGTAATCTACATAACGCTAAATGAAATTTGTCTATCAACAAATGGAACAGCTGACCTTAAACCGATCCCTCTGCGTGGGCGAGCGAGCGTAGGGTATGCCGAAGTAGGCGGCGTGCGTTGGGGTGAGGTATCCCCTGACCGTTCCCTGCGTGGTAGAGACGTCCCTGTGCGGTTTGATCACGGCCGTCCGCCGGCACACGACGCCCAGCAAACTGACCATGATACACACCGTTGTGGCTAGCTCCATGGTTTGTCCCAGTCTGGCGGTACAGCGACTCGTGTGTGGATAGCGTTTACGTTAATAGTTGTGAAAACATTGGCAGTTTAGACTTAGACAAACAGTCGCTAGTGTCTAGTGTCGCCGCGAAAACGAAAACATTCGGGTTGTGATACAGCACGTATGTATTGTATACACTTGTTGATTTTGTTTGTGGTGGTCACGGAATATAAAGTGAACAGGAGAAACCCCGTAGTTACTGCTAGTGCGTCTCTGTTGTTGTAAGGATGTTTAACATAATTCACAACACAATTAAAGCGCGTTTCACACATAGCGCGGAAGCCGTTCATCCATTCATCGTCGTTTAAAGAATAAAATAAAATAAAACTATACTTAAAAGCTGCAATGGATGGCAAAAGGAACCGCGCCCGAGCCGCACCCGCACTATGTGTGAATTGCACTTAACTGACACTGACATTTATTATAGTCTGATTTCGCTGAAAGTTGTAATCAACCACGTCGCTGTTTTGAGTGATTTAGATATATATATAGATAGGAATCCAAAAAATTGTCTAATATTTGTAGTAATTTTTTTACATTTTTTAGAACTCTTGTTTTTATTTTTCGTGGTTTTGCCGTTATGAGTGTGTAACGAACTAGCAGGCCAGGAGTAAGACTTCACCATTGGGAGGTTGCAGTTTCGAACCCCATTTATATTATACTGGCAATGACGTGATCTTTAAAACGATCAATTTTAGGGGCTTCCGGGCAACTTAATGACTTCAGCCTTTTGGGTGGGAGTGAACGTGACTGCTACGCAGGAGATGCGGGTTCGATTCCGGCTCAATGCAAATATGTGTATGCATATGGTCCCAGATGCTGTACAAACATCTATGGCAGTCGTTATTGGTAGTTGGAACCCTAAAAAGTGAGACTAGTCTTACAGAACTACAAAGTGGTCGGATGGCAGTTACTTCACGGAAAATGTCGGGTGTATCCCACTATTTCTATTATGTATTTCTATTGATAGAAATACTGGGCCTGATTCAGACTGATTGGCGAGGTTCAGGGTTCAGTAGCATCCTAATTAGACTAGAAACCTGACCCTAACAAACTGTTCAGAGAATGACTGATAATTTGTCGCTCATATTCTTTATTTCATATGACTTTTGAGAACACGGCCGTATTCCTGCCAACACGAGGCAACGGAATAGAGCTCTTAATTTACCTTTTATCTAAGCGTGTCGTCCTAAATGTGTATTTTTATCGATTCCGTTTGTACAGTGCAGTGTTATGAAGTAGTTTGAAGCCAAAATTATCAGGATATATATTATCAATACAATAGTTATAAAACATGCCAGGCAAAATAAATGTAGTTAGATATAGTTATTGCACTAAAACTTTAAATAGATGATCGACATCTAAAATACCCAGATTTCGTCACTCACTCGTTGACTCACGGACTGATGACACATTGGGAGCAAGGTGTATTTTATATCACTTAGGTGGCAGACAGGTTGATAGAAAGTGGTTACCGTGACCTATGGACCTGCAACCCCAGGGGTGTCACATTCGTGCTGCCGACCATATAGAGAAGAAGGGGGAAGGGGAAGGGAGGGGAGAGTGCAGAATAGAAAGAGGGGTTTCTCGGTCGTCCCACCAACGACACACAACCTCTCCAGTAAGCTCTGGCTACCATATTCACAGCCGGAAACACAACACAAGGTACTAGGGTACTTCCCCAGTCGGTTGCTTCATTAAGACGGGTGATACCGTCATGTCCTACCTCTGTCAATTTGACTTTGATGTTAAAAATAACGTTGCTTTCAATAATGAATACATTTTAAGATTTGTAATTTAATTTGAATATACCATTCACAACTCAAGTACATGGCTATAGCAACGAAACATACAAGGCAAGATCAATATGCCGGATAAATCTTTCAAACAGAAGAAAACATATTAAAACATCTTGTTGATACCTCTGAAAAAGGCTAAATAGAAGGTGATTTGGATACCAGCGACGTAGACCGAGGGAGACAGTTTATGGCTCCGATTGTCGATAAAGTGGTACTGGTAGATTATGGTCCAAAGCGACTGGCGGTCTGGATGCACGCCCTTCTTTATTTTAGGCTTTGCATCGATCAGCAGCCATTCCTCGTTTTCATGCTGTCCGGCAGCTAGCTTGTTCCATTTCAGGGATTCTGTCGATGGTGACCTGGAAGAACAAAATTAAAAGAGAAATCGTAACACTTAGATACTTTCTGAAGTTTACGCGAATGTCACTTTTAACTGATTCTATCGTTTATCTTATCGTATCGTTATATAATACCAAATTAGTCGCGATTAGAACCCGTTAAAAACTATTGCCTTTCAATCGTATCAATCGTAATATATCATCGAACAGAAAGTTGAATTGTTACTTCCTTCCCTTTTGCAATTCTTTTGATGTAATTTGCCCATGTAACATTTGTGTCTAGGACAGATTCATACCATAAAAAACTTTAACAAGAAGTTCATAAGGGGAAGCAAAGCTTGGTATATGGGGATCCAAGATCTCGATCTTGGTGTTCCACCTCACCTACTAGCTTACCGGCTAGCAGATGAGTCCTCGTCTGTTAATTATTTGCACCCATTTAATAGATCACCGAACGAGGCTCTGGCGCTGGCTTTCTTTTAGTTTAGTCGAAAGTCTCTATAGCATTCGAGATGAGATTCACCTCTAAGCTCGGTATACGCTTTCCTACTCCTTCTATCTATAAACAAAATTAACTTGTCTGAATTGTTAGAACAACGGGGCCCCAGTCGCTCCCAGTTACAATCGCCACCGCTGCACCTGGATGGTGGTTATAAATAGGGTTTGAAGTAGTTTATTTTAACAAGCATAAATTAAATTTCATACCCGTTCTTCAAAAACCTCGTCCACATTTCAGTCAATGTTTCAACCATTTCACTTTCTTTCTCTTCGGTAGGCACTACACCGTCTTGGGCAAAAAGATACCCGACGATATCTCCTCTCACGGCACCTTCGACGGGTTTGCCAAGGAAGTCCAGCTCTCTATTAAATTTACCTGTATAGGCAAACTCGTAAAAATACACAGTGGCACCTGCTGCCACTAGAAGTCTAGCAGAACGGATTCCCGGGCCTAAGTAAGCCATGTCTGTGAAGTAAAGTGATATATTGTTGATGTCATCTAACTCGATAGGTTCACTGCCAAAATACTGCGTCTTAACCGCGTTCCCTGCATTCCTCTTCAACTGTGATGAATTAAATTTTAAATCATTAGGTAGCAAGCGTTCGTAATCTTCATTAAAAAGCTTTATACTGTCCACTGTTTGGTCTACTGCTTCATGGGTACCAGCAAACATTGCAGAACCAATTAGAAATGAAATCTCAATGTTTTCTTTTTCCTTTGTCTCATCCTTTTCTGGCGATAAAATTTTAAAAGGCGGATCCACCATAAAAGCTTTGTCTCCTTTAGATTCTAAACAAGGTTTAAATTGCATACCTTTACTAGCTGACACAATTTCTTTAGCGGTAAGCGTCTCAAATGCTACATTGTTTTGTGATTCTTCATTACTATTCGCTTTTATCTTTTGCCATAAATTCCCAGCTGTAATATTTGGGTTCCTATCCAAAGAAAAATAAGAAAGGAATGAACCGCTTTCCGTAATAACTTTATTTACCTTTCGTTTAGATATTGGAGATAAAGCTAGGAATCCAGCCAACGCTCCAGATTTACCTTCTCCACTCACAGCTATTTTATTTGGATCCCCACCAAAGTGTCTAATGTTACGATGTATCCAGGTCAATGCCAAGTTCAAGTCTTTAAGCGCTGCATTTCCTATTGTCGTATTATGCATGCATAGGAACCCTAGTGGACCGATTCTGTAATTAGGCAGAACTAGAATGATTCCGTTAGCAACTAGATAATCTGGTCCATATATGAGAGGATCACCGCTTCCTGTGATTAAATCGTCATGAATGTGGAAAAGAATACTTGCGTTATCAGCTTTTACAGGCTTAAATATGCTTAGGGTGAGGCAGTCTGAATCCTCATGGTACTCATCATCATCCAGTAATTGTGGACAGCGTTTTGTATGATCTCGAGCATTATGAGGTACGGCCCAATTTTCTGCCGGTGTTGGTGCCTAAAATAAAGAACAAGATTTTTATTTCGTACCATTAAGAAAATTTTACAACCACCCCCTGCCATGATGCTTTACCTACTTTATGTTATGTTTCATTTTTTTTAATTGTGTACAATGTAATGCGCGTTATGTTTGCAAACAAATGTATTTCCTTTCTTTCTTCCTTTCTTTCTTTCATCATTCATAACTATGCTGTGATGTAGTGTGTATGTTATTCGCATTTGAGATTCGATATAATTATGTAGTATATTCTCAGAATAGTCAGAATACGATATCCGACTATTGTTTAATTCAAATTCAAATTATATTTATTGTAAGTCATAGGTACATAGGATGTTAAAAATTAATAAGGTCAGCTATGATTCGCCATTTGGGCATACAATTTTGAAACAATTAGTATTTCGTCAAGAATTAAGTATGAGTTATATAAAACAAGTCAGAACATTCAACGTTGCATAATTCAATTTAAAATCTACATATTTACGAATTTACAAAAATAATAAAATCTAATTCACATGCATATTACACACATTTTTTTTCCATATTAGTTATCACAATGATTTATCTTCCAAAAATTCATTAATGGTATAGTAACATCTCTCTATTAAAAATATACGAAGTTTTCTTTTAAAACTATCAAATTCAGTTACACTTCTGATTACAAGTGGAATCTTGTTATATATACGTGGTCCAAGACAGAATACGCTGTTATGTAATAATTCAGTTTTACTGGGTACTATGGCTAATTTATCACAATTTCGGGCCCTAGTCCGAAACTCAAATAGTTCTATATTATTTTTTACGAATTTTGCAACCTCAAATATATACAATGAAGGTAATGTTAAGATATTTAGCTTCTTGAAATGAGGTACGCAAGAATCAGTCTGTTGTAGATTGCATATACTTCTGATGCAACGTTTTTGGGCAACAAAAACGTGATTTTTAAATGTTGAACTCCCCCAGAAAATTACTCCATATTGTAGGATTGATCCTACATGTCCATGATAAGCCGTTAGTAAAGTGGACTGATTGCTAATCTTACGTAATCTGTATAGCGCATATGAGAATTGATTTAATCGTTTACATATGTATTCACAGTGTGATTTCCAGTTAACTTTATTGTCAATATATAGGCCCAGAAATTTTGTAACGTCAATTGGTTCTATTTTTGTGTTTTGGTAGGATATTTCCAGTTCTTTTTGTGATGTATTCCGTTGTTTGAATAACATGAGATTAGTCTTGTCTACATTAATAATTAAGTGATTTTCATTGAGCCATTCTATTATTGATGTCAGAGATTTGTTTATATTATATTCTAAGTTTTCTAAATTACTACCAGTGTAAAGTATAGTGCTATCGTCAGCAAATAGTGTCATTTTATATGTCGTTGTCGTGGGCATGTCATTTATATAAATTAGAAATAGAAGAGGTCCTAATATACTACCTTGAGGTATTCCCGAAACCACATTTCTAGTATTAGAGGTATATGTTTCCTCAGTTTTACTACTTACACATACCCTCTTTACTTCTGTGAGTTGTTTTCTATTGCTAAGGTAGGATTTGATAAGTTCATGCACATTTCCTCTTACACCGTATGTATACAGCTTACTCAAAAGCATATCATGATTCACCCGATCAAACGCTTTTGACATATCCATGAACAAAGCTATTGCTGGTGATCGTTTGTCCATATTATTTAGTACATCTTGTAAGAAAATGTACATCGCTAAGTTTATCGATCTACCTTTTCTAAATCCATATTGGCACATTGTAAATAAATTGTTTATTTCAAAGAAATCGTATAGACATTTATATATAACTTTCTCGAATATTTTCGAAAAAATGGGCAACAAAGCGATAGGCCTATAGTTACTAACTATTAGCTTACTGTCTTTTTTATGGATGGGTTTTATTATTGTTAGCTTTAATCGGTCAGGGAATATGCCATGTTCTATACAGAGGTTCATGATGTGGCTCATAGGGGCTGCAATAAGGATCGCTGCATCTTTCACTATTCGCGTGCTGATTCCATCATGTCCCACGCTGAAAGTGTTTTTTAAAGAAGTGATTGTTTTTAAAAGATCATCAGGAACTGTTGGAGGCATAAATATAGATATAGCATAGAAATTTAGTATTTTGTTCCTAATTTAGCTATTAAATTGCATACTTATTATAGTGGAATATGGCGAAACTATATACCTATGAATGTAACATTTTATGTAACCCATATTTGCAATGAATGAATAAATAAATAAATAAAAATAAAATAGTATTATTATCACAGTTGGCACGTACCTGGAGTGGTTTACCAAAAGTTCCGTATGGAATATCATAGTAACCGATTATGTTATAGTCCCTCTCCCAAGAGAAACCTTGAATTTTTCCAGAATCTGTGTCTATAATCAATTCATCATTGGAATCTTCACCTTCGGTAGTTCCTTCAGTAGTTTCTTCAGTAGTTCCTTCGGTAGTTTCTTCGGTAGTTCCTTCGGTAGTTGCTTCGGTAGTTTCTTCGGTAGTTCCTTCGGTTGTAGTGCCATCTGACTCATCGCTATTTGGTGTAGAAGAATCGGGTGAACCGTCATCGGCATCATCATTTTCACCGCCACTACCACCACCATCACCACCGCCATCACCACCGCCATCATCATCGTCATCGCCACCACCATTTTCATTGTCACCGTCTACGATACCGTCATCTTCATCATCAACTTCTGGTCCTACAGGTTCTTGTGGTTTGGGCTGTTCAAGTCCCGCCCCAACGTTTCCCATGTCACCCCCAGTAACATAGTCATCTCCCACTGCCCCTACTTGGCCGGCTGAGGTAGCAGCTGCCAGCATTGCTATCAGCCATAGGTACATCCACCACCGCATTTTTTAAAATTGTGAGTTGTATTTGGACATTCCTGGAACCAAATTATAAAGCGTCTGTGAGTAGTTACTCCCATAGAAGCCAAGATAAACCACATCATGTGATGAAAGTAGGGACTGCAACCAAGGCTCTGGACGCAAAGGGAATTAACGCTTCGATTGAACGGATAGTATTAACATTTTGGTGCAATCTTTCTGACAGAATATTTATTCTGTCAGAAAGTTTGCACCACATAGGTGGCAAACCAGCATACGCACCACATGACAGTAAATTATGGAATAGTTAGTGGGGCGCGGGCCACCAGAGCTCTCGTTACTGGTTGATCATATTTCTTTTACTGGGTTTTTGGTTGATCATCATTGTGAATCGAACTGAATCGTCACTATGAGGAATACTTTCTGTTTATAGAGTTCCACATAGAAATAGTTCAAATGAGAATAGAACGTTGTACGGTTCGGTCGTTTGGAATACCCCCACCACTCACCCACGGTTGCACCTCGCCTCGCCGGTTACCATATAACCTGGGGTACAGTCTGAAACATGGTGGCCGTACAAGTGCTGTCCCTGGAACGACAGTATCTACCCCAGCGGATAGTTCCTCTTTCACGCCCTGCTTAAAGGACTAAGGAGACCCGGGAATAGGAAGAACACAACGCGAACGCGAACGTGAACGTGACTGCTACGCAGGAGGTGCGGGTTCGATTCCCGCTCAGTGCAAATATTTGTGTGGTCTGGGTGTATCTATGTATAATCTATACTATTATAAAATTCTAAAAAGTTTATGTTTGTCCACGATGGACGCTAAAACTACCTACTGAAAGGATTTCGATGCAGTTTTTTATTTGAAGGGGATTGGTCCAACTTAAAATGATTAGTAATATAGAACCAGAGTTATGATTAGTAATATAGAATTTAAGATGCACAGATTGCGCTTAGGTCACGATTAACCGACAGCCACGCGGGCGTAACCGCGGACATAGGCTAGTATTTATATATATTTACAAATAAAAATGTGTCTATATATGTTTATCCGCATTCTAGAACCAGTAACACAAGCTAGTTAAGCTATGCTTACCATGGGTCTAGGTGACGTTGTGTAAATTGTCCTAGATTATTTTTTCTACTTTTTTCTATACATCGGCAACGATACCTAAGGCGTATCGTTTTCAATTGCTAGATGACACGCTCTGTTGTATCACACGAAGGTTACACAAACATACAGATATGGTGCCACCTGCCGGGCCAATTAATTACGCTAACGACATTGTAACAGTGTACTTTCTACGATGTTTGTCCAGCCAAATTAGAACATCGTTATACATGGAGGGCTTGACGAGTGACATGACTAGTTTTGATGTCTAACTAGCTGGCACGGCGAACTTTGTACTGCCATATTCTTTTCCGCCATCGTGGAATTCAGATCCCGTTCCCGCTGCACTCAACATAAACTCACGCCTATATCCCCGAAGGGGTAGGCAGAGGTGCTAGTACCCACATTTCAACAGTTTATGCTTAGGTCTCAATGTAATAGGTAGGCCTATTGCTATTTACCGGGCACTTATGAACCTGCTGCTAAAAGCATCAAAAAGTCATTGGCGTGTGCCATGGTAAAACCTGAGATCGAACCCGAGACCTCGTCTTAGCAGTCCATTACCCATACCACTCTTGTTTGCACCTTCTATTCAAACTTTCGCGTGTATTACTGCGAGTAAATCTGCTAGTCGGTGTATGTTCTACTTCTCCCATTCATCGTTTAGTTCAAATTGGCTTTTACGCGAACAAAGGACAATGTTAATTTTAACTCAATTTTAAGGGGTTTTTTAATTCCTTGCCATACGGTGTAAGGACATTAATTACGTGCTTAGCCGCACAAGCACTACCAATTAACATATTGGTGAGTATCAGACTATTATGCAGAGATGCTATTTAATGGGTTTTTTTTAATTATTTCCGGCACGTCAATTTGACTTCACCTCGCCTGATGTTAAGCTAAAGGCAATGGTGTCACTCAGCTTCACGGCCTCATCAGATACTTTTTCACGCCCCGCTTAAAGGGCCCGGGATCCAGTTATTTCTTTTTTGTAAAAGTATAACAGTAAAAAAAATACTTTCATTTTTTCTTTACTTGTGACAAGTGTTGACCATATGCTCATATGTTATTTCTACAATTTTAATTAAAAAATAAAGTACCCTTACAAGAGTTACAAGGAATGCTCTCACCGTATCGTGTTGTGTGTGACGCTCGCGTGTCACCAAACAGCAAACTACGAACTGCTTGCCGAATGCCAACCCCATCGATCTCATATTCGTCAGCCGGTACACTCACACACAAAACTACCTTCCACAATTTTTGATATCACTATAATCGCTATACATAATCCCTTTGTCCGTTTGCTACTGATAACTTAAATATTACGAATGATGCCAATATTACACAAACCATTAAAAGAGGAAACGGAAGGTAGGGGAACCCAGCACTAACCCACAGTTTAACAATCCAAAAAAATATACTCGAGTAAGAAGTGACTCAAGAAGAAAACAATTAGTGATATTTTGCTATTGCTATCGTTAAAATTGTTACACCATCGCCGCGTTGGTGAGTGGGTGATCAGTGAGTTCCCCCAATTAGGACTAAGACTTGAAGGTTCTCGCGTACTCGCTGCAGAACAACTTGGTATATTTCACAATTCACTAGATTTAACCCGAAAAGTAGGGAGATGAAGAAAGGAAGATACCTTATACAGCTTCAAACGCATATCCCATGTCTTCCGGGCAAGACTCAACCCGTCAGAGCCCCATTGAGAAATGTGATTCAGCACCCAATCAAGGTCGAAAGTCGAAAGTTAGTGGAATAACGCCATAGTTATAGTATAATTAAAAAGAAACCCCCGACACAGTAACCCTCCAAAAAGTAAAATATAAATAATTCATGCGTTGTTGGATTGAGGAACCTCTAACTGGTGAAGCACTCTCATATGATTTCGAATCAATCCACCAGGTCGCCCGACACGACAACGCATGTATTATTTATTTTTTACTTATTATTTTATTTTATTTTAAATTTATATTGATCTGCTTGTCAAGCCCTTACATTTGATACCCATACAGACGGACTAGTAAATTTAGAAGATAATTCGCTATTTGGTAATGGCGGGGGTTAAAAAATTAGTTATTTATTTAATAAAAATAGCAAAAGTTCTGTCGCCAACAGTACGCACTGCGCTAGCCACGTTTATCAGTATGTAATATTATCAACCGATATCGCGCACTCACTGATAACGAAAGCTCTGCTGAATATTTGTTTTGCGCCCCTCTGCCTGCCTAATATTGTTAGTTGCCTAACATTTTAGGTGCAGGTGACTAAGCATCCTGCCTACACAATTCTGACATTGATTGAGTAATCGCTGAACCTACATGCATGGCAATTCGACATGACAGCAACGTGGACGTGATATTGTCATGGTTTTATCATAGTCATCAACTCATAGTCATTAAAACTCTTAACAACACAAAAAAAAATAAAAAAAATATATTTCAGTAATCTTTTGCATACACTTTGCTAAGACTTCCCAGTGAGTAATCAAAGATACTCGTATTGGGAATGGCTCGCTACTTCCCTTAAAAATACAGTAGCACTAGCATGAACTCCTATCGAATTCGTAATGTAAAGGTTTCGAGAGAACGGAGCATTGTGATTGGCAGTCTGCCTCTTGTGAACCTGTGTGCGTGTGTAGCCCGCCAATCGCAATTCTCCGTTCTGTCGATACCTTTACATTACGAATTCGATAGTATTTCGTGCTAAGGTTACTGTTAGATTACAGAGTTATAGAAAAATAGAAACATAAACATTGGAGTGTGTAGGTAACACAATATATGCTGATACAAATGTATGCACACAAAAAGTTGTATGCATGAATATAGCTGTTTGCACTGGTCTGGTCGTGCCTCGGAGAGCACGTTAAGCCATCGGTCCCGGTTGCCATACAAACATCTATGGCAGTCGTTACGGGTAGTTGGAGCTCTCAAAAGTCCAACCAGTCTAACTTAGAACTTCGATATCGCCATTGGCCATTGGACTATTGGTTGTGGAGGTCATATTTCAGTCGCTTCGCGGAAAATATCGAAGTTGAGCCGCATCACAGTTAGACTGGAAAACCGACCCCAACTGTGTTGGGAAATGGTTCAGAGAATGACAGATGCTTGCAAACAAACACATTCTACTTGCTCCCTGAAAGAATAGTAAGTGCAGTTCATACCTGAAAACTGTCTCTTAAGATGCAAACCTGCTTTGTGACACAGGGTTTACCTTTAATTAGTATACTAACTGTTTACGGCAACTAAAGATCCAAAGACGGCGAGCGTTTTAGACGGTTTGGTTTCGACATAACCTCTCCAACCGGCTCTAGCGGGGAAGGAGGGTATCCGTGGGGACTTTTCGCATGATTAAAAAAAAGTATACTAACTGTTTCAAATACCTTTACCTCCTTACAAGGATTCAGCAACTCTGCACTAAAGGCAACACTAAGTATCATACAAACTACCTCTTCAAGAAAGGCATTAAATAGTTACTATAGGGTCGGTAGCAGGACTGTGACGCCCTTGGTGTTGCAAACGACTTTAGGCCACGGTGGCCACCTTCCATGTGGTGAGCCATAGCTATAAAAGAATTCTGACATCTTCACAAACTTTAACTTTCATCATCTTTCACAGATTTCATCTGCCTTCTATCCTTGTAGACATTCATATCCATACATAATACGTTACGGTAATCACTTCTATCCTTGCGCATAGATATGGTTGGATGGATTCCCTGGATGATGATTTTTCTCATTTGAATTTATAGGCAACTAAGGTTCTTGCGTAACAAAATATGTGCTCTGCTTTTGCAAAAAAAATCTGTTCCGCATTTTTTGGTCATAGTGTGATGTTATAGATATATAAATCGTCTTCTTGAATCACTCTATGTATTACAAAACCGCATCAAAATCCATTGCTTAGTTTTAGAGGTTTAAGCATATATAGGAACAGATGTACAGACCAACAGCGAGTAAAGACTTGATTTTATATTTAGCGAAGTATATACTAACTAAGTATGCAACATACGTGGAAATTCCATTGAGCTAAAGTATAGATTATACAAAACGTAAGCCAAATAAACTAGACGAGACACAATGTGTAGGGCTCCAAGCACCTTTATTTATTTATTTAAACTTTATGCACGTTGTACATAGGCGGACTTAATGCCATAGGCATTCTCATACCTTTGTTAGTAGACACATAAATACTCAGTACAAACAGTCCTTGTAGATCCTTCAGCGAGGCATGCACCATCACTCCGCTTATATCTCAAGGACACTTTTATCTGTCTCTTTGACGAGTCAACGTGAACATGGTTTGCATCATTGATAAAATCCATTATCTATAAACGAAAGCACCCATAAAAAGATAATGATAATCCGTTCACAACTTCTATGAAAAACAGTTAAACAGGTCAGTAGGACTTCCAATTAAGTTCTCTAGACCTCCCGACATTTATATTAGGCCCAAAATGTATTCTATATCCGAAGTACGCGTTTATCGCATGGTTTGAGGATTAAACGCGGTGCCACGGTGGTGGGTGAGCTCAAATCCACCAAACATAACATAACACCATATAAAAATTCACGCCTATATCCCCCAAGCGGTAGGCAGAGGTGCTAGCACCCACATTTCGCCAGTTTATGTTTAGGTACCAATATAATAGGTGGCGAGCCTATTGCCATTAACCGGGCACTTATAAATCTTCAACTTTATACTATACTATTATACTATATTTATTTTTTTATTTACGACGATAATTTATACTAATTATATTATTAAACTGTTAGTATCGAGCTAGATTGCGAGGCGCACTTGCAAGTGTAAATTATATTTGAGAGAATTTATCTTTGGTATCTTCGGAATAAGTACCAAAAATCAAATTGGGTTCATTTTAAACTATAGATATTTTACTCTAAGTAGATATCCTTATTCGTAATCAAGGAATTCCCTCGTCCGTCGTAGTGACCAAAATCTATAAAACTGACTGAAAGTATGACGTTTATTTTTTTTTTGTTGCAGGTAAGAACTTCTGCACTGCCAACGTGAACGGTCGAAAGCTCCGTATCATATTTTTGGTGCAAAGACTCGACCAAAAACATAGTTAATCAAAATCCTAAAGGTTTCTAACTATATCTAAATAAATTAATTTATATGCGCGGATATGATATAAAACGTGTAAGAATACGTTGTTTCTTCATATTCTGTCGCTTACACCGCGCGCCGTGCCAATTCACAAGGAACTACAGAATCATTATGAATGTTAAGTCCTCTTCCTGTTACTCGTTGTAGCATCAATAAGAAAAATGAATTGGTTATTTTTAATTACATATATACTTACAGTCACATCTCGCCCTCCATGCCGCACAGGCCTTATATAATAACGACGCACGGTGGTTCCACGAGAAAAATTGGTGTACAATGGGGATTGTTCATTTTTTTTTAATTGTTATGAAATCAAAACCGTTTCGAGGAATAGGGTTACTGATCACTACTTATGACTTAGAATTAGTAAACAATCGAGAATTTCTCGAATTTTGGATCAAATATAAATGACCTTTATTTGACATTCAAATGACGTCACCTCCGGCGGTAAGGCTTTTATATCCATGCCTAGTCACCGAACGTAGAAAAAAGTAGAATTTGACGTTTGATCTGACATACAGACAACATCATAATAATAACAATAACATAACCTCAATCGTTGCGCTTACCGTTCGGCTTTATTCTATTATACATATTATCAAACTAGCTTAGTGTAGCAATGGAATATAGGAAGTGCTTTGTTCCTATTTGCAAAAACGACACGAAAAATAGTCCTGACAAAATTTTTGTTCGTATTCGAGAAGACTTGCGAGAAAAGTGGTGTCGTGAAGTAAAGGCGGAATATTTCAAGGTTTACACAATGTATTGTTGTGAAGATCATTTGGAGGTAATGTTTATTTTTCTTTTATCTTTATATATAATAAGTACATAACTGTTTGTTGTTCATCTGACTTTAATTATGATTTCTGGATTGGGTTCTCAGTTAACACGTATGAATACAGCTTTTATTCTCAATGTCTACCACTAATATAGTAATGTTTTCTTATTGCAGCCGAGGGAGGATTTGATTAATTATTACCAATGCAAATTAATGAAGCAAGAACCTAAACTGAAACATTCGGCTTCCCTACGAAATATTACTCAAGAAACAACTGAAAATTTGTCAGAATTAAATAAGTTACTGTTGCAACGTCCAACTCCTAGCAAGCCATTGAAAAGAAAACACAAAGAGGAAACTGTACCAAGTACATCAGATGCTATAATGCCTTGTACATCTACATGTTCTACATTACCAATAAAGGTAACTACTTTTTAATAAACCTAAATGTACCTTTTGTAGTAAATTAGTTTCTACTACTACTACTAAATATACCTATATACTTTAGTAGAAGTGCGGTAGCCAAGTGGTATAGGTAAATGGACTGCTGAGATGAGGTCTCGGGTTCGATCCCAGGTTTTACCATGGCACACAATGACTTTCCAAGTTATGTTTGTATTCATCACAGGTGTATAGGTGCCTGGTTAATGGCAATAGGCTCGCCACCTATTACATTGGGACCTAAACATAAACTGGCGAAATGTGGGTGCTGGCCCCTCTGCCTACCCCTTCGGGGAGATTAAGTTTATGTTATGTTATGTGAATTAGTTTCTCTCTCAGAGTAAAAATATATGTGAATGTTTGTGAAGATGTGTGTGTGTATGTTTGTTCTCAATCGCACTCTAATGGTGAATAGATAAAAAAAATACAAGAATAGATAGAGCCTAGAATAATGCATGGGTTGTGGGAACTGGACCAAAATTACATGCAGGTGAAACCATAGGCATCAGCTAGTTGTGAATTCTATAAATATAGAGTGTAATAAGTAGTCGTAAGTGTTTTGAGGTCCTACAGAGCAGTTTTGTTTAGTAAGGTTTAACTCTCTACTCTTCCACTGTTGTGCCCTATTGAACTTACTGATATATTTTTCAGGTGAATGCTGCGACCCAGTGTGAAATAAAGATGATAGACAAAAGCACAAACTACAAAGTTAGAAAACTTGCTGCTAATGTTACTACACTTGATGTGCAGTCTTCACAGGAAACATCTTCAGCAGCTACCCCTTCTTTATTTGGTTGTACCTCAGAAACTGAGGAATCCACTGTATGTGCCGATGCACAAAATAAGTCAAAAAGCAGAAAAATTTGGCTAGATATAGTTTTAAACAAGCCCAAGATGTATTTAGGATTACCTAAACAATATTTATGGCTGATAGATTATATTGTGGAAAAAGGTACAACAAAAATTGACTCGCTTCACCTTATTATAACCTTACTTAAAATCAAACAAAATGACTCTCTAGAACGAATAAGTGATCAGTTCCATATATCCAGATCTAAGTTATCGTCAATGATATTAACAGGGATTGAAGTGTTATGCAACTTTTTTCAGAATTTTGTTTTTTGCCCACAACCTAAGCAAATTAAGGAAAATTTACCTTTAGTCTTCAAAATTAGATATTCAGATGTGCAAATGATCATTGATTGCTTTGAGATACAAATTTCAAAGCCATCCAATCCTGTGAAACAAGCTCAGACATGGTCTCAATATAAAAGTTGTAATACTGTTAAATATTTAATAGGATGTACTCCTAATGGGTTTATAAGTTTTGTGTCTAAGGGTTATGGGGGGAGAATATCGGATAAAGCAATAGTAGAAAAAAGTGATTTGTTGAAGGTATTGAATCCTAATACAGTAATTTTAGCTGACAGAGGATTTAAAGAAATAGAATCTCTATTAAGTAGTCATGGTATTAAACTTTTAAGGCCACCGAGTGTGTATTCTGGAATAAAACAAACTACTTCTGAAGCGCTGCAAAGTAAAGTGATAGCAAGCTTACGAGTCCATGTAGAGAGGGTAATCAGACGTGTCAGAGAGTATGCATTACTGAAACCTCATTCAGTTGTAAACTACAAATATGTACCTTATTTGGATGAAATTGTATTAATAGTTAGTGGGCTAATAAATTTGCAAGGTGAAATAATAAAAAGTTATTGAAATATAATCAATGTTTTATTATTTTTTTGCACTTTCAACTAATTTTGGAAATATATATTTACTCCAAAAATCTTCTGCTTGCTTAATGACATTTACAATATAATCATTATCATAATCCACCCAAATCACATGAATGTTTTTTGTGGTTTCAAATAATGGGTCTGCAACGCAGAATATGCCTTTCTTCTTTTTGCACGCTAACATTTGACACATTATTTGGGTCTTACACTTTTCAGATATCACATCATTCTTGATGTAGGTTTTAACAGCTCTTTCAGAGGCTGGACACTTCACTTCCACAACAAAATCATCACCTATCCCGTCAGGTGATGCACCCAAAATTCCATTTATAAGGATAAATCCACATTTTGAAATTTTAAGATTTAATTTCAATTCTAAAGCTTGGAGTATTCTAGTTTCCAGTTTCTTTCCACGTTGTATGGCTTTAGTTTCAGGAACCTTGTATCCACCAAAAATTTGCTCCACTAAAGTTCCATCTGTACTGCAATGTGCCGCTTCATGTAGTTTAGATGCTGTTAATCTTCCCTGTCGTATACTGTGCCAATATTTGCTATCAGCTTGCTCAACAGTTTTTGAATTTATTTCTTCAATAATAGTATCATTTATTACGTTCCCTAAGTATCTTCTAAAATTCATGTAATCGTGTACAGCTTCTTCATTAATGAATGCTAACATAATGTCAAATATATTCATTGAGTTAGATTGGTTTCCACCGATATATTTTAAAATCAGCGAGTTACTTGTCAACTGTCTTCTGCTACACTCTTCTTGAAATTCACTTAATATTTTGCTACATTTTGGTATCAGTTTTGGAATCTTAGCTTTAGGAAATATGTCTTTACTAGAAACTGGTTCTGTATTAGCACTTGAAAGGGTTGGTTTGATCCAATAACATTCAATGGCGGTAGATGAGGGTTCTGAACTTTTCTTTGCTAGCCAGAAAAGGAGTAGTAGTGAATGTTTACAACCACCTGTAAAGGAAGAAATTGGATCACTACAAGTTATTATTAAAGAACACAACCTGCCCTTTTTTAGCTGTTATAAATACCTGCAGATGCTGCACAGTCTTCACAGGCAGCTTGATGAATGGTATTAGTTTGTTCATCAATTTTACATGTGACTGTATATAGTTTTTTGCTTATCCTATGCTCAGGAACTACTTTGGCAGTAACTATACAATCACTTCCAGTTCGATTCACTTTAACATACCCCACAGCTGTATTAATATACGAATCTCGAGATGACCTAAAACAATGAGTAGAAAATTGTCATTAAAAAGTGTAATAGGTTCTACATTTTTTACAAAATAAGTCAATAGCTAGTATGGGTAGACGCAAAGCAAGAAATAAACTTACATTAAAATCTTGGCTCCTCTTATTTCAGCTAAGTTATGCTGGCTACTTGTAGCGACATATTCTAATATCATGATATTGTCAACTTTCGGCAGATTCCGTGAATCAGCTTTGACGAAAATATCACTCATGGCGATAAATGCGTTTAAAGTTTTTGTGGAAGTTTTATCTGATAGGTTTATGATGGAAAGTTAGTTAGGAATAGCGTAAACAAACAGTCAAACAGAACAGCGTAAATGAGGTTATGGCGGGTACAGTAATGGTTGACAATTGATTGCAATTGATTGACAATTGACATTATTGACAGCTGACAGCGTTTGTACATTTTTTTGACTAATAGTTGAGGCAAAGGCACACCGATTTCACGCCATCAATGACGTCAGCGCGACTGAAGGATTACGATTTTTAAATGATGAATTTTAAAGAAGATACGACGAATATAAAGAAAATATTCAAATTAGTTTCTTATATTGCACTATATTTTCAAATTCTAAAATAAAAAAATGGGGTAATTAATTTTGGTCAATCCCCATTACTTAAATTCCGAATTAACAACATACTACTCTAATAGCTCATGTGGTCAGAGCATTCTTTCTGTTAGAGTCTGGTCATGGGTTCAAGTCTCGTAAAAACATTAACTTTTTCCAACTTTCAACTGATAACATACTTATTATATTAATATAAGCGCCTGTACGATTCGAAGAGCAATCTTTTTATCGAACACATAATTTGATAATGATACATATCACATCACAAGCGTTTACCCCGCAACAATATTTTTGTCACTTTTTGTTATCTTCTTAGCAATATGTAGCCTAGTGTATGGATAATGGACAGCTGAGACGAGGTCTCGAGCTCGACCCCAGGTTTATCATGGCACACACCTATGACTTTTTGATACTTTTCGAAGTTATGTGTGTATTTATCCCATGTTTATAAGTGCCCGGTTAATGGCAATAGGCTCACAATCTATTACATTGGGACCTAAACATAAACTGGCGAAATGTGGGTGCTAGCACCTCTGCCTACCCCTTCAGGGATAAAGGCGTGAGTTTATGTTATGTTATGTTATGTTGTTATATTTTTTTAATACTTTACTAACTTTTCTTGTGATTTTTTACAATTAACTTTTAACTCGCCATTTTATGGTGCCAGAGCGGTGTTCACAAATTCACAACAGAACTCTACAGTCCCCTTTCATAGCGTGTACTATTTTATTTCTTTATCACCTTGGTGGTTCCCAGTTCTACTTGTAATTTTTCATTCATCATCTCCCTGCACATCGCATGGGTGCGGCGTAACATGTCTTTCTCTCGCAAAGATTCCTATCAGATCCTTAGTAAATTCCCTCATCGCCATATCTTCTGTCATACAATCTATCCATCTTTTATTTGACTGATCTCTGCTCCTAAAACCTATTGCATGTACTATTTAATTGTAATATTTAGAGACTTGTAAATTTTAATTACAGAGGCGTCAAAATTAAATTGCTTTCCAAAATATTTTATTTAGCGATGCGGTTTCTCGTGTAGTAATACTTGTCATAGACATCGTCCCACATTCGTGTCGTCCTAGAGTGCGGGTAGTTGGCCATCCTCAGCTTTGACCCGATGTCTAAGAGTCGAGGCTGCTCCGGTCTTGTTAGCTCCCAAGTCACTCCCAGGTCCGCGTCTTGAGAGGGAGTCGGGTTTCTGAAAATAATGGTTAACGATTATGCTAATTGGTAAAACTTACAGTAATTATAGAAACATACAAATACTAGTTTGTCTTTTCCTATAAATATAAATCGCCACCGCAATACTGACGACATTTAAAAAATACTAAACGTATCCCAATATACAAGATACAACAGACCAGGATATATAACCAGCGTTAAAAGATTGTATGTTACGACTCACAAATGTTTCACAAAATTAGTCCAAAGTTTCACCAAACGTCGCTGAATAGTTCCATCCTCCCCATCAAGCTTCAGTTCATTGAACAAATAGGCTAGCTCATCAGAATGGGCAGCTCCCATTTTGGCCACTCCGGGTTCGGACTGCACTCCCACCTCTCCAGAGTAAGAGAATTGGTAGTAGAACAGCGGAGCTGATGATGAGTAGTGGTAGACGCTTCGATGAATGTGACTCGAGAAATAAGCATCCCTGGAAGTTGAAATTAGTTGAAATGCTTTATCAATAACAACTAATTACTAATAACATGCACTTTGCTACTAAAATCACCTACGTTTTGGTTTTTAAGGTTACAGTAATTACTATTTAATATAATTGTAAATTAAGCACAAAAGTTAACGTCTTTTGAGTGATAATTGTTAGTCATGTTTCATTAAATTCAAAAACAATAGCAACGAACCTGTGATACGCTAACACGGAATCCATTGTAGCATTCTTGTTAAAATACATGCTTCTAACTTGCCGAGCAACTTGTTTTCGTTCCCTTTCGTTAAAGAACTTCAGATCATCTGGCAGTAAAAACGTTGGTGTTCTCGAAATCCTTCGGAGCGCGTTCGCCTCTCTAAGTACCGACACAAACACGTAAGCCTCATTACTGTTATATCCCACCATCATGGGCACTGTCGTCAGTTTCTTACTAAGCAGCAAATCATAAGGAGCTGCATTTAATATCCTTTCTTCATTCTTCAATGGTTTCTCGGAACAAATACTGAATGGAAAATATGGAGCATCGAGTTTATTTGCTTTAGTGAGGAGCTCCTCAACTTCTGCATCCAGGACAGACTTTTCCAAGTTCTCCATATCACTTAAAGCTGCTGCTCGTTGTTGAGCATCATAGTTAAAAGCCCAAGGACACAGGGCCGTTCCACTCTGTAATATCGCTCCATGGAACAGTCCTGGAGCCATTGATGACAGAATTATAGCATCTACTATTGCTGCACCAAAACTTTGCCCGGCTGCTACCACTTTGTTAGGATTACCGTGAAAGGCTACAATATTGTCTCGCACCCATCTCAGAGCTAATACAACATCTTTGACTCCTGCGTTTCCAGGAATTGCTTCGTCACCAAAGCATAAGAAACCTTGTGGCCCAATCCTAGAAAGAAAAATTATGAAAATATTTTTAGGTGCCACACTCGATAATGGAGAAGCTTAAACTGTATTGCAATTAAAATAGCCCAAAACTAGTTTAGATTCCGTACACAGTAAACATCTTTTCGGAGTGCTGCCTGCATGAGACCCTTCTAATAAACAACAGCATAATACACTTCTTGACCTAAGAATCGAACTATGTTTATCACGATCATGGTCGCACATACATAATAAAGTTTAAGCTACGAGTATGTAATCAAAGTGAGTAATTAAAGTGTAGCTTACCTGTGATGCACAATAACCACGATGATTCCTTCACGCACCAAGTGGCCAGGGTGGTAGGGTCCAGAGCCTCCCGTAACCCAAACGAGAACTGGCCAACTGGTACCCAGGGCAGATGGCACATACACGTCGAGCTGAAGGCAGTCTTCCGCTTCGGATAGTGTTGAGCATGTGGATGTTTTGGATTCCCTGATGGTAGACCAAATAGGGGCGATACTGGCCATCTGAAAATGATTACTATATTACTAACTAGCTGACCCGCGCAACTTCGTCTGCGTCACCCTGTTTTTGCAACATTTTTCACTCCTGCTCCGCCCCTGTTGGTCGTAGTTTATCTAATAAAAAAAAACCGCATCAAAATTCGTTGCATAGTTTTAAAGATTCAAGCATACAAAGGGACATAGGGACAGAAAACGCGACTTTGTTTTATACTATGTAGTGATGACGGGCTTACAAGTTTAGTAGCCATTGGAGAAGCAGCAGCCACTACAATATGGGGTTCTTCAAGAAGGGCATTAGAAGGTTTCTACAGGGTAGGCAGCGCGTGTGTGACGCCTCTGGTGTTGCAAACGTCCATAGGCCACGGTGACCGCTTTCCATCAGGTGGGCCGTGTGCTTGTCTGCCACCTAAGTGGTATAAAAAAAAAAAGCCGATGCTACTGCTGTGCAGATCTGAGTACAGTGTAAAGAGTGGAGAAGTGAATTCGGAACTCTGAAATGAGAACCTCTAATGCCAAAATAAATTGAAGGTAATAATGATGAGATATAGACCAGGGAAGAGAGAGGAACTAACACTTTATCAACTCAAGTCGGGTCTTGAGTAACGTTATTAGGGTTTCCTGAAAGATTGTTTTTTGTAATAGTTTCAAGAAGACGCAGGCATGCGCGTTTTCAGCAAAGACATCTCCTTTCCTTCCTCCTCCCACTCTTCAGAGCACACCACTGCCATTACAGGATAACCTCAATATACTCGGTATGGACATGCGCTGCAAACTGAACAACAAGAACTATATCGAGAGCATCATCAAAACAGCTTCGCGTAAACTCGGAGTCCTGAACAGAGTGAGACGTTTTTTCACGCCGGAGCAGCGGTGTCTTCTTTATAAGACACAAATTCGCTCCTGCGTGGAATACTGCTCGCATCTCTGGGGTGGCTCCGCAAAGTACTTATTAGATGCTCTCGACAGGTTGCAGCGACGTGCGGTCCGCATTATTGGGAGTCCTGAGGTCACAGAGTCCCTCGAGCCTTTGCAGATGCGTAGAGATGTTGCGTCCTTGGCAGTATTTTACCGTCTCTACCATGGTGAATGTTCTGATGAGCTCTTCCAACTAATCCCACCCTCCCCTTTCCTACACAGGACAACGCGTGCAGGGCTTAGGTCTCACTCGCATACGGTACAGAATATTCCATCAAGAACCAAGCGGTTCGGTGAGTCTTTTCTCTGCCGTACCATTAAGTCCTGGAATTCCTTGCCGGCGCACGTGTTTCCTTCTTCCTACAGTCCCGGGTCCTTTAAGCGGGGCGTGAAAAAGCATCTGATGAGGCCGTCAAGCTGAGCGCCACCATTGTAGCACTGAACGTGTTTGCAATGGTGACCCTCTTTCATGAGACTTTGCCTTCAGCTTAACATCAGGCGAGGTGAAGTCAAATTGACGTGCCATAGATAAAAAAAAAAAAAAAAAAGTCTGGAAATAAATTGTCCCTATTGCACGAAATCGAACACAGTTGATAAAATATTGGTTCCTCTCTCTTCCCTGGTTTGTATCTCATCATTATTATCTTCGAATTACCTTCGCATCAGAGGTTTTCATCTCAGAGTTCCGGATTTACTTCTCTACTCTTTACCTATGGGAATGTTTATTATTCCTCATAAGCCTCAGTACAGGTATTCGACCGATGAAGAAAAATTGTCCTTATCTAAAAAGATAAGATGAGTACTCACCTTAAACCGTTCTCTAGCACTGGTGACGCTTGCATAGGGTATACCTATGTAGGCCGTGTACCCATCCTGTGCTACCCCTCGCAGTTTGCCCTGGACCGTAGTGATCACATTCTGTCTAGTTATCACCAGCATTTGAAATAATATCACCAACTTCAGTAACATGGTGGACTTTGTCCCTAGGGCTCACTTACACACTGTTACGCTCAATGTTGAAGCGCCAGTCCTCGTGTAATGTTCGTCGTTTATCCCTTTCTTTTTTATTAAAGCTCCACATTCACTAATTCGTTCTTTAATAGTTTACTTTGTATCTTTATGGGTGATAGGTACAAAAGAATTGCAAAAAAATATAGAGTCTAAATACTTTAGTTCAATGTTAGGCGTACCTACAAATTTCATAAAATATTGGATTAACTGATAATTTCCTAAATAAATTTAAATCGAAAAAGGCAACATCCGGAATGACACTTAATCTGGTGACCAGTTACTTCTACACTACAAAGGGGAATACTATAGCCAATTAAGTCTTCTCCTAAACATACGTCATATGCCGAAACTAGTTAGCATATGGCTTATAAATTTTATTTATTTAGGTAAGTGATACGTCGTTATGTTGACTGCATTATGCTTCTGAACTTGAGCCATTAACATCGTTAAATTTTTTATTGCGTTAATTTTGTGTCATCAAATTTTTACCCAATAACAATTTTGTTTTTATTGAATTCAAATAAAAAAATAAACTCTCTGTATTCTATTGGGCAGCAACCTTTAGTAATTACCCACATTACTACATAAAGGGTATTGAAATAAAATCAACACGTCCACTTCCGTTCACTATAATTATTTTATTTGATACATCTAACAGATTTCATCTCACAGATCATTGTACTCGACTCATTGTTAACTGAACTAGATATAATAAAAATGCATTATTTACAATGAACTTAAATACACATGACTTAAATAATAATACGTAATATCAGTCGCTGATGGATGGTCTGTGATGAGAGATGGCATATACAGTAGCAGATTTTGTACACGTACAATGAGGAGTTACACAAGTAAATTAGTGCAGACAAAAATTGATAATTCATTAGTCTATGTCCGGACTACACAATACTAGTATTCAAATTAACTACTACAATCTAAATTGCAGGGTTCATGTCGATTAAACACTGAAATTTGAATCTGTAACCTCATAATTTCAAACCCAATTTTTTGGTCAGGAAAACAAAGTATATAGGGACACCATTACATTAGGTGTCGATGTTACAATGGTGACTTGATGGCTTCATCAGATACGATGCTGCTTTAAGGACCAGTAAATATTCGCAGAAACAATAAAATTAGAGCATGACTATAGAGTACAGTGCTATCTTATAACAAACTTGATAACCAGAAATATTACAGTTGACAGACGAACTTTACGAGTTCTTTAAAACATTCGATACGGTACAGCTAAAGATATTTTAAATGTCCTTCATAAATTGAATTCCTAAGAACTTAACAGACTGATCTTCTAACATTAAGCTGCGTACCACTAGACCGAACGCTTAATATAGGACATATTGCTCGTATGTCAACATACACATTAATACAAGTATTTAAACTATCATTGTTATTCAGATAGTTTCGGGATATAAATTACCATGCATTGTTTTAAGTATTAGATATTTCGGTACCGTTACAGCAAACAAAATAAGGAAAATATCCCAAAAATTAATGCACATGAAAGTGTTCTAGGAAATAACTATTGTATTTTTGAATTTGTATAGTATTTTAATGGAGGACTGTCCAAAGTGACATCACGACATGCTGCTACTGTAGTTACAC
The DNA here is from genome assembly GCA_963691645.1 of Pelosia muscerda. NCBI lineage: Eukaryota > Metazoa > Arthropoda > Insecta > Lepidoptera > Erebidae > Pelosia > Pelosia muscerda. The sequence continues at coordinate 15,692,569 of OY829116.1, read as the reverse complement.
AGTTGTCTCATCATGTTCGTCAGCAGAAATCTCCACATCATCACAACACATGAAGAAAATAATTCCTATTAGGTCGTACAACAAAATTGTGAATTCACACAAGCTACACTTATTCGAATACTTAATATGTTATTACTTATTATAGTAGTTAGACTGTTGAAGTAAATTGAGTGGCCATTGTGATGAGATCTTCCAACGTTTACAATCCGCAATTCGCTGCAGTTCACACGTGCAGTAAATGTACGTGTATTTGTTCAATAATAAAGTAATAACAATCAAAATGTTCCTTTGATAAGAAATACTGATTTATATTTCATATAAAATCGTATTTTTTATTAATTTTCAATTGCGGGTATGGAAATCCAAAACGCCCCCTTATTGTGCCCTCATCTATTATACTAAAAAAATATAGCGTATTGTGAGTGTTACTACACACGGCCCTTCTGATGGATAGTGGTCTATGGACTTGTGCAACAGTTAGGGGCGAGACGCTCGCGCTGGCGACCCGAAAACCTTTAAATATGATTATAATGTATGAGAAGATCAGAAAGTAATCAATTTTAATGCTAAAGTGGTATAACATTATATAAAACCTCGCAAAATCCTTGTCGTTTTATAAGTAAACTAAAATAATTTACGTCATATAAAATATTTTTCAATACAACTCTATTAGATCCCCTATGATAAGTCAGCGCGATTTAACTTTACTCGCGAATTAGACCAAGTTTTGGAGTGTAATTGTATCAATTTAGGTCAATCAGCTTATTTTATCAACTTAAACCGCATTAACTTATCAGAGAAAGACATGAGAACCCTAATAAATAAATTAACTTATGAATATCTTGTTGTAAAAACTGATAATCTGTGGACCAATTATTTAGTACATTATTTGCAACATCAACATCATAGCCTAATCCTACTTATTAACTAAAGCAAACCGTAACACAACACTTCATTAAAAGTTTTAAATCTAAACGACCAACCTGCTCCAATACATTAATAAAACCACCAATTTAAAAAAGTTATCATAGTAAATGCTTATAAACTCATTCACGCAATCAATTATTCTCTATACTTATCACATTACTATATTATAACACCACACCCTATACTAATAGGGGTGAGCAGTGAGATCCCACGATTTAACAGACTATCAGAAATAAAACAGATAGCAGCCATTTTGTTTCTGATTGTTTGCTAACTCGATCGATATTTAAAATTCGATATTTCTTGAGCCAGTGCCGCCTTTATCAATTCTTTCTAACCAACATTAAAAACAGAAGTTATCTTCCATTTACTCAACGCTGATCAATGAGTCGTAGAACTTGATGATCTCTCTCTGTTTCTTGGAGATTCCATTCACTTGGTATTCATAAGGCATGTGGATATCCTCGTACCGGAACTGTTCGCTTGTAGCTTCTGGCCAGATTGGGTCACTCACGTCACAGATTGGCTTACTGAAAAAAAAAGTAAAAGTTATTTACAAACAAAGTTTTGATGGAGGCAGGACGCTACGGTATCTCACGGCTCCAATGATCAGTCCGACTGGGGAAGCCAGAACTCACTGAAGAGTTCTTGTGCTGTTTGTGGACTAATTTGTCTCCTACGCTAGCGGCACACTCTTAACCTCAAAATCTGAGTAGAAACTAGGTATTAATCCTTCACCAACAGCGGTTAACGTCATTAAAACATCTTAAACAATAATTACCTGCAAGTCATGAAGTTCACAAAGAATTTCGTCATGAAGTTTGTCATCTTTACATCATCATTTGTCGGCGAACACGTCTGGCAGATTTCTCTCAGAGAATTAGTTTTGAATACATAAGTCAAATCTTCACAGTGCGCCGCTCCATCGTACTTCTTCGTTGCTACTGTTTTGAATGCATTAGAATTACCCTCGTAAGTGAACTTGTAAACATACATAGGAGCTGTTCTAGTCTTTTCATAAGCTTCCACTAACTTCAATACCGGGTATTCGAAGAACCCGTCCGTACATGCGTTCACAAAACCATCTACAGTAACGGTTCCGTTGTAATACTCTTCATCGATCTTCTTCAGCAAGTCTGGTAACGAATTTGGAGGTGTGGAGAATAAAATTTTTGGTGGTATGACGATTAATGGGTTTGTCTTGGCTTTTTCGACAATATCGAACTTTTCCAGCCCAGGTCGGAAAGTTTCGCATTCAGAATCAGTGTATCCAACTATCATTGGGATATTACTACCACGACCTTTGGCTAATAACACATCCGGGTAATCATCCAATACGGCTGTCACTCCAGGGAAGGAGGTTTCTACTGTAGGGACAAAAGTTGTGAAACCCATTTGTTCAAGGATGATCTGATTGGCGTCGGCTAATTTCTGGGCGGGCAGCCCAATGAGCTGTCGGTAGACCTCGTCAGTATCTGTGCTGTTTATGTTCAGGATGGTGAGGAGCTGGTTTTGCATAAACTGCGCATAATAAGGCGTCGGGCTGTAGAATGAACTCGCAGCTGTGCCACTCATTGCAATAGTTCTGTAATAAATTGTTTAGTAGTTTAATTTTAGTTAGTAGAAAAGTAGGGCAGAAGTAGCTGAATAAGTAAACGGAATTGCTTTGCATAGAACATTCGGTAGAAAAGGAAGGAAGGTACTCGTTAAAGTTCATGATCAGTTTAAATTAAATACCAACCTTTTGAATAGCCCTTCAGCAGCCTTCGACAAAGTCAATAGATGTACAGCAATAGCCCCCGCACTCTGCCCGGCGATTGTCACATTGTCAGGGTCTCCGCCGAAGGTCTTCGCGTTTCTCTGTACCCATTTCAGCAGTGTTATAATATCACGAAGACCAGCGTTGCCAGGAACCTGAGCGGTGTTCAGTGACAAGAAACCGAAAACGTTCACCCTGGAAAAATGAAAAACGTGAAATTTATGTACTTAATATGAGAAACTTTCTCTCTAAAATCTTCTTAAGTTATTATAATAACATACATTTTACAAAGGTGATATTAGAGTCGCCCATGGTATCGCTCAAAACGTTGACAGAATGAGAGTGTCATTTAACTCTTAGAAGAGGTGCAGGCAATTATTATTCTTGAAGCATTTACTTGCTAACTTTTCCTTGGTCAAGAAGTGAGTTAATAAAAATCTTACCGGTAGTTAAACGTGATGACGATAACATTCTTGCTGACGAGATACTCAGGACCGTGTAGATCAGAATCACCAGATCCAAATGCAAAGCCTCCACCGTGAACGAACACCAGAATAGGCAGACGGTTTGGTCCTGCCTCTCGTGCCTCCTCCAGCGCGTCACTCTCGTCAGCCGTCTGTATCGGAGGCTGCAGTTCTCTGGTTGGTCTAAATGGATTCTTTGGTAGCGCTTCAAGAGGTACATGAATGTTGGCATAAATACAGTCCTCGCTCATGCCTCGCGGCTGCATGATTTTGCCGTACAGTATGTCCGTTTGGTAACATACTGGGCCCTCGTTTGTGGCGTCGTAGAGGGTATCCCAAGGGTCCACAGGCTCCAGTTCCTGGAAATGAATAAAAATATTTATGAATCTAATTGTCTTAAAGTCCAGCACAATTCTCCAGCACTTGGACGTTTGTACGACGGGCCACGGACAATGAAGAATGTGAGAAAGAAAGAGGTACTACACAACGTTGCTAGATAGTGATGGCATGGTGAACTTAAACTTTTACCCGTATGACTTTCTGAAGTTGAAAGGCATGAGAATTGTACCGTTATTTTTTGAAAGCAAATCAATACTACCAGTAGCTATCCACTAAAGACATTTGTGTCTATCATTATGATCTTCTTCTTCGTGTCAGTGGCAACAATAAAATAAAAGTTAGATGCGCCCAGCCCAAAACTTGGCGACACCAACTGCACCTTCTGTCACATATTATCAACTATCATTAAGATAGTTCAACGACAAGGCTATACACACCTTAAACCGTCGCTCTCCTAGTGGTGGCTTCCCGTAGGGTACTCCTCTGAAGCTTGCGTACGTAGTGCCATCGTCGGCTCGTCGCAGTTGGCCGCACACCCTGCCTGCGTCGATTTGCACTGTGATTCGGGTTGGGTTGGTTGGGTCTGATCTCGCGCACGCATTCCCTGGAATTATTCGGAAAAGAAGAAATAAATATATGCATGCACTAATTTCTTTTGTTCTTATATTCTGTTCCTACATAAACCTATTCCAAGGAAAAACCCCTTCGTAGACTTGGCTCCCCTGGTAGCTCCCCTGGGGGAGACAAGGTAACTTTGATTGTAGCTTTGGCTCCCCCGGACGGGGGAGACAAGGCACCCTTTAATTTGTTCTTTTCCCTTCGTCTTTAAAATTTTTAACCAAATACAGAAAAGAACGTACGATAGTAAAATCTTTAGTTAAACCATTTGACGAACTTTTTAGGGCTCCAATTACCCATAACGGCTGCCATAGATGTTCGTATGGCAACCGGAACCGATGAAACGTACTCCGAAAACTAGGCACGGAGGGGTCTCGAACTCTCGATATCATAAAAAAATATGTTAATTTGTTGAATAGAACGCCGAGTATGTTAAAAATTAAATATTATTTTGTTATTAAATTGTTTACATATGGATGGAATTACCCGAATATTATCTACGCAATAAGTAGGTTGTTATATTTCGCAGTTGACTGATTCAAGGCTTACACGTGTAACATTAAAAACCAGATATATTTCAACATTTACCTCTATAAACATAGTTACTACCTACTTACTACATATAAAAATATACAAAAACTGCTACAAAATAACATTTCTTTGCCTGGATACTTGGGATTGGGAAGGGAAAATCAAGGTCGTGTACATACCTATACTGTAAGTGTGGACCACTTAAATATAATGGGGAGGTTCTAATTCTGTACTAACAATTTTATAGTTTTATACGGGGTTTAAGCAATTTTCCATTTTCAATTTTCAAGCAATTTCTCCCTAAGCAATTTTTTTTATATATGTACCCGTTTATTTACTCTCGATCGTGTTAGCAAAGCTAAAATAATCAAAAAATTCTTATAAAAAAATATAAACTCGCATTAACATTTATTTATTATTATTCGTATTGATATAAATTTATTAAAAATATAGATATACCGTTAAACGGGGTGAATAGTAATCCAGGGGTGGATAGAAATAAAATGGTCACAAGTACATTTTTAATAATTGCTTTTACAAAATTTTAACTAAACCCATGAACTACTCCAAAATTTCACTTGAAGGCAAATAACTGCAGAATTTAACTGACCATTTTATTTCTATTCACCCTTCCATCTCTATTCACCTTGTTTCAGCTACCCGGTAGTTAAATCAAGATAAAGTAGATAATATAATTATTGTATTAGAATATTATCTACTTAATTTTATTCATCAAATTATCGTAATAATATTTAGGTACCTATCATAATCTTTAGATACATACATACGTATATATACTGACGTATGTACGAGTATATCACGCTAATGTATCAATCAAATAATAATAAATATAATATCTACGTTATATAGAACTCGCGATGTCAATGTTTTGAGAGGTCGATGACGTCATTGAGCGTGGTCCTTGACCTCGCGCGTACACGTGGAGAGGCTCGCCGCTTGTTTGTTTTGTGTTCACGCTTGCTGTTCAGGGGGGTGGGTAGAGGTGTATTAAATCATCTTTTTAGGGGCGTGGTGTACCCTTTAGCAATTTTAGTAATATTTTCATGTTTTAGTTGTAAAATGACCGCACCCAGCCTAGTGATAAGCTTGGGTACAGTTCAAAGCATTGTGGCTGCCATTATTAATGTTTTCCGTAAAAATTAGGTACTGCTACTTTGACGGCCTCGACAGATGGTTTTTAACACTGTGCGTTAAAAGTCCCGGGACTGTAGGGGAAAACACGAGAAGACTTTATGGTGCGGCAAAGAAAAGAGTCGCCGTTGTACATTTGTAATACGACTACTTCATCCATTTTGAAACTGAAATCGTTAAAAATTAGGTATTTTTTCTATTGGTAGTAGGGACAAAGGAAATCGAATCTCCCACTGACTACACTTTTCAGATACGCGAACTCCTCCGAGCTAAAATATTAATTGTAGCGAATTGACAATTATTAAAATAATCCACGTAGCACGTAGCCCGTCCGTAGCAAGTGCTACGAAATGCTACGACCTTATTGAAATTCTTAGTAATTATCTGTGTGCCCTTGTTTTTTTGTTATTATCGCAGTGTAAACAATGATATTATGTTAACAACCATATCTATTTTATTCATAGACCAAGTAAATAACAGTATGATATGGCAGATGTAGTGACCAATATAGATAAACGTTAAAAGGATGGTCAAAAGAAGGTGGTGGAATCGAAGAGATATTACCTATTGTGTGAGAGTCGAATGAGGACCGATAAAGGCCGATCTAGGCGGACTTTTCACCATTGTTCTACTTTTTGTTATACTAGTATACCAAGCAGGAAAAAAAATCCTATCTGTTCTACTATGTATTATGACAAAAAATGTTCACCACTTGGAAAGTGTAATATTATTTATTGATTCCTAGTTGTTATACTGTATACCTACTAGGAATACGGGAAACATACACTGTTGTGGATGAACATATCAAAATCGTTACCGAAAGACCTGTACAAGAGTATCTGGTCATAGAATGACTTCTGTCCCCAATGAGCGCGGGCCTGATGTTGACGGGTGGAGCCGCCGGTCACCCTTTCTCATTCCAGGGGATAGATGGAGGTTCCCACATTAGGGGACGGGGGTCATCTTAAAGAAGAAGTACGGCTTTTTATTTCGACACCTCTTATGACACCGGATAAGATAAGGTGATATTCTTTGTCACCACACGGATTAACAAACCCACTGGTTCCCTGAAATTCGTAGCCTGTGCCCACTCGTTTTCTTAAATATTTGAGGCTTATGCTCACAGGTACACTTGCTAGCACTAAGGCAGACGTACACTTTAAATCGATAAATATATATTATAATTACTTAACCATCATCATCCACCTGAAGTTACACACTTAAGCAGTTCGGGGTCCGCTTATAATTTTTAGTCGGTCTGCTATGCCAGTGCCTCCTTCATTGTTAAGCAAGTATTTTGTTTGACTTAGGCCTCCTAAAATATTGGTATTTTTGCATACCCCTAAACCAAGGAAGAGGGTATGAACCGGGGAAGAAATAGTGTTGAAGTTCCTTCCTGGAAGCTTAATTGTCCGATTAAAATAATAAAACTGATTTAAAGATATGTTACATGGGTACAGCTGAACCCTGTATAAACATTTATAACAATAGAATCGGGTCGTCAAAACAAACGTAACATATAAAGTGTAAAGGTCACTAGTGCAATCGTTTCAGATATACAAAAAAAATCAAATCAGTCGCGGTTTATCTCGCCCAAAAAAACTGCAGCTGTATTAATAATTTTCTACACGTGTATGGATAAGATAATTTATGTTTTAATTCGCTATCGCTAAGGACGTGCGCGGGCGCCGCCGCCGGTGACAAGAATGACGTCACCGCCTACTAAGTAACACGGATAAATTATGTGATGTTATGATTAGGTTGTGCTCTTATATCTCTTAATGTTTTTCCATTGGACGGGTAAAGGTCGACCATGTGCTTATGTTACAGTTAAAAACCAATTTTAGGCCGAACTCGTTTTACCTCGATGAAACTAGTTTAACTAAATTTAGACCAGGTGAGCATTATGAGTTAGTTGGCTAAACATTTATTTTAGGAAACGAATAGGTGAGTTCCTGATAAATATTTTTTTAATGATATACCAGGAGATGAATGGGCACCTACATAGGGAACGAAACATCATCTTTTCTCCATGCGGTCTTACGCAACCATTATAGTAAGCCCATAGGCATTTATTATCCACGTAGCCTGGTTGTCGCCGCTGAACATGGACGCACCAGCAAAGACGACTCGCCATTTTTTCTGCAGTTTCACGGACATGAAGACTGATGCGAGAGTTCCTCACGCAGTCCAGACATCCATAGATATGGAAAGAATCCATTTTTTTTATTCTGGGGGACGAATAGGTTCGTTGCCGTTTCTCAATCACCAACGACACCGTTCGAAAACTACTATGACTGCAGAATTTTGCCATATAGGTAGTTTATAATCTGGTAATTTAATCTCTTTAAAGACATGGACTCAATCCGGAACTCCTCAAGCAAATTCGCTGGTCAATACATAAATATGATTATAGTGTTATTGTCGCATCCGATTCCGTCCGACCGGCCGTCAGATTGTTAATTATTTTTTTATTAAGGAAAACATACTATTTTTGTGATCCGTGTTAATTATGTTATTGACTATTCATATATGGTAATTTTGGTAGCAAAAATATTTTACGGTCTAGTGTCTTAGAATATTTTAATATTTTTTGCCAAACGCGGTAGTTGACTGGTTCAAAATGTATGCGAACCTCGAACAGTCAGTTCTAGCTATGGTGTCACGACCTTGAAATGGTCTCACGGTATTTTGATGTTCACAAAACGCGCGACAAGATAGAATCGCGGTGAGAAACATTCGACAAAGTGTGTACAGAGCACGGCATCTAACTTGGCAAGGTTTTGTAGTAATTGGGGTAAGTTCGCGCATCGTACACTTAGAGACACAAAAAGTGCTTGTCATTATTCTATTCATTCACTAGAATGCCATCATTTATTTTGAATCATGTCTGCTTTACCGCAAAAGAGACCCAATAATCGTCTCAGATGCGCTGACGGTTCTTGCCAAGTTACTTGCCGATTTCTGTACACAGTATTATAGTGGCGCAATTGCCCAGTAATGTTAATCACATGGCCTTACTTTTGGGCTACCGTTCATCACGATTTTGAACATCGAAATTGTGGAAGAATCTCAGGAGTTTTTGACACTAACATTACCAACTGTCTTACACTGCCCACTGGGTATCACCAACATCTTCGGGGCTCAAGTGGCGTACAGAACAATAGTTGACATTGTAACATAGGTTAACCTGCTCTGGCATATGCTTTTTTCTCGAGGCTAACAGGTCATATGGTAGTTGCTTGCGTAAGAGTCAATAAACCAATTAAAAATAATGATTGAATCCCGTGTGTAAAAGTGTAAACCGGCAATCGCTAAAAGGATAATAAATACAAGCCTTTTCTTCCTAGTTACTATATCTACACTAGTATTATAAAGAGGAAAGGTTTGATTGTTTGTTTGAAATGAATAGGCTCCGAAACTACTGTACCGATTTTATAATTTTTTTCACCATTGCGAAGCTACATTATTCTTGGTGAACACAGGCTATATATCATCACGCTACCATCCAAAACAGCGGAGCAGTAATCACAATTTTCAACATATTCAGTATATTCCCATACATGAGCGCTAATAACGCTAACACCGTTGCCATGACAACGAAAACTGAAAGTGAATCTGCCGAATAGAGCGCTTAAATTTACAACGCTATAACCGACATTTACACGGGTGGAGCCGCGTGCAAAAGCTAGTCATGGATATAATAATTGGCCTATAATTTAGTACAAAATGTTAAAGAAATAAAATAAACACGAATAATATTTCACATTTTCTAATAATTCCAATTGACTACAATTAGAATACAACCACCTATTACATTGGAACCTAAACATAAACTGGCGAAATGTGGGTGCTAGCACTTCTGCCTACCCCTTCGGGGATAAAGGTGTGAGGTTATGTTATGAGTTTATGTTATGTTACAATTAGCTCACCTGTGAAGTGCAGACACACATCAGCCTCTCCCAACCTTTCCGTGACTGTGTAAGCATGTGATACAAATACAAAATCGTCAAAAAATATGCGAATTATAATTTTAGAAGTCTTTTAACCCCACCTGCTAAGATAAATACTAGGAGTGGGTTTACATCAATAACATAAGGGCTAAGATTCGAACCCGAGACCTGTCGATCGTAAAGCTGACTACTTAACCACCAAACTACCGAAAATACCTAGTCCGAATAGTTCAGGAGGAAAATCCGCTCCGGTACATAATAATGGTTGTCTCGATTTTTGTATAGAATTAGATATAATTTCCTTCATCACTAACAATAATTATCATATAAACACTAGTTAAATATGTATGTGATCCTGCTGACACACAGACAGACAGGGAAGTCTTTGTAATAAGGTTCTTTTGGTAGCCTTAAGAGTATGGAACCGTTTGAAACTGATTGCGGAAATATTATTAAGGCAGGAAGCTTCACTAATTATTAAATTAAAATAAAATCTCTTTCTAACTTATGATTTCCTGGTACTTCAAACTAATTAATTAATTAAAAAATACGTAGGTATTTCAACAAACTAAATCACATTTCTTTAAATATCAAAATCGAAAATTATAACACTGGATTTTTTTTTAAATTATGAACAATTTTTTTTGTTCATCATAAACACAAGAAATGCCATAAAACCACCATATAAAAAAATAAAATAATTTAAAATCACTTGGTAATTTCACTTCACTCACCGGCTAGTGTGGCGGCGAGCGCTAGTAGCAAGTACACTTGTCCAGTCATGTCTGTTGCGCAGCACGCGAGTCACTGAACACACTGAGCACAGTGCGATGCCGGTCTGCCTTCGCGTGGATATATATACGAGCCGGGCGGCCGCTCGGCCCGGCCGCATGCGCCGTCCGGGACACGAACTCACATCTAAGTAACACATACATTTTGGCAGGATTTTACAATCAGAACATCCACTATTTTTTTAATGAGGATAGGCTTACGTTTGACCACTATCTCACCTGATGGTAAGTGACGATGTGGTCTACGATGAATCACGCTTGCCTAGAAGAATCCTATTCACTCGTGACTTGAATATTCCCAGGTTATAGCGGAAACAAAGATTCGAGAACACTAATTGTATAAAAAAATCCATTATATTCCAAAAATTTTCCAAACTGAAGTGTCTGCCAGTATACTGGATGATTTTATAGTCGTTTCGGATAACAGATTTTTGTACACAATTTCGATTGGAAAATTGTCAGGAAGTATTAATTTGTCTTCATACATTTTTCTGTTCCCATACATTGAGTATACAATTAAAACGAGCAATCAACATCCATATCGACATCCATTTTCACAAACTAGCTAGTGGTTAGGCGATCTTGCAATCATGTGATCCAAAGTTCGAATCCGGGCCAGCAGCGCAGCGGAGCAGTCCGACTGGGGAAGTATTACAGCCCTACAATACCTTGTGTTGTGTTCCCGGCGGTGAGTAGGGTGGCTAGAGGTCACTGGAGAGGTTTTGTGTCGTCAGTGGGAAGACCGAGGGCTTACCTAAGTGAGCACTGTAGTTTGAAGCCCTGCTTTCTCTGCTGCGCTAAAGGCACATAAACCCATAACTTCCCCCCACCCCCACCTCTCTATAATATCAATCAATTAATTAATATCTAATTTCCAAAAAAAGTCCCAGTTCCCATTTCCCTGTTGGCAAATTCTCTTCCAATATACTTATTAATTATAAAGCTATGATCGTCTTTACAAAAACTTTTGTTATATTATTTCATCCTGTAATATTACTCTCGACATTCGCTTTGACGATCTAATTAGAAATATTTGACGTTCAAAGACGGAAGTCCTTCAATTTCCTGGTTCCGGGGAAGCTAATGATTTCTCGAAGATTATATAAAAGACTAGCATTTCGCCCGCGACCCCGCCCGCATGAATGTCGATTTTCACGTTTTTTGATCACATCTCCGGTTCTACTCAACCGATTGCGATCAAACAAACGTTACATTCCATATCCGAGGGCCTTAACTGGCGATGATCCTGGGTCAATCAGGGCACGAAGGTAATTCGTTTTGGGGCCCACATTACACCCTGGCATTTGAGATACCAGTCGACGTGCTGTTTTAATTGGTTCGAGTACAATCTGAACACCCTCGTCGGTTGGTGGGAGTATCTGTGGGTATTGTCACGAAAAAATACCTTAGGTAGGTACCTATCTCAGAAAGGGAGAAAATAAACTATAGGATGGTTCAACCCCGGCTGAGCAGTTGTAAAACATGGGGCCCTCTAGTGTGTCCTGTGTTATCTGTGTTTTCATCTAGCTTATCATTGTCAGATTGTGTATCTCGTATCTACGTGACAATATCTGTAATTAACATTTAATAGCAAACAGATAGGTCACGTACGTATATGGTCATACAGGAGTCATGGTTACCTGGTAACTAAGCAGGTTAACATATAGCAAGGTTAGTTTTAGGATGGGTAACCATTACGCTGGCACGGCATATTAAGCTATCAGTCTCGGTTGTCATTTGAACAATCGCATGCGCACTCGTTATGGGTAATATTACAAGCCTAGTAATGATCTTGGTCACCCATTTTCTTAATGTCCGTCTCCTATCCCTGTTTAAGTTCGAATCTTTATAGCCCTAAACGAATTTAGTACAACACTAGTACAGTATATAAAACTGACCCATTGAGGTACGCAAAAATTATGTTTTCTAAAGCTTCCAGGGACCTTTAAACCATCAAAAATAATCCGTATCTAAGAAAGTTCCACGTGTTGGGTTTTTCACGAAGGTCGTTAACCTCAACACGTGTAACGCCCCCGCATACGAAACATCATTCATCTACCTACGCACAGAAAGCGTAATTCTTTCCTTACGAAAATTATATAAATAAGAGGAAATTCAGAACACAAATTCGTAAATGTACCTATTTGTACAGTACAGATACCAGTGTTTCGCATAGATAAATTTGAAGTGAAGTGTGCTTAAGTCTTATCTTCGTACTATTTGTGTGAGAGAACAAATATAATCATAATTATTACTATTATTTGTAATTTACAGCGTGAATATTCTGATGTCGTCACAGCGTTCAAGGGGGCTAAAGGAAATCATACGGTAGAATCAATCGAAAGTAGTCAGTTGACATCAAAACCAAAATCAAAAATCATTCATTCTGTATAGTAGACCATTAAACGGAACTTACAAATCGACAATATCAATATTTTACAAATTAGTGAGCAAATGGACCACCGGCACCGGTTCGAAACGCGGCTTCGGCCTGAAAATGATCTCCAAACTCCATTTTCTATTGTGAGAACGAAAACAGCCTTTGCAGATGCGTAGAGATGTTGCATCCTTAACACTATTTTACCATGGTAGTATTTTACCGTCTCTACCATGGTGAATGTTCTGATAAGCTCCTTTCCTACTCTAACGAGGGAGGACTTAAATGTCACCTGCATACGGTAATATTCCATCAAGAACCAAGCGGTTCGGTGAATCCTTCCTTTACCGCACCATTAAGTCTTGTAATTCCTTACCAGCTCTTTCTCTACCAGTCCTTTAAGCGGAGCGTGAAAAAGCATATGATAAGACCGTCAAGCAGAGCGCCACTATTGAAACATTGCGCGTGTTTGTAATGGACTTTCCTATTTTTTTTCCTTCAGCTTACCATCAGGTGATATGAAGTCAAATAGACGTGTCCTCGATAAAAAGAAACCTTCATCAGCTCCCTGAGTATGCACAAGCAGGGGTGTATCAAGTATCTGTCGAAATCCCAAATTTTCTTGGAGATTCGTTTTGACGATGACTAAAGGCAGTTAATAATAATTTTCCAATCTGGCGAAATGTGCTATCTGTTGTTCGCCAGTGCAACCGCGTGCAAGTAATCGATAATGTTGTTTAACAGAACATAAATAGAATAGATAAATAAAATTAATAATAAAAACAATTTTTAAAATGAGCGCCGATAATTTCGTATTCGTGCTATTGATTTATGAAAAAATCTTCATCTGAACCTAATCCTGAATGATGATTCAGGTCATGCTTACCACAAAATATAACATCTACATAAAACATACGCTGACGCCCGTAATCCCCAAAGAAGTAGACAGAGGTGTATTAAACACCCACAAATCACCAAAGACTATAATTTTCGGTACCATTTATTTATTTTCGGCATACGCATTGTGTGTGTGTGCATGCTTGTCATGAATAAACTCAAAAACTATTACACCGATTCCAAAAAGTCATGCACCATTGAAGTTAAATTCATTCATGTTACATTTACCCCGCGTAAAATAGGCTATATTTTTTGCTACAGAAGATTTAGATATCCTTACTAAATAAAACTTAAGTAGGTAAGTATTTCGTTGCATGCGATACTATTGATGATAGAACAACAGTATGTTCTACAATATTAAAGAACTTATTAATATCTACAGCGCGATAATTGATAACCACGCGGGCGGAGCCGCGGGCAACAGCTTGTTTATTATATAAAGGTAAAAAATATATGGTTCTTCAAATTCCAGTATGTTTTATTTCATATATTGGTGGGCATTTTATATAGAGCTTTTCCGTTGCGAAAATTCGTTAATTAGAGGTTTTTACACATTTTCTGATAAATTCTTTATAAAGAGCTTATTCCCAAAAAAATATCAAAGCGATTTGTAACATAGAGGGCAGAGGGTATATTTTCTATTGCCTCTTATTGAGAATTCAAGGGGATTACAAAACATTCGTTATATCGAGGTGCGTTATATCAAAACACTGTATACATACCGACTGATGATCGGTGATCCTCCCAGATCTTTTGACATTTGTAGATGTATAAGGGGCCCACCAAAGTCTTCAGGACTCAAACCAATCTCACCTGCTATGATGTACACCTGATGATGAACGGGACGTCGCTCCTGGATTTCCTTACCGGCGCACGTGTTTCCTTCTTCCTACAGTCCCGGATCCTTTAAGCGGGGCGTGAAAAAGCATCTGATGAGGCCGTCAAGCTGAGCGCCACCATTGTAGCACTGAACGTGTTTGCAATGGTGACCCTCTTTCATGAGACTTAGGCTTCAGCTTAATATCAGGCGAGGTGTACTCAAATTGACGTGCCATAAAAAAATCTTTTCTTATAGTTGTAAGATCAGACGGCAGTCGCTCCCTTAACAGACAAAATAAACTAGATTAAAGAAATAGTTTAGGATGCACCCGTAATTAGCACATGAATTATAAAAAGCAGATATTTCCTCATGATGAAATATTATAATATTTTATTGAAGGAAACGTTATGTTGTGTCGACCCCAAATAAATTAGGACAAGGGCACACAGATAATTATGATGATGATATGATATATTATTTGTCTTATTTATAGCGGTATATTTTGTTTATTTCTAAGGGTTCCACGTGTCCATTCAGAGTCCTTCGCCCGGTAATTGAACTAGCTAATGAGGTCTTATTGATCATTGCCTTTGAATTTGTACGTACTCGGTAATTGGGTGGTAAATGACGTCTTTGAATAATTTGATACAAGTTGAGACCCACGGCTTTGCCCGTACGGGATTCAAAGTAGCCTGTGTTTATTTTTGACTACCTGACTATATAATCTAACGCAGTATTTTGATTCGAGGATAGATTATACAGTCAGACAGCCGACCTGTAAAGCGTGGTTGAATAACAAACGTTCATAATTTTATTTCAAACAGTTTCATAGACTCTCCATTATAATATAGTATAGATAGGAGATAAAAGTATAGTATAATATAATATTTATAGGAATATTTAATGTATAGGGTGTATGATATGAAAGGGTCCTCCACGGTCTAGTTTACCTATTTCTACTGATACACTTTCTTTCATAGGTAGAGTTTTTAAAAATTCCCGTTTACCGAAATTGTAATTGAATGGAGGTTGAACGATTGATGCGGTACCACTTCACCTCAGTTCCCATTCGGTGTCTTCATACCCGCTTCTTCCAGT
Organism: Pelosia muscerda; assembly: GCA_963691645.1. Taxonomy (NCBI): domain Eukaryota; kingdom Metazoa; phylum Arthropoda; class Insecta; order Lepidoptera; family Erebidae; genus Pelosia; species Pelosia muscerda. The sequence goes on along the minus strand of OY829116.1, from coordinate 15,676,843 downwards.
CTAACTGCGTCGCGATTGAACTTCAATATTTTCAGTGAAGCGACTGCCATTTAGCCTCCGCAACCTATAGGCCGTTATTTCTTACAAATGGTGTAAGTAATGAGTGTATAATTCTAACTATCACACATGCGAGTGGGTAGTAACTGTACTTGCCATTATATATATGACGAAATAACAATGAAATTTATATATTAGTGGTGAGAGTTGAGTGTCCCGCCGCGCCGACCGACGGCGAAGTCTCCTCGTGTAACTGGCCACGAGCCGCCCGCGGCTGTTCGGCGTCGCTCGGCGGTTGCCCTTAGATACGGCTATTAGCTAATTACATGGCTTGTTGTAATCATTTCTTATCAGTTACGCATTTATTTTTATACTAGCTGAGCTCACGAATCCGCCCGCGTCGGTTATTGAACTAGGCGTTACATGAATAAACCTATATTAGGGGAGGGAGGGGACACACGACTCACCCACGGTTTAACAATTCCAACTATAGCAATAGCAAAATATTACTAATTGTAATAGAAAGTAGTGCTAAACCGTTGAAATCGTTCCAGTAGTTTCGGAGCCTTTTCGTTACAAAAAGACAAATAAATTTCCTCTTTATAATATTAGTGTAGATAACTATTGACATCGGTTTTATATGAGGATCAAGTGCATTAAATTTATTGATGTTTCCATCAATTATTCAATATTATTCGTGTTTCTATATTATGTGTGTATTGTGTATAACCTACTCGCGTAAACTCGGCGTCCTGAACAGAGTGAGACGTTTTTTCACGCCGGAGCAGCGGTGTCTTCTTTATAAGACACAAATTCGCTCCTGCGTGGAATACTGCTCGCATCTCTGGGATGGCTCCGCAAAGTACTTATTAGATGCTCTCGACAGGTTGCAGCGACGTGCGGTCCGCATTATTGGGAGTCCTGAGGTCACAAAGTCCCTCGAGCCTTTGCAGATGCGTAGAGATGTTGCGTCCTTGGCAGTATTTTACCGTCTCTACCATGGTGAATGTTCTGATGAGCTCTTCCAACTAATCCCACCCTCCCCTTTCCTACACAGGACAACGCGTGCAGGGCTTAGGTGTCACTCGCATACGGTACAGAATATTCCATCAAGAACCAAGCGGTTCGGTGAATCTTTTCTCTGCCGTACCATTAAGTCCTGGAATTCCTTGCCGGCGCACGTGTTTCCTTCTTCCTACAGTCCCGGGTCCTTTAAGCGGGGCGTGAAAAAGCATCTGATGAGGCCGTCAAGCTGAGCGCCACCATCGTAGCACTGAACGTGTTTGCAATGGTGACCCTCTTTCATGGGACTTTGCCTTCAGCTTAACATCAGGCGAGGTGAAGTGAATTGACGTGCCATAGATAAAAAAAAAAAAAACTAACGTGTTATAGGTACATCAAAAAGGGATATTGGTAAATTAAAACACAAATTCCAATATCCTTCATGATATATTTGAATTTGTGTAAACGATTACCCATCCTAAATAATTGTGTCCCACCTCGTTTGAGGATTGCCAGCCGTCCTGCCTAGTTTGTTTGAAGACTACTGTTCACTGGGCAACATTGTTGCCCAACGTTGCACGACAAAGACGCGCAACAACATGGACCATCCACGCATCCAATCGTCAAACATATTAACAAGTCGCGCTACGGAACGCAATGTTGCTGAACTTTTTGAGCAACTCATATTGCTGGTCAACTGTTGCCTAGTGGATACTAATTGCAACTCAAACTCTATTATAATATGTTTTTTGTTATGTCCAATAGATTTTTTGCCTTTATTATCTTACTACACGTTTTAGTCGTAGCAGCGTTTCGCGTGCTTCGCTTCACAATGTCACCCCAATCCACGTTCCAGTCAGACACGTTTTTGCACTGAGTATACAATAATTTGCAAGTTTACAGAACGCTAATTTGTACTTGTCTGGTGACGCGGGCGTATTGAGCAAAATGCATGATGCACGACAGCTACGAACTGACGTATTTAATCTTCCACACGATCATTATGTTCATAAACATTTTGTAGTCCTGTCCAAAGTTTATACAGTATAGGTATAGGCGCGAGTTATGAACCCAAAATGTGCCCTATAAGCGCTGTACGAGGTTTTAGGCTCCACTTTGAAGTCACGGGGTGGTTGGCGAGCACAAATGTACAGCGGGCTCCAAAAGTTCATTTTCTTTTTTTTTCGTGAGCGAAATCCCCGTGGATACCAATTCCACCGAAGCCGGCACCTCTCTCACCCCCAGCAACTAAAGATCCACCGACAGCGTGCGTTTTAGTCGGTTCGAGTCCGACATAACCTATCCACCGGCTTCAATGGTATACGTGGGGATTTTTCACACGATTAAAAAAGGGGGGTCCCCCTTAGGACCTTAATTCAAATAAGTCAAGTCATTACACAACATAGTGACGCTATTGCGGTTGTTGGCACGAGTAACTATTGTTCAATCCACATTGATAATAATATGTAGGCTTGTACATTAATTGTGCGTAAATTTAATATTTTTTGTTGACCTCTGCTGACTGGTGCGGTCTTAATCATAGTTAACCTACGGTTCACACAAAAAGTCACAGATCTATCGCTACTGGAGGCCGTGGTTGCAGGACCGTTTTGAAATCAACAAACGGTGAAATCGATGCAACAATTTTCACCCTCTCTCCTGCCGGCCTGTAGGCCGTGGTGAATTAACACCCACATTTCACCAACCATTGTACTTTTGCGCAATTGGGAGTGAGCCTATTGTAAATAATTTTAACTATTATTTGGTTAGATACTTAAAAAAACGTAAACAATCTTAGCGTGTCTTTTTATTATAGTACGAGAGCCCACGACCAAAACCATGTCTCATAGCAATACGGCAAAAACCCTATAAAATCGTTAGATTGTATGATTCTGAACCCGACTAGGTGTGTAGTAACGGTCAAAAGTGTAGCAACTGTGTGGAAGGCCATTTCTGCTGTGTCAAAAAAAAAAGATAGTCGGTATTATAGCAATACGTCTGATAGTGAAAATGTACATACATTTTATAATTGTATTACGAAAAAGTTTGTTTTCAGACATTTTGCGCGTAGCATATAGCCTGAGCGCATTTTTGAAAATGTCAACAAATTTAGCCGATCTGTATCATAGCAATACGGGTAATTTTTTTTTTCAACTTTTCGTATTGCTGTCATGATTACCAAAAACCTGTTTTCAGACACTTTAAGTGTAGCATATACTCGCAAAAACGAAAATAACGTTTAACGTTTCGACGACGATTCCGAATCCGACAGCGATTGAATACGAGAATATTTTGTAACTTTGAATAAACCGTTTTTTTCAACTTCATCCCAGTTTCCTTTTGTGCGATTTATTTCAGTCCTTCAACTTCAATGTTACGGTTTCGGGTGAATTATTTGTTAATTATCACCTATTAAATTTAGGGTCGCAACGTATTCATTGGTTTGTAACAGAAAATTCAAGATGCCTCAATACGATTTTTAAATGATATCTGAGTATCGAAAAGTTGTCTGATAGAGAAGGTGCTACACTTAATTTGTCTGATATAAATTTTTTGCACATGTGGACAACTTATTTTATCATGTCCAACAATTTTCAGACATATTGCTATGATACCGATCGGTAAAATTTGTTAACATTTTCAAAACGGTCTCAAAATTTAATGCGTTCACATTTCCGTCTGAAAATTGTTTTGTTCGCATCAAATAACCAAAATTTACTAATGAAAAAGATTTTCAGACGTATTGCTATGAGACATTTTTTTTGTCTCATTTTTAATTTTTTTAAGAGATTTTACGGGTTTGCGCTACACCACTAACGTCTGAAAAATATGTTTTCGGTATCTCAGAACTATCATTCAACTACAGTCTGCAAATCAGACATATTGCTATGATGCAGTTCGGTAAAATTCTTTGACAATTTTGAAAATTCGGTCAGATCAAACGCTACGCGGAAAATGTCTGATATTGGTAATTTCGAGTTCAGGATAATCGTATCTATCGATTTGATGCGGTTTTGGCCGTATTGCTATGAGACAAAAATATTGGTCGTGGGCTCTCGTACTATTATGTTTTCTTCAAAAACTCAGTATAAAATCACAGTGTATAATGAATGTCGTATTCGATATAGCGTAAGTGCACGAACTATATAAGTACCTTTATCCCGGATTTTTAGAAGGATTACTAGCATTTGTATACGTTATTAATGAAATATTTTATTTACAGGTAACGACATCGAGGTGCGGCAACTGGTACAGTACCTACCTAATATCCATTTACAGTTTCAATTCAATCTAACAACGTGCCCACTGCGCGACAATAAGGTCCGCTCCCTTGGCGCCAACCGCGACCTGGTGTTAGGGTAGGCAAAGTTAAGTTCACACAGTCATATGGAGCCGAAAATTTTCCCTCCTGATCATATTACCTAAAAATCAAATTAACTACGAAGCAGGAGTGACTAATTTTTAATTTGTCTATGAAGCAAAATGCCTAAATTGTTAAAATACTTGTTTTCAGAATGACGTTAAAGTAAAAAGACTAATCTGTAGGAAGACTATAACCTGAAATGACTATGATATAAAATGACTAAAAAGTAAAATTACTACTATTTAGGCATTTTGCTTCATAGACAAATTAAAAAATTGTCAGTCGTGCTCTTGCCCGCTTTATAATACGGTCATTTTTCCTATGTGATATGAAAAGGCATTATAATAGTGACTGCGACCGTTTGCAGCTGTAGCTATATTCATCACATCACAACATAATGTGCTAAACGGTTACTTGGGGAGGTACCTACTTAAATATTTATTGTAACATCTACTAATAAGAGAACGTGTGTATTTATTTCATTTTATTTATTTCTAATTTATGTTGTTTTACTAATTAAATCGAACTAAATAATCATTTTATTTTAGGTATAAAGGAAAACTTACAGCTAATCAATATGAAAAAGTTAAGAATACATAGGCAAAGGATTATGTTCTTATTTATTATAGACTATCATTAAATATACGTTTTTTCAACCAGCGCACTTTGCTTAATAGTTGTAAGGGCATTATGATGCCTTCATTTAACTTATTTAATTGTTCATGATATCTTTTATTAAATAAAACATCTGCTTTATTCCTGTTATTATTGTCGAATAAATAACTTTTTAAGCGACGCGCTTGCCACAATGCCTCTTTTTGTAATTTAACTAAAAATTGTATTAAAGTAGAATTCGGTGGGACACGAGCGTTCAGTCGTCGATGCCACCCTTCCAGACCATTGTTAGTCCTGTGTGTCTCTCCAGCACAGCTTAACATGGTAGGCAATAATTTTTTCCATTGCCTTTCAAAATATTGTTGGAAGCGTGCCATTTCTTCGCTTTCCGTAGAACTTTCCAATATCGCTGTCCATCCCTCCATTATGCGTGATTTCGGTAGAAGAGGTAGGTTTGCTACGTTAATTGTAGTAATTCGTCCTTCAGCTGTCCCGGTTAGACCAATATTTTTTGCATTCTTTTTAACAGCTTTACTGTAATGATAGTAACACCCGGTTACAGACACGTTCGGAAAAACTAGTTTCATAGCTTGATATTGTGCAGGTTCAAAGTCGCATTTATACTTGTTAATTGTTATTTTGAAATGTTCTTTTATGAGATTGAAAAGTCTTTCGTACGTATTAGTAGACTTGTCGGGAAGAAGGGCATAAATATATGGCACAATGTTTACTGTCTCATCATCACTGAACATATCTATGTGTATGGTAAATAACTGTTTGAATGGTTCTGGCACCCTTCTTTCTGTGCCATCACCAAAAAACTGAGATTTATTAGCTAAATTGCAAATCATCTTTTGAGCAATTGGTGTGCAGAATAACAATATTTTGTTGTTGTCATCTCCATTATCACAAACTAAAAAATTTTGGGCTATCATATCAGGTACTTCAACTTCATTTAAATATTTAAACTCGGTTTTTGTACTCTTTAAAAATTTTCTTCTACATCTAAGTAAGGTGTCTTTCTTTGCTTTAAAAACAGGTAATAGATTATCTTCATCGTCAGATTTAGAAAGGTTTCCAGTAAAGACTTCTTCAAATATCTGCTGCACCGGAACAAAATTTTTAACAACTTTCCTTTTGCATTTCTCCATTAAAAAAGAGACTTTATTCCGCGACGGATCCGGTGAACACACATGAGTTGTCGCACGCATAATAGTATTATTTTCTTGATTTGTTTTCAACGACGCATAACAATATTTTCTATTACAGCACCTCCATAGCCTAGTTCCGTCAGCGTTAATTTTATTTAAAGTATACCTAAATCCCTTACACAACAATAACTGCCCCCCTTTTTGATTAAGAATGATCTCGAAAGCGTCCATTTGAAAAGATCTTTGAACATGAAAACTATCCAAAGGAAAACCAGGAAATAATTAGATATTATAAGTATTTCTAAGTTGACACTGTCACTGCATTTTATCTAAATAAGACACTTGAGAGTCAAGTGGCCAGTAATTTTACAATAGGTAGGTAAACGTATATAGTCAAAGGAGTTTTAATAGATATTATTTTAGGCATTTTGCTTTGTAGACCCCTTGCTCCTTAGGCACGTTTAGGCATAATTAATTTTAGACAATCTGCTTAGTGTACTTTTTGCTTCATGGGCATCATAATCATGAGGCAAATTACTGTTATGGCATACTGATTTTTAGGTAGTTTGATTTATAGGGATTTAGCTTTTAAGACATGACATGTAGGCATTTTGTTTCGTAGTTAATTTGATTTTTAGGTAATATGATCAGGAGGGAAAATTTTTAGAAAGTAGGTACTAGTAGACGAGGCTAAGGGCCGTCCTAAGTCTCGCGAGAAATTGACAGACGATATAGCCAAAGTCACAGGTACCTGTTGGATGCAGAACGCCTCCAACCGGTCTGATTGGAAGTCGATGAGGGAGGCCTATGGTTCAGTGGACGTTCTATGAGGTGGAGGTGCTCTGCCGTCTCCGTTCCCGAAGTTGCACCGCGTTGACGTCCGAGACCCAGCTCCCCCCGAAAAAAGACACTGTAAAACTCTGTATAAAAATTGTCTTTTGTTTATTATGACTTCATTGCTTTTTCTTACATAATTATAAACTTCTAACTTCCATTAAAATGTGTACAAACCTGTTGTACACAATGTTACTTTCTTATAAAATTTTCTAGGTAGGTACTTATTCACCTATATATGTATATTAAGGGCCCAGATCGTGAAAATCACCGAAAAGAGTGTTACGATATTTCATATTTAACTTATTTAGATATGATTGATATCAATGATAATTTGTATATATTACAATCAAAGACCAAAATATATGTTAGTCTTATATTAAATCCTTAAAACCTAATAATTGCTATATAATAAACGTCAACAAACGCACAAAATTTGACAAAAATGCAAAAACATGCCTTCGTATTCTTCAAATATTACCCAATAAATCAACACAAATTGATAAAAAGAAACACTTTTTGAACACTGAAGAAACCAATACTTAAACCTATGTACTTTTTTTTGTACCTTTACAAACAAAGACTTCCTCTTTTAAAGCCCTAAAATCTAGATATGTTCTACGTAAATTCTCCATAGAAAAATGTATGAAAAATCACGCGCATCCCGATATTATGATTTAGTAACCCGCATCGCTACTGATCGGCAGTACGTTTTTATGGTTCAAGGTGACACCACGCGTGTCGGATGCGCCAGCAATATTACGTGTTGTGAATTTGTGTTTTTTGTGAAAAACTGTAAGTATAACATTTTTATAACTAATTCACTTTTAGTAAGTAGGAAGTACCGATATAATGAATGTCTGGAAGAAAACCATGATGGAACTAGATATAAATCGTAAAACTACAAAATTATTTAGATAGGTACGTAGTTTGTTGAGGAGGTTATTTTATGAGATTTGTGTGAAAGTGTCATGTAAAAATTCTAGTTTTATTTGAGTACTTTATCATGTCTACGTACTAATAATAATATATTCGCATTTGTTGTTGTTGTTGCATGTAAATATTGGTTTGTATTATAAGTAATAAAGTCGATTTCTATAGGAATATTCTCATAATAATTAATTTTATTACATAATAAAGTTAAATATTCGTTTTCATGTTCATCATATTGTCTAAATATCAGATTGTGGAAGTAGGTATGTTTCCTATCTGAAATAGCATGGGCGTACATACTTCGCTGCCGTCAAAGACGCGCGCGGCGCGACGCGCCTAGAGTCTGGTTTAGGGTTGTACAAAAATTACAAAATAAATAAAAGTGGATACTATTGATGATTAATATTTCCAGTATTGAAAATAAAGAAAACCTTCAGGCCGAGACTCCGAGCAACACTGCTACGCGCTGTATAGAGGTAAGTTGTTATACGTAATTAGACTTGTTACATAAACAAACGAACTACCTAGTTAGTGATGGGCGAAGACAAAATCTCAGTACCTATAGATTTTTTTCTTGCAATATTTATTATTTTCATTGGGAGACACAAACGAACTACCTAGTTAGTGATGGGCGAAGACAAAATCTCAGTACCTATAGATTTTTTTCTTGCAATATTTATTATTTTCATTGGGAGACACAAACGAACTACCTAGTTAGTGATGGGCGAAGACAAAATCTCAGTACCTATAGATTTTTTTCTTGCAATATTTATTATTTTCATTGGGAGACACAAACGAACTACCTAGTTAGTGATGGGCGAAGACAAAATCTCAGTACCTATAGATTTTTTTCTTGCAATATTTATTATTTTCATTGGGAGACACAAACGAACTACCTAGTTAGTGATGGGCGAAGACAAAATCTCAGTACCTATAGATTTTTTTCTTGCAATATTTATTATTTTCATTGGGAGACACAAACGAACTACCTAGTTAGTGATGGGCGAAGACATAATCTCAGTACCTATAGATTTTTTTCTTGCAATATTTATTATTTTCATTGGGAGACACAAACGAAATACCTAGTTAGTGATGGGCGAAGACAAAATCTCAGTACCTATAGATTTTTTTCTTGCAATATTTATTATTTTCATTGGGAGACACAAACGAACTACCTAGTTAGTGATGGGCGAAGACAAAATCTCAGTACCTATAGATTTTTTTCTTGCAATATTTATTATTTTCATTGGGTGACAAACACATTAGTACCTAAATAGTTCTCAATTGCTTTCTCAAAAGAAAATTCTCGTTAAAATCCCATATTTTATGTATGTAGGTATAATAAATAATATTTATTTAACCGATTTTGATGATTTTAGAATCATTAGAATTGTCTTCTAAGCCCGAGTGACATAGAGTAGGTGACGTCATAAAAAACCAACACCTATAGCGTAAACGAAATTTATAATATATGTAGTCAGATTTATTTATTTTTTGACGTGATAACGTCTTATAAATCGATGAACAAAGGCAACATGCACGAAAAAGTGTCACATTATGTCACGTTAGGGTCAAGCAAGAGCATGGAACAAGCGATGGAGAATAATATTATAATGTTATCCCGTAAAATTATTATCCTAAACCGACTTTACATTTTATATAAAACGTTTATGTTTTTGATCTACCTATGTGTTTCAAAGATGTATTCTAAGGGACTTCTTAGCTATGTATGTTTGAAGAAATTTGGCCCATTCTTTATTTATTATTTTTTATAAAAAAACAATCAAGCCATTATCTTTCTTTACAGGAACTAGTAATTGAAAACCGTCAAGAAGGAAAGGTGGTTGAAGTGGAAGTTGGGCGTAGAGTAGCAGATATTTCTTTTTTTTTTAAAGCTGTTCAGGCCATAGGGGACCGCGGTCCAATGGATTGTATCCTCAGTATAATAGGTGAAGTAAAAGTTGGTCGGGACTCAAAACTCATCATGAAATGTATGTGTAATTAGTATGTGTAATATGAAATTTACTGTGTGTTTGGTTGAAAGGAAGAAGATAGCATGGAAGTGAATCATCAAATTGTATCTGGTATCATATCATCTGGTGGGAGCTACTTTCAGTTAAAAACATTAACTGCCCTACCAATTATGTCACCTTCATTATATAATGAAATTTATAATACGGTTTGCGATTGATGGGAAAAGACAGCAGCACAATCCATGGCAGAAGCTGTCAAGGAAGAAGCAGAGTAAGCAGTGTCAGTGTCAAATTTTGGAAGGAGAAAATGGAGATGAAATTAGTTTGGTTTTATTACGATTGACTACTTCCAGAATTAGTTGATCCTCGGCAGTCACGAAGCGAATTCGTGACGCGCCCAGTTCCAGCATCATAGAGGCTACGAAAGAGAGGAAAGAAAGAACTTTACGTGTTTTGAAAGAGAAGGACGCCTAAGGATTTTGAAATAGACTGAGGTAACTTAACTACCCAGCCGGTCGATTCACGTGCATCCAAAAGTTGTTTCAACTTAGAAATCGCCTTATGGTTTTCTGTTTTAAACGCACTTACTTATCTAGTCTTGGATTGTCATAAATCAATTACTGTACAATTCTTATACAATTTTGAAGAGTTACCTGGTGTAAAGAATCATCAAAATCGGTTTAAAAATACAGCGAATTGAGAATCTTCCTCTTTTTTTAAGTCGGTTAAAAGGGTTTGTTTGCAAAAAAACAAAGTGACATTTTGAAGTCACCACGCTACGGTTTTTATTACGTGAATCGGGCATCTGGTAACATTTTCATTCTGATAGGTTTTGCAATAGCAATTGATTTTATAATCAAATTAGCAGAAATCAGAATTTATTCAGTAATTTATTTAAACAACTTTAAACATTAGAATTTTGAACTCATATTTTGTTATTGTTTACTTACTTTTAATTTGTATATTAATAATTTATAAACTTGTTTTACAAATTTTTGCACAACCCTAGCACGCTTGGCGACTCATATTTGTTATTGTTTACCTACTTTTAAATTATATGAATCATTTTTATACTTGTGTTTCATTTATTGATATTTTTTGTAAAACCCTAGGAGATTTTTAAGATATCAAGGTGATCGTAAACAAATAGTAAGTAATTATTTGAGTTTATCCAATAGGCACATATCCTTGCGTATAGATAAACAGTAGCGAGGAAAGGCTCGATGTTATTTCGACCGTACTTGCTACTGAATTTGCAATTATGTTATTGAATGAATATTTTACGAAATAAGAATAAACTGTGGTAGTAAAATTACAAATAAATACATAGTTGGAATTTTAGGTAAGTAGAATACAAAAAGGTGGCTCTCTCTGGGTCATTCACCCGCCCCGGTCGGTTGTTTCAGTAAACAGTAGCGCTGCGGTCGCGCGAAATCGATGTTGCGTCTGGGCAATCTGGGCCCTTAAGAAAACCTTTTTGCAATCGTAAGCTTCAATTTAGAAGAAATATGTAAAGAAATTATTATAAGTAGGGTGTCGTGCTTGTATCAATATCAATTTAATTTGTGTCGGCAGGGGTCACCCACACTGGAGTTATAAATATTTTATTTTGATCATAGGCTTTTGAGCGAAATTAATGACGTTCGAATTTCGTTTGTGCTTAAAATATCCTGTTGACTACGACTTCCTTTTCTATTCATTTACGAAGCTGTGATCGATTTGAGATTACTTTCAAGATGTTACCTATTTATTTAGTGTGCGAAGAAGTAATTTATGTGGTGTAGGATTTCCAAAGTTATAATAATCTTAACCGGTTTTCTAAATATGTTGTTCAGACAGCTCAAAGATACTTTTATACCGCGGTAGCCTAATGGTATGGGTAATAGACTGCTGAGACGAGGTCTCGAGTTCGATCCCAGGTTTACTATGGCACACACCAATGACGATGCTTTTCGTACTTATGTGTGTATTTATCGCAGGTTTATAAGTGCCCGGTAAACGGCAATGGGCTCGCCACCCATTACATTGGGACCTAAACATAAACTGGCGAAATGTGGGTGCTAGCACCTCTTCGGGGATAAAAGGCGTGAGTTTATGTTATGTTATGTTATTTCTTTGTATCACGTTATGCGAATAGGGCCTCTAGACAATGTGACGTTCTATTGATGGAATCGCGTCGAAGCGAACCATTTTCAATTGGCTATCAATGAATTACTTGACAATGAGGCGATTTTAATATTAAAATATGTGAAATAAGATATATCGATTCAAGATTCATATTTCATTAAATTTTTGTAGTCATATAATTATGTCAATCTCATACCTAATTATACGATTTCACCGGCGTTTTCGCCAATAGAAAGCACCCTGACAGACCCTGGGACATCTTTTGAGATAGCCCCTTTCCCCTAATGTGGGAGCCATGGTGTTCCCATCTAGCCCCCGGGTATGGGAAGAACGTTTTACGATGCCGCCGCGGGGTAATTAAAACACGTCTTATTCGGTCTTATCAAATGTAATAGTAAGGAATTCGTAAACGTAGTAATTAGTTAAATCTGACCCATAGTGTCCTAAATTTATCTTAATATCATATCACGGCTTTCACAGGTGAAGCATGAAACCGCAAATCAATTTATAAATATTAAACATTGACATATCCATTCTATTTTTGAAAACCAATCTTTAGTCTGTTAATAATAAAGTTCATTTTATTTTGACAGCATACGTACGTCTGATATCTGTTAACGTATTTCGATCTTAAAGCTGCATGCATAAAGTTTAATTTCATTTGCCAGCCCCGTTGCAGCCAAATGCTGTTGCCAACACAATGCAGTATCTAATAGAGCAAGTCACTGTGTCAATGTCAGATGGATGCCATCCGAAGATCCTGATCATTGGGGTCCAATCTCTTATTTAAATATAAATTCCACTAACTTGCTCTACCTACTGTCAGGTGCACAGTAGCCTTAGCACGAAATACTATCGAATTCGTAATGTAAAGGTATCGATAGAACGGAGCATTGCGATTGGCTAGCTACACGCGCACACAGGTTCACAAGAGGCAGACTGCCAATCACAATGCTCCGTTCTCTCGAAACCTTTACATTACGAATTCGATAGGAGTTCATGCTAGTGCTACAGTACAGATTTTTTATGATCCTCGAAAACAACTAACAGCGGCCACTATGCTTTGGACTTAATTGCTTACCAAAAGGCAATGTGCCGTAAAGTTCACGACCTAAGAAAAAAAACACTATGACACATAGATAAAACAAAACTGTATTGAAAACCGCTTCGAAATCAATCTGCTTTTTACGGTTTCTTCCTTCAAAAGGAAAAATACGGAATCCTATACAATCACTTTATTGTTCATTTGTCTGTACGTCAGTCTGTCTGTCAATACCTTTTTCTCAGGAATTCCTGGAGCTATCAAATTGAAATATACTCAGGTTTCTAAAGTCTTGAAACAGCAAAAATCAAAGTCCTAAGTCAAGGCAATCTCAATGTATTGCGATATATACAGTGCATTTTTTACGGTACCCCCTTTGTGTGAATCCGACTAGCACTTGACCAGCTTTTTTACTTCTTTGCTAACTTGCGCATTTGACAAGAACACATAGGTAAGTAAATACCCGATGGTATTGATTCAAATGAGACGTATTGTTCACCTCGATTTGGTCTATGTTTTGGTCCCATCGGATGCACATAATAAGCGGCTAGCCTATCACCGTCAATCGGACATTTTATGATTAAATGGTCAAGAAATTGAGAGTGACCAAAGAAAAGCAACAAGTAAAGAACAGCTTGACTACCTTGTGAGCCCAACGGCCAACCGTTTAGCAAGAGTCGCGTGTCCGAACTGAAATTGTATTAAAATTTGACTGATCATTACAGAATTGTATTTTATAATTATTTAAAATTACGAAAAATTACCTTCGGGCTACTACAAACAATTTGAAAAATTGTTGCACAAATAAAACAGGAAACTACTAATTTCAGTTAACTTCTATTTTTGTCTGCAACAGACAGTAATACATTGCATAAAAAACACTGCCTGCGATATTTAGAAACTATTTTTAATCATAAGATCGTGTATTACAATATAACAGCCCGCCCCAACTTTGCAACTGCTGACTTTAAAACCTCGTATCACCCCTTTCAGCCATATATACCCAAGAACTTAACCGATTTTTTTTATACCACTTAGGTGGTTGACAAGCACGCGGCCCACCTGATGGAAAGTTGTTACCGTAGCCTATAAACGTTTGCAACACCAGAGGCGTTACATTCGTGCTGCCGACTATATAGAGAAGAGGGGGTAGGGGAAGGGGAGAAGGTCAAGAGACTCTGTGCTGACAACACAAAACCTCTCCAATGAGCTATGGCTGCCCTACTCACCGCCGGAAACACAACACAAATGTATTATTAGCCGTGGTATTCTGTAGGGCGAAGGTACTTCCCCAGTCGGACTGCTCAATTAGGTCGAGAGATACCGTCATGTCCTACCTCCGTCGTTTTATAAAATTACCCTACCTACTGTTACATAACCTAGAACCTCCCTCGATAAACGATTAACACAAAAATATTTTTTTCTATCCGTATCCATCAACAAACAAACTGTTCATAACATCACAGTATACACATGTACGTAACAAAAGTTAATTTGAATGGGCAACAACAAAAAGAGCTTACACGTGCCACTCGTGTAAGTAGAGGTCAGTATCACTGGTACCAGTGATTGGTATGCAGACTCCGGGCAGATACATCGCTGACATTACGATTCGTCTGTCGCACTATTCGCTGTTGGAGGCCATCGACTTATTAATACAACCAATTTGCCTTCCTTGTAAATTGTTGTACAGAACCGTGGCTAATGTTGTATGCGAGATTGCGGATTCGATTCCAGTTATAATATATCTGTTTAATAGATATCAGTGTTAAATTTTTCGGGATGTTTATCGTGTTTGTTGATTTTATGGAGCAACCGATATTTCAGGACTGTTGCAAGCGCAATGATCACGGTAGAAGTTGCTTGTGCGGTGGCGCCATATCAATCTAAAATCATACGCTATTTAATAGATTCTCACTGTTATAAAGTCCAAATTCCCGGATTTCAATATAACCTCTGTGTCGCTTCTTTATTCTTCTTCTTCTTTTTTTAAAAATACTAGGGATCAAGCCCTATATCGCGAGGGACTTTACAAACATACAACTAACGAACATAAAGTACACCCAGACTCAGAACAACTATTTGTGGATCACACGCTTCACGGAAAATAGCGGAGTTCAACCAAATGCTATAGTAAGACTGGGTAAAGCGAACCCCAGACTACTAAACCACTGGACCCAGTAGTAATGAAACTTGACAATAAAGTAGCTTGAGACAGTTCTGATCTTATGAACACAGGCTAGTTTCTACTTTGTAAAACCTTTGTTAAACGGGCCGATCTTTCTAATACTTTTATCTAAACTTTGATGACAAAAATTAGGGGTCATTCGTCAACTCGCTAAAAGAAATCGCCAAAATTCCGCGGGTTGGCACTTTTCGATTTTACCTATTTTTGCTGTCGTGAACTTGCTAAAGTAGATAAAATACAGTCATAAATAAATTTGGTTACTCAAACACATTTGATTTTAATATCGAAGTACATTGGAAGAGCAGGTATTAGATTATTTTAGTCAAATTTTCTAAAACATGTTTAATAACATCTTGGATTTTATCGTATTTTATCTAATCGTAATCTATGATGACTATCGATGTCATAATCACGAGGATCATTTAACATCTACGTATCATAACAAAAACGTTAAACGCATAAAAATAATAAAAGACTCATCAAATGCAGCAATATTTCGTAAAAAAAGATAATCACGAGAACTGGAAAAAACCTTACACGTGGAAAATAAGACCACTTAATAGTTAAAGGTGACTTTGTAGATTACCGAGTCACTATACTTACGTCTTGTCAAATTAAATATGTACTATTTATATTGATATTATTATGTTATGTATATTTCATACCTAACTGCTAATTTTATTTCTTTGTAAAAAATATTAGCAACTTTTATTGAAATGAAATGAAACATATTTATTTGCAGAAATATGGTAGGTACAGGTAGTTGTTAAATTCAGTGTTAGATCACATATATTTCGTCCGTCCATGTTCTGGCATTCAAAATTCTAATGTAGGTTGGGTTTGTCAATTAAATCAATCAGAAATAAAAAAAAAAAATACTCCCTGTAACTTCTCCAGCTAAGCTCAATGACTTGTGTAAGGTGTGGGTTCAGTAGTTTAATGGCCCGAATCCGCTTAGCTACCAACGCTTTATGTTTTGAAATGAATTTAAAGAAAGTGCAGGTTATAGGTTGGCAACCCTAGAAGGGATTTTGAAATTTACTCGAGCGCGTTAGCTTGATAAGAAAAACCCAAATATTCGTAGACCAAAAAAAGAAAAGCCCGCTGAGTTTCTTGCCTGAGTCTTCTAAGGCCGGGGCTGCGGTTCGAACCAGCGGTGGTCAATTTGCTCACTAATTTATAAAATATTTTTAATATTGACGTTTTGTAGGTGCCGTTTAATGATCTATACAGAATAAGTGATTTTTATTTTTGATTTTGACAAGTGTCAATTTTGCCTATCTCAGCATTCGAGTGTATTTAAGGGCATTAGGAACTAGCAAAATTGCAAAAAAAAAACATGTCTTTTAGTCGAGCTTGGTCGAATCTGTATTTTATTCTAAAGATAATCATAATATAAATAAGGCCAAAGTAATAAATGGCCGTTAATAAATGTATCATCATTCCCTGAACCTTTTTCCCAACTCAGTTGGGGTCGGCTTTCCAGTCTAACTGTGATGCGGCTAAACTTCGATATTTTCCGTGAAGCGACTGCCATCTGACCTCCACAACCAATGGTCTAATGACCAATGGCGATATCGAAGTTCCAAGTTAGGCTGGTTGGACTTTTGAGGGCTCCAACTACCCGTAACGACTGCCATAGATGTTTGTATGGCAACCGGGACCGACGGCTTAACGTGCTCTCCGAGGCACTTATAAACCTGCGATAAATACACACATAACTTCGAAAAGCATCGAAAAGTCATTGGTGTGTGCCATGGTAAACCTGGGATCGAACCCGAGACCTCGTCTCAGCAGTCCATTACCCATACCACTAGGCTACCGTTAATAAATGTATGTAGGTACTTATTACTTCCTACTACTTCCAGTGGGGAAACCGTTAATCGGACTAGTATATCCATTTCAGCAGCCTCTGAGGCGTGTGGCAGTAGTGAACGTGACTGTTACTGCTACGCAGAAGGCATGTTGTATGCATAAATATGGCTATTTGCACTGGTCTGGTCGTTGGAGTCTTGGACAACACGTTAAGCCGTTCTCGGGTGCCATACGAACATCTATGGCAGTCGTTACGGATAGTTGGAGCTTTCAAAAGTCCGACTAGCCTAACTACAGAACTTTGATATCGCCAATTTGGTTGTGGTGGTCCGATGGCAGTCGCATCACGGGTAATGGTATCGAGAAAAAATCGAGTAATGGTATCTATTTGCCCTGAAATGTGTACGAGAATATAAGGTGCTTAACCGGAGAATGAACTTGAAGGAAAGTTGTGATTACCCCGCCTGGCAACCACTGTCCTCAGTTATCAAAAGGTAAGTAATAGGAGAAGCGTCAATGTTAGGTATGCTACCCGGGTTTTTTTAATCTACAGATATAATTTGGCCTATATGTTTAAATTGATAATTCGAATGCATTTCTGATAAGAGGTAGCCAATAATCAACAAGCGCCAATTAAAACCAAAAAATATCAGCACGAGATGATAAACAATGATTACTGCTGCAACCCCATGACCATTCGAAGCTATCAGTTTTGGAGACCTGGATTGACTAAAGAATAATGATGATGAAGATTAAAGACGACTACATCAAGCTGGCAAAAAATCCGGCGGCTACGCTATGATATCTGGAGTAGGTTATTACGGCTTAGTTGCACCACCCACAAACCTGTTAAAGTTAAGGTTTCTGTCAAATTTAACAGTAAAATTGATTCTAATGGTTTGGCTAAATTTGTTGCACCGGAGTATTTAGTAGCTCGGTTAAAGTTATCTTTTTCATAGAATTTGACGTTTGTGCGTGATCAGTTACAGTTCGCGTCAAGTTATGACCTCATTTTAATTTTTAAACAATTAGAGTAACTATTTCATCAGTTTCTAATGGTTAACAAAAATAACATTTATTACTTTGTTTTATTTTTCTAAACTAAACAGTAAACAATATTATCGGTTTTGTGCCAAAACATAAGAAATGTATGTTTAGTTTGTATCACTGTTCGCGTGGGAAAATATTGAAACACAAACATTTAGCGCTAAAATATTGTTATTATTATATAGATTAGATAATGATGTTATTTTCCTCGGTTTATTTACTAATATTGTGACATATGACACCATGTGTGTTATTCCAGTACTCGCGAACAGTGGACAGCAAAAGTATCGAGACATCTTAAGATTATAATCTTTGACAACCTACGTTTAACCAAAACCTCGTTTACGCAAAAGTAACATTGATAGCGTTGATAAAATAAACTAGATAATACATAGAACTCATGCAAGTTTTAGCCTAAACGTACCTAATTACATTAATAAGTAGATCTATTACCCAGTAGCTTATAAGACTAGTAGTGGCATCACTTCATACGATTTTAGTTTCAAATTGTCTAGGAACTTCTAGAGCCTTCTCTATTATGGTGGCTAGTTCTCTTAATTGTAGGTACATGTAATCCTCTGGTTTGGAGCCTCTCCGGAGAAGATCCAATCGTTGTTTTCTTTTTGATCGTCCTCCTTGCAGTGTCTTTTGCATCTCTTTTGCATCGCACGGTGCAGAATATTCCATCAAGAACCAAGCGGTTCGATGAGTCTTTCCTCTGCCGCACCATTAAGTCTTGAAATTCTTTACCGGCGCACGTGTTTCTTCCTACAGTCCCGGATCCGTTAAGCGGGGCGTGAAAAAGCATCTGATGAGACCGTTAAGCTGAGCGCCACCACCCTGTACGTGTTTGCAATGGCGACTCTCTTTCAGCTTTCAGCCTTACATCAGGTGAAGTGACGTCAAATTGAAGTGCCATAAATTAAAAATAATCGCTCATTATACCAACATACCACCAAGTCTCTTGCTTAGATACCCACAAGAAAAGATAGGGTGGCCATATTTTACTCCACTGGCAACCAACACCGCGCATAGGATGAGGTGCATGCAGGTAAAACTTAAATAACGTTCCAAATTCTAAGATAACCTATTAACCTGTATGAACTGGTATCTTTTCGCGAACCAATTATTGTAATCTCGGGTCGGGGGTTCAACCCACGGAGCAATTACTGAAGTGCAATATAATGAGGTTAAATGTTAGGTATTTGCATGTGCACTCTATGTACGTAAGTATGATACAGATGCTGTTATCAACATGTATATTTTGTTTATGTAGTTTTTATTTATAGCACTTAGGTTCCAGGCAAGCACACGGCACACGTGGTTATCGTGGCCTATGGATGTTTGCAACGCTAGGGGCGTCACACTCGTGCTGCCGACCCTATATAAACCTTCAATGACCTTCTTGAAAAAGTCGGCCAAAAATCTTTGTACAACCTCATTTCATATAGGTACACAAAGCAAAAATGATAGCCTAACCATCTAATACAATCTATTTATGATTTGAGTCAAGTGGAAGAAGCACCCGTATGTTTTACATATGTGTGAGAACAGTCAATATCAATAACAATAACTCATTTCTTTGAAGTCACATATGTGTGCGTTTTTGTGTTTATGTGTGCCAGTGAATTGTGAACGATTGAATATGTGTTAGTGAGTGATTTGCCTGCCATCGAATGAGAAGGTAAATTTCACCAATACAGCACAGGCTCACGTAGTTGAGTTGTATTATAGGCGTAATGGCAATGCGAAGGTTGCGAGTTCGAACCTCAGCTATATTGATATAGGCGGTCTGATTAATTAATAGTTTTATTTTAGTTCTTTATTTTGTTTGTGATATTAAAGAACCATACAGTCGACTTTTATACTAAGTGTTCCGTAATCTCAAAAATAATAATAATATGGAAAATAAAACAATATCATTTATTTATTTATTTATTTAGTTATTTATTTATTTAGTAGACCTAAGAATAGTCATATACTATTGTGCGGGATAATTGAAATCCAAGCGGGCGTAGCCGAGTGCAATACGTTTAGGTTTATACATTAAACATTCTTTATATAATGAATAGGTTATTCAATATTATCCTTCTGGATGTTTAAATCAGACAAGTATGGACGCAGGTAAACTAATTAACTTTCAGTAACTAAAGTGTAGTGAATCACCATGTTAACGTTTAGAAATTATACTATATGCAAATATAATAACTTCTCATTTCGTTAACAATAACATCACTCACTTATTTACAGTTCAATTTCTTTATTTGTCAAAATGATGCCACATAATTACCTACATCTTTTAGTTCCTAGGCACTAGTGCGAAGAAATGGCGCAACATATTCCAACTTTTATTATAAATAGTAATAATAGTCATTTATTTGCTTAAATTTGCCTATATATTAGATAGTAAGTATATAGGTATAAGTATATAGTATATAATAGGTATATAGGTATAAGTATATAGGTATAAGTATATAGTATATAATAGGTATATAGGTATAAGTATATAGGTTTTAATTATTCCAAGTTATCTATACCGGAGTATATATACCTAAGTATAATTGAAACCACTAAAATACAGACTTACAATGTAATTAAACAGAGATAATAATAATAAGAGGACATCCAACTCCAGTACCCTAAAGTAATATGACCACTAGACCTGCACGGTAGAATATTTTTTGGCAATATCGCTCACCTGCTTTTCTCCATAAAATTTTGCGTCTATCCTTGTCTGATTTAAAACATTTTTCGTCACTAAATATTACTATATTGTTGCACCAGTCAAAATTTAAATAGTCCCTGACAAAACTTAACCTACTTCGACGATGAAGATCCGACATCAAAATTTTTCTTGCCGGTCTGCGACATTTGATCCCAGCCGCCCGAAGATGGTTCCTTACGGTTTGCAATGTAACATGGTGTTTGGTGGTCATAACACGGGTGGACATAAAGGGGTTTTCTACCTATATGTTTTTCCACCACCTCTTTATGCAAAGAACACGCATCGGTGTAGGCAAAGGCTTTGGGGCCAGGCTGAAGACGGTCTATGGTGCCTGAATCGCCATATCGGCGCACCCACTGCTGCACAGCTTCCATCTGTAATGAAAATAAAGTAATAAAATTCCTTGTTAAAATTCTGTAAAATTTATCTACTTTTATATTTTTGTTCATTATTAATATTGGAAGAAATAATAGATTATTCAGGATTATAAAATCAAATAACTTTCATAATAATAAATTGCAGAAAATACTACTTACCGATATGTTCAATTTTCGAGATATTTCATGTATTGAAATATTTTACTCATGCAAAGTAATAATATGCGCTCTCATAATAGTTGTAAGTTGTTGATTCATTTTTATAAATAAAAAAGTTGTTATTAACCGTGTGGAAAGCACAACGAATCCAATTGTTGACAGATAAAATTAAAATTATCATGTTATTTTAATAATGAGAATGAGGGTAGCATAAATTCCAATACATACGAGAAA
Source organism: Pelosia muscerda (assembly GCA_963691645.1). NCBI lineage: Eukaryota > Metazoa > Arthropoda > Insecta > Lepidoptera > Erebidae > Pelosia > Pelosia muscerda. The sequence goes on along the minus strand of OY829116.1, from coordinate 15,655,260 downwards.
CATTCATGCAATCATGTGTGTGCAACAATACTCGCTCAGTAATAATAAAAATACTACTGATTTAAGTTGCTATAAAATTATAACTAAAATATCAAGATACTTTTGTGATGTTACCTAAACATTCCCTTAATAGGTAAATAATTAACATAAAGATATACAAATATTAAAAGTTCAAAAAGTAAAATTCGACTGGGAATCGAACTCAAAACCTTACGATGTTTAAACTTTTCAAAAGCGTATCTGTAAACCCCGGGGTCACAAAGGCTTACTAACATGATATCAAAAACCACGTTCACATAGTAGTAATAAGAATTTTATGAGTACTATTATTGAAGAAAATGTAAACTGATGATTGAAGATAAATAAATACGAATGGTTTTGAATCAATTGTAATTTGCAAGTGTGTAGGTGTGTGTGAGTGAGGAAACGAGTTATTGTTACACACACATACATGTCGAACACTGGTGACCTTTTCTGCTTGCCAAAATCAATATAAAGATCTGTATAATACTTATATCACTAGACAGGCTATCGTTGTTGTCTTGTGTACACCTTCGAACCCAAAAATTTAATTGACTATAAAGGTAGCCGATACGTCCAACAATCCAAATGGAGTGGACGTCTTCCAAAATCATTTCGTGAATGTGATAAATGTATGACAATGAAATGGACTTCTTCCAGCTTTCAATTTCCAAACGTATTGAAATCCATGCATCCAATCCAAATGGACGTATCGTCAATGGCTATTTTAAATGGCGTTGGTTGACAACATTTTTGGTACGTTCAAATTTCTCAGGATCATCTCTAAATTAGAGATGACCCTGAGATGGCCGAGGTGCGCCGTGTGAGGGATACGTTACCTACTATCTCACCTCTGACAACCGCAGACCCGAAGATGACGAGCGTTTTAGTCGGTTCGTAAAACCCTTGGATATTGAAATTTCTTTGTCTTCACTATTCACGTATTCGTACATTATCAAATGGGAATTACCCATCCAAGAAAATAATATTTCATGTAGTAAATAAACAATTTTCTATAACAACCGAAAATCGTCTCTCTGGCCATTAATAAGGGCTTCATTTACTATGACTTTACATTTGACATATTTATCTATCTGTGTGATAAATGACACAAAACAGCTACAAAGGATACTTCTAAATTTCCATTCGCACAACATCCTTGTCCGGAGTCATTGCCTTATTCGTCCGTACTCACATAGCAACTAAAGTAGCACTTTTGCTTTCGTTCACACGTGCCGTGAGGTTGTAGCACTTCCTGCGCCCGCGCACCGGTTGTACAACTCCGATACATATGTTAATTGAATCGTGAAACGCTATGAGCAATAACTTTTTTTGTTTGGTAGATGAAACACGAATCATTAATAAACACGATATTTAAGTACCACTCTTCTCTTTAAAGTTGCCATCGTGGTGTAGTAATTTGTTTCATGGCAACGCCGCTACTCTCGGGCCCGAGCATAGGTTTCGCCCTTCGAGACGGCTTACTACGTCATTAAAAGTTTTTGAGTAACCTGCAGAAGAATAAGCCAATGGGAAACATAAGAACGTGACAAAGGAAAGGCAAGGAGTTTATGTTAGGTGTCTAGTATAACGTAATTGAAATAATGTCACGGAAGTTAAGCTTTCGTCGTGTCCCTGCCCTTATCCCTATTACTTAGTCTTGGCGCAACATGTCATTCTCCGCGATACATTCCTATCAGATGTCAATTTTTAAGTATCTCTCTTCTTTGCTATATCTTCTTTCCCACAGTCCTGGTTGGATCTCTTCTTGGACCGACCTTTGCTCCTAAAGCCTTCCATATTCATAGTTTGGACCTATTTTACAATATTATTATCATCTCTTCTCATAGTATGTCCATACTACGACAGACGTTCACTTCTCAATTTTTCATTTTCTGGTGCCATTTTCTAACTTTCCCCTTATATACTCATTCCTTATTCTATCCATTCTCGTCACACCACACGTCCATCTAAACATTCACATCTTTGCTACGTATACTTTTGTCTTTTGGTAGCACGGAACTTAAGCTTCGTTAAATGTTAATTTAGTAGAGTGACTTAAGAGCTCTGTAAAAATAGTGATAAATTAAGTCTACCTGATTAGCGAGTGAGACAAGAGACAAATAAAAGAATTGTTATGTAATTGATAACAATATAATCCATATAGTTATGGGTCGTTACATAAATGTATTAAACGAAAGAATTCTCAGGAGTGAATCTGTATAAAATCTATGGAGGCGTTGCTTGGACCGTGTGCACGTATTGCACTTAGCTAATCGGGACATGCACCGGAACTGTCGAGGGACTCCACTAAAAAATGGGGGTCAGCATGTCACAAGATAATCTCTTAGTACACAACACCAGCATTCTCAATATGTTGCGGCATTTGAGCATTATAAGGCTTTTGACGGTATCTCTCGTCCTAACTGACCAGTCCGACTGGGGAAGTACCTCCGCCCTACAGAATACCGCGGCTAATAATAACCATGTGTTGTGTTTCCCCGGCGGTGAGTAGGGTAGCCAGAGCTGCTCTCTGAAGACCGAGAAACCTTTTCTTTTCTTCTGAATTGACAGCACAGAGACTCTCTTAACCTTCCCCCCCTCGTCTCTATGTGGTCGTTCTACCACCAGGTAGAGTAAAGTTATATTATCGTACCTAATATTAAAGAATCAACAGTGACGTGATCACTGCATAACCATTCGGATAAAATCCAAATAGACTTATGTGTGTGACTTATCGTTCCTCTCCGTTGCCGCCAAGCACGCGTTTAGACAAAACTTATCTTGTAATGTCTGGATCAAAGAATACCATCATCTTATAAAAATGCAGACGTTTTGTACTTTGTGGCGGCATTTGTTTAGTCTGCGGGTGTATCATTATGTTTTGTCATACTATCCTTTAGACATTTCTACGCATTATGTGATTGCACTGGCGACTGGCTTTGACCTTCGTCATCAGAGACCGTTGTGATCATTCGTAATATTTTTTATAATACCACTTAAATGGCATACAAGCACACGGCCCGCTTGATAGTAAGTGGGTACCGTGGCCTATGGAAAGGGGCGTTATACTCATGGTGCCGACCATGGAGAAATTTTCTAATGCCCTTTTTGAAGAATCCTATCTTCTAGTGGCTTGGGAAAACTACAGCAGGGAATTTATTCCACAGCTTGAGCGTGTGCGTGATGAAGTCCTTTCCATAACGCACTGTGCTTACTGCTTCCGTAATGCAATTGGAAGTGGACATAATTCAATTTCTGCTTGACTTCTATCACTATCTATATACAAATTATTGAAATCGTATGGTTTTCCTAACAAAGATTATTTAATTATACCAAAGAAGCTCGCTGAGTTTCTAGCCAGAGTCTTCCCAGGCCGGCTTTTAGGGCCGACTTTCGTCATAGGGTGGAACATCAGACTGCAAACGCACCTATAAACGCCTCGAAAGCAACCGATGACGTCACTCAGGTGATGAAAGAAACCCGCACTTGTATTTTACCAAAAGAAAATTGTAAGTTAAACTGTTAAAACATAGCCAAGTTACAAGCTCATTTTATCTAGTTTCTAAGCTAGATCTATCGCTTGTTTCCAACCTAGATTGTTGACGAGACACGTGTCACCGTTATCTTGACAATAACATTTATACACAAGCTTCACACATGTAGTGCAGGGCCCAACCACGACATGTGCAACTCTAACTAAATCTAGACAACACAACGGCCAATCGGAGCCGACGTCATAATGTATTTGTTATTGTTTATTATTGACTTACTTTACATAATATTGGTTTGTACCTACTGAGATGTAAATAGGTCAAGCTGTGATCAATCGATTTCATCATGATAGCTGCGACCAATATAAGCGTGACCTCCATTATAATTTTGTTATATAATTTTTCGTTCAACTTTCAATCAATCGGTTAGTCTGTCGTAGTCCACAGCTGGACATAGGCCTCTTCCAATGTTGAGAAGCTCTGACCTACTGTTTCCAGGTTAACCAGACAGGTTGGTACTGGGTTTTATTTCAGGTTTTGCTTATCTTGCTGTAATATTTTTCCGCTTGTCGCTTCTTACGATTCTCTTCCCTTCCCATCAGATGGGGTGGTGAATACTAATTTAATTTAAAAGCTACGTATTAAGTCTTCAGTCATCATTCAGAACCTTTTTAATCCAGGCTTCAATAAGACAGGATGACTGATAAGGCCGTCAAGCTGAGCGCCACCACTTTACGTGTTTGTAATGGTGACCCTCTTTCTTGAAACTTTGCCTTGAGCTTACCATCAGGCGGGGTGAAGTCAAATTGATGTGTCCTAAATAAAAAAAATAGAGTATACTTATGAATTACTCGTCACTCGTCACTAGCAAGTGAACGGGACTTTGGGTCCTGAAGTTATTGCTCATGTTTCAGTTTCAGCCGTTAAGAAATATTTTATAGTTTTTAAACAACAATAATTATATTTATTACAATGTATTGAGATGATACGATTGTACAATATCGAACTAAATATAGCGTGAATTATGAGGCTGGTTATCAATGAAGCGTTAAGGTTCACATTACAGAGCCAAGTGTGATGGAAAACTGTCATAATATTTTTATATCGGCACATTAAATGATAGTGATTTGTGGCTTTATAGGCCTCGAGTGAGTATGGGCGGCACGTGTAACTTGTCGTAAGTAGTTATACGTACGTACAATACAACTATAGTCTATGTTTAAGTTAAAAACTACAGATAGCTGCAAGTCTTAGGCTTAGTTGCGTCAAATACCTGTTAAACTAAGCGTCTACGTAAAATTTAACATAAACAGTAACATTGATTCTAATGGTCTTTGCTAAATGTGTTGCACCAGTGTATTTAGTAACTCAGTTAACTTAGTTATCTTTTTGATAGAATTTGACATATTTTCAGTTACAGTGACGTCATTTGTTTTATACCTGACCGGTACTTTAACTGCATTGTTAATATTGAAGTAAGATCGTGCAACCCAGGGTTGGTATCAGGACTATAAATATTAACATTACCATTTTTAAGGTTGTGATGTCTGTTAAAATAAACCCTCGCCTATTTTTAACCTTAGATACAGCAATTGCTCGGAACATATACTGTGTAATGGTTTGTGTTCAGAAGAATTGAACGGAATGATGCCCACTTTCTTACATCGCACTGCTCGCCATAGACAGGGAGTTCATCCTCACTCATTACGCCCGGGAACGAATGGAAAGGAGGTTTATCCCGCGCACACTCAAGCTTGGGAATGAACTCCCTGCCGTGGTTTTCCCAAACTACTACGATATGGGGTTCTTCAAGAAGAGCATTAGAAGGTTTCTACAGGGTAGGAAGCGTGAGTGTAACGCCCCTCGTGTTGCAAACGTCAATAAGACACGGTGACCGCTTCCCACGCAGCCGTGTGCTTGTCTGCCACCTAAGTGGTTTAAAAAAACACATACGCCATAACAGAAGACGTCGTTTGCACAAGGCAAAGACGACTTTTATGCGCAAGAGTGTAATATGTACTTACAAATTACAAAAAGTATATACTCTTTTTGAAATTTGTAATTTCGGTTGCTAACATTCTATTTAAAAAAAAAAAATATCGTGCGATAACGACAGCAGCAAACACAATATGTTGAGACAGCATTACGTGACTCATTGAAGACAAACTCGATAGATTAATTATGCACTATCGATGCATTTATCGATTACTTTATTAACCATTAAAAATATTTCATCTAATCATATATTCGGTCCTCCGTGTCCTCATTTAATGATGTTATCATTATGACGGATGAAAATAATCCAGGAACGAACACTGAGTTTTCCGATCGAAATCTATACACATTTCGCCAACTATGATGCCGCCAATCGGGCACTTTGTAAAAAAATGGGTATGCCGAAAATAAGTTCCTAACCGAAAATGTTGCAGCAAAATATATTTAGAAAAAAAAATTGACCCAATTTCTTGCTTGCTCGGAATTGCTTGCAATCGTCATGGGAGAGTATCTAAATCTATATGAAAAGTTAAAATACATAATTGCATTAACTGTAAATGGGGATTGTTATGATGTGAATTGAACCCAGGAATACAATCACTTCATCCGGAACTATCCTGCACCTCTTGATAAAAGTTTTATATTCAGACCATTATAATACGTAAACGCCCTTCTTATGATGATAAATTAACTGACACGGATATATTTCTCTAAGTTATTACAGCTAAGATAAAGCAATGCTCTAGATATTAAATAAAACAAGTGGTGACCCTTTTTCCTTCGACCACGTGGATGGGTTATCGCCCTTCCACGTGCAATTCTCCCCAGCTGTAGAGCAAGCGAACTGTCTTTTATAACACCTTTGTTTATTTCAGCTCGTGTTGATTGTGCAATCTTATTGTTGCTTGACATAGCCTGTTAACACTTATGTGCTCGTGCTGAAACCATGCGTCAAAGTACTAGACATAAATATTTAGTTCAGCTAAGTTAGGGTTCCTCAAACTTGGATATGTTTATAAAAGGTTCCACCTTCAAACGACTATACGTACCAAGCGGTGATACGTTCATTATGAGTACAGCCATAGAGTGAAATACTCTGCCCGTATCTGTGTTTTGGCACAGCTAGAACTTGGAAGTCTTCAAGACAAGAGCGAATAGGTTACTTCTAGGCAAGCGTGCTCCACCGTCGACCACATGATCATTTACCAATAGGTGAGATAGTGTCCAAAGTGAGCATATCGAACATAAAAAGGTACCAATTGGGTTACGCTAGTTGGTCATAAGGACTTATTTAGGGGAAGGGAACAAGAAGAAGGCATAATGTAAAAATTCCGTGCGTCCTTTGTGTTAACTTTTTTATTAACTGGTTTTGACGTTTATCGTGTTTATTGGTTATATCATAAACGTCATCCGTCAAATTACGTGGCAATCCGTGTCAATTGAACATTCTGTTCATCTATTCTATTCCACACAATATTGTTGGTCATCAGAATATATCGAAGTACAATTGAACAATTACCGGAATGTAGGTTTTCCCATTAAAGTATTTCCCTCATACCCCGGCTAACCCTGGGTCATCGAATGTTTTATGATCGACTTTAGAAAGCATGATATTCCCATAAAACCCCGGAAAGGGTAAGATCGTTGCTATCGGAAAACCAGTCTCTAATTGCCTGCTCTTCACTGAACCGTGTGTGCGAGTTAGAGCGACAATTAGAAAACCTCTGAGCAGCCCTTTATAGGACCGCCTCCAACTCTTCTGCGGCTGAAGGACGCTGCCGTGCCATATCCGAACCTCTGAAAAGAAATACTTGTAAATTAGCATTCGTTAGTTGTTTTCTACTTGAAGTTTGTGATAGCTGGTTATGTCACTGGACATAACCTCTCCGAGTATCAGCAGAATGTGCACGCGTTTAATCTGAATACTATTGTTTGCGTAATGCGGTTTCGGTCATTTAAAGAATACTTTAGGTTATCTATAAATGTTTATATAACTAATCTGTATTCGCGTGACTCCCCGAATTTTATTTCGTAATTATTTTTAAGGATATGCCAATGTTACTTTAAGGGTGGAGGGATGGGTGCCCTTGTACGTGCTCTATCTCGTAAAGGAACCATCGCCGGCCGATCATGATTGTGCTAAAGCATATAGCGCTAGCACTAAGCTCCCCGGGCTATTCTTTAACGCCAATCAATCTATCAATCAGCCCATCTCGTAGCCCACTGGCCACTGCCCCCATGTTGGGAGTCCTTGGCTTACAGTTTCCACGCTGGCCAGACGGGTTGGTAAGGATTTTATTTTAGGTGTTCCTTCTCTCACAGTGATTGAACATTTGGGTATTGTTTCTGTTTGCTACCTCTTCCGACACACATCGAATGAAATAGGGTGGTGATATTCTTTCTCCCTCACCACACGGGTAGCATCAGCGATCGGCGATCTAGGGGTTTTTCGGAAGCCCGTGCCGCGTCTAGTCGCAACGAATCTGCAGTACAATGTGTGCCCGGTAGACAGTTAAATGTGTAAATGTTTTCCTTCCTTTATACCATTGCCTAGTCTGGTAGTGTCTTAAATTTTGCAAGCGTTCATAAAATTCAATAAAAAAAAATACAAATTAGAACTTTCCTAGCATCCGGCACTTCTAAAATTGTCCTAGAAAGTAAAATTTTGCATCACTAACTGTACTAATGATCTCTCAGCCCATCCTCCAATATGTACAGTCTAGTATATTAGCAAAGGCTTGTTAGTTTGTGTCAACATGCGCCGGAGTTGAACCGTAGTAATTGTGCCGATGAGAGGAGTCACCCGTGATATGACGCGGTGTTGTCTGTATTAGTTTATTTATGTTATTATTTATATAACTGTATAAGGCCACGCGTACTTATCTCGCACCAGATAACTTGCTGTAACAATTAATATTGTCATTGAACATCCAAACTAATATTATAAATGCGAAAGTAACTCTGTCTGTCTGTCTGTCTGTCTGTCTGTCTTTGCTTCACGCCTAAACTACTGAACCGATTTGTGTGAAATTTGGTACAGACATAGTTTGGAACTTGAGAAAGGACATAGGATAGTTTTTATTACAAACTAGCTGACCCGGGCGACTTCGTCTGCGTCACCTCGTTTTTGCAACATTTTTCATTCCTGCTCCGCACCTGTTAGTCGTAGCATGATGTTATATACATATAAACCTTCCTCTTTATCCATTCTATCTATTGAAACAAACCGCATCAAAATCTGTTGCGTAGTTCTAAAGATTTAAGCATACAAAGGGACAAGAAAAATAGGGACAGAAAACGCGACTTCCAAATCCAAACTTAATATTATAAATGCGAAAGTAACTCTGTCTGTCTGTCTGTCTGTCTGTCTCTCTGTCTTTGCTTCACGCCTAAACTACTGAACCGATTTGTGTGAAATTTGGTACAGACATAGTTTGGAAGGGTGCGCCAAAGTTCACCTAATTTTTCAACTCCGAAAATTGGAACTCCGAAAATGTTCTTCCTAACATTTTTCATCCTAACAATCACAATTCCTAACTACTCTGTCTCTAATGTTTTAATTCCGAATCATTCAACTTCATAATGTCGGTAGCAATAAACATCTATTATACTATTATTTATTTTCCTATCTTTTGTCAACATAACCATCTTTTACACTATTATTGAAAGTCATACCTTTTTTGTTTAGATTTATTTTTATTAAATTTTTATTAATAATAATCAGTATTATTTACATTAATTTTGCGTAACTTTTACAGTTTTAGTTATTTACACGTAAAATCTCGCTGCGGTCATTCAGCCAAGTTCCAGAAACGAATCGGTCATATTTATAGTTCTTGGTTTAGGTTAGGTTAGAATTGTGACCACACAACGCACGAGCCGAGCGAGCGAAGCGAGCGTGCCGCGGTAGCGGCCGGCGAAGTGCCAGAAACGAATCGAAAACGAAAAAGGTCATAAACATAACCGTAAATCAGTCGTATTTTATGATTTTAATTCATTTAAGCCAAAAAATCAGTGAAACAACCTTTAATCATTCTAAACAGTTTTCTAATTAATAGTAATAAGTATGTAACAACAAATAACCAAAAAAAATTAAAACTATGAATAAAATATAATTCTACCGACATATATTTTTATTACATTTGGTAGATAAATGTTTCTTTCTAAGTATGAGTGACAATATTATGGTAATTGTGTTTAGCGATAAAAACATTAGGATAAAAAACAGTAGGAGCTTTAATATTGTATGTTAACGATTTTATTGATAACAATTTTCGGAAACATGAGTGTTATGAACATCGACGGTAGCAATACAAATAGTATGAATAAAAACTTTAGGATGAAAAATTTTAGGAGGAGTGATCATTCGGATTACAAATCGTTAGGAAGAACAATTTCGGACAAAGAACTTTAGGTGAGTCAATATGGACCCGTCTGTCTGTCTGTCTGTCTGTCTGTCTTTGCTTCACGCCTAAACTGCTGAACCGATTTGTGTGAAATTTGGTACAGACATAGTTTGGAACTTGAGAAAGGACATAGGATAGTTTTTATTACAAACTAGCTGACCCGCGCGACTTCGTCTGCGTCACCCCGTTTTTGCAACATTTTTCATTCCTGCTCCGCACCTGTTAGTCGTAGCATGATGTTATATACATATAAACCTTCCTCTTTATCCATTCTATCTATTGAAACAAACCGCATCAAAATCTGTTGCGTAGTTCTAAAGATTTAAGCATACAAAGGGACAAGAAAAATAGGGACAGAAAACGCGACTTCCAAATCCAAATCCAAACTAAAATTATAAATGCGAAAGTAACTCTGTCTGTCTGTCTGTCTGTCTGTCTGTCTGTCTGTCTGTCTGTCTTTGCTTCACGCCTAAACTGCTGAACCGATTTGTGTGAAATTTGGTACAGACATAGTTTGGAACTTGAGAAAGGACATAGGATAGTTTTTATTACAAACTAGCTGACCCGCGCGACTTCGTCGGCGTCACGCTACTCAAAGAGCTGCTGAAACCGAAGAGATGGCTCGGGAGCGCCGGCTCTTAGACACCGAACGTCACGCTGCTCAAAGAGCTGCTGAGACAGAGGAGACGAGGCAGGAGCGACGGCTCTTAGATGCCGGCCGTCATGCAACTCAAAGAGCTGCTGAGACAGAAGAGATGGCTCAGGAGCGCCGACTCTTAGATGCTGGGCGTCATGCAATTCAAAGAGCTGCTGAGACAGAAGAGATGGTTCAGGAGCGCTGACTCTTAGATGCTGGGCGTCATGCAACTCAAAGAGCTGCTGAGACCTAAGAGATGTCTCAGGAGCGCCGGCTCTTAGATGCTGGGCGTCATGCAACTCAAAGAGCTGCTAAGACAGAAGAGATGGCTCAGGAGCGCCGGCTCTTAGATGCTGGGCGTCATGCAACTCAAAGAGCTGCTGAGACAGAAGAGATGGCTCAGGAGCGCCGGCTCTTAGATGCTGGGCGTCATGCAACTCAAAGAGCTGCTGAGACAGAAGAGATGGCTCAGGAGCGCCGGCTCTTAGATGCTGGGCGTCATGCAACTCAAAGAGCTTCCGAAACTGTAGATCAAACTCGAGTACGTCGGCTTTTGGATGCTGAACTTCATGCGTCTCTGATTTCTGCAGAGTCACATGAAGAATCTCATAGACTACGTGTTCTATTAGCTGCACGGCAAGCACAAAGACAAAATATATTTACACGTAATACGTGGGAGGTATTTCATGATGCTGCTTTTGATTACGACCCTTTAATCGATTAGTGCTCTTAGGACGGATGGCTAAAAAGTGCACATATTGTATGGCACTAAAATGGAAAGAGGAAACTCCGGGTATGTGCTGTTCTGGAGGTAAAGTTTCCACATTTCATTTTTGAAGTGATCCCGCGAGATCGGGAACTATGTGGGTAAAACCAAAAATCTGCTGGAAGTCACTGTTCCACGCGAACGAAGTCGCGGGCAAAAGCTAGTATACTTATAACTATACAATGTTGTTATGACGTGTTAGAGCTTTGTTAGAAACCTTTTTCTCTGTAGTAAACTCACGTTATTAGGGTGAAACATGACAAGTAAAAGCTTAATGGCTAAATTGGTCGACTTTACGATGGAGAGATCTTGTGTTTGAATCCTGGCCATGGCACTACCCATGTGATCCCACTCAATCTCGCCAATCATCATTCTCTGAGCCTATTCCCAAATCATTTGGTGTCGGCTTTCTGTTCTAACTAAGATGCGGCTGAACTTCGATATTTTCCATGAAGCGACTGCCATCGGACCTCCAGAACCAAAATGGCGATATCGAAGTTCTGTAGTTAGGCAATTCGGACTTTTGAGGGGTCCAACTACCCTTATCGACAGCTAGATTTTCGTATGGATTTACAGCGTGTGCTCTCCGAGACACGGCCAGACCAGTGCAAATAGCCATATTCATGCATACAATATTCGCATTGAGCGGGGATCGAACCCGAGCATCCTGTGTAACAATCGCGTTCACTACCGCCACGCCACAGAGTATTAATCTCTCCAATATAACGTCTATTTGCTACTAGTACAAGACTGAACGAAACACGAGGAATGTCGTACTGTTTACATCGCACGGTTACGAACACGTTATCAGCCGGAGCCATTGCCGGCAACAGGCGTCGAATGACACAGACGTCAGTGTCAAGGTTGCCACGTGTACACATTACCTACTGCATTATGAGCTATCGGAGATGCTAGTTATCACTTGGTGATAGAAAGACGAACTACCATGTGATCCTATACGGATTACGTATGGGGCGTGAGTTCGATTTCTGCTCAGTGTAAATATTTGCATTGTACTGGATGTATCTACGTATAATATGTATGAATTTACAAAAAATGTACCGCGGTAGCTGCATGGAATGGGCTGCTGAGACGAGGTCTCGGGTTCGATCCCAGGTTTTACCATGGCACACACCAATGATTTGTCGATGCTTTTCGAAGTTATGTGTGTATTTATCGCAGGTTTATAAGTACCCGGTTAAGGCAATAGGCTCGCCACCTATTACATTGGGACTTAAACATAAACTGGCGAAATGTTGGTACTAGCACCTCTGCCTACCCCTTCGGGGATATAGGCGTGAGTTTATGTTATGTTATGTTATTAATATAATAATTTATTTTTATTTAATAAAGTCAATTATCGGTTTAGCAAATGGACATAGATAGATAGATAACTCTTGATTGTACACCAAAATATTAAAGATAAAAATACACTAAGGACCTGAACCATTGGTTCGAAACGTAACCATAGCCTGAGAAGACCTCGGCAAGAAACTCAGTGGACATTGATTTTTTTTTTTGCCTATTTACATACATTTAGGTACTTAGTCTAGATACAATAATTTGATTGAGAAGCAAGTTAAATGAACAGCTTATTTCCCGTCATTTTTAACATTGAAATAATCTTGGATTTTTGGTTTAGTCCGGTGACAAGTGAAAAATTCCCGGAACGTCTAGACACGTGATCCACCGCAGGCGAGACGAAGCCCAAGAATTTCAGTCGCCAAGCTCGGGTTACGTCGTGACACGAGTGAGGATTCCTAATGAAAGCGCTCGGGTTCCGTGAAACTCTTGTGACTGTCCCTAACTCACCCGCACCTGTCTAATTCAATCGCTGTTTATATATATTGCGTTTTGAGACTGTGAAAATCAGCGTTTCACTCAATAAATACAGTAATAATGCTGCATTGCGTACAGATTAATAAAAGCCGGAGATTATGCCTTTCTTTTTTCCCAATATGCCTCTGTATTTTTTTCTGGTAATGGTTTAAAACCCTTCAACGTTACCAAGGAACCGAGTCAATTTTTTTCCATATTTATGTAGCTGCTACATTTTCGGTTAGGATATTATTTTCGGCATACCTACACATTTTTTGTACGAAGTGCCCGATTGGCGGTAATAGGCTCGCCTTTTATTACGTTAAAGGAAAACTTAATCCTTATGTAATTAATATACGTTGCCCGTCTGTCTGCCTGTCCAGACATTATTTGCAGAAACACGTGTTATGGTATCAATTAGAAATTCACAACACGTCTTCAAATATCAAACTTCTAACTCAATCAAAATATATTGCGTTTTACGTAGCGTATGTGTTGCATAAGCTGGTCAAGTGTGAGTTGGACTCTCGATCCTCGAGTCCGTTTTCCGTCTTCCTGACGTTACAATTCCATGATGGAAAGGAATTTCGCGTCACCGAAAAAAAAGACAGCATCCCGTTTTCAATAAACTCAAATCTATAACTATCTGCCTAATGCAACATTGTCAGAATAATGTCTCCTAGAAAGGTCATCTAGATACTTACCTTAAGCAATGATTAACCTACGCAAAATGCATAAAAAATATTTTCGTTAATTTTATCTGTTTGGGCAGATAATACGAGGAAAGTGAGTGATGAACGGTATTTTGGTGGACCCCAGATAACCTGGATAACTTTCCTCAAGGGTAAATCATTATAATAATAGTGGAAATTTAAAGCTTTAGGTATATGGAATTGTCGTTACAGTATGACCTCCATTCTCTATGAGGATGGGACTGGGTATGACGGGTGAAGCCGCCTGTAACCCTAGTAAATAGGCCCTCCCCATAGGTGGAGGCTAGATGGAGACACTGGTTCCCAAACCCGAATTTTGACCAGTGCCCTAAGCACGAATTCGTAATTTAAAAGTGTGGAGAGAACGGAGCATTACGATTGACTCGATACTTACAACTTCTGTCGATACATTTACATCACGAATTCGATAGAGTTTCGTGCTAGGGGCACAGTCTGTGCCGCACAGACCATTATGAAAGAGGTAGTATCGGGTCTGCCGGGGTATCTGCACGTATATATTGGCTACCATCTCACCTAAAGAAACAAAAGACGACGTGCATTGAGCCCGATATAACCTCCCCAACCGGCTCCAGCAGGGGATACCGTGGGACCATTTCGCATGATTAAAGAAAGTATATAAAAGGTCCAGCTGTTTGTAGATAAAGTCATCTATCATGGATCCCACTAAGTTAGATGTTCTATGTATTATTCATATTGGTATTGCTTATAATACTTAAATTAGTAAGTAAGTCAAACGAGTGCCACTTATCGAGAGGTAGGAATGGGGACCTTTATATGTCAATTTGTATGTCCCTCGGCCATGTATGCACTGATCACTTGGCACTGTATCTAATCAGAGTTTCGACTGCCCATATATGTATAGGTACAGAATCTTTGGCAGCCCACTTCTCTATCCAACTGTCACAAAACAGTCCTGTAACAACTGGTATTGTCACTTCCAGCGCGTGGCGAGTGCACCTCGTGAGAGGCGTGGCGGCTCAGCATGGACGACGAGGTGACGTTCCTGTTCCAGCTGGGCGTGGTGCGTGACGCGGTGGTTGCGCCCGCGCACCTGCTCACACTCGCGCACCTCAAGGAGCTCGCCGTCAAGTTCGTGCACGAGAAGGTACGTTACGGATCCAGAAGTCAATATAAAAGGAAGTCGTGTATGTGCACTATAAGACTCAATTCAAAGAATAAAAGAATTAATTTCGTACATTCAATTTAGGCACATAAAGAGCACTCATGAATGTCAAAATTTACAATAATTAAGTACCTACATTTGTCAAAAATATTATAATTTATAATAAATAAAATACTTAGTAAATAAATCATTTCAAAATGATTCTTTCGCTAGTTCGGTAGTTAAATCTCCTGAAAAGAAACCAGCAAGAAACTCACTAATGACGTAAGCCTTTTCTTTTAGTGGAGATTTTCTATGCAGCTAGAGAGAACAATTTGTCAAGATATTTGCCGGTCGTTATACTGCTATTACTATTTTGTCCTATCTCTTTTACTTAAATTTGTTGAGGAAACCCCTACATAAAACAAACCAAAATCAAATATTTATCCAAATCGGTCTAACCGTTTGGCCACTCTACATTATAAACATACAGATAGCTATTAAAATGATAGTATTATAACAAGCAACACAAGTCAATAGAGGGTGCCATGGCGTCCTATGTTGTAGATACCAGATAATGGGCTGAACCGGCTCTCGGACCGCATCCTGCTGTTCCGCCACGACTACTGCTCGCCCAACGTGCTGCAGCTCATCAACTCGGCCTCTGACGTCACAGATGAGACGCTCGTCGAGATTGTGCTCACAGCGAACGGTAAGCATTCTAGAACCGTACTATTTACATCTGACATAAACGTGAAAATACATGCCATTACCACACTTTGAAAATTCAATCCTAAAAAATGAAGACCAATGAATTTCACTTGTCTAGAGGACCAGATACTTACAGAATAGATTAAAAGGTGATCAAACTATTCGTATTTAAGATAAGCAGCTTTACCTTACGACAGCGATTGTAAACTACAGGTTCAATATCGAGGTTGGTTAGTGATCTTGATCGATCTTGGCCATGTAATATCCTATATCAACCGCTACCCCCTCAAACCATTATTTGACAATTATTTCAGCATTGAGGCCCGGTTGCATCGGAAGCTCTCCCCTCGGTACCAGGGCGGATCCCTGGTACCGAGGGGAGAGCTTCCGATGCAATGTCTCTGACTTTTATTCTTACTGAGACAGATATGAATTCCGTTTTGAACAACTTCTAACGAAAATTCACCTTAGCATCGACATGAAATGCAGGTATAATGTAAGTAACATGTATGTTTATTTCAGCACTACTATGTGACGGCGCGGAGCCGACGCCGCGGCCACACGCGCTGGCCGTGCATTCGTACAAGGCGCCCACGTTCTGCGACTTCTGCGGGGAGATGCTGTTCGGCCTGGTCCGTCAGGGGCTCAAGTGCGAAGGTAAGATTCGTGTA
The DNA here is from genome assembly GCA_963691645.1 of Pelosia muscerda. Classification (NCBI taxonomy): domain Eukaryota; kingdom Metazoa; phylum Arthropoda; class Insecta; order Lepidoptera; family Erebidae; genus Pelosia; species Pelosia muscerda. The sequence goes on along the minus strand of OY829116.1, from coordinate 15,638,905 downwards.
TCGGTTGAGGAACCGTGACCTGAACATCTCGTCCAGTGTACATAGGCGTCATTGGTAGTAATAGTCTTCAGGTACACTCGGCTGCAAAAGTGCATAGCCATTACAAATACTAAATTTTTTGCGCCGTATTTCAATGCCATATGTTGACCAAGTAAAATGGTTCATAAATATCTTACTAGATGGCGCCGCGGTACTTTTCAAATGTAAAACAAACTATCAAGGTAGTTTATTATATATACGAAACATCATTTTCACTTCTACTACTACTATTACTACGCGGGTAGTTCAGTTTATTTAATAGCTGATTAATAATAACAACCGCATTAATGTCGCTCTCTAATACGCTTATAGCTAGTAAAACCACTGACGCCATCTAGTTAATTTTTTATAAACTGGGGTTTGACAGTTCATAGGATTATCGATTTTAAGCTATCAATGCACTTATGTAGCTTTCGGTACGTGACTAAAGTGTACCGGTTCCATTGCAGGTTGTGGACTGAACTACCACAAGCGCTGCGCAGTGAAGGTGCCGTCGAACTGCACGTCGCCGCTGGCGGCGGGCGTGTCGGGCGCGGGCGGGGCGCGGGCGGCGGGCGGGCGCTCGCCCTCGCGCGCCTCGGGCCTGTCGCACGCCTCGCACGCGTCGCACGACGACTCGCTGGTAAGGAGGCTCGCGCAGCTCGTCACCGGCAACGCCAAGGACTCCGGCTAGGCGCCCACGGGGTGTAACATCGATAGGAACTGCCCGCGTTGTGCCCATCCCGACATTTTTTTATATAGGACATAATGAATTTCACTTCACCTTGCCTGATCACTAAAGGCAAAGACCACCAAGTATGGTGGCGCACACTACTTCCAGTAGGGACGCCGTTGATCAAACGGATGATCAGCCTATTGTATGACCATTTCACCTATTTCTCCTGTAACAACTACCACAGAAACTCCTATGACTACCGGGACCGACGGCTTAACGTGCTCTACGAGGCACGACAAGACTAATGCAAATATTCATATTCATGCATACAAAATTAGCATGTACACGCCACAGAGGCTGTGTCTTATGGTGGCCCTTGACTTGCAAGCCTTATCAGATGCTTTTTCAAGCCCCACTTAAAGGATCTGACACTGTAGGAAGAAGGAAAGGTACTTACTCGTAAAGAAAGCCAAGTTTGCATTCAGGAGTCTGAGGTCTGGTCTTCTAATTCCTCGTTTTGAAATCTCATCCGTCAATCAACAGGTGTGCCCAATCAGGTTATAGACCCGAAGATCTGATCCGAAGACCAATCCTGTTATGGTTCTTAACATAATTCTTCACATGATTAGTTGTAACATTTACTTTGGTTATTATACGGGAGTTTGGCGACGCTAATTTCTTTACTGTCGAGTTTAAAAAGCAGTTCTTGTCGATTTTATATTCCGTGTCCGATTGATGTCATACCCCACTATTCCCCACTAAAGAGTCCTAAAAAGACATACACAAATTGAATAGAGATAGTTTTATGTAATGGCGTATGACAGAAAAGGATAGATATACATATCACTCACTGTTGTAAAGAATGATCTGTTTATATACTTATATCACATCAAATATAATTTAAGTATATACCAATATAGGTGAAACAGTATTTTTTGACATTACATTCCTACAATATTTTTATATTAATTGTACTAAAATATAAGGATAGGCGAATCTGAACGGTTACATTCCTAGGGTCATAGCATAGCACAACGAATATCAGTTTGTAGGGATATTTTCTAAATATAACGTATCCTTATATATGTAAGTACACACGACATCTTTATCATCAATACCCAAATTTGACAGTATTTCTTTTGATTTAATGGAAATCAATCATTATTAAAATTTATTAGTTAGGTATATCTTTATTAAGTCTTCCAATTGATACTGAATTGGGCCTTGTACTTTTATGGCCTAAGCTTAGTCCTATATAGAACGGAAGCTGGCTAAACAGGGCGATAAGCCATTGATATATGTTTAAATATCATTTTTGTGTATGACATTACTGAGTCCTGTAATTATAAGTTTATTTTATTTGAATGCATTCTGGAACGAATCTCATATTTTATCTAAAGAGCTGATTTTATTGAATATACTGCTAGTAGTACAAGAGCTGACGGCCAAAATTCATACACAAATTAAAGTTTATATTGATATCATTTCTGACTGCCACGATCTAGTCAGTAAATAAATACTAATAACAAGAAATGAACCAAAATATATATTCTACTTCTAAATTTTGAAAGACTGTAACAGTATTACTCTTAGACACATTTTAAATGTAGCTCATGTATTTTACATAGCAAAAACACATTCGATATTTACGCTTATGACATCCTAAAAGCTTAACCGTGGTGCCATACTGTCATACATTTTGGAAATATATATATAAATATGTTGCCAAGACGGATGCTATGTGAAAACTTTCCTGACGTAATAGTTTCGACTTTAATTTAATCAAATCTCACAATTTATGCGTACCATTTTTGTCGTCAGCTCTCGCGCTATAAAATAGTTCGTAATGAAGTTGTATGAAATAAGTAAGAAACAGCACAATAGTCTATTTTTATACATCTAATTAAACTGTTAAACTCGAATGTTATTTACATAAGTATTTTGAATACATTTTATTATTATCAAAAGGCATAGCATAGCAAGTACTATGATCTATTAATGCAATTTTGATACATGCCTGATATATTTTGATAATGTATACTATATTTTTATAGACGTATTTCGTATAGTCTTATTATTAATTTTGTTCTGTATTATTTCCGTCCATTAGTATTATTTTTACTAATTTATGATTATTGTAACACGAGTTGGGTGGTGGGTAGCACTTGTGGAAATATTATATTAACGCTTTTTTAGTTCATTAATAAAATATTTCATAATGATTTTTGGTTTTATTTTATTTCCCGTGTTACCCATCATCTGATTCTGAAAGCGAACTAGAATACTACAGAAGGATCTTTTAACCTTCCTTATTTTTATTATACAGTATGTTACAGTAAGGTGTGGTCATATTTAAGGGTCACAATTTCTGTAACACACTGTATATATTATATTTATTATTTTTATACCACTTCAGTGGCAGACACGCACACAGCCATGATAGAAATTGATTACCATGGCCTATGGACGTTTGTAACACCAGTGGCATTATGCTCGTGCTGTCGACCCAGTCGAGGGAGGAGAAGAGTTGAAGGTTAAGAGAGTGTCAAATTGTGGTTTCATACCATCAAATATCAATGTCAACTTAGGCCTTCCCTTACTCTCGGCCAGAAACAGCACAAGGTTATTATTAGTCGCGGTATTCTGTAGGGTCGAGGTACTTCCCCAGTTGGGCTGCTCAGTCAGCAATTATGTTTAAAAATCAAATTCTTTTCGACTACAAAATTAGCACTGCCTATGACTGTATGTTCTGCGTAAGTACGCCATGGACCAATATTGGAAGTTCTATTGGTCACAACAGTTTACAGATATTTTTGTTACCTCCTTGTTTGTTTTCAAAACCTTACACCTCAAGACCCAAGACGGCGGAAGATTTTATTTCGTTCGAGTCCAACATAACCACTCCCGCTGGGCGGGGGGGGGGTGGGTATTTGTGATCTATCATTTGCCGTCTGATGACTCTCCAAGACGTTAATTGGTAGTGCATGTGCGGTTAACACGTAATTGATTTTTCTCGTTCTTTCGTCTAGTTCTTTCTCATCTCATTGTAAATTTTATCTCTCAAAGTGATTCTTAAGCACAGATCATTCTATGCCCCCCTGTGGCACTTTCAATCGGTGGGCTACCGCTAACCCCACCGTCAGGGTCCACGTTGGTGGAAGATGCAAGAGTACCCAATGATGTTTGTGTGGCGCAGTTGAGCGCGGTGGCGGGCAAGCCGAGCCGCTCGCCGTCGCGCGCGGGCTCGCTGTCGAGCGCGGCGGGCTCGGTGCTGGCCATCCCGCACACCTTCGAGGTGCACTCCTACACGCGCCCCACCGTTTGCAGACACTGCAAGAAGCTGCTCCGCGGATTGTTCAAGCAGGTGAGGCTACGGCTCTACTGTGGTACAGCTATTTCCCCCCGTTCCTAGACATGTGTACAGTACACATGTCTAGGAACGGGGGGAAAGAAAAAGAAAAGAAAAAAATGTAGTAATACTTCTAAAATATAGTAAAATTTTTTTTAGGTTTAACCAGACACACTATTTCCCCAAATCAGGGGCAAAAGTTTGGGCTGGTATATTTAATTTTAGTACTACCCACATAAGAAAAATTGTTAACCAGTGTAGTGTTTAGAAATTAGAATGCTCATAACTGTCAATGTAAACCTTTGAGGATGCCGCAAGACGAAACCGATTAGGTACAATAATAAATACAGTGGAGAAGTACAAGTGTGTTATCAATAATGGAAAGAAAACTAATTGGATTATTCATTTCACGAATGAGAATTGGTATGACTAATCAGAGACCTAACTCTCGTTATATTAGAAGATGATTGCGACCAATAAAATCGCGAGAGATATGACGTCTTAGTCATGAGACCGATTTGAGCGATTTTATTGATCGAAAAGATGTGCCAAAAGCATTATCTTAAGATTAAAGTTAGTCGAATGAGCCGTCTGAACATACCTACTAATAGTTGACTATAACCACCAACAGATTTGACGTGTTAATACTTCGTTAACTCGAACAATTAGAATCATATGCTTTGATGAAACTAAGTTGTTTAGATTGGAAAAAAATAATACCCAGACGTGATTTGAACCCATTACCAGTCTCTTTCAGAGACTCTGCTCTGACCAACTGAGATACCAAACCACGTCTTAAGGGACGACATTGTTTTAAACAATAAATCGACGAACTAAAGCAAATAATGGATATTGTGAACCGTTTGACGAGTCGAAACATATTTCAAATTTTACCCATCATACCGTAACAAACAGTACAGTAACAAAATGGACGAATAATTCAAAATTACTTGTACTCCATTCTCCCCAGGGCTTACAGTGCCGGGACTGCCATTACAACGCACACCGCAAGTGCATCCCCTTTATCCCGAAGGACTGCGGCGCCGAGATACGGGATCAACACAGTAAGTGTTAGTACGCACTGTATTTACAGGGGGTTACTTGCTTAACTTGCATCTATATACTAACTTCCAGCTGAGGCGAGTTTATACAATGACAAGACCGTATTCATTATGGCGGTAGTTGCTCATTTACCAACCTTATTGACTTAAATGACTGGGTTGGTTACATAAAGTATCATTTCAGATAAAAATCACCCAATTGCAGACGCCTCATAAAGCCGTTTCATACCATAATGACTAACTAACATTATTGCACAGATTAAGCCTGTAAAGATTATTCATTCCACTATGTACGCATTGAACAGAACTATAAAAGCCGTCATTTAGCTCATGCTTAACCAATGCAATCCTGCTACTTACATGCTTAATATTAAATAACTTAAAAATTGAATGAAAGTATGTACTCGTTTTGTTTGTAAAGATAGCAAATGGCAGAATACTGTTTGCTTACTCCGGATGAAACGTGGAAATATGAAACGTTCATAGAAGTTTCTTTCGTTCCAATTAGGCCCCATGTTGGGCGCCATTGTAACGAAAGAAATATACTTGGTAATTAAGTGAAGTTAAGTTAGTCTGTAAAAAATATAATTTAAGTTGCCTAGTCTGGCGTACCTAGAGAGTCAGAGACTGCAATAAACAATACAAGGTATAACCTTGAAAAATGTACCATCATTATGTTGGTACTAGTCTGATAGCAAGTCCATCAAGGATCGCCGCTGAAGTGTCTTGAAGTACACCTGAGCTACAACATCACTGAGAATACTATGTGACCTCTCGGGGTTGACTAGAAATTCGCTTATTATTGATTCATTATACCTATTTAATTTGTGTTGTAACCATATATAGCAATGATAAAGACCAATATAGTCGATTGGATCACCAAAAGTTATGTAGTATATTGGTTATTCATTTTGTTGTGTATGGCATGTGCATGTGGCGCAGGCGAGTACCAGGACAGCAGCACGGGCAGCGAGCTGTCGGAGTCCGTGCGCCTGCCCGACGACGAGTCCGACGACGGAGGGCCCGACGTGCCGCAGACGACGCTCACGCCCGCCACCGACGACGACGAGGTACGCGCGTGTCTCACAGGCACCACGCGCTTGTGGGTAGCTGGACAAATACGGGCAAACATTTTGTGACTACCCGCAATTGCGTTGTGAGCCTTACTAAGGGTCAATTCCCACGGAAGAAGCATCGACTGGCATTTGTTGGTTGACATAGTCACGAGAAGGTTCGTGCGGCTGTGTTACAAACGACTATGAGCTTTTTCTCCAATGGATAAGATTCGAAACTCTTTAAAAAATAATAAACGAAACTGCCTAACTAATAATGTAATGATGTTTAGGTACAATTGCGTCGTCGGCCCGGTGACGACGAGGATGAACCGCAGCGTGACACATTACCAGAGCGGTCGGCGAGCCGACCCAGCAGGTAAAGCGACTTGTTGGACAACCTGTTCGGTGGTGGCGGTGGTGGTGCTTTGTTGTACTGTTTCTTAACTGTGCTGTACTTCAAACTATATTTACGGACATTACCTAAAAAAATTCTTACCTACCACAATAATATAGCAATAATGTTGAAAATGTTTTTGACGTAACACTTATACCATATTATATTTTACTGAATCCTCCCACTCTCACACTCTTAAATACACAAATATATTCAAAATCACATCGATTATCTTTTACGAATATAAATCATTAGAAACAAATCACCCCACCGTCACTACCTGCCCCCCCCCCCCGTCCCCCCATCCCCCTCGGTCTCGTAGACCTGACGCGTCCGTACGTTGCAGCTCGTCGTCATCCCCCAGCGCCAACATCCCGCTCATGCGAATCGTGCAGTCCGTCAAACACACCAAGAAGAGAGAGGGGCAGTGGCTGAAGGAGGGCTGGCTTGTGCACTTCACTAATAAGGATAAGACAGTAAGTTCCATTAGAAGTCAACTTTAAGTGCCGGGTGAAACAGCGTGAATAGGGGGTGAATGGAGATTAAATAATTATCAATAAAATCATCACCATACAATAATTATAATGAACTGTCAATGGGAAATATTCTTATGTCAAATAGTTTCAAAGATATTTTATTTTAAGACCAGTTCAAAATAAAAGTAATTTTAAATTTCTTTTACTATAATGACATAGACAAACACTATTTTTTCTTACCTGCAATTTCAGCTAAAACGTCACTATTGGCGATTGGACAGCAAATCAATAACACTGTTTACTTCAGAACAAGGCACAAAATACTACAAAGAAATACCGCTCAATGAGATATTGGCAATAGATACTGCGAGGCAACCACATCCAGGTATGATATTTTATTGCATTTTTATAAGACTTACTTTGTCGTTGTAATTTAAAACTTAATGCCATTAAATTCAATACTGTTCTATGATAAGATCATTATTCTGTGATAATATTATTTATGTCGCTGAAATGTCATCGAGAAATACAATATTAAGTGGCGTGTCTCTAATCATGTACGATATCAAAGCAGTGGTCCAAGTATACGGCCTTGAGAAACACCATGTATTTCTGTGTATTAAACATTTACCCTAGTCATGATGATGTGTTGTAGCTTGTCTTATAAATCTGCTGCAAGTCGAAGAATCTAAATTTTGTACTGTTTCTGTTATATTTAACCGAATTGACATTTTATATTACAAGACCTACAAAGTTAAACACTCTGGATAAATTAAAAAATCTGACCACTGTTCAAATTTATTCTGTTTTGGGTTATACTTTTATATAACCATTTCCCGTGATTGCCAATGATCGCTAATATGGCGTAATCCTGGACAATATCCAGGTACAGGGGTGCTGCACTGCTTCGAGGTCCGCACGGCCAACGTGGACTACCTGGTCGGCGTGGAGGAGGCGTGGGCCGGCAGCGCGCCGCCGCCGCCCGACTCGGGGCTCGGCGCGCACATCGCGCGCTCCTGGGAGACCGCCGTGCGACAAGCACTCATGCCTGTCACACACCACTCGGGTGAGTGCTGACAAATCAGATCAAATTAGCCATAAGGTTCAAGTTCTAAGTAATTTCTCGTCAACAGGAGTGTATTTCCAAGTCCTATACTTTGCTGTTAATGTGTGAGAAGAAATTCGATGACTCGACTCGAAAGAATTCGCGTTTTTTAAGTGACATTAGATAGGTAACATCCTTCTTAATTTGATTATTTTTTAACTTTTTTTCAAATCTTGTGCAAGCTATAATGTTGCTTGTTATCAATGAATCGGAATACCTCCGCGTCCTCGTGATGATAATGAAGCAGTAACGATGCGTTGCGATGGTACAGCGGAGGCCCGGGGCGCGGGCGCGGAGGCGGAGGGCGAGGCGGGCGCGGAGGAGCGCGTGACGGACATGGCGCAGCTGTACCAGATCTACCCCGACGAGGTGCTGGGCTCGGGCCAGTTCGGCATCGTGTACGGCGGACAGCACCGACGCTCCAAGCGACCCGTGGCCATCAAGGTAACTATTAATACATGCACATTTTCCTTCGATTGGTACACTAAGTGGCTTCTTCTTTATACAGTCAATATCATCTGCTTTATCATTTTTTCATGCTATTCCTCACTACGAATTATTGTACCATTCACTTGAATAAAATTACTGTGATATGATTGTCAATAAATATTTCCGCTTATTTAATCACCAGGTGATAGACAAACTCCGGTTTCCAACCAAACAAGAAGCTCAACTGAAGAATGAAGTAGCGATCTTGCAGAACTTATCCCACCATGGAGTAGTGAACTTGGAGCGAATGTTTGAGACGCCGGAACGGATCTTTGTCGTCATGGAGAAGTTAAAGGGAGACATGCTGGAGATGATACTGTCACACGAGAATGGAAGGTTATCGGAGAGAATAACGAAGTTTTTGGTAGCACAGGTGAAATTACTTTTATTGGTAATTGGAGAATTCGTAACGTCTTGTGTATTTGTTCACTAGTTGATAGTAAAAATGTATTGTTTCCAGATTTTAGTAGCTCTCAAACATCTTCATGAAAAGAACATAGTCCACTGTGATTTGAAGCCGGAGAATGTCCTGCTGTCCACGGACGAAGAATTCCCTCAAGTTAAACTATGTGACTTTGGCTTCGCTAGGATCATCGGTGAAAAGTCTTTCAGAAGATCCGTCGTTGGCACACCAGCTTATCTAGGTAAGTCATATTGAGCGATCTTACTCTCTCCGAAATTGAAAATCAAATGTATTTAATCATTGTTATATAGTAGAATTTGAGAAATTAGGGGTGACCTTAAAGAACAGGGGCCTTACCATCACCTATTAAAATTAATATTCTATAGAATAATAGTCCAAATAACACAATGGAAGTAAAGTAAGATTGAATTTACATTACTTTCATAGTGTGATTCGGACTCGGGCCTTTGTTGTTCATCAAAATTTGTGTGCTAAATCTTCAAAGACAAAGTATTAAAAAACAAATGAAACAAATTAATGTATCCCCTACTGAGAGATACTGTTTGATACATTTTAACCATATAACACTAGTATGCTACAGGATCCTGTAGGATATTAGTGTTTTACTTAACAAAGTAAGGTTCTTTCTTAGACAACGTTGGTTTGGTTTGGACAATTTTAATGTTAGAAAACTACTACTACTAGTTTAGGTTTTTAAATTCGCGTAATTTGAATTTTCTTCAATACATTTGTTTTTCTCGTTCCACTTGCTGCAGCTGCTTTTTTGTTAGAAATCTAAAATATTTTGTTAATGTAGCCCCTGAAGTTCTTCGTAACAAAGGCTACAACCGCTCACTAGACATGTGGTCGGTGGGCGTCATCATCTACGTTTCACTCTCTGGCACTTTCCCGTTCAACGAAGACGAGGACATCAACGAACAGATACAGAACGCAGCCTTCATGTACCCTCCAACACCTTGGAGAGAAATATCAGCTGAAGGTGAGTTACAAACATTATTGTACCGTAATCATACTTCATCGCTCGCCGTGCTGCGCGGCTGCCCTCGTGCCCTCACCGGTTTATTACTCTGCTATTATTGTATGAGCAACACCTCGTGTTGTATCCAATTATGAGTTCAATTCTTATTCATTTATTTTGACACGTCCTAAGCGTTTGATTGCATATATACCATTCGCAATGCGCATAGAATACATAGCCAACAAGCTGGTAAAACAGACTACTCCATAGCAAAAATAATCATTTTGAATCATTCGAAGAATTTAACCAAAATTTTTGAATGTATGACTTACTTCAAGTGACCGCCCACGGGGTACTTCAGGGTAGCGAACTTCGCCCAAGCTCGGGTCTCGAGGGTTTGTCGAAATTACCTACTATAATCATGTTAGGTTGTGTGAAGATGCGTTGCACACATGTATTACAGCTAGTTTTGGTTTGCGACAGCGATCGACCTGATCAACAACTTGCTGCAAGTGAAGCAGCGCAAGCGGCTGTCGGTGGACAAGTCGGTGGCGCACGCGTGGCTGCAGACGGGCGAGGCGTGGCGCGACCTGCGCGCGCTCGAGGCGCGGGTCGGCGCGCGCTACCTCACGCACCCCAGCGACGACGCGCGCTGGCCCCCGCGCGACCCGCCCGCGCCCCCGCGCTGACGGTACGTACGCACCTCACGCACCCCAGCGACGACGCGCGCTGGCCCCCGCGCGACCCGCCCGCGCCCCCGCGCTGACGGTACGTACGCACCTCACGCACCCCAGCGACGACGCGCGCTGGCCCCCGCGCGACCCGCCCGCGCCCCCGCGCTGACGGTACGTACGCACCTCACGCACCCCAGCGACGACGCGCGCTGGCCCCCGCGCGACCCGCCCGCGCCCCCGCGCTGACGGTACGTACGCACCTCACGCACCCCAGCGACGACGCGCGCTGGCCCCCGCGCGACCCGCCCGCGCCCCCGCGCTGACGGTACGTACGCACCTCACGCACCCCAGCGACGACGCGCGCTGGCCCCCGCGCGACCCGCCCGCGCCCCCGCGCTGACGGTACGTACGCACCTCACGCACCCCAGCGACGACGCGCGCTGGCCCCCGCGCGACCCGCCCGCGCCCCCGCGCTGACGGTACGTACGCACCTCACGCACCCCAGCGACGACGCGCGCTGGCCCCCGCGCGACCCGCCCGCGCCCCCGCGCTGACGGTACGTACGCACCTCACGCACCCCAGCGACGACGCGCGCTGGCCCCCGCGCGACCCGCCCGCGCCCCCGCGCTGACGATACGTACGCACCTCACGCACCCCAGCGACGACGCGCGCTGGCCCCCGCGCGACCCGCCCGCGCCCCCGCGCTGACGGTACGTACGCACCTCACGCACCCCAGCGACGACGCGCGCTGGCCCCCGCGCGACCCGCCCGCGCCCCCGCGCTGACGGTACGTACGCACCTCACGCACCCCAGCGACGACGCGCGCTGGCCCCCGCGCGACCCGCCCGCGCCCCCGCGCTGACGGTACGTACGCACCTCACGCACCCCAGCGACGACGCGCGCTGGCCCCCGCGCGACCCGCCCGCGCCCCCGCGCTGACGGTACGTACGCACCTCACGCACCCCAGCGACGACGCGCGCTGGCCCCCGCGCGACCCGCCCGCGCCCCCGCGCTGACGGTACGTACGCACCTCACGCACCCCAGCGACGACCTGCTGCAAGTGGGGCGGGGCGGGTCGCGCCTCGCCCTCGGGGGGTCCTCGCACCTCACCGCGACATACGCTATTGCGCCACTCTAACCAGCGAGCGCCTCCAGTTATTGAACATACCGATTTATCGCCAGATCACAGAGCAAGCTCCCTGACGAGGACGGCAGCCCGCACGCGTCGCAGAGGCTGTGCGTCAGGTTCCGCTGGAAGAAGCTCCTCATACGCGTGCGGTAGGCACACACACACACATACACACGCACACAACACAACCTAAATATAATGTAACTATAAGTGATAGTACAGCCAATATCTCTTTGCAAATATTGTGCCAATGTTTTATATACTCAGATACACAGGAAACAGGCAAACGGCCTCGTCATGTATATTTTGTAAACTAATATTATTTATTTACAATAATTCAAAGGAAATATAATTAAATTTTGTATTTTTGGACCTATTTCTGCCTGTTTTTTGTTCAACAACAGTACATTAAGTACGACATTTATATTGGAACGCAGTATTTATTGTAGTCCAAACACTTCTGTTTCACAATATACCTATTTATATGAGCCATGTTACTTAATAGACGCCAAGAATGATATCGTTATAGCCAAACCACACATGGCGTTAGATACATTTAGAGATGATTCGCGTTAATTCAGTGATAATTACAAAATATATTCCATTTTATTATTATTTCAGATGTAATTTCCATCGCAGAACTTTTAAATTTTTTATAATACAATAGTGACGGTCCACCATTTATATATACATTTTTAATACAACTTACACCAGGGGTGTTACACTCTCACTACCGACTTTGTAGAAACCTTCTAATGCCCTTCTTAAAGAACCCCATATTGTAGTCATTTGAGAAAACCACAGCACAGTTCATTCCACAGCTTGAGCGGGATGAGGTTTCTTTCATTTCGCATTTCATTGACATACTATAATACTATAATCTTATTTTATACTTAAAATTCGTATTAATCATCAATTTAGCACTAGTAAACTTTTCTTATTTTCCGTATGCAAAATTCCCACTGATTCCGCCTCCACCAAAGTCAGTGGAGGTTATCATGTTGGACTCGAACCGACTTAAACGGAGGTGAGATTATACAAGACATATCTCTCGCACCCCGGTATACCCACTTCCCCTAATATGGGAACTATGGCGCCGCCGTGGCCTGCTTCTGTGCTCATGGAGGACGGAGGTCATCTCGTAACCTCCCGAGTCACCTCCGCTCGTCGCGGGCTGTGCGGTCCTCCGAGCACTAGTAAACTATTGACAATAGCATTTATGACGTCAAACCTTGTTATTTCATACTAATTCCTAGAGGATTTACCGGTTTGACCCCACAGAGATGTTAACGTGATGGATAATTGTCTTTTTATGATATATTTTGTATATTCGCACTGAATTAATGTGTCACAATCTGTATATTATATTTTTTATAGATTTTAATGACATTACAGATCTCGCCGAGTGGAGCGTTTTCTCACTCGAGATGTACTTTTGATATATTTATTTTTATTTTTTGACCGTTGATTTTTGTTTACATAGTTAAATAATATTATTATTGATAATATTTAACTGTTTTTATACTATGGATTTTGTTTATAATTTAATTTGTAAGATACTTTATCACAACTACGTACAGTGGGCTCCAAAAATTTCTGGACACCTTATGGTAAACATTTGACAGCATGAGTTTAATTTAACCAACAGTATAACATGTATAAAATAAACAAGATTGATGTCTTGTTTTTTCACTAGAAAATTAGTAAACTCATGCAAATAGTATCCTTATCTTAATTACATTAATAAGTAGATCTATTATCCAGTAGCTTCTAAGACTAGTAGTTGTGTAGAGGCATCACTTCATACAATTTTATTTTCAAATAGACCAGAAACTTTTGCAACCCCCTGTACATTTACATCACTTACGACATCACTAAAGGTTGTCAGATAACTGCATTCCTGCGTTAAATAAGTTTTACACAGCTATTTAATTATTTTAATTTATTAAACAATGTTAATTTACATTATTTATAGGTTATATTTAATTACTTAATTTGTTGTGAACAAATGTTATTTTAAGTTATATATTTTTAAGTGTTAAAAGAGATTTATACTGAGTACATCTCAAAACATGAAAGAAATGTATGGTAGGGAAATTAGAGGACTCAAGATGCAGGCCTAATTCGTGAGTAGAGGGAGATTGTTCTAAAAGTAGGTAGTCGCAAATCTAAAGTTTAATACATGGGGTAAGGGTTATATAGTAATTGTTAACTAGTTATTTAAATAAATAATACAATTCAACTTTTTAAAATCTGATGAGGTCGTCAAGCTAAACGACACCATTGTTAGTGTCTATAATGGAGACCTCTTCACTGGGGGCTTATACTAAATGCATTTCTCAAATTTCGATTTCAAACTTCAAATTTTCAAATTTTCATATTATATTTATTGTTATATTCAAATTATATTGGCCACATCGTTAATAAAAAGGTCGAAAATGCATGGTAATGAAATTATTTCACGAAATGTCATGTGATCCAAAAATCCAAACTTTGTCTGACAATCGAATATCGCTAGTCAGTGCCTCTAGCACGAACCACTATCGAATTCGAAATGTGAAGATTACGAGTCCTCGACACGATAATGGAATAATACGCTAGACGATTATTACGAAAGTATTCGTGCTACCAAATTTAATTCCTTTTACACACGATGACAAGACGCTTTTAAAATTTCATACATTTTGCTGTTGAATTCGATACAAATATTTTCTCGCAAGTGGTTCGTGCTAGAGGCACAGAGTGATAGCGAATGCAGCTGTGAATTCGCTTAGGAGCGAATGCAATTTGTCTAGACCCCTGAGACTTCTGGTTCAGCGAGGTAAAGTCATAATGACGTGCAAATGACAGCATAATAATACTGTACCTATTTTAATTTATAACTATAAGCTATTTAACTCACTCTATAGATTTAAGTGAACTCCTAGTCTCTAAGAATTAATTTAAACATTTTATATCTAATTATTTTTATATGATTTTAGATTGACATGGTCATTTACATATTCACTGTTAAATATTTCTGGATATTTACCATGTTTGTTGATTTTACCCCGAAATATTTAACAGTGAATATGTAATTATTATTGTTAACGCACATTGATGTAATATTATTTATTTAAGCATTTATTTTTGAAATGAACAAATAACTATCATAATACATTTATGTTACAAACAGACATTTATTTATTTTTTTATTTAAATAAATTAGCTAAATAAATCGATAACATATTATGTGATAATTTTGTGGGATAATTGAAATTAATGTTATATTGTATATCGGAGACAGCACTAGTGTTATAACGTCACGATCTAAATAATCTTAAACAAACTTTATACATTTAAAAAAAAAACATCGATAAAATCAACATGGCCTAGTTTTAATCCTAACTCTTCATTTTAACATAGATAGCTGCATATCAAATCAATTAGCACGTTCACTGCTGGACATAGGTGACCATTAGGTGAGGCCTTCTATTGGCCTACTGTTTCTGCCAAGACAGATTGGTACAGAGTTTTATTTCGAGTTGTCCTTCTCTCGCAGTGATACCGTCTGCGTTCGCCATGCGTCTTACGACTCTTAAGATGAGATGGAGTGGGAATATATCCACCACATAAGTGAATAGTAACTTGAGGTATTTTCTCTTCGCAATCCCAATGACCTAATACCTGTTCATGGCCTCTAGGGTAGAGTTATCGACCAATCTTAACTGGGTCTACCTCTGCGAAACCAGAGACAGGCGACCTGCCATCTTTGTTCGGGTATTTTTGTGTGTAGGATGTATGGTGGTAAGCCTATTACGATGGCCTAAATAATCAATATATGACTATTGTATAATAAGAAATGCAAAGCTATTTTTCACAATTAATTTTTATTTTAATTGTGTCAAATTGCAGCGAAACCTATTTAGATACGATATAAATGTGGGCGTTACCTGGCGGCAATCTATTTCAAGAAATTATATATTGGGGGGGGGGGGGCACTCACCCATGGTTTAAAAATTCCAACGATAACAGTAGCAAATTATTACTAATTGTCATAGAAAGGAATGTCAAACCGCACCCTTCTCTCCTCTCCTCCTTTCCTCGGGTAAGAAGTCTTTTTACTTGCTTTGGAGGGGTGCGGTTTCCTGCGATGAGCGGAGGCGACTCGGACGCTGGAGGTCGCAGAATGACCTCCGTCCTCCATGAGCGCGGGCCTGGGGGTGACGGGTGGAGCCGCCTGTCACTCTAGCAGAAGCAGGCCGCGGCGTAGGCGGATACCCGCAGGCTAGACGGGGACACCGTGTCCTCAATACCCAAAGGGGATCATCTCGGAAGAGAGGCCCCGGGTCTGCTGGGTTGCGAGGGATATTTTCGCTACTATCTCACGGCAACTAAAGACCCAAAGACGGCGTGCGTTTTGGTCGGTTCGAGTCCGACATAACCTCTGTCATCGGCTCATCAGTGGGGATTTCGCGCACGAGAAAAAAAGTGGGTGCGTTAGTGATATTTTGCTATTGTTATCGTTGGAATTGTTAAACCGTGGGTGAGTGGTGGTTCCCTCTGCCTCCCCCAATATATAAACTACTTAGGGTTTACGGGTACAATGAACGTTAGGAGTTAGGACATGTTACTTAAATCTGTCGACAGTTCCGAAACTGGTAATATTGTCATAACGAATTGCACTATTAAAAAAACTATTGCAGTACTTTATGTTTTACACGCGTAGTAAAGTAATAACTAAACGTGAACACATTAATTATGATTAAACACAAATGAAATTATGATTTTAAAAAATCCATGACGCGCATATGTTGCACATTTTTTATTCAATTTACCTAATAAAATAGGTACTGTTTTACAGAATTTTAGGAGTATATTGTCGAAAAACTAAAAGATTATTCTACATAAGTTCTATTTTCGTCCTTCGAGTCGGATTTCGAACTTGCCTTTGAGGCACAGAGCACTCATCACAATTCAAGGCAAGTTAAGTTGCAATATTTTACTGTGGAAAAGTCGCTATTAAAGTTTTTTTATTTATTGATAGCACAAATTTGTGCTGAACAGCAGTGCCAACGTTTTGTAATTTTATAATTTCAAATTTACAATAGTTAATACATACAAGTGTATATTTTGGATCTTCATGTGTCACTATATGTGAGATCTACATACATGCGATGACAACGCATATAAAATTAAAGACTATATAATAAAGAAGACAGAAATTCAATAATTATTATCATAATAATTTCAAGTGGTCTAACCATAAAGTTATGTGAGAAAGTAACAGAAGATACGAACTGGGAAACGTTTTTTTATAAACCGTTATCAACTTTGACAGCAATAGATATAAAAGCCACAAGTCACTGCCACTGACATTTCAAATTCGGTAACGCAGTAATAAAGGTGTCTGTTGGTCTCCTTTTTTAAAGCATAGTAGCATTCGAAATTACTAAAATTTTCTCTAACCCCTCCAGGCTTCAGGGCATAGCTCCATGGCTTCCGATAGAATTGGGTTCATGTCTGTAGTGCAATGGCCAGGATTCGAACCCGAGACCTTTCGATCGTAAGGCCGATTCCTTAACCACTCAGCTATCGACGTCTCGTAATATTAATGTCTATAGGTCAACCTAAATCTTAAAGTTAAAGGCGATTTTGCCTGACAATAGGTATACATTGTATTTAATATACTAACAATATTAAGCTCTGATTTATACATTTTTCATTTCATATAATTATAATTGTACACCAGGTAAACAAAATATGCCTAATTGAAATTTTTTATACTTTTTTACAATTTTTTGCACAGCAAGCTTCCATTTCTGTGATCTCTTTGTATCATTATTTTGCTCGCTGCCGAGTAGTTCTTTGTGAAATATTTTTTATATAATTTATATCATATTTCCTATACTTCTAGCATAATTAAAAATGTACACACAGTCGGCAAAAGGGATGCGGTACCAGTTTTGTGAGTAAATGTGGTAGTGTATCTCTTTTGTTGACGGTAGGTACATGTAATTTACATGATGTTGTTTTAATTACAAATAACGTTATTATATGTGAACTTAATAATTCTTCTGATAAATATAGATAGATTATTGAAATCACTGCTTTCTATACAGGGTGTTCGGGCAACACTCCCTAAAACTAAAATAATTCATTCAATAATATCATTTAAAGGGTTTAATCAGCTATTCAGACCTTCTGATCAGGAGGGTAAAAATCATGATTCCTACCAAAAAAAAAGTATGGCAATCAAAGAAAGGTATACCTATGTGGAGCGTTCTTGTAACACCCCGTATATTCTTAACATCTTGGAAAATTATTTTAAATTATTCCTTCATGTTGATGTAAAGACAGCCAAAGAGATAAGTATACACCATTATATGTGAAGGTGTATACATATTTCTTTGGCCGTGTCGAGCTACTTATCTCAAATGATACATTGCAATGGTCAATTCTGTATGTTCTACATTAATATATAAGTGTAGATTACGTAGACACTGTCTTGCTGTATAACTGTCTTTCTCGTCAACTGTGTGTTATGTGTACTGTGACTGTTAATATTACTGTTCGCATAATTCCTGTCTGTCCGTTCGCATGTGTGAACATGCAACATACATACATACTTAGTAGATATTTCTTCAAATAAATATATAAAAATCGGACCAAACCGACTTGAATATATAAATATATTGTGTAAAATACGTATATAATATGTTAATATCAGCAGCATATAATAACTAAATGTTCAAATGTGTTGGCAGAAATGAGAACAAGTACATAAATTACATTTTTTGAGCAGTTAGGCAGACACTTGATGGAAAGTGGTTACCGTCGCCTATGGTCATGAGCAAAACCAGTCGTGTGGATACGGCAATCATAGCGTAAAACGGGGTGAATAGGGATCCAGGGGTAGATAGAAATAAAATGGTCAATGGAATATTTTAAATAATTTGTTTTACAAGATATTAGCGAAACTCGACCAGATATTTGATGATTCTATTATTACAATGAATTTATCCAAATTTTCGCTTGAAAGAAAATAAGTACAGAATTTAACTGACCATGTTATTTATATTCACCCTTCGATCTCTATTCACCCCGTTTTACCCGTTATGTTACCAACACATTTGAATGCGTTGCAAATGTCAGATTAACTTGAAGAATTAATGTGTCAAAGTGTTGAATATATGAATGTTTATATGTTAGATGTAAGTGTCTGAATGTGAGTAATACGGCGCGTAGTGCGGACGTGGGGGCGAGTGGTGCGCTCGCTGGCCAGCACTGAGTACATCATACAACAAGTTTTCACTGGTACAGTCACCTGCAATAATATGTATACACTTTGGAACAGTTCTAAAACGTATACATACTACTGCAGGTGACTGTACCTAATTATAATTCAGATATCTGTTGTTAAGTAAAATAATTCGTACGGGTATGTAGCCGAAAAAGTAGGTATAAAAACTTCAGACACAAAAATCATTTATCTACTATATAAAAATAAGTCGGGTTTTCTTTCCTGACGCTATAACTCCAGAACGCACGAACCGATTTCCACGGGTTTGCATTCGTTGGAAAGGTCTTGGGCTCCGTGAGGTTTATAGCAAAGAAAATTCAGGAAAAATTTCAACAGAAAAGCGGGAAAATCATTTTTCACATGGCGAAACGGAGTTCGCCGGGTATGCTAGTTCTGTATATTTAAACGATTAAACTGAAATTACAAAACGTCAAAATTAATATAGATTAGTTTAGCAATGCTGGTTTGTAACGCGGCTCACCGGTCAGAAAAGATTCCGGCAAGAAACTCAGCGGGTGTTTTTTTTTGGAGCTATTTTCAAACATTTACATAGTCTAGATAACACAATAATTAGCTTTAGTAGCAAGTTGAGTGAACAGCTCATTTCCAAACTTGTTTATCATCTAAATAACACACCTTTTGGCAGAGTGATATACAGGGTGTAAGGGAAACACTTTCAATTTTTTTTGTACCGTTTAACTTGCGTCATTCACTCTCCATCCTGTTAGTAAAGCTGAATGAAACAAAAATTTAAAGAAAATAAAGAAAAACAAAAACCCGACTGCATAAAAACTAATTTTGAAAATTTCGTGAAAAAATTAATTAAATAAAAACTAAAAGGAAAGAAACAAGCCCCGTAGTTTAAAATTCATACAATACTCACAGTCGGGACCCATTCAAATTTTACGAATCAATCTTCCCAAGGGGCCCCGACTGTTTTATGTAGAGTTTACATAGAAATAAATCTATAAATAATTAGAGCTATTATGACATGTATTAAGTTAATACTGATGCCGTCGACTGTACGAAATACCTCTTAGCAGTACCTACCTAGTTTATTATTAAAATAAATTTAATTATAGAGCCTATCTAGTGTAGCGACATAACAGGTACTTGCTGAGCAGCGAGCGCAGCCAGGCGCCACACCACTGTGCCGTAGTTAGGGAGTTGATATCGTGACAAACATACAAATTGTGTTGTTTTATGTAATTAATTATGTCAATAATATATGCCGTTTTTAATATACAGCTGTATTTTATTTATTTATCAACTAGCATATATCACCCGCATAGAACTATTTCAGGCTTAATCCCTATACCAAAAATCAGCTCAATCATGGCCTCGATACTAATCGGCAACCAGATTACAAAAGAGCCTTTTAATTTTTGACTTTACCTTTACACTCTTAAAGTTCAAAATTAAATGGCACTGTATAGAGTGAAAGAAATGATGTAATTAACTCATATAATTTTGAACTTTATGATTATAAGAATAAAGCCGAAAATTCCATGGCAGTTTTAATAATCGCAGTCGTCTGATTATGGATAAAAATTACCAGAATCGGGGTCCTGTTCAGTCGTTAGTGTACAAATATTCACAATTATAATATAAGTAGGATAGGATAAAAAAATAGGTATGTAAGGGACTGCTGAAACGAGGTCTTGGGTTCCATCCCAGGTTTTACCATTGCACACACCAATGACTTTTCGAAGTTATGTGTGTATTTATCGCAGGTTCATAAGTACCCGGTTAATGGCAACAAGCTCGCCGCCTATTACATTGGGACCTAAAAATAAACTGGCGAAATGTGGGTGCTAGCACCTCTGCCTACCCCTTCGGGGATATAGGCTCGCCACCTATTACATTGGGACCTAAACGTCCCAAAAACGGTCCCAATGTAATAGGTGGCGAGTCTATTGCCATTAACCGGGCACTTATGAACCTGCGATAAATACACACATAACTTCGAAAAGCATCGAATAGTCATTGATGTATGCCTTGGTAACCTGGGATCGAACCCGAGACATCGTCTCAGCAGTCCATTGCCCATACCACTAGGCTACCGCGGCTTTTTTTTATATATAGGTATGTAAATATCTTTAGTTGTAAGTGGATGACTGCTATTCAGGGAAGTTCTTTTATTTATTTAAATTAGCATGTTATTACATGTTATTACATGCTAATAACAGCAGTTATTCTGTAAATTCGAGCACATTACCTACATGTCTTCAAGGTAGACAAACTTCACGCGCCGACGGGCGGTGGCTTCTCGGCGCCCCTGGAGCGAATAATGACGGCGTTTAACACAAGTCCGTGTTTAAAACCTTTGGGATATTGTCACATTTCTATAAAGACTTGATATTATTTTTAACAGAGCAAACCAAACATAGGCACACGGAATAAGAAAATAAAAAAGTTATTCCGAAATTATGTTGCTGACATTGTTAGATGTGATTTCTTGTAGCTTCCTGCAAAGAAAGAAACAATACGAGAGGAATGAAAGAAGAGACTGGAATGAAAGCAGTAAAGGCTGTCGCGAAGACTCCTTCACGAGTTATTATTTGTCACTAATAATTATTTCTTTATCGTTCAGATGTTTGTCAGATTTCACTAATGGCATCCAGCAGTCTTGTAAAACAAACATACACAGCATATTACCGCTTTACGTCGATATTAAATCCAGCTAAGTTATGATTGGGAACTTGGAAGGGGTTTCAAAACATCAGCCTAGCTGTGTTATTCTTGAAGATAGTGATTAAGACACTTAACATCTCCATGCTTCATTTCCAAGAAAGGTTCTTTTTGCAAGTTGCCGTGTTTACTCTGTCACACAACGCACAATCCACAGTAACGTACATCTCATCCCATCTCACGTCCCAGCTGACAGTACCTAAAGTTTCAGATTGCTGAAAGCTGCTTCCAAATCAAATACAAAATCCCAAAATTATCAAATCCTTTCACTAAATCAATAACTATTTGTTTAAAGAAAACATTTCTCTTAAAACATCCTCCATTGGCGTACCCCTGATATAACGGTACCGCATCTCACGACCTACAGCACGTCACACTCGGTTCACAGCCTTCCAAACATGAGAGCGTCCGCCACGAGACGAAAATGTTTCTAACATTGCTGATCGTGACACAGACTGTCGCTGAGTGGGTGGAGATATCACAACAACACTACAGGAAACCGATGCACATCTATAATGTTTATAACCCATTCACAACCCCTGATAGAATGGAGGTAGAAGATACAACTAAACCCTGGATGTACAACAATAGAAGTGTTATCGAATACAATTGGAATGAAGCTTCTAAAAAACAATCCAATATTATAAATAAACGAGTGATGTCTCAAGAAAGTGCTATAAAATCAGCAGAAGTCCTTAGAAATGAGGAAGACGATAGCGATGGATTTGACCTACGGACTAATTATGGATCTACACGACCAGCTATGGAATTTAGTGAGCATGTTAAACAAAAAGGCACCGTTGAAAAAATACCGAATATTGGGAATGTGAAGCGAGTCCAACTAAATAATAGCCCTGTGAAATCTCCAACTATTGATAAGAAAGCTGATGGTATGATCGCTAAAAGTCGTTACGAGGAGCTTCCTTTGAATAACGAAAATGAACAAACAAAGGATAATTTACCAGAAATGAAATCCAATAGCAAGCGGATCTATGTAAATGACCTAAGAAACAAATTTAACACTGAACGTACTAATGCTTTTCCTACAGATGAAGATACTCCTTCTATTACAGAAAAACCGGTTTTACAAAAACTTCCAAAACCAGAAATACAGAATAAACCGAATGAACCTAAAACATTTCAACCAACAGCAAACGTCTTTACACAAAGAGAAAATGTTATACATAACGGCCAAGCCAGGTTTCCAGAAGTTAACCACGGTGCAATAACAGAAAATAAAAATAAAATTACTACAGATACTGTTGATATAAATGAAGCAGATATTTCGAAATTTAATAAAGAAGCTCGTAAACAATTAACGAAAGAAAATCATAAAAATGGTAATCTAAACATTCTAAGTGACAATTTAAATGATTTAAGTAAGAGCCGACCATTAAATAAAGTGGCTGAAACGGGATACATTAAAAAAAATCGTGAAGCATATAAAATAGGTGAAAACCCTAAAGCGTCTAATCTTGAAAATGAAATAAATGAAGGAAACAGTGAAGAACAATCTGGCGAAAATATAACTCAAGAAAAGAAAATAGATTCAAAGGAACCCACGCCCGAAAACAAAGTACGCAATATGGAAAATCTGCTCAAGTTAATGAAGGTAGTCGCAAATACGATATCTCGCAATACGAGACGGAGCTTCAATGGCAAAATAAATTACTTACACGATCTAAAAGATTCAATATTGAGTAATATTGGTAAGTTAATTTTCTTACTAACTATATGCTGGACACTTATTTTTTTTTAATTCGAGATATAAGTAGAACGGTTAATAATCCAATAGTAAAATACAGCAAATAAAAATCCAAGGTAGATATAGATTTGCTTGGAAGGACTCTCGTCAAACCAGAGGACTAGTTTGTATGCAGGAGAAAAATATATAAGGTTTTACAGCAGAGCGCATCGATGCAACATGGCCGGACGATGACGTCAGTGCCCCACATCGACGATACTCCCGTGCCGCGCAAACATCATCACGGGGCCATCACGTCCAGTTCCCTTCTTCTGAAAGCGCGCTTATGACTATATCGTTCCTTACTTTCGCAGTATTTCTCATCAAATTAGTCTTGGTAAGTATGTTAAAGTATTTATTACAATTGTCAGTACGATCCATTTTCATCCCAGTTGCATTGTAAGGCTACAGTTCAGTTCAGTGCGTCAGTGGTCAGTCAGCCTTGGAGTGGACGTAGTAAGCCTTCCGTGAGTAGCGGCGCTGCCGTGAAGCTAATTACTTACTACACCACGATAGCAACTTAAAAATGCCATCGATTCGACAGAAGAAGCAGATAACGCTTTGCAAGTGGAGTTGGTTTGGGCCACGAGGATGTTGCATCAGCCCCATCATCATCTATATAAATTCTGATTATACGTAATGTATTAGATACTATCTATCGTAGTCTAGTATTTGAATTCTCATGTACTTACAATAATTGTAAGCAACTGATTCAAATTCTTAATAGAAAATTCAAACTCTTCTTTCTAAATAAATATTCTGGGATATCTTACAAAGCGCCAGCTATACCCTAACTAAGAAAAGCAACCGAGCTATACCCATCACGTCTTACTAGTTGTTTATTAAACGAGTATTTTGTTTCAGCAAATAATCCAAACTTACAAGAACAAAGCTATGATGGTGGCGCCGGTTCTGGTGTCATCTGGTGGACGGAACGTCGTGGCTCAGCGTGGACGCCTCTGAACTTTGTATAATAAATGGTTTCCAACCTAGTGTTTTTATTTCAAATCTAAACTAGAATATTTACTGTTCCCGCTGCTACCTACAGGGTGCTGACCAACAGCCTCTTCAGAAACTCCTACACTGGGATCATAAAGTCCATGACCCCTTTTTTACCCCAGTAGAGGCAGCAAGGTACAGATCGTACTGCCCAACTGGCCATATTGCACACGAGGGGATAAGTATCGCACAGTCTCAATCAAAGCATCAAGTTTACTGAACGCTTTCATGAAAAAGAGCGAATGTTTGGCGACATCAGTTCCGCTACTGAAACTATCGTGTAACAATTCTACTTGTTTTTTCTGCTCTGTGTTCCTAATGAATCTCAAGGAACTTATACTATCACCCTTTTTACACATAAATACTTGATTTATACTAAACTGCAGCTATCTGATCATCAAAGGTTTTTGCCAAGATTTGTACATACGAAAAAGATCACTATAAAGTAAAATAATTTATATTATTAATTCTAGATTCATCAAGGAACATTTTATACTAATGTTCCTTGATGAATCTAGAATTAATTAATTAATCTAGAATTATGTGTAAAAAGGGTGAACTGTTAGACATAACGGTTTAGGCAAAGCGCACAAGTGTAGAAATGTGTAGAAAAGTGGAATATTACAGTCATATGTTATTTTTTGTGTTGGTGCCAAACTCCTTAAAAGAAGGTTGCCAGTAAAGTCTCCACTACTTTAGTGAGGCAATTATCATTCTTTATCGTCATCATTATTATCAACACTCATTCCTAGTGAATAAAGTGTTTTATTACTAAAATACAAAATAAACAAATACGACACAAAGGTCCCAGAAACCATGTCAGTTACCCATTAAAAAATTTTGACAGCTTTGACATTTTTGTCTTCAATAATCTGTGGTGAAGAAGTATAGATTTGTCAATCTTTTATTATCTTTTTGTCAATTTGTGGAAGTTCGCCCAGTTCGCCATTATTGATTTGTTACGTACGATACGTTAAAGTTTGACTGTGTTTACTTGATTGAATCTTTGCTTTAAATTTTCATTTTAATACAATGAATAACGTTACTGAACAAGTTTATTTATTGAGTTCTATACAAGCCCAGCAACCAGGACCCGAACCTGTACAAAAACAAAATGGAATGCAGGGTACATCACGCAATCTAGAAAGTAAGTGCTAAAAATGAAACAATCTACCTCCTTCATTTCAGTTCTCGTAATTATAATTACAAATTGATAATCACCGTACAGATATAAACACTTTTATAAAACTTTTCTGCTTAAGTTATTCATGAATGCCATTTAGAATGACTTATTTTTGTAGTCCACATAACTGTCAAAACTCACTCAGTAGATCTAGGCTAACACCTAGATTGATTCAATGTTGCAGTCCGCCTGTGACCTATATCCTCAGTTGTTAACTACAATAGTGTGCAACAAGTGTTCCATGACACAAGCCCATGACCTTATAAAGAAACAAATGTAATCAAAATTTTTATTCACATTTCCCACCATCCCAATCTGTACCTATAGTGAAGAGACAACCTAATTATGTTATATTAAAAACATATCCTGCCATTGTATTACATTATACATTCTGACTATATGTCTATGGGGTAATAATAATATTTTTCAATGATGGTGATGCCCTTGAGTTGCACAGATTTATGTTGTTTAATATCAATTTCTCAAATTCTAGTGGTGCTTTATAACATAATTACATGATAACCCTAATAATGTTATAAATGTGAAGTAAGGATAAATGGATGGATGTTTGTTACTCTTTCACATAAAAACTACTGAATGGATTTTAATGCAACTTTACAATAATATAGCTTATACAACTGAATAACTCATAGGCTACAATTTATCCACACGGGCAGAGTCATGTGCATCAGCTGGTTTCTAAATATAAATGTTGCATTTCAGATGTGCAGGATTTTTCAAATGTATGCCGGATATGTGCCACCGTCACACAGCTTGTGGTTCCTATATTTGCGGGAGAAGGTCTGGAACATCAACTGGCCGACAAAATACACAAACATTTACCAGTTAAGGTGAGTAAATCTTTGACAGATAACTATTTTTGGAGAAGAATAAGTTTTACTCTAAATCACTTAATATTACACCTGATTCCTGCTGGCTTGCTCTGCAAAGAGAAAGTATTAGAAATGTTTCATAAATAATATTTATCTGAAACTGAAATATGAAATTCTGTCAAAACACAGAATTCCATGCAAAATTAGTGGTAATTCTTGAAGAGATATTTTCCACTAAGTTCCCTTTTGAAACATTTTCACCCTTTGCCACTGACATATATATTGTTCATAAGTCATAACAGATAGTCCAAATTATATTTGGGCTTTTATATCATTTTCACTCTTAGAAAATCATAAACCATTACTAAATAAAAACTTATTCGGCAGGTGGCAGAGACTGACCAGTTACCCCTAGTGGTATGCTATCAGTGTGTCAGCACACTGATGGCGTGGCACGAGCTGGTGGAGTGCAGCGTGCAAGCCGACAGGGCACTAAAGGCTAAAATAGGCATGAACGCTCGGACTGAAGATGTTAAAAGGGTATGTATTTAGTGCAGTATGTATTATTATTTCTAATGGGGACACCGGATGGATGATCCACCCACTTTACATGCAAGCCATCCATTGGTGCAGTAGGTAGAGATGAATCAACACCCACATTTCACCAACTATTATATTCAATCCTACATAACACCCCTATTAGATAGCATAACTACGATAGCCAATTGCCATATTCTGAGCACTATTGTAAATCAAGCCATCTGAGGCTGAGTCTGGGCTGTATATATCCGTTGATGTAAACAGTGCCCATGTCCTTAAGTCCCCATTTGTACAAATATCATGATTTTGTGCAAAAAGTTTAAAAAAAAAATAACAGTAATAATCCTAAGCAATTTTGCATTCCATTACATATGCGCCAGGCTCCTAAAATAGCTATAAAATATTTTCGTTGTTTCAGGAGTCTCACACAACAACACAGGCACCCAACATGAAGAATGAAGAGGACTCACAAAGCAAGTAAGTGTCACACTTCATGTGCATCATATCTGTATTTCAAGAAAATAATTTTGCCTCTATGTATATCATAAAACACTGTACATACTGCAATAGTCTTAAGTTGATATTTTATTGTAAAATAAACTATAATTAAAAACTAGGAAATCAAAAAAAACGACTGGGATAAAATGACTTTGAAATTTGTTACTTCCATTTTATTTCAAACAATTTATCAATAGTGCATTTCAAAGGCAAAATTATTTAGTATGTTGTATGTTTATATTCCCACAGATCTACATGTTCCATTTCCAGGTCATTTCACATCATGGTGAAAAATATTCTGACCGGTTATCTCCGTCATTTCAAAGTGGAAGAAAATTCCGATATGGAATTTGTTTGCCAGAAATGTATTGAGAAACCTGCACTGGCTACAGTGGAGAGTTTGGCGGATCATTTAAAATATGACCACAGTTCAGATGGCATAGACGAGGCAGCTATACAAACGTTTATCAAGAACTATGTTACTTTTGAAGAGTCATTAGTTGAAGATTCTGATAGAAGTGACCAAGAAGAAATTTCAGAGAAGATTGAAAAACCTTTACCGAATTTATTTTGCCCGTTTTGTACAAATGTGTTTTCGTCACCAACGAGATTGGTTTGTCATCTCAACAAACATTTCGAAGTGTCGATCGAAAACGGCATTATGTGCTGCGATATCTTGTATGAAGACAAGAAAACTTTCGTCGAACATCTGCAGGAAGCCCACGTTGAAAGAAAGATAGAAAGTTTGGAAAAAATGTGCAAAACTTGTGGATTCACTGCACTCGACGCTAAGAAATTACAAGAGCACATTAATATTTCGCATCAAAAAAGAGAAGTTACCAAAGGAAAGACGCTACAGAGTCCAAGAAACCAGAAATATATACCGGCGGTGTGTCCGGAGTGCAATAAAACGTTTTCTAATAAATACAGCATGTTTATGCACATGAAGACGCATAATGCCGAAATAAATATGTTGCCATGCAATAGGTGTAATAAGTGCTACAAAAATCGAGGAACTTTGCAAAACCATATCAAATTAGTGCACGAAGGGATATTGAATTTTGTGTGTTCGGAGTGCGGTGAGGCTTTCCCTACGAGAACGGCACGCGACGTCCATTGTCGTCTGCACACCGGAGCCAAGCCCTACAAATGTGAACATTGCGGGAAATGTTACCGTGCCAAGAACACTCTCGACTCTCACCTAGAGATACATCTCGATATAAGGAAACACAAATGTGAGATATGTTCCAAAACGTTCAGAAAGAAAACACATCTCAACTACCACATAACGACGCACAGCAAGTAGACGAGAGAGTAAAGAACGTTGTTTGTTGCAGGGACGACTCGTACGCACTGGATGTCGCGGACGAGGCCTCAGACCAGTCGGATGATAAACCACTGTCGACATTAACTACCAAAAAGTCCGATAATCTGTACACGAACTTCTACAGAGCCTTAGTCCAATTTAGAAATCATTTCGTCGACGAACACAAAACTGGGGAATCTTACCCTGATTTTACGGACTCGTCCAGTGCGTCAGAAATCGAAGAAAGTAATCCAGATAATTATGATGACTTGACACAGTGTAACATGAGGAAGGATATAATGGACAAGGAGACGAGACTAGAACTTAGTCAAGTGCAAACTAGAATAAACGGCAAAATGTTTTATACGTGTAGGATCTGTAGCAAGAATCTAAGTTCGTCGCATACTTATCTGTTTCATAAGCGAATACATACCGGTGAGAGACCTTGCGTGTGCCACATATGCGGGAAGCAATTCCGAGCGCCGAACGGACTGCAAAGACATCTGACGGAAACGCACGAACGGTTACGAAGATACACTTGCAGTTTATGTCCCAAAAACTTTGCTAACTCACAGAATTTAAAACATCACTTTAGAATACATACCGGCGAGAGGCCGTTCGTATGTACGCAGTGTGGGAAAACGTTCACTCAGAGCGGATCATTGCACGTCCATTTGAAAACGCACACCGAGCAGTTCCCGTACCATTGCGCCGAATGCGGGGCCAAATTCCGCCTACGGTCCGGTCTAGCGCGACACAGGCTCAAGCACACGGGTGAGCGGCCCCACGTGTGCGCGCACTGCGGGAAAGGGTTCCGACAGAGACACGAACTGAACTCCCACACCCTGTCTCACTCCGATTCAAAACCGTTCGCCTGTGCTATCTGCGGAACCGCTTTTCGTCAGAGACGAGCCCTTCGGCACCACACGAAAAGGATCCACGAGAGGGAAGCGAGGGAGACCCCTCACACAATAATCTACAATCACGTCGGACACTACTGAAGCGCCAAACGGGCCCGATTCACACTGGACTCGCAAAATCGAGGCACAAAATATTATTTCCTGACCCGATCCTCTCCCTTCCAGGGCGCACGGGGCGGTAAAAATCGAAAGAGACGAGCCCGATAGTGCCGAAAGGGGAGATCCGCCGCCGATAACGAGCGTGGCCCCCGACGGGCGGAGGACCGCGTGGTGCGACAAGTGCAACAAGAGCGTGGCGGCCGTCTCCTGGCGCCGGCACCTGCGCCTGCACAACGGCGAGAAGCGCTACAGCTGCCACGCGTGCGGCCGCGCCTTCGCCGACAGCGGGAACCTGGCGCGCCACGTGCGGACGCTGCACGCGCGGCAGCGACCGTTCCCCTGCTCGATCTGCTCGAAGACGTTCTCGAGGAAGGCGCACCGCGACGACCACGAGAGGTCGCACTCGGAGCGCAGGGAGTTCGTGTGCGACGTGTGCGGGAAGGCGTCCAAGTCGGGCGCGGCGCTGCGCATGCACGCGCGCACGCACTCCGCCCGCGCGCTGCCGTGCGCGCAGTGCGGCGCCGCCTTCCGCCGCGCCGCCGAGCTGCGCGCGCACCGCGCCGTGCACTCGGGTGAGCGCGCGCACGCCTGCCCCTGCGGCCGCGCCTTCCGCCTGCGCGCACAACTCAACGCGCACGCGCGCACACACGCCGCGCACAGCTAGCACGGCTGAGCGCGCTAACGGATACCTACAGGGAGAATTTCGTTACTATAAGTGCGACCACGAAGAATTTGCTGCGTGATCGCGAGAAACAATAAATAGATCTGTGATAATATATATAGTGATATTCGAATTACGTGTGAGAAGGAACTCTATCCCTCCTTCTCACTCTGAATGTGGACGCTTTAACGCGTCACGGTAAACCCTCCGATCGTGTCTACAGTAAAATGTAAATAAATGAGCTGGATGACATTTGGTGTTTTTCTCGCAACTTAGCTCCTTCCTACCCCGAATTTATAACAATATGTGAGACGTTGTTTAATTAAAAAACAAAATTCAACAACGTATCAGAATGGACGCCCGTCCGGCAATGATCAGGTGCCTTGTCCCTTAGTGCATTGGTGCGACCCCTAACGCCCGTCTACTACAACACTCGTTACACCAAAATTTAAATCCATTATTGACGAATGAAATATGATAGTCCTAGAGACAATCGACGACAAAAGATGCTGAACACTAACATAATTACTAACCATGCATGCTGGGAAAGTGAAGCTCTACCTCATACTCGAAATGCCGGAGCCTGAGATTCCTTACAGCTTCCAGAATTTTCACGTCCAGATTATGAAAAATTTCGAGAATTTGAATATAGATGTACACCACTGGATTTCAGCAAACTCGTAAAAACACTTGGCCAATAAATGGCGGTAAACGAAGCCCTCTGTTGCAGGTCGAACGACGTAACTAACACTGCACAGTCGACGGAGTCCCAGCCGATTCGTGTCCCCCCTAAGTACACTCCTCCACGCCAGCTGTGCGAATTCTGCAATACGAGCCACCCTGAGGAGACATTCGCTAAACATCTACTTACAGAACATTATCACTTACTCTTCCATTGTTTTCAATGCGATAAATACATCAGCAAAATGCAATACGGGGCACACATGGCGCGACACGCGGAGCAGCGGGCGATGCAAAGACAATTCGATGTGGCAATGAATTGGACAAGTTTTGCTAGACCAAACTATAACATTCTTTTACCAATAACAATTAATCGATATGCATATGCCTCTGCGCAAGTAAGCCATGATCAGAATATAAATAGAACTGTTCTGGCGACATCTAATCAGAGTACGGACACTGACACTACGGCGCCAATAATAAATGAAGAAATCGAAATAGTTGCCGCAGAGACTCCTTGCCAAAATGCTAATGATACGCATCATGATACTCATGAGACGACTACTGCTATAACAAGCAATCAAGATTCTAGTAATGCTACTCCATCAGCAGAATGCGACAACACACAACATGATGTTACTCTTACTACACCTATGACACCTAATGTAAATAGTGTTACCACTGGTTCAGTCATGAGTACTATTGTATTACGTAGTAGTAGGAGTGAAAGAAATACATTCATTTCACTTACTTCGCAAGTAACACGTAATCGAGGTAATAACGTAGAAGCACAAGTAACACGAAATCAAAAGAGTAACGCTGCCCCAATGACAATCAAACCAGACACAACTGTAGGCTGTGGAGGTAGAACCACAAAACATAATCAAGAAAACGAATTTTCCGACCACAGCGATATGGAATATGGTTTCGGTCCTCTTCCTGAGTCAGTATTTGAAGCTATAGAAGACACCCAAGACAGCCAGCAATCAGCTGAAGATTCAAACCAAATAGCAGATGCTGAACATTTTAGCGATGATGGAACCCCAGCAGCCACAGAAACCGGTTGCAAAGAACCTACCAACAAAAAAATTAGAAAATGTCCTATTTGTTCTAAAGTGTACCATGCATCGTCCAGCTATTTCTATCACCTAAAGCACACACACAAGAGAGTTAAGGACCACGAATGTAAAATCTGTGCTAAGAAATTCGCTACAAGAGCGAGTTTGGCCGCTCACACAACGACACACACTGGAGAATGCCAATTTGAGTGTAAAGATTGCAAAAAGCGATTCAGGTCGAATGCCAGCTTGTACATCCACGAGCAAACTCATAACGGCATTAAAAGATATTCATGTCAACAATGCGATACTTCCTTCCGATGGAAAACGCATCTGTTGCGACATATTAAGAGACATGCGGCAGAGAAATCTCATGTCTGTACCACATGCGGTCGTGGATTCAGCATCCGGTGTGATTTGCTGAGACATATGCGGACACACAATGCAGGAGAGTACGCTTGTGAAGAATGCGACGTGAAGTTTGCTCAGATGAGATATTTAAAGGTGCATATCGAAAAGAAACATTCGAAGAATGCTGCCAAGAAGCCAAAGTGAACTGTAGCCACCGTTGCTTTAATTACTGGATCTTATAAACTGGTGAAGAACTGGATGCTTGTCCAAGCAGGAAGATGTTAATAAAAATGCCTTGCCAGGTGCGGGCCATGGCAGGCAAGGTGGTAAAGTAAAGGCTGCGACGTGCTATTAATCCACCAATCCCGATATTGTGAAACAATGATTACTTTGTCAGAATCCTAGCAGAATTATTAGGAGACCAACTAAATAAATACTAAAAACCATGAAGAGCTGATAACAAATGATCACCTATCAATAAATGAGGGCAATGGCAATTATGTGTTTTCTTTTTAGCTAGTAGTGCTCTGTTAGGAAACAGGTTGGGTCTAAATTATAAAACAGTACTATCTGTGGTATTATCCTCCGGGTTCTCGCACATTGGTATGTCAACCTCGTGTCAACTTAACACACCAAAAACTGAACACTCATTGGTTGACTGTTGATCATCGAGCATTTCAACCAATGATCGTTAAGTATTTAATAAATATTAAATTGACATAAATTTATCAAAAATATACCAGCAAACGGACGCTAGGGTGTAAAAATAATGACACAAGTAAAAGTAAAGATAAATAGGTATAGTTTTAATATATAGGTATAGTATCTTACAAAAGTGAAAATTAAAAAGGCGAATTAAAACCTTGTCCTCCAATTCCAAGCTTTATCAGCAACTAAATGTAATGCTATTCAGGAACTAATACTAGTCCGTTAATGATAGTGATAGGTCGCTTGTCGAGATATAAGAAACACTGTTTGAGAGGTTTTCTGCAGTTCTAGGCAAATTTCCCACGGTTTTTCTCCTTCGCATTACATCGGTATGTTTTTGGTAACTATTGTAGTGGTGAACTTAAACCTTGACATCCTCGAATACTTTCGCTTTCAAATTGATATATGCTTTGGGTATGGATGATTCGAGGAGACCTTGGATATCTTTCTTGGAGTGCTTCTTCAATTGTAATGGTGGACTTTCTTACTCCAAAGTCCATATCATGAAAGAGGATTGTAATCCCTCGTTTAAATCAGCTGATTCATTATGTAAAATGCACTACCCAAGTAACCAGGGTCTAAGACAACTCAGGTACTTAGTGTTTTACGATTTTTTATTAGAATACCCTCACATATCAGAAACTAGGACTGACGGTAGACAATACACTTTTGGAACTTTGTTGCAGATCGAACACCGCTACGAACTATGCACAGCAGAGTCACGCGCCCGACCCGGCCCGTGACCCTCGCGCATACACTACCCCACCAGCTAGTATATGCGACTTCTGCCACAGATACGTCTCTCAAGAAACATTATTTAAACATGTAATTGTAGAACATCCAGATATGATCCTCTTCTGTAACGAATGCCAACAATATATCTTTAAAAAAGATTACGGGACACATGCGCTGCGACACGCAGAGGTGCGCGTACGGCAGAGTCAGATCGATGCTGCGCAGTACTGGAATAACTATGCTAGATCCAACTATTATATGCATTACCGGTAGCATATAAAGGATATGATAGCTACTTTATCGCAAATAAGCCAATATCAGAATATGAATCAAACTATACGAGTAGCATCTAATACTGACACCACTGCAACGGTAACAGGTAATATACATATTAAGAGAGAACCGTCAGAGTCACCGCCTCAAAATACCTCCTCCAACAGCTCAGAGACGGTGAAAAGAAATCAAAATTCAAATGAGTCCACTGCATCCGTCAAACGCAAAAGAAACACAAATGAAACCTCTACTGTACCTACGAGTACGTTAATACAGAAGCGTGAAAAACCCGAAGGCTAAAAGCCTATTTTAGAATTTGTGAAACATAACCAAGGAACTTTCTGACCACAGCCATACGGCATAAAGGTTCGGTCCTCTTTCTGAAATATATTTATAATCTGTATCAAATAAATTGACTTTATGAAGTAGAACTATAAGTGTTAATGATTATCAATTGTAACCGCTGTACCGCGCCTTAGGTATGTGCGCGGCTGGCGGACGACCACCCTTCGGATTTGGTCAGTGACGCGCTATCTCGCTCTCGGCACATGATCTCCTATCTCTTTCTTTACCTCGTCCCCCGCCACCCCGCGCGTACCTAGGGCGGTCTATAGTGAGCTCATAGACTAAGGCTCTGTACTAACTCATGTTTCTCGTATTTATTGCCTAATAAAAAAAATATTTAATCATTATTCTTGGTGTTTCATTTGATTTATTCTTATTTATGATGCAATTGAAATAAAAAATATATAGGTACTTTATATATTTCCTTTATTTACTGCAGTTATGATACATTAATAAATAAATCTATTTACTTAATAAACTTAACACAGATTCAACAATAAATGACGGCGACATACACATTACATTAACACATCACATATATACAAATAATGTACTTATAGTTACACAGGTAGACCCGAGCTACCCGACAAGTTACGATCGGAGTAAGGGTGTAACCACATTAATCGACGCGGAATCGGCTTAAGCCGAGTGCGTATCACCACACTACTTGGCTTATCGCCGATTAGTTGTTGCGACGGCTGTTGACATGCGATCGGCAGTCAATTTCTCCGAACGGCCGTCACGACGGCTGTTCACTTACGTTCGGCAGTCGACTCCTCCGAATGGCTGTCACGGCCTCTGTTCAATTACGTTCGGCAGTCGACACCTCCAAGGCACGCGAGCGGCTTCATTCGACTGCTACCCAACGCCGATCGGCCGTCTTCGGCGTCATTCGGCTACCGTCGTAGATGAAGGCATGCAAACGGTTGATTCAACTGCCGTTCGACCGTCTCCAGCGCTGTTCGGCAGCAGTCGGAAACGTTCCGCTGGATTCAGCGCCGTACGGATGCGATCAGCTAATCGACAAACGGTTCGATTCGCCGTCGGCCGATGCCGCGTCGCGTCGGCCGAGCCGAGCCGATGCGAAAGCTATTAGTAACACTCTTATTCCGTCGGCATAAAGACTTTTTTAACCGGCTTCAGCCGATTCCGCGTCGATTAATGTAGTTACACCCTAACGCGAAGTGAGAACCGCTGTCTTTAATTATAATATGCTAGCAAATAGTACAATTTAATAAAACATTATCTGGGTAGTACATTCTCTTTTTATATATCAATAGTAACATGTATTTAATTAGCTCAATTATCTAATTTATTGGACGCGCGAACTGAGCTTCAAACCTGAGATGAGTTAGCCCCGCGTGGCATAATTTCTATGCCATTCGGGGCTAACTATGCATCAATATAAGTATAGTATTTATACAATATAATCTACATATAGAGTGCAAAAAACGCTTACGGCCACTAGGATCCCATAAAACGCTCATAATTGAAATCACACAATTTGAAAATAAACATTGTTCAAAGTAATCTAGATACCTAAGGATACTTTATTCTCACAAGAGCTTGAGTTACGTTCCGCGTGTGCACGCACGCATGCAGA
This sequence comes from Pelosia muscerda, assembly GCA_963691645.1. Classification (NCBI taxonomy): domain Eukaryota; kingdom Metazoa; phylum Arthropoda; class Insecta; order Lepidoptera; family Erebidae; genus Pelosia; species Pelosia muscerda. Next base: position 15,602,587 of record OY829116.1, on the reverse strand, counting down.
CGCCAGACTTGTGTCGTGCAAATTATACTAATTTCGTGCAGATAATTGCAAAAACATCGATAGGAATTGCACAAAGTGCGGACGTTATATCACTAAATATTCAAACCATTGCATTTGTTCACTTTATTTTACTGCTTAGGGGAAAATTCTACGCAGATTTATAGCTAAGAGTAGCAAGTTCTAGAGTTTTGTGCAGATAAATGTTATGTTCATATGTCATGAGAAGCACTCGTCTTATAGTTAAATAAAAATTAATAGCAAAATATGTTGCTAAGTTCAAAACACGAAGATTTTTTTTATACCACTTAGGTGGCAGACAAGCACACGGCCCACCTGATGGGAAGCGGTCACGTTTGCAACACCAGAGGCGTCACACTCGTGCTGCCTACCCTGTAGAAACCTAATGCCCTTCTTGAAGAACCCCATACTGTAGTCGCTTGGGAAAACCACGGCAGGGAGCTCATTCCACAGCTTGAGCTATTTTTTAAATTTATTCCTTTTTTTAAATGGAATCTGATGTATCATGAAATAAATAACATGAATATCACAAATAAACTACAATTACTATCACATATGTAATCATTCCTAACGTATTAGATTTAATTCGATTATACACCGCCACCATTTTCTTACCATATGGCATCCATCTGGGGCTACTGAAGTGTTTATATCGGGTAATACATAATAATCACTGTCAACTATAATCGCTTGAAGTAACTAATTTACATAACAATAGTATATTAGAATACACTGTATGTGTACAAATGTATTGAAGAAGTGAAGCGACTGCCATCGGACCTACTGACTACGCTTAAAGTGCTCTTCGAGGCACGACCAGACCACTGCAAATAGCCATATTCATGCATACAAATATTTGCACTGAGCGGGGGTCGAACCCGCGCCTCCTGTGTAGCAGACGCGTTCACTACGGCCACGCCACACATGCTGTCACATACAGGTAGGCTATGCGTTTATAACTGTCATAATGTCATTTTGATTCACGTTGCTAACTTCAGTTTTAATAATTATTTTAGAGAAAACTATTATTATAATTACTAAAACAACATGGTAGGTATGTGCTAAATGAAAATAACATTGTCATTCGTTACCATACGCGTTAGAATCTATCACTCCGAGGATACAAGAACTCCTGTCCTAGCAAGTGAGTCGATAAAGAGAAAGAGATTTCGTTTTTATTTATTGTATAAATAATATAAACTAATTTACCCAGTATTGGGATCTACATATAACACAGTAGTTGAAATATAGCACTTGAATTACATTTTTAATTTCTAATCTAATCATTATGGCGATAATTTTCTTTTGTTATATAAGAGCAGTCTTTTACGTATAAATAAAAGACTGTACCATACACGTAAAAGACTCCTGCTAATTAGTATTGTGATAAAATAACAAGTGAATCTATTTATTCCATAATTCCTAAATGCGCCAAAGGGGATACCTCGGAAATTAAGCGAGGACTGGGAGCGTGGTTTGTGCCCGGCAAAACAAACATGATGACGTAAATTGTGAGATGTTAATACAAAGCTCTTAACATAGTAGTGAAATGTGATGACTTATGGTACCGAGACGTAGACCCTCGCTATGTACCTCATATGAAAGCTCGGAATTTCTCTACTAGATCGAATCAGAAACGAGGAGATCCGTAGACGAACGAAAGTGGTCGACATAGGCTATAGGGTTAGCAAGCTGAAGTGGCAGTGGGCGGGGCACGTAGCAAGAAGAACAGATGGCCGTTGGAGCCAAAGGGTTCTTGAATGGAGACCGTGTACCGGTAGACGAAGCGTGGGACGGCCTCCTGCGAGGTGGACGGACGACATAGTCAAAGTCTCGGGTACCTATTGGATGCAGACCGCCTTCAACCGGTCGGATTGGAGGTCGATGGGGGAGGCCTATGTTCAGCAGTGAAGGTTCTATAGCTGAAATGATGATGAGGAAAGTTGTGGGTTAATATTCGCAAAGCCGTGGTAGCAGCTGCGGTAAGAATGTAACATGAGAGTTAACTAATAATTTACTTTTTTTTTCATTTTTATAGTATCGTGTTCTTTATAAATGTAGATCATATAGTCTACAAACATAATTAAGAGAACCTAGATTTATATTAGGTATATGAAATTTGACAAATATAAAGATTACAAATCAATAAAATTTCTGAGTTAAGTCGACACTAATAGCCAACGAAACAAAAAAACTTATAAGTTTTAAACAATTACAAGAAATGTAATGAGTTTTTACAGTAATTAGTATGCTAACTATATACCGGGTAAAATGGGGTGAACGAGCTAAATCCTGTAGTAATTTTTTTCAAGCGAAAATTTGGACTAGTTCATTGTAATACCAGAATCATCAAATATCTGGTAATAAGCTTGATTAAATTTTGTGGAAGTAATTAGTAAAATATTCCATTGACCATTTTATTTCTATTCACCCCGTTTTACGGTATGTATATCAGCAATGCTCCGAGGTGTCTTGAACCCGCGACCAGTCATTACAGAGGGAATGCTCTGACCACTGAGCTACCATCTCTCCAACATGATTATTCAAGAGAATTACGAATGTCTGCGACGTGACTCCGTAACGTAGTGGTCAGAGCGGTCTCCCAGTAAAGTTGCGTCCACATTTGTGACATGAACAGCGGACCAGACAGCGTGACATCAAGACAAAACATTGAGTGTGGACGTAACAACTTGTGGCACATTGGTACATTAGAGTGTGCTGACACGGCCACCAGTCGATCAATGGATTCATATAAACTCAGCTATCACGCAGCTGAATACGCGACGGATATGCACTTCAGACACGGTCACGGTAAAATGTTACGTAAATGTAGACGCGGCATAAGAAACTGCCCGCGTGTACAAGTCCCGTCAGAACATTCACTTTTTCCGATCTAAATTAATAAGAAAACATCCGTCTATCATATTTCGACAACCTAGGCAAGTTAACCGAAACAATTAAACTTAAAACATCGTACAACTAAAAATTGTGATGGCATTGAAATTTGAACTCACTGTACGTATACTTTAAACTGAATTTTAAATACCGACAGCTTTGTTCCTCGCACGTTCATGAAGACCAGTATATCCCCCCTCGGTGGACCCCTAGTGCGCTACCACGTCTATGGGTGGCGTGGACCTGCCCGGGTGGTCCTGCGCGGTCGGCGAGCCGCTCTCGTTGACGAGACGCTGTCGCTCGCGGAACATGGACACCTGGATGTTCTCGAGCTGGTGGTAGCGGCACACCTTCAGCGTCGAGAAGACCGTGAGACCCACCCACGTCGCGAACGCGGCCCACGCTCCGAACTGGAGGTACAAATTTAGTTATTTATTTATTTACTTAAAACCACTATCCTTACAGGTAAACCTAATGCGACAGTGCATACAAATGAAATCTTAATCTTACAAATAAGTCTTACAAACGAGGTGTATTAATCTATTTCCTAAACAATCTACGTATAATCTATCTACTTACTAACTACACAATATATGACTCTTGTGAGTTCGTTCAATGAGCACGAGAAAATATAATATTATCCACTGTTTAGTGCTGTTAGGTAGGAAATAAGTATACATATTGACATTTTTTTTGTTTTATATATGACACGTCAATTTGACTTCACCTCGCCTGATGTTAAGCTGAAGGCGAAGTCCCATGAAAGAGAGTCACCTTTGCGAACACGTTCAGTGCTACAATGGTGGCGCTCAGCTTGACGGCCTCATCAGATGCTTTTTCACGCCCCGCTTAAAGGACCTGGGACTGTAGGAAGAAGGAAACACGTGCGCCGGCAAGGAATTTACATGTGAAAGTGTATTCACCTTGAGTAATATAGATTATATTGACACTGCACGATAACCAACATCCACGCGGACGGGGCCGCGGGCATCAGCTAGTACACATACGTACATAAACTCACGCCTTTATCCCCGAAGTAGGTAGAGATGCTAGCACCCACATTTCGCCAGTTTATGTTTAGGTCCCAATATAATAGGTGGCGAGCCTATTGCCATTATACAGCACTTATAAACCTGCGATAAATACACACATAACTTCGAAAAGCATCGAAAAATCATTGGTGTGTGCCATGGTAAAACCTGAGATCGAACCCGAGACCTCGTCCACTAGGCTACCGCGGCTACTAATCATCTAGTATCTATATATATAGTAGTAGTAGTAATAATCAGCTAGTAATATATATAATATATTAAAAATAATAAGCGCGAATATGCATAGCCTTCCTTCCTGTGCCGCTGACATCAACAGCGATAAGAGCCCACTATTGCTATTAGTTTAATAAAGTTATTGCACATCTAATTAAAAAATATTGTGGATTTTTTTTATACCACTAAGGTGGCAGACAAGTTCGCGGCTCATCTGATGGAAAGTGGTTACCGTGGCCTATGAAAGTTTGCTACACTAGGGGCTTCACATTCGTGCCGACCATATAGAGAAGAGGAGGAAAGGGGAGGGGAGAAGGTTAAGAGAATCTCTGTGCTGTCAGTGCAGAAGACAAAGAAGGGTTTCTTGGTCTTCCCACTGACAACACAAAACCTCTCCAGTGAGGTCAACCACCAACAACCAATTTGATAATAACGAATAGTACCTAATGGCGGCCACTATTCTATAGACTGCACCACAGCTTACCTCCAGGCGAGATGAATTTGACGACCTAAATGGAATAATAGGAAAATGTAATTTATTTACCTGTGCAGTGCCAATTTCGATGTAGAATCCTGAGGTTTCTATCCCATCCTCAGTGTCTATGGCTTGACCGGCCGCGGCCTCGCAACTGAAATGAAAATGATTCGTATACTTTACTTTTTCATTATAAAACGAACCTTTGTCTGTAACTCTGTACAGAATTCTTAACGAAGGTTTGAAATCTATAAACGATTAAAATGATTACTGTATTAGTACTTCCTATGAGAGTGAAATGGTCACTACATATTCAAACCCTTGCCGTAAGGTAAATAAGAAAGAAGAAAAAAATAGTTCGTCGCGAGCTAAAGAACCGGCATCTATATTAACATTATAAATCTGAAGAGTTTGTTCGGTTGAACGCGTCAATCTCAGTAACTACTAGTTCAAATTGAAAAAAATATTTTGATGAATAGTTCGTTTAATAAGGAAGGCTATAATATCACGTTCCTATCTAAAGAAGGAAGGCTGTAATCATAAATGATAACGAATCCTACAGATTGCCATACCTTATTTAAAAATTCATAAATTGCTGGTATATTTGTGTGTACTGTGCCCGGAGCACCAAAACCTATCAAATATATGATGTAAAAGTATCAAGAGAGCGGAGCATTACGAACGGCAACCTGCTTACTGCGAACTTGTGTGTGTGTGAAGCTCCGCTCCCTCGATACCTTGACATTACGGATTCGACAATCATTCATGCTGTGGACACAGTACACCAAGCCAACATCACCAGCAAGTCGGTGTACCTGCTGACTGACGGAGGAGACTCTGACGGAGGCTTCCAAGCAAGCCGTTTTAAAGACAATGAGTTATACTCAGCTTGTTAACACGGCTAGTGCAACTTTTTTTTATCCGTGCGAAAAATCCCCACGGATTCCCCCCACCGGAGCCGGTTGGGTAGGTTATGTCGGACTCGAACCGACTAAAACGCACGCCGTCTTTGGTTGCCGAAGGTGAGGTAGTAGCCAACATACCTCTAGTGCAACCTGGCCGAAACGTAAAGCAAATCATAAGGTAAACTATTGTATTCACAATATGAATTCGTAATATTATATATTCACAATATGCCTACCCTGCTATGTTATGAATATGTTATGGAGATGTTAAGGAAATGTCGTACCTGGTTAACCTACTCGTGATGATCTCGCACCAGCTCATAAAGCCGAGCGTCATAATAACCGCTGCGCACACGCCGAGTCCACACATCAGCGCCGAGCCCACGGCTTCCAGGAACGCGGACAGGAAGGAACTGTCCAAGCCCTTGTACATGAACATGGACAGCCTACGAACAATAAATGTAGATATAGTTACCGGTATACATCTAGACACTAATACGCTTAAAGGTACGTCCAGATTCGTGACATGAACTGCGGACCGGACAGCGTAACATCAAGACAAAATATTGAGTGTGGACTTCACATCATTCGTTCAATTCATTCATACATTCAATCATTGCTTTGATTGTTCGTACCTATTTATACACTACCTTTAATGCCATATTAGCTCAAATCATACATACTACTAAACGAAAACACACTACTCTTTTTAAGGTAGTAGTAACTATGTTTGCACCATCTTTTTAATCGTACAAAATAGCGCCTATTTTGCTATATATAGAAAGAATTTATGGCGTTACATACTTTGAATTGAACAAGCTTGAATATTTACGAAAAAGTTTAGACGTATTCTTATCATATCATTGACTAGCTGACCCGCGCAACTTCGTCTGCGTCACCCCGTTTTTGCAACATTTTTCATTCCTGCTCTGCACCTGTTGGTCGTAGCATGATGTTATATACATATAAACCTTCCTCTTTAACCATTCTATCTATAAAAACAATCCGCATCAAAATTCGTTGCGTAGTTTTAAAGATTTAAGCATACAAAGGGACATAGGGACAGAGAACGCGACTTTATTTTATACTATGTAGTGATATTGTCGAATTTATCCTTCGTTGCGTAAATACGCCAACACTTATTGTTTGTTCCATGAATAAGACCCTCTGCAGTTTGGTTGTAAAATGAGACTGACCTGTATATCTGTATGCTACAGACAATGAACATGATCACTCCGATGACGATGACGTAGTCGCAGTAGGCGCGCGTGGCCCACGCCACGGCCAGCTGACCGGACGCCTGCCACTCGCCCGTCGAGAACAACAAGCATTTACCTCTGCAACGCAGTCAAAAATTTACTAAGTATAGTCCATTGGTTTAGGTACTTAAAAAAACGTATGGTATGTCTTTTTAAATAAGTTTTGTTCAAAAACTCAGTATAAAAATACTATTCTGCTTAGAAACATATTATAAAGACCAAATATTGGTATCAAAAATCACCAGTTAGTTAGTTAGTGTGCTTAGTTTGAACGCGCGGTTTTTTTATTATTAAGGATTCGCAGGTTCGATTCTCACTCAGTGCAAATATTTGTGTGCATTCATATGAATATTTGCTTTGGCCTGAGTGTTTCTACTTATAACATCTATGTACAAAAAAAGTATCGGTTTGTTTATCTGCATTTTATAACCCATAACATAAGCTAGTTAAGTTATATGATAAGTATATGGGTCAAAAAATAATAAAATTAAATTAAAAGGCTGACTACTGCAGTACTGAACTAGTCTGAACTGTTTTTGTTTTACTGAACTGAACTGTTTTACAGATAAAATATAAACGGGAAAATGATGGGTAAACATTGTTAACAAGTAGGTATTCCAAATGTTCTTAATTTTCCTGATAATGTTCAATAAGGTCATAATAGATGCAATTTTTGTATTTAATATTTTACGAATACAAATTTACAGCGCACAGTATAACATGACTGTACTGTAGTTTTGTTTAGATCGGAAAAAGTGAATGCCCGAAGGTGCTCGAAACTTGAAACAGTTAGAATTCACTTAAAAAAATTACCATGTCATCTATATATTTTTATATATGATTATATATGAATGTGGGTGTTAATTCACCTCTGCGTACCCTAGAGGGATACATGTATGTATGTTTATGTACAAGTACCTCCAAGCTGATGAGTTCACTTCTAGTCATAAAATACAATAGTTTCTTTATTTATGTATTTTATCTCTCACATATTTTAGCCCAAGTGCTTAAAGTAGTGATGAAGGATGAAGGATATCACTCAAATCCATACACAAATTTTAAAGGTAAAATTAACCAGCTTCCTTATACATAAACTGGAAATATTACACTACACTTTTTAGCTAGTTGTGAAAATAATAACAAGAGGTGAAAGAGAAACTATCACACAGAGATTACTTATTATATTGTAAGACTCATTCAGGGCTTAAGAATATGCCAATCAATGTGTCTATCGCAATCCACTGCTGAACACAGGACTCTTCCAATCCTCCATGCAATATCGACAAACTTAATTTAAATTAGTTTTATATTATGTTATGTATCCTCATAGGTGAGTAGCTTATGAAATTATAGATAACAAAACAGCTTAAAGAACGCAGTTTTATAAATAGCATGTTTTTGTGACCTCTAAGTTGATTTGTTTTGTACCAAGCAGCCTATTAAGATAATTAAGAAAGTTCAGTATCTATGTACATGATTCTGAAAGTAGGAGTCCCAGGTTCAGTATTGGATTTTAGGCAAGCAGTAATAGTATTGTAGTAAGTCTTACTTGAACTCATGCAAGTGCATACTCATCGGCACAATGAGACAAAGCGACACTATCAGCCCAATGACATGGCCCGCTATTTGACTCAATAACAACACGTTCGTGAGAGCCATGGCGCAAAACTTAACTTTACGCGATAGGGGAATTCACTGCTGTAATTCTACGATACTGATCGAGGAAAACAAAACAGTCATTTAACAATAACACCCGAGGAATAAATACAAAATACAAATACGTCAAATATTTTGTTGACGAAAATGACAAAATTGACACTAATGACAACTGAAATGAGTGAAATGACTGGATAGGTGCACGGAGCACGATATAGAGTAATAGTGAATCGTTAGTATACGACGTCGTGCAATCGTAGACTGAGGATCACCCATACAATCCATTCGAACTCAACGCGTGCATTGAACTCACACTAACGCAAATACTAAATCTGTTTTTTTCTAATCAGTGTCTGCGACTGACAACTGTATTCGTGTTTTGGCATCAAATAATTTACTAAAATAAGTTCCAACAGTATCAATATATTTATATATAAATTTATAAACAAAAGTATTCATGTAGTTTGTAAAGTTTTTAGCAGGTTTGAAATAATGATAAATAATTTGTTATATTATAATGTAAAAACGGGAACATGACGTGGATACCTATACGTGGATAGCTCTAAGCGTTTTCTCTTCTCCTCAAACCACAGGGCGGCCCTAACGCACTATTATAAGGAAGAACAGCGTGCCAAGGTCACCAAAATCTATGAATGCTTTGCGCCCCGTCATTCATAATTTTTTCTAGTTTTTTACTATAACTAGCATACTAGTGACGTACTTCAAGAAAAAGATTTATCGACGAACGATGAGCCGATGACTGCTTATTTAAAATTTTATATCCATAATGATTATGAAGAATTGTTAAAGTGAATTTTCTTAACACAAATATGTAGTTTTGAAGATATTTGATTTCGAAAATTGAAACGAGCAGCTAGAAAACGGTTTTTGTGTGAGTGACGGCATGATTTCTTAGTAAGTAGTGCAAATGCATGAAGTGCAAGACAATATTGCATTTATCTCGGTCCCAGTTGTGTTTTGTTGTGTTTACGTGTATGATTCATTAAAAAATAAAAGTCATTTGGAATAGTAAGAAATCTATAAATTATAATAGAAATAAGAATTATAATATTATCTCATAAGTGTAGCATGTTACCGGTCTTGTTAAGTTAATACACGTTAAAAGATAAGTAAACACAATCGTATTAGTATACGTAAATCGACCACTTCTGCGATAGTAGAAGGCACAGCACTAACGTAGTAAAACGTCCATTCATAAAAATGGAACGTAGGTAGGACACAGCGTTTTGTAGGTAGGGCCCATCCCCCCCCTTATACATCAATGCCTCAAACCTACCCTAAACATTTCAAGAGATTGTCATTGATAAACGTCAAATTAAGACAGATCATCGGATGTTGGTGATGTGTTTCAGGCAGTAGAATCTGAACAAAATTGTTTTAATTGAACAATTTACTATGTCATTGCCCTCTATATAGCTAAATAATAACCAAATACAATGAATTTCAACGCTTCTAGAAACGGTAAGTTACTTTATTATATCAAAATCATTTCCATGCACTGCCGCCGATTATGATTCAATATCTTATTAGATCCTGAAAATCTAAACTAATTGGAAACTTATACGATAGTGTTTCTTTGATATCGTTTGTGACAATTGTCAGAAACGATATTAAAGTCGTTTCCGATGCCGGCCTGTTCCAAGTAAGATGTTGTTTGTGGAATGTTAAAGTTCTCAGTAATTCAGTCTGTAAACATTTCATAACATCTTTAACGACTACGGCTAATTATTAAGAACACAGCTGTTATTCTAATGTATCAATATCATTTATAGCAATCATATAAGTCATGAGTACACTAGAAATAAAAATGTTTATATAGCTACACATCACATTAATGTTTTCTAGTGGGGCAAGGCGGAGGTATACGCAAGGCGAAGCGAGTGAGTGATGTCTCAGCAATGGGGGCGCCATCCCCTGCACCCTCCTACAGTCCGGCACCGGCATACAGTCCTGGCTATCCTCCACAGGGACCCCCACCAGCCTATCAGGAAGGAATACAGTTTGATAACTCTCAAGATTTTGGAGCACCCCCACCACAAGCAAGTATGTGATGTAATGTAATGGCTATTATAAATAGAAACAGACGAAAGATTAGTTTTTTGTAAAGAATAGGCTCCGAAACTACTGAACCAATTTCAATAACTTTTTCATTTATAAACAACAAAATTTCTAGGAGTAGAATAGTCTATATATTATCATGTATTATCATTCAAGGGAACAGAGTAATAATCATAAATCTCAATAGATTCGGAAGATTTCTATACATTGGTGCTAATATCGCTGACCATTTCCATTGTCATGACAGTAAGGAGAAGTAGGATAGAGAGGCAAGTATGGAATAGAGTCATACAATGGGATAGTCCACATCCATGCAGGACGAGCCACCGAAAATAGTGTGTACAGCTAAAATTCTATTTATTAGAATTAAAAGCTGGTAGCAAACGCTGAGTTTTAATGAATTATTTGATGATTAATAATTGGCTCAAATATATCGTGCCTCACAAAATATTTTGTTAATATTTCAGATTATGGCTACATGGGAAGCTTCCCACAGTCTCCAATGAACCCAGCTCAGTTGGGGTCCATGTTACAACAGCCTATTGTACAGGTAATTAGATGTCACACAAATATATGTATAGCTTGGTGGTTGAGGAGAGGTTGTATGAAAGGTCCTGGGTTCGAATCCTAACCATTCCACTACTATCATGAACCCACTCCTAGCACAAACTCTTGAGCTTAGCTAGAGGGATTACGTACCAAAACTAAGGCTTCAAAGGTCAGTTATTCGTTTGTGGGCAAAAATATATATTATGAATCTCCTCAAGATTTGACTGACCTGCCACTTTAAAATAGAAGTGAAAAGATGTTTAATGAAAATAAGTTCTTATAAAGTATTATTATTATTATTATTTATTAGCAGGCAGGCAGTTGAGACAACTGTTAGTAAGCAACGGCAGTAGACAAATATCTTGATGATATAAATGCATAGTCATACTTATCTCTTGCTCTTGCACCTATTTATTATAAATACCTAAACAAAACTATATATTAAAAAGAAAATAAAGGATAACGATATAATCTATCTGAGCTTGCTGAAGATAAAGAACATACTACCAGCTACCTTTAATCACCTTGTACTTGAGATGATGTGGACCTTGTACTCCTTCCTTCCAGGACATGGCTCTGCAGTACGGCAACCAGCTGGCGGCCCAGGGGCGCGACGTGGTGAAGCGCGAGATCAACAAGTACGTGCCGGTGTCGCGCCTGCGCTACTACTTCGCCGTGGACACAAGATACGTGCTGCGGAAGCTGTTCCTCATCTGGTTTCCTTACACGCACAAGGTGAGTATACTATTATTATTATAGTCGAGAGAGCAACAAATTACTCGGCAGTTCTCCAGTACATTTGTTTACAGTGAACTCCAAAAGTTCCTGGACAATTTGAAATAAAAATTGTGTATGAAATGATGCCACTACATAATTACTGGTCTTAGAAGCTATAATATTTAGTATTAATAATGTATATATAAATAAGTAATAGATCTACTTCTTCTTCTGTCGAATCGACTGCATTTTTGAGTTGCCATCGTGGTGTAGTAATTTGTTTCACGACAGCGTCGCTAGATAGGTTTCACTCTACCGGAAGACTACATCCTCTCTATAGATCTACTTACTAATGTAATTAAGTTTAGGATGCTACTTGCATGAGTTTACTTATTTTATTATAAAGAAACCATTACACATTTTAGTGTTTTGTAAATGTGATGCCTTCGCATTTAGTAAAATTTAGCATTGACGTGCATCGCGCTGGAATACATTCGACAATGTGTGAATAGATGTGGAATACTTTTGTAATACTGTGCTTCGCGGTGGAAAACATTCGAAATTATGGGTATCGATGTGGCACGCTTTCGCACTACCGTGAGTCGCGTTTCGGTACTTTGGGGCTACAGTTTATCGCTATTTTGAACTTCGAAATTCAGTATGACAGTCGGTACAGACGGTATTGTACGTAACCTATATGTAACCTCTTGTATATGTCCATAGGACTGGATGGTGAAATACGACCAGGACTCGCCGGTGCAGCCGCGCTACGACCTCAACGCGCCCGACCTGTACATCCCGTCCATGGGCTACGTCACCTACGTGCTGCTGGCCGGCTTCATGCTGGGTGAGTGCAGGACTGGGTGGTGCAGACGACCAGACCTCTGGGGGTGACGGGTGGAGCCGCCGGTCACCCTAGCAGAAGCAGGCCACGGCGATGGCACATAATGCCACCCACCACCCACCACCCAGGGGCTAGATGGGGACAGCATGGTACCCACATTTCGGGAAGAGGGTCATCTCAACAGAGATGTCCCCGGGTCTGCCGGGGTGCGAGAGATATGTCTTGTATCTCACCTCCATGGACGGCGTGCGTTTTGGTCGGTTCGAGTCCGACATAATCACCTCCATCGATTTTGGTGAAGGTGGTATCCGTGGGGATAGTGCGCACGATAAAAAAAATTAAAAAAAAGATGACCAGAACTGGCCTGTGGCAACTTCTGATCATGGCTTACAAAATGAAAAAACCATTTATTCTTTATTGACCACTGAAAAGCACTTACAAAACGTCAATATCAATAAAATTTTATAAATTTGCGAGCAAGAGCACCACTGGTTCGAAACGCGGCCCGGTGAAAGGATTATTTAGGCAACTTAGATTACTTCCTACTCAAGCAAATTTATGTATCTAGACTAAGTAAATGTTTGTAAATAGACCAAAAAAAAAAGAAAAGCCCACTGAGTTTCTTGCCGGAGCCTTCTCAGGCCGGGGCCACATTTCGATCCCATGGTACATTTACTAACTAGCCTATAATATATATTTAATTTTGACGTTTTGTAAGTTCCCTTTATACGATATAAATGATTTTTTAATTTAGAATTTAGAATTTCACTTGCAGTTAATATACTTTATGAAGTAAACTGTCATACACAGGTCTCCAACACCGCTTCTCCCCTGAACAAATTGGAATGCAAGCATCCTCAGCGCTGGCTTACATTCTATTTGAGATGATCATGTACCTGGTGACCCTCTACGTCACCAACACGAACACCAACCTGAAGACCCTGGACCTGCTGGCGTACTCCGGCTACAAGTACCTCACCATGATAGGGAGTCTGCTCGCCGGCCTGGTGCTGGGGAAGACGGGGTACTACTGCAGCTTGGTGTACAGTAGCATTGCGCTGAGCTACTTCTTGGTAAGTGTTGTTCATATGCAAGTTATGTGGAGAGTGTGGATGGCACCGTCGGAAGGGAAAGACCTAGACGCACATACCTGGAATTCCTTGCCGGCGCACGAGTTTCCTTCTTCCTTCCTACAGTCCCGGGTCCTTTAAGCGGGGCGTGTAAAAGCATCTGATGAGGCCGTCAAGCTGAGCGCCACCATTGTAGCACTGAACGTGTTTGACAGAGTGTGTGTATGTATTTATGGAATTTTACCCTTCCAGGTAAAAAGCCTCCGCCTCCAGCTACTGTCCGGGTCGCAGGCCCCCGAGCAGCCCCCGTACGGGGGCTACGCGCAGGGCTACGCGCAGAATCCATACGCGGCGGGGGGCCCGGGGGGCGCGGGGGGCACCAAGCGGCGCGTGTACTTCCTGCTGTTCGTGGCGGTGACGCAGCCGCTGCTGTCGTGGTGGCTCACCTACCACCTGGTGCCGGCCCCCGCGCTCGGGCCCCCGCCCCCCGCCGTCCTGGACCCCCTGGCCCCCGCGCGATAGCACCCTCCGTCGGTACTCGCGGGACATAAAAGCAATAGGAAGTGCCCTTCATGTTATAGTGATAATTCCAGGACTTTCTAACCCAAAGTGATAGCTTAACTATACTCTATTTTGTTTAGGTACTTAAATAAACTTAAACAATTTTGGTGCTTTTTTTTTATAAATGTCAGTTTGAAAATAGTTTTTTATGAAACGCATTTTAAAGACTAAAAACCGGTATCGAAATACTAATTAGTCAGTTATTTAGCCCAGTTTATTTCTTTAACATAACTGTGTTTCTATGAAAATTTGCCACAAGATTGTTTACCTTTATTTAAGTACCTAAATAAATGGAGTATAGCTTGTGATATGGGTTCTAGAGTAAAGGTAAACTACTTGATATTTTTTTGTAAATAATATACAGACCAATACTTGTATACTTTCGTACATTTATATATTTACACTGAGGGGAATCGAATGTGCGACTTCTCACTAAGCAGTCTTTAACGCTAGAGTAACGTCGCTGGTTATGACTTTCGACAAATATAAATGTTTTCGACACAAGCTGAGGGACACTTCCTTTTGATTTTATATTCTTTGGTTTCTGTTCTATGTAAATATCATTTCGAATAAATCGTGGTTTTATATGAAATATTATCTTTTATTGGTTGCTAGTTACACATGAAATTAGTTAAATGAATATGGAAGTCTAAATCCTATAGACAAAGTGACATTCTATTAATGGAATCGTGTCGAACAGGGGGGTCAACTCTCTTAGTATCAAATGCCAACACCTGGGCAAAGTTTGTCATACGAAAAAGCGCTATACGCAAGACAAAGACAACGTGTATGTCTATAATCCTCTGATCGTCTTTATCAAGAACCCGTGATAGATGTGACCTTTTTTTTGTATGACTTTTGCGGGAGCGACTACCGCTGACCACCGGAACCAACCAGCAAAATTATTAACTTCTATAATAAAACCAACGGTTTCGTGAAATGACGAAAATGGGAACTAAGTTCGTCACTGTCAAATGTATGTTTAAAAAAAATCCTTTAAATACAATTGTTGCAAATAAAAAACACGTGCTAAATTGTGTTGCACTATTTGCAATTTGATATTATTAAAAGGAAAACTGCGGCCAATTTTAATTTACTTAATAATCCCTGCATCAAGAACCATAGAATAACTTTTCTAATAATTTTAATCCTCTTGTAAACCGAGTCAAAAATTATTTTATATCTCATATATTCATAGTACTTTTCTAATATCATTTATTTTATAATTATAATAGTTATAATTCGTGATACAGTGGAAATGATACTGTTTCGAGATAAGTGCGCATTTTGTACTAATTCAATGCAATATTAAATATTAGTTTTATAACTGCGGTGGTTTTATTTTGATTACATCCTATCTATGAATACGTATATTATAGTCGTGTACGTGATGCGGTAAGTCGTTAATAGCATAGCATACATATGGAACACGAACATATAATTATATTTACCGTGAGGTAATTGCAATAGATACAATTTATACACGCCGTGACGACCCCGACTGGCAAGTTATTGTATAAGATACACGCATCGTTATCCTTGCGTTAATCATAATTCAAAATTAAAAAATCATTCTTCTACCATTAAACGGTACTTAACTTACAAAACGTCAAAATTAAAAGAATATCAAAGGGATAGTTTAGCAAATGGACCATCGGTTTGTAACGCGGCCCCGGCCTGTGAAGACTCCGGCAAGGAAGTTCCGGTCGCCTCCAGAGAGCCTTGAAGTCCAGGGTCCTTATAAATATGATGTAGGTTAGTTTTTTCGGCTCTTGGGAGCGACTGCTGTCTGACCTCCCAATCTGAGTTGTGGCTAGTGGCCAACCACTGATAGAGGTGTTCAGGACCTGACAACTATTGAACTACCGGAATCGACTCATAACATGCCTTTCGAAGCACGAAAGCAGCGTTTAAATGAACAGAAGGCCGTACCTACCCAGAGGCCGGCCGTTTAAACCATATTAGACCACTTCGTTGTAAGGGATTAGATAGTTGCATAACAAAGATAATCTCTATTACTATGGAGTCCACAGAAGAAAAATTATGATCTGGTACTCTCCTATCGCAGTCTACTGTTGGACATAGTTCACTCCTAATATTCGCCATATCTCCCGATCCTTTCCCTTCCACATTCAGTTCATACCAACCGGGGTGTTGAAGAATATGCCAGAAACTACGTCACCCTCCGTAACTGATTGCAGGACGGCCGTGCGTTTTTAGTCTCCCTGAAATATCAGTCTCCGACGGCACCAGGAGTAAGTAGACGCACGATTATTCGAATCGGAGTCGTGTCGTCCGTTATAATCCTCCTAATTCAGTTGAAAGTGATAGGAGGTACTTATATAGTAACAATGAATTAGTTCAGCAATAGTTAAGTAGACACGCTTGATACGGTCACGGGGTCACCAGAACGGGGTCGAGCACATCGTTCGAACAATCGCGATCATACGTACTGGTTTTAGGTTAGGTTTATGCGTGTATATTTAAGTTTAGGGGAATATAAGTAGGCATATACCTACAGTAAACCGGGGTGAATAGGAATGCAGGGGTGAATAGGGATAAAATGGTTAATGGAATATTTTTCCCATCAGCCTACTAGATGTTGATTTTCAGCGACCGTAAAGCGACTGTCATACTTAATATTTTTTGGCGATATTGAAGTTAGAGTTAGCGGGTTCGATTATCCGCTCAGTGCAAAAAGTTGCATGCATGAATATGGCTGTTTGCACTGATCTAGTCGTGCGTCGGAGAGCACGTTAAGCAGTCGATCCCAGTTGCCATACAAACATCTATGTATAGCAGTCGTTACGGGCAGTTGGAGCCCTCAAAAGTCCAACAGTCTAACTTGGAACTTCGATATCGCTATTAGTCGTTGGACCATTGGTTGTGGAGGTCAGATGGCAGTCGCTTCACGGTAAATATCGAAGTTCAGCCGCATCACAGTTAGACTGAAAAGCCGACACTAACTGATTTGGGAATGATGATGATGATGATGATGATAATGATCGAAGTTAGACTAATTGTCGGACTTGTAACGATTGCCTTAATAGATGTTTATATTGCAAACGGAAAATACATTGATATCTATAAATATTTTGCATTGAACGAGTAAGTACTTATCGTACCCGCACCTCTCTGCATAGCAGTCGAATGCCCTAAGGTTTGGTATATGGAGTCGCTCCCGTAAAAGTCAAATAGCAATCTATAAGGAACTGACTGATACACCTGTGTATTGAGAGCAGATTTGAAGTTTAGGGGGAGCGTGCCCCCGGCCCCAATGTGTAGGTACAAGTGTGCGTCACTTGTACCTACACATTGGGGCCGGGGGCAAGCCAATTTATTTCTATTCCTGGACACATAGTTTGCTCCATTTTAGTTGATAATTCATTTACTTAACACTAATTAGTACTCACCTATTATCTAGACTAAAATGAAAAGATCACGCACAATGAATATTTGTTTATTAATAGCTAAGTCCTCCATTACTTCATGCATAAATATCACGCATTTTTTCCCATTTTGTGCAAATTGCCTAAGCATCTGCATGGAATTAGCTCAGCTTAGGAGCCTGGGTCGGTATACGAACGACGCAATGCAGACCCTACACGTTATACAAGCCTGGAAATGAGCTGTTCACTCAACTTGCTAACTACTCAAGCAAATTTTCTGTATCTAGACTAAGTAAATAGACCAAGGCCGCTGAGTTTCTTGCCGGAGTCTTCTCAGGTTCAGGGCGGGGCCGCGTTTCGAACCGGTGGTCCACTTGCTCACTAATTTATAAAATACTAGCTGTTGCCGGCGGCTCCGCCCGCGTGAAATTCTGATCCCGTTCCCACTGTCGAGCATTTTCGTATTTATTCACCTATTTAAACCTTCTCTGGACTTCTACAAATAATTCAAGATCATAATTAGCCAAATCGGTCCAGACGAATAATAGAGAATCGGTTCTCGAGTTTTAGCGAGACTGACGAACAGCAATTCATTTATATATACTTAGGTATATAGATTTTTGATATTGACGTTTTGTAAGTTCTGTTTAGTGGTCTATACAGATTAAATTCAGGCGGCATTCAGGGGCGGCAAATCTAGGGAAGATTTGACATTCAGGGACGGTAAATCTAGGAAAGATTTGACATCCAGAGGCGATAGGCAGTAAATATGATTTGCACATTATAAGTTTTTGTGGCAGTGGGATTTAGCAGTTTCGGCACTATTTTTAGGTGGTACGAAATTATTCATGAGGAAATTAATAATCTTTTGTGTTCCACTATCACGCACTATCCGGTCACGCGAGACCTCTTCAATCTATATCAATAGCGCGAATATTATATGAAGTTATATTAACATCTAGTTTTTAAAAACGTACGTATGTTGTTCAGATTATCCATAGCTGTTATTTAGGAGTACCTACGGAACACTATTTTCATCTATGCATCCATACTATTGTTAAAAGAGTTTGTGAGGTTGGAAGGGTTATTCCCTGGATCCACAGAACCGATTTTGAAAATTCTTTCACTAGTATATAACGTCATAGACATAGGGTCAGCAGCGAGAACGAGATCAGACCACGCGGGCGGAGTCCTGGGTAACAGCGAGTAGGTACATTATAAAACATTCTATGCAGTCTATTACCTAACCCAATGATTGCACCAACAATACGCAGCAGTTAGCGAGTTGTTCACTCTAAGCTAGGACGACTAATTAAATTATAATGAATCTAACCCAATAAATAGACCATAAAAACGTACCTATAACATTATCCATAATATTTGTGCCACTTTTAAGTCCATCTCAGCTAAATACTGAACATTATAGTTACATGATTTAAACGAAAGATGGCGCAGAATTCACCGCAATGCGCTATGAGCACTGCGCCAGCAATATTTTTTTATTAAATGTATAGAAATAGATACTCTAAATTTTTCTAAAATGTTCTAGATACTGATACGTGTGTGAATACAAAGAAACAAATAGAAACCTAATATATGCTAAAGTTCATTTGTTGGGGTCAATGAACTCGATAACATAAAATATGTAGGTACCTAATATATATTTTCAATGAAATAGGTTTTTTGTATTATATTATCTACCTACCTAGGTCCCTATATGAATACTTACCTATAAGTTTTTAAAATTCTTTCAATTCTTACATGACCTAAAATTTTCCTGATCTCGTAAGAGAGAGATGGAACCATTCACTTCAGTCCTTGACCTAGTTTAAATTTAGCTGGGATTCAAAATGGTGTTTTATTTTAAATCGTAGCTAAATATTTAAAATAGTGAGATAATACATGCTTATAGCTATAATTTGAATGAGTGAAACTAGACCTACATGTACTTACCTAATTAAAAAAGTATAGGTATTTGAATTTCGGCCAACAATTAAACAATTTGTTACAAAGTAAAAGCAAACCGTAATGGAATTCATTCAATCATATTTTAAGCTATTAAAAAAGTTTTATTTTAAAGTATGATAACCTTTTTTGTATTCAACAGTGGTAATTTTTCTAAACTTATTTACGTTTTTGCTTTTTGAATGTTGCGCCAATAGAATACTCGAAGTGAAGCTAGTTACGAATTCTGATTGGTCCACAAACGACCTTGGCGCATTATGTATTTATAGTCTCGTGTTTGTAAACTAATTTTATCGACCTCGATATCGATAAAACGTGAATCCAAAAAATATATTATAGCATTTTTGTACTATCAAAATTTTTATTATACCTACCGATACAATACTTCATAAAAATATTATTTCTGTCGAGTGCAGAATACGATTAGTCTTTTATTACTCTCTAGTGTCTATGTCTGTTAATATACACATACCTACGTGATCCATTACTATGTGAGTTTAGTCAAGATGACTTCTTTGGCTGTTATCCTAGATACAGTACTGACTTGCAAATCTGCTTAACGAAAGCAAACATTTATACTCCCATTATTTTCTGCTTTTGCTACCCTATATTCGTTCACCGAATTTCTTCGATAGTTTGTGCTTTTCAGAAAATGTAGTGACACCGTCTTCTGATACAATCTCTTTCCATCAACCTTTAACAACAATTCCTGACCCTTGCATTTGTACACAGCTGTGTCTAGCTAAATAAATTACCGTAGGACCCATACATATCGAACTGAAAATTTGGAGTGCAAAAATACTATCAACGCTGTACTAACTTGTAAATAAATTAGAGTCCCTAAGCTTTTTGAGAGAATTCAAGAGCTAATCAACTTGACGGACACAGTGTTTAAACATAAAAGAAATAAAAAGGTATAAATTCATTGACCTCATTATTTTATCGATAAATTGAAAATGCAACACTAATGCAATCAGCTGGTTAGTGTCATAATACAGTGGTGCCAACACGGCCGACGTGACACTCGTTGCTAGCTTCACTTTGGCCATGCGCCACAAACAGCCGCAGTATCGACAAACGTTCACAAAACGTTTAGACGTAACAACCATAGTGTTACTTCTCTCCTTATTTCATTAACTACACCATTCAAAACTTCAAATTTCCTTCGTTTTTAGTTGTATAAGTGTTAAGTGTTACCATTATTATGTTTAAATAATGCACAGTGCCGCATAAACGTACACATTTTTGAAGCAATTACGTAATGGGAATTATGCTAGACAAGTTTAAAGTTTTGCCCTGAAATTCAACATGGCCGCTGACACAGGGATGGATACTTGCCCCAGTCCGGAAATCACGGACTCGAGGAAACGACCACTTGACGGCGACTCAGAAAATGGAGACGTGAAGAGATCACACTTTAGCTCGGGTGAGTGGCGCACTATTACTTACATATAATACATAGATAAGTATGTGTCTACTTCATTGCGTACTTGGCAAGGCGGGCATAACATTGACACAGCGAACTTGTGGTAGAATCGGCCGCACGCAGCTGGACTCTACTCTAACTAGATTCTTATCAGAACACGCCGCTGTTATCATTTTGACCTATTTTTCTGTGATTGTGAGGTCATAATGTATCGAATTATGAGTGTCTTGAAAAATAATTGTTAGATAAAACGTACTGAGTACATAATGCCGCTTTATTGCTGTGTGTAATATAATGAGTAGAATATAAATTGTGTTGATAACTTGTGCGAGTAATAGGTACTATTTATCTGAGTAATTTCGCCGTACGTTTGATAAGACGGAGGCCGGCGGAACTGCCGCCTCGTGTATAGTATGAATGTATGCAATGTTAAAAGACAGTCGTTGTTTTTTAGTGCAAGACTTGGTGACCGCGTTGCCACTGGCCAACGGTCATGGCAATATAACGTCTCATTTCGGTGAGTCGAAGTCATATGTTCCCTCATCGGCTTTGTGGTTGTTGAAGCGCGCATGCCTCACGCGCGCACTCGCTCGCGCTCATCACCTCTGCTGGTGCGCACGCGCATCTTACCAACATCATTCCTACAAAACGCCCAAACGTTCCAATAAGACTCTTATTAGACTAACCAGTAACATAACTGAGCTGTTAATAGTTCTAATATCAGAGTATTTAAAGTCTACCTACAAATTTGCTTAGACCTCGATAGTTATGACAACCTCTAGTGGTTGTAATAGCAACAATTTAGAAATAAATATAATTACAAAACATAAGTGATTACTTGGCAAACAGAGCTGTAATTGTTTGCAAGCATATTAATTATTACTTGAATAAAGATAAAACTAATTATGCTTTAAATTTTTCATTAGTGCAACATCAATCATAATTATTTTATCTGTAATATTGTAATTATTTAATTATATCCTATAGTCTTATGAGAGTTTTATGCTAAAAAAAATTAAGAATTATTAAGTGAGACGTAAGGTATCCATCAGCAGAGTGTGATGCAGCATAGGTGTTAGCATTTATCGTTATATCGTCCATCGTGCACAGTATACATTGCCTCGTTGTCGTGAGCCATGTCGTATTAGCCTCACATGTACCCACCCATGGCTTAGTCGTTGCATCGTTGGTGTGAACATCCACTTTAATGTACAGAACTTCTACCATTTATTATTTTGGTGTATTCTTATCATTCTTGTTCTATTTTTGACCAAATCGTTTATTTTATGCTTTGATTTTTATTCGCTTAATGATAACTAACAATTGAAAATTAACATTTTATTTTGCATACTCGATCATTAAAATTGAACACACAAGTAATATAGATTGGCACTATCACCTTCATGAAATATCAAATTATGAGTAAGTTTCAGCAAATAATTGTTTAGAACCAAATTTATGTCTATGTAGTAGTTATTTATTAGTTTGGATAGAGCTAAAAGTCTCTATATCCAAGTCACTGTTAGTTTTTTAATGTCTGAATTCAAATATTAATATTACTTATATGCTTTCTGTTTAAAAATATATATAGGTACATATTATTCTTGTTTTTAGTGAAATTTTTTTAGGTGTACTATTAAAAATTATCTATCTGTTGTTCACAAACTCAGTGATCTGTGTGAATAATTTTCCTTAGGTATCTTTTGTTTCTGTGTGCAAAATCCCCATGGATACCCATCACACCGGCCGGTGAGAGAGGGTCTTTAGGCATCTGGATTTTTAGTTTCTATTTTTTTTCAAGCCCTCTTGTAGACCACTGCAAGACTTCACATCTTTTCATGTGTAGCCATGTCTAATTAGACCTAATGAAATAAACCTACATCATTATATATTATTATAGAAAATATATGTCTAAAGTATGACTTCACTATTATCATTCAATACTTGATTTTAAACCACACCATTAGTTATACAGATGGCAAAATGACCAGTCCACTACTCATAAAAATGTATATACAGTGACGTAATTTTACCTATTTGAATCATGCATTTATATATTTTCTTTGTACCCAGTCAATGCAACCTTGAAAAAACCATCGAAGTAAACACTTAATACATAAAACAAAATGTGATGTAACATCAACACCTCTATGTAATAATATTGATACCTGTGTTAGACGTAAATAGTGACTACTAGTATCTATGTGAAGGTCTAAACACTGGCAAGGTCATTACCAGACTGCATTTTTGTATCGATATCTGACTTTGTGTCTTAGTCGGCTGCATTAGAGTTTGTAATTCTGTAACATTAGCTAGAAGGTTGTAGGCAATTTGTCAAGTCGTGTCTAACGTGTCAGCTATTTATACAGTACAGTGTTTGTAATATCAACTGTAGGTGATTAGATTGTATGAGCTTGGTCTTGAGTGTATTCTAAGGCAGTGCTTCTTTCTAGATGTCCTTTTTTGATTGTCTGATTGTCCCATGTACTGATGATGTGTGATGTGATGTTATAGGATCGTCGTAAATCAAAGAATACATATTCTATTTTCGAGTATTTAAAGAGTACTTTTACTACTAAACTTACTTTTGGTCGTCTCTCAAGAGTCATAGCGTGATGTCAAATAGCCTTACTTTCCCCAAAAAGTGGGCTATCAAATGCAAAGTCAATTATAAAAATCGTACCCCTATTTGTAATTTCAGAGGTTAGCGCTTTCGAACAAACAATTTATAATTTTATTATTAGTGTATATAAATCCACCGCGTGGTTACCGGCAAAGTAGAATTTTTGTCATTCCATCTCATGCCATGCGATGGCATACAAGCTAACTCAGGGATTGGGCTGTTTAAAACAGACATAAATACAGCCCAGACTCAGCCTCAGATGCATGACTGGAGTCAACAATACTGCCCGGAATACGGCAAAACGGTCACTATGTGAAATGTGGGTATTAATTCGCCTCTGCCTACCTCGGAGAGGCGAGGCAAGGTAAGCATACGTATAAATGTATAAATGGTCAAAATATTAACTGCGACTATATAACCCGTGGGGTATACAAGAGTAAGCCCCCCTAGCCCTACTGTCCCTAGTGGCATCCGGATCACGATTGCTGTAACATTTCAAGAATTCATAAAAATATGCTCCCAAAAATATATTTTTCATGTGAGTAACTTCCGGTCAACGAATTTCCGGCTCCAACATTACATCCCCTGTGCTTTATAGTAACCTTCGTAATATTTATATGGACTTTTCCTCATGTATATATTTTTTTATACAGTCGCTAAACAAGATAAAATATATTTTGGCCAGGGAGGGTCAAGGGTCAATACCCTCTTTCAATTATAAAAAAACATACAGTCTTTATCTCACTAAGCAGTAGATCAGAATGGGAAAATAATTGCGGAGAATAACATTCGCAGGTCATTTTCTTCTTGTTCGTCTCTAAAGATCCTTAGCTCTAAACATGATGGACATTCTATTGACGTAAACGTCATGGTTGAGATAAATGTGTAATATTTATTCAAATTTTATGAAATTTGAATCTTTGTGACACCAATTATTCTGTTTCACATATTTTCATTATTAAAATCTCCTCAGTGTCATATAACCTATTGGTAATTAAAAACAGTTCGCTTCGACGCGATTCCACCAATAGAACACAGTCGATCAGCAATATTGCTATCACTGCGGTGATTTTAATAATAAAAACATTTGAAATATAATATTTCGAGTCACAAAGATTTCTATTTCATTAAATTTTCGTAGTCATATTACAAATTGATGTCAATCCACACTTTGTTAAGCGATGTCACTGGTCCCAAGATCTCTCTAATTTTTCCTCATTACTTTTATAATTAAAAAAGTAATATCAATTATACTAAATCTTAATTCTACGATAGGTACTTGGCAGTCTATAACTACTGCTTGAACGGTATGAAGAGAAATGGGGTCACCAAATTTGCGGTAACGATAACTCATTAGTTAATTTTGAACGCAGTCATCGCCGGCGTGGGTCATTACAGCGCTTCCTGCTATTGTCGAAAGACAAACTGAGGTCACTAATAGCGCTAGTTGTTTTATCAAATGTCAAGGAGAATGCAACTTGTTATTGCACAATTAATCGTTACAATGTTAGGCAATAAAGTTGTGACAACGATTGATAGACCATTCGTGACAACGATTCAATATGTGTGGCGTTTAACATAAATATACAATACTATTTGTAAAATAAAGTGTGATTCAAATCATGGCTATCATTTTCAATATTTTAGAGATTGTAAACGGAAGGTAGGACGCCCCATGTAGATTCTCCGATGACCTGAAAAAAGCGGCTGGGACAGACTGGATGTGGAGGGCGGAGGATAAGAAGCAGTGGCGCAAATTGGGAATGGTATATGTCCAGCAGTGGACTGCGATAGGCTGATTGATTTATTGACACCTATATCGCAATACAGACAAGAACAAAACTGCCAGTCACAATAACCAAACTAATATCGAAATCCTTCAGTCGCAAACTAGTTGACCACTGGACAAAGGCCTACTGTAACAATTAACTGTGTGCAGGCAGCTGAATAGCTCTGTCGTTAGCCCAGCCACAAATGCCGGTTCATCCGAACTCGGTTGCCTCAACCATCCTTTTAGAAATTTGCCCGTACCGTTATACCGAACCACATTCAACCGTTCTGTGGTTGAGGCTGTTCATTGAACGCCCGGCTAAAATTGATACCCTGAATTTAATTACCGGTGATAATGTAGGTTTTTGTGTGAATTTAATACATTTCGGCTAGAGGTATTCAGTAAAAGCATGTTTTCAAAATGTGTTATTTCAATTGGATTGGGAAAAATACATGTTCTGTGAAAACAAAACCAATTTACGTTTCATAATCATATTGGTTACAATATATGTTATGACATTCAAAATCTATGTTTAAGTCCTCTATTACAAGAAATCCAGGCAATTAAAAGACCACACTTTCCAATCGCTAAATGCATTTGTCTTTTTTTTTTCCAAACTAGAACCTTTTCTGCAACTATTACATCGAGATTCACAGTAATAACAATACAGCAGTAACTGCAAGATTCATAACAAAAAAGAAGATACAAAAAATATGCAAACTGATCAGTAAACCGTCAATAAATATGTAACACATGCTACTCGTATCAGCGTATAGATAAAGTCAGCTGCTCTTTTCATCTGAATAAAACAATACGTTGAACAACACATATCCGAGGGGTCACTATGCCAATCAGATTTATCGTCAATCGACTGAAGAGAGAGGTGCTATTATCCCTTGGTCATTGTTAATAAGTCAGCCGTATCCCAACATACAAGAAATCAAATAGCCCTTATACAGAATGTACGCGCATTCTTGATTCTGTCAGCTCAGTATTTCTTTTCTCACAGGATTGAGTATTAAAAAACTAGCCACCCCTAATATTTAGCCAGCCCAAGCCCTGTTCGGCTGAAAAATCCGGGTTTGCCCTTGCATCAATATTTTCATTAGTATTCTGCGGGCATCAACTCATTGAAAGCATTAAATTACCATGTCTGAAAAGATTTCTCTTTAAAAGTTTCCAAACGATAAAACTAATTTTAAGTTCCTTTTCCTAAATTAGTCTTGAATACAGTTGCATTCGCTAAGTGCGAACGAGAACCACTGTATTACGAAATCGAATCAAGTCCTCCAGAGAGTGACTCGCCTCAGTCAATATTGGCTTTCAGTTCACAAACATCGCTATAATCCCGGGGATTTTAAACGAAACTGTTGATTAAGTAAAGTTTTACTGACCCGTCCCGTTCCTAGGGGTATCGCCTCGGCAATAATTTGAATGAATTGTTTCTCCGCCGAACCTACGGGTTGAGAATTTGCATATAGATTAGCTTCCTGCTTTGTACTAAGATTCCATTGCTAGATTTAATGTTTTTTTAGAGAAATAGCTACAATTTCTTTATTTGACCGCAAAAGTAGGTACTTAATCGTGAGTATGGTTTGGTCGTTGTAAGCCGGTAAATCAAACTGAAAACCTTAGATTGCATACACCCGCCTCGGTTCTGAGGATTTTCTGTTAAGATTCAAAAAAATAACAAGTCCGACACACAAAACCCACAAACAAAATTTGCTAAATGTAAATGTAAAAAAATATGCTATACTTATCTACCCTATAGGCGATATACATGAGTGACTATATTCAACATAATATATACGACCTATTTCTTTCAACAAAGAGGGAGTAGTAGGTACATGCAATTTGTATAATACAAATATTATTTCCGTTTCCCCTGCACCCGTTGTCACAGGAACATTCCCCTGATAAGTTGTTTTTCCTGCATAGGGAAGCAAATTCTCCTAAAGTTAACTTCAGGGAAAAATAAAAAATTAAATTGAAATAAAATAAATATGTATTCCATGGCAAACAATATTTTGCAGTTTTTCGCTCGAAACACCATAAGTGAACTGGTGAAAAAAGTCAGTGTTTTATAAATAATGAACCTTTCGTGCGCGAATCTCACTCGTACTTGGCCTGTTTGTAAATGAAGTTTAAACACTAAGGCTGGGTTGCACCATCTTACTTTAACATACAGTTAAAGTACCGGTCAGGTATAAACCAGGTTGTAATAATTGAATGTAGTTGACAATAGTTAAAATGACGTCATAACTTGACGCTGACTGTAACCGGCCACGCTCTGCCGGTTACTGTTAATTGTTAACGTATAATTCTATCAAAAAGATAATTAACCGAGCTACTAAATACCATAGTGCAACACATTTAGCAGAAACCATTAGAATCAATGGTACGCTTACTTTAACAGGTAGTTGGTGCCACTAAGGCTAAATCTATTATTTATTAATATTATTAACACACATTTCGCATTGCTTCTTCCCTAATGATAAACCGTAACATCCCCTATTTCACATAAGTGGGACCGAACAAAGTTACAAAGGGACTGTGTTAAAATAAACATTTACTCTGTTCCTAATTTTAGACCCTTGATCTCTTTCTCCCTCGGGAACCACTCGTGTGGTGTTTCATCCGTGTGACCCAAATCTTGGGTAAACACTAATTCGTAATTTGTTAGAATTATCGTAGTTTTGCTTCAATTATTTTACCCTATTTTGTTGTAATAGGGTAGATACTTAAATATAATTAAGGGTGCTTGTGTCGGCTTAATCCCACCTGCTGGCTAATATACTTTCCGATTAACAGAGTTTTTGGTGCGAGCTTTAACCTTGGAAGTCCGATTGCAGTCACATTCGTAATTGCTGTTAACGAACTTTATCATGCATTTATGCTTGTAAACCATCCTAGAGAAGAAATGTACATTTCGATTAGCCTAACGCATTTCTAAGAGACAACATTCAGTGATGAATTCTTTAAAAGAAATCTGAAAGAGATAGAAATTGAATAGAAATGAAGATGAATTTTACAGTTATATTATTTTGACTGAGCTCCGGTTAAATTTCAATGTAATTATGACTAGATTGAACAAATATCTGTTCAGTAAACCTTTTTGTAAAAGGAATTATTCAAAAATATCTCCTGACCATTTTAGTTCTTCGACTCTTGACCTCTATTCGCCCCGTATTACGTCACATAAGCGTAACTACACAAGTCTAACGAGGTGTTATCCAATTAAACACAATAACACTGTTATATAAGTAATTCACTAGTTTGTACAATAAAAACTTGCCTCACCTCGTTATACATCCAAGTAAATAAAAAGGCGCACCGCAAACCGAATCGATATTACCAAGATTCCCTGTACCGGGCCATAGCGGAAAGAGCGAAGATTTCCCCCTTGCCTTCCTGTGGCTTTTATGATTTACCTTTTATGTAATTTTTTGCTCGAGATAGCTACGTAGCCGCGGGCCGGAGCCCACTTTTGTCCCAGCTCTGAGTACATACTGTTTATCCAATGATAAATATTTAAAGGCAAAACAGATACCTCGTTTGTTATTTAACGACTTGGCTCTTGTTTTTATTTTGGCATTTTGCGTACATATTTGTATTGTTTGTGAGTGTTTGGGGAAAGTTTGGAAATTAATGTGCTTGTTTGGAAAAACGGAGGTACCCTTAAATCTAGTTAATATGGAAGTTATGTTGCCTAATTTACAATGACTCGGTTCTAAAAGGTTTTGGAATTTTAGGAAGACGGAAAACACGTGCCTTGGTAAAGGAATCCGTTCGTATCCGTATATCTGTATTATGGCACGACTAAGTCTTGTCCTTTTAGTCCTTTTATTTCTGGATGGAATTGCTTGCAAACGAGTGATAATTTTAGAATACAGTATAAAGTTGTAACGTTATCCAAAAACATACAGAATGCATACCAATTAAAATTGTCCCAATTATTTTTCCTAATAACCTCGTAGGTACGATAAGTGGCTTTATCTATTATGAATAGATTTATTACTAGCTATAAGCATATAATAATATTGAATGTATTCATTACTTTCAGTCTAAAACCTGTCAAGGTTAAGTTTCAGTAGACGTAGGCTTACAATGGTTTCTCGGCAATATTTTATCGCCTTCAACTAAATCCGTCGTACCGGAGGTATACCTTAATGAAATGGAAATCTCAAAGGATAATGGCCTAGGGCTTAATTTTGGTGGTGCTAATATAATGAACCTTTATGGAGTTGAAGAGTGAAATTAAGGCATGATAAGTTTACCCCAAATTACGGAAAGCGGTTTTAAAATTATTTGGATTATACTCGCAGACTTGGTTGAGTTGCTTGTATATTAATTTTGACATGACGATATAGTTGAGTAGAATTGAAATTTAAAAAAAAAAGAATTCCGTAGCACTCTCAACCTTCACCCATCCCAGCCTCCCGCCATCCTACATGGTTGTCAGCGCGAGTGTGGCACTCCTAATGTAGCAAACGTCCATAGGCCACGTAAACCGCCTTCTATCAGGTAGGTCGTATGCTTGTCTGCAAACCAAGTGGTACAAAAACTAAAAAAAATGGTAACCTATTGAAATATCGAATTTCTGTTACCCGAATCTTAAAACCCCGAAAACGGTTGGTAGAACTTTTAAAAGACAGATGTAATGAATGACAACTTTCTATAATTCCGTTTTTCATTTCCCAGATGAATCAATTTCCAGGTGCAC
Organism: Pelosia muscerda; assembly: GCA_963691645.1. Classification (NCBI taxonomy): domain Eukaryota; kingdom Metazoa; phylum Arthropoda; class Insecta; order Lepidoptera; family Erebidae; genus Pelosia; species Pelosia muscerda. The sequence continues at coordinate 15,572,397 of OY829116.1, read as the reverse complement.
TAAAACCAAATTTTCAAATAGTATTTTTTTGTTTTCCATAGTGTCATAATCCAAATATAGTTATACCAGATTCTCAGAATATTTTTTTTTGTTTCCCATCGTACCATTTTCCAAATAAACTATTACCAAATTTTCATAATCTTTTTATTTGGTTCCCATACAATCGTTTTCCATCTAAACTATATACAGGTATAGTAAAACTCAGTAAATTTATACGATTCATTTGTTAGGTAGGTACCTACAGCAAGTAATTTAGAAATATTAGTTGCCTATTACAGGTAGGTTTAAGTGTCAAATTCGACTCAGCAGGTTAGGTTAGGTTAGAACTGCGCGCACGAGCCGAGCGAGCGAAGCGAGCGTGCCGCGGCAGCGGCCGGCGAGTGCTAGCTACCTTGTAATTTTTCCATTGGAATCATTTTTAAAAATCTGGATATTGTTTGTCTGGATATCAATAAACTGCATTTCAAAAATTTGTGTTTTAAAATTTCGGCTTTCGTGCATATGGATTACGTTCATCTGGATTTTGTGCATTTAGATTTCGTGTGTCTGGAATTCGTTCGTCTGGATTATAAAACGTCGTACAAATGAATAAATAGGAAAATGAAATTCGGAGTTGCGATTATATGGCAAATAAAACTTCGGAATTTGGAAAACCGAGATTATGAATAAATGGCCAAACGTTTTCTGGATTATGATATTCGGAATATTAAAATTCGGGATTAAGATAGGTAACCAAAAAAAATATATGATAGGTACAATTTGATAATTTCCACTCAATTTTTTCTTATTCATATATTTTTTTAATCAGGATGCTTCTATTTTCTGGATTGCCAGTAGTTTTACTGGTACATCTTTGAACACTGTTGTCATAATTCTGCGAGGCTTCTGCTGACAACGCAAAAAATGTCGTCCACCATACCCTCATGAAATATTTTATGGTACTTAAAGTCTTTAAAAGATTTACGGCCTCTACGAGAGTTCCCTAAGGAGTAAGGACGACGGGTGTCCGCAAAATAAAATGCTAAATCAGGCCTGAAACGGATGTTCCAAACTTGCAGATTCTTTCCTGTCCTCAATAGATTTATTAAGCACATACTTATAAAATCATACAAAATACCTGCTGGTTATAAATATTTCATCCTGATTTTCTGCGCATAACTAAGAAGTTGCAAAGATAATCTTCTGCGTTGCATCTTTTTCATTTAATGACTCCAATAAGGCCTCCAGACTAGACACCAGTGCTCAAATACTGCTATTTAGTGTCAAGGAAAACTAATTAGGAAGTTGTTCAACCAATGCAGCTTAGGCAAGTGATTAAAAAGTGTGCGCCACGTGGCACAAGGTCAATATATCCGACTTTCAATCACAAGGTTATTCACAATATCGAAAAACTAACGTGATGCTACATTTGCGTAATTGCAAAACGTTGATTCATTTACTTTTTGATGTCTAAAGAGTGCCCTTGACAACATAATTAAGTATTATCTAAAAAAAAGTCACAATGTTTTTCAAAATATGATAATACCTGGTTCAAAATTATGAATATTCCTTCTGACCCATCAAGCTAAGCTAAAAGGCTTTTGTGTGTTAGAAGTGGATTCACGTTCGTAGTATAATGTCGGCAGGATCGAGCCTAGGACGTGAATCTCTCAAATATAATATCATCTTACGTGGTCTTTCTTCTTCTTACTCCTTTTGATTAGGCTCGCTTATATGGTGTACACTAATTTTAGGCAAAGGAAAAACTACATTATACCTTACTAAAAATACCAGCTGTAGATTAAATTGCGACATTATCCTGGCTGTAACCTTCTTACGATATTTCGAATCGAGAAAAATCGTATTTTCGCTCCCCAAAAAAATACTCGGAAGATTTGTCGTACCTCGTTACCTGAGGGAGGCTGGGGAGGTGAAGTAATTTTTCAGATGTCTCACTCACTGTCACGGTGACAATAGCCACTTTCTTATAAAATATATCTAAAATAGCATTACTATTCTTAGTTCCAACAAAATTTGGTAAGGAAAAGAATCTAAAGCTGCAAAAGTGCAAACTCTTCAATTCAAAAATTGCAAAATGTAATGCGTCCAAAATAATCATTAAAAACTGTTCTGGTGACTGAGCGGTGTAATGATGACATTGTGAACTGCCTACGCGCTGATAGCTTTATATCTTACGATGCTGCAGATAACGGGCTCTCATATTATTCTATAATTTATTGATAAGCAACCTGATACAATATCTTATCACTTACGTACGTGTCACGGAGCGTTGTAGATGGTAATTGCATTTGCCCGCTTTTTGTAGGAAAAGCCTTGAGCTAGTAATTATAAGTCCATTTAAATGTTAATTTTTGAATAAATGTATTTCATTATAATATTATGAAATTGCGTTTTTGATATTAAACCTGTATTGTTGCGTCGGCCAACACTTGTACTAAGTATACAATTATAAAAAAAAAGTTATAAAAAATCATTACAATTTTAAAGTAGTTCACTGTTTCGTATATTATATTCAAAAAAGCCAATACCTCATATATCTTTGTAAAGTTTGAATTTAGTGCAGACGCAGTTTCGAAAACTCTTTGTAACGAAAAAATGCGCGGGTCCTTAACATTCATTGTGGCTTGCTTGTTTGTACATTTTGTACAAACGTTCTAATCAAATCGATGTTCAGTGTACTCAGACTGTTTAGTATGCACATCATCAATTCTTTTATTATTCTTGTTGTTTTCCAGTTCATTCCAGCGTGATGCATTAGTAATTTTTCTTGTAATTAACATAATTTTTCCACCGTCCATTTTTACAGCTGTGCCGCCTATCATTGTTTCTGAAAATACTTCTGTAGGATAAAACTGTAGGTATATCGTAATGATGTTTTATTGAGTCTTAGGCACTTGTATGAAAGCTACATAAAATATTAAAACATAAAAAACTACACTACGGCTAATAATAACCTTGTGTTGTAGTAATTTTACTAAGCCTTTTTAGATATTAATGCAGTAAATAGAGGTTTTCCAAATATCGAATGTTTGATCAACGTTATTCGCATCAAAACCAGTCTCCGGCCATGTAAGATTAAATTTGGACGCATTCTCTAAAGTTCAATAGCACGTTTTTATTTTGTCTTCTTTTGACTGAATGATGTAATGTGACTCAAAATCATCAAAATCAAAATCAAAAATCATTTATTCTGCATAGACCAGTAAACGGCACTTACAAAACGTCAATACAAACAATATTTTATCAAATGCAAATGGACCACCGGTTCGAAACGCGGCCCCGACCTGAGAAGACTCCGGCAAGAAACTCAGCGGGCTTTTCTACTTACGACGTTACTTTAACACGATACGATATTTGATTGCGAGGGCAAAACCCTTCCGAAGAAGATATCCTTAGTATTGAAATCTAAAGGGAAACAATAAACATCTCGATAGTTATATGGAGTGAACTGCAATACGACCGCTTTACACGTGTGATTTAAAAAAAAATGTTAGTGATAATTATACAGCTGTTACATGTCTGCTTACCTCTTCTGAAACATACAAATGTTAAACCACAAATCTAATAATCATACTATTCCATTGTACAAAGATACACACATCTAATCGAGTAATAATCGTTGCGTATAGTTTGTTTATCATTAACGAATGTTTTATCTGCTCAGGCGCATTTAAATAAAAACCATCTGTATAATACAAAATTCACAGTTCATTTTATACGTTTTCAATCTTCATCATCATAATTGTTGCGTCCACAGTTTTGTAGATTCGTAGCCTGAAGTCCACTTAATGTTTTCGATTGCTATGTCGGTTTTCAGGGAGCGAAAACCATCTGACCTCCCAAGCCTGTGCCAGAACCTCGTCCTTTGTTTAACAGGTACTGGCTAGCTGAGCCAGATGAGGCTCAGACCTTGGGTATATTATTAAGGCCATCTAGATAGAAGAAAAAGAAACATAGACAAGATACACGGTACATAGGTCATTACATATAAATAGGGGTTAATATATAATATATATACATTCAATATCTAACATTAACGTTATCAGTTTTAATCGATGTGCATTGGCACGAGAATAAATTGTCACAATAGTTGCGTGCGCGCAGATGCCAGCTTAATTACTGTCGGCGTCCATTTTGATTTGTTTCTATTAGTTGTCGATTCATTTGCGATTGACGAGCGTAATTCCAGTGATCGAGAACTAAATATCTTTGAACATAATACTGATGATGCATGTACATTAACGCAGATAAGTTTATAGTTTTTTTTATATTAAACAAGCTTAACGGTAGATAATGCTATGCCGAAAAGTTCTTGAATAGAGACTGCGTACCGGTAGACGATGCGTGGGACGGTCCTCAGCGAGATGGACGAACGACATAGTCAAAGTCGCGGGTACCAGTTTGATGCTAACTGCCTCCGATTGGTCGAACTGGAGGTCGATGGGGGAGGCCTATGTTCAGCAGTGGACGTCCTATTTGACCTGATTGACGGTCGAAGCTCTGGTGTAGACTTACCCGTATAGTTGGGAGGTCAGACCAGACAGCTCATAAGTCAAATGGACTCCCGAATGTTACACCGGGTACAATATAATGATGATGGTTAGCACAACTGTGGTTAAAATAAAACTAGTAGATGTATACACATGCGTGACGATTGTGAGTGTCATCGGTATATAAATAGTCAGGTGATGTATCGTAGAGCAGCTGCCGAGGTGAAGTGTTTGTCGAGAGCGCTGCGGTCACCAGTCACCGGGATCTGCCAAAAGATTGGCATTGGTGATTGACACACACACAAGCTTTTGGGATTCTTGTTACCATCAAGTTGTACGCTATAGGAACCTTTATCGGGTTAAAAAGTAACTTGTTGTTTTAAGACTATGTTCTATCTGCTATTGTTTGTGTTTGGTAGTTTGTAAATGTCCCTGGATGCGATCCAATCCTGGACATTACACCAAACAATTAGACGTAACTTTTGGTGTTAAATTTTAACCATATTGGTACAGTTTTTCTAATGTTTTCGAGTAACAAATGCAACCGAATTTTAGCATTCATAAATATTAATAGGATTGATGGAATACAAGCTCATCCATGAGAATTTACCAGACATATCCATATCAGGTTGCGTCGTAATTGGAAACTTTATTGTAGTGCACGGGTGCCTAGAACATTGTTGAGGTTCTAGGTAACGTTATTGGATACGTCATACCGTACATTACATAGTTACTTGTACAATATTATTATAATACCTTACATATCGATACCTCTGGGCTCAAAGGTCGTAAAGGACATTTTGGCGAAAATGACTTTTTGATGCAGTTTTACTCAGTTTTTAATTCTCTATCGATCTGTATATTCAGTTCTACGAAATTCGCAAAAAAAATGCCTTTACGACCCACATAATCTGAGACTTTAGGCAAAGTTTACCGTGAAAATATGGAAGTAAGTAACACTTACCTACTAGAGCGAAATTATTTTGGTAGTAAAGGAAAGTATAAACAAACTTTTGGGTGTAAAATACATTAAAATTTTCAATTGCCTTATACTCCCTATAAGTCACCTCAAAAATTTGGATATAAAGGACACCATATTTACAAATTGTCCTATACACCCTAACAATTTAAAATAAAAAAACATAAATGTCCTTTACTACCTAGTTTCATTCTATTTACGTGTTTCCACTAAGGGCGTAAATAAACATGAATGAAGAATAAGATAAGATAAAGATAAAGATAAAGATAATTTATTTGTGGAAACAATGGAATTGGCCCATAATTCTAGAATATTCAATAAACAACAAGTTTAATCTAACCTTAATACCAAACTTAAAATTAAAGACTAAACTATTACTTAACTCACAATTTCGGGGAATGTATTAAAAATCTATCCAAATTATCTATAAAATTTCTAACCTAAACTAACTTATTAAAATGATTCTAATAGGTACTCGTTATTCATACTTACATTCAAATAGCCTCATAAACCAGACTTATTTATAACATTTACGTGCAATCCGAATTGGCAGGAAATTTTAGATAACTTACAAAGCACTAAAAAAGAACATAGACCCGATTTAATAGCCAGAATTTTTAAACTAAAATTACAGGAACTTTTAGATGACATTACAAGGAAACATGTTTTTGGAATACCGAGTGCGTGGTTTAACACCATTGAATTTCAGAAACGTGGGCTTCCACATGCGCATATGCTTATTATTCTAAGAAATGAAGATAAACCAAGGTCATCAATAGATTATGATAAATTTGTGTGTGCAGAAATACCTGACTCAAAAAAAGACCACGAACTTTTTCAGACTGTGTCAAAAACATGATCCATGGGCCATGTGGCCCTGGGTATATAAATTCACCTTGCATGAAAAATGAAGGAACTGTCTCTAAATGTTCTAAAAACTACCCAAAGACATTTTGCGAAGAAACTAGAGATGGTACCCAAAATGGAGGTTATGCTATAATAAGAAGAAGAGACGATGGAAGAACAATAAAAAAGAAGGACTTCGAGTGTGATAACAGATGGGTGGTACCCTACAATCCCTATCTATGTAAAAAATGTAATGCTCACATAAATGTTGAAATTTGTTCAAGTGTCAAAAGTGTGAAATATATAGTTAAATAAATATATTTATAAAGGTCATGAGCGAGCAAAGACACAAATCACCGGTCCAGTGATCAATCGACATTAAGCAATGAACACCATGATGAAATTAAGGCTTTTATTGATACCAGGTATGTTTCAGCCCCTGAAGCAGTTTGGCGAATTTTTGAATTTTCAATGCACAAAATGAGTCACACCATTATACAGTTAGGTGTTCATTTGGAAAACCAACAAACTGTCGTATTTACAGATCAGAATGTTCATGAAGCAGCAACTAGATCAGCTGAAAAATCAACGGCTATTACTTCTTCGCGTCAAAGGGCCGACTTGCTTCAGTGATGTTAGAACTTATGAAAATATTATTTACAAATCATTCCGAGAAGCTGCTCAAGCAAAGGGGTTCCTTTTTGACGATCAAGAATGGGAAAGGTGTTTGAATGAAGCAATTGGTTTCAAACTGCCTCGGCAATTACGACAGCTGTTTGCGTTAATATGCGTATTTTGTGAAGTAACTGATCCTAATGCTCTTTGGGAAAAGTATGCATCACATTTTATCGAAGACTTTAAAAGATCACGTCCTGAAATATTATCCAAACAGTTGGCTTTACAAGCAATTGATGAAACATGAAAACTCCACGGAAAGAAACTAACAGATTTCGGACTTCCGCAGCCAGATATTGATGAAAATAATGTTTTCTTATCTGATCCCGTTTATGACTGTGACCTTGAAAAAGCAAATGGCTATGAAAAATACCAAAAATTGAACACCGAACAAAAATATGTGGTCGATACAATACTAAACGTTGTGAATAATCCCACAGAGAGAAAGCTGTTTTACCTTGACGGCCCAGGAGGAACTGGTAAAACTTTTGTATTTACAACTATTTTACATATTTTAAGATCTGAAAACAAATTATGCCTACCCATAGCGTTTTCTAGTATTGCAGCAACTTTGTTAGATGGTGGTAGAACAGCCCACTCGCGGTTTAAAATTCCAATTAATTCAGATGCAGATTCTACGTCTCATATGTCGTTAGGGTCACCAGCAGCTATGTTATTGAAGGAAACTCATTTAATCTTTTGGGATGAAGCACCCATGACTAAATGTCATGATACTGTTGTAGTTGATCGACTCTTTCAAGACATAATGAAAAATAAATTACCTTTTGGAGACAAAACTTTGTTATTCGCAGGAGATTTTCGTCAAATTTTACCAGTTGTAGTTAATGGGTCACGAAATGATATTATAAAAGCTTCAAGATAAGCACTTGACTCATATAATATGAGAGCTCACGATGATATAGAGTTTGCTCAATGAGTATTAAAGGTAGGCGATGGATCAGCTGATGAAGATAATAATGACAACATTGAACTGCCTCAGCGATGCATTGTAGATAATTCAATTATAGGCCATATTTTTGGTGTTTCCCTTAACGCAAATGATTATAAAAGTTATTCAATGAAATCTATCCTTACTCCCAAAAACGATGATTGTTTTCAATTGAACGACCAAAGTTGTCGACAAAATTCCCGGCCCGCTTAAAATTTATGAAAGTTCTGACGCTTTGATTGAGGACGATCATAATGATGTTTTAAACTATCCTGTAGAATTTTTAAATTCTATAACGCCTGCAGGATTACCACCACACATTCTAAAATTAAAAGTTGGTTGTATAGTAATACTTTTGAGAAATTTGAACCCGACTGTTGGGTTGTGCAACGGAACCCGTTAAGACGGGTTCCGTTGCACAACCCAACACGTGAAGCTAACGCTCTAACAATAAGTTGTTAGAGCGTTAGCTTCACGTGTCATTGATGCCGAAATTATTTGTGGTAGCCATGTGGGAACCAGAGTTTTCATTCCTCGAATTCGGCTCCAGCCATCTAACAATCAACTGCCTTTTAAATTTAGTCGGCTTCAGTTTTCCAATCGCATAGCATTTGCTATGACAATAAACAAAAGCCAGGGACAAACTTTCGACAAAATCGGTATATTTTTACCTAATCTTGTGTTCACCCATGGACAGCTCTATGTTGCCTTCTCTCGAGTACGAAGAATCGATGATGTAAAAATTCAAATTATCAATACCGCTGAACAAGGCTCGAAAGGTGATAAATATTTATCGAAAAATGTTATATATAAAGAAATTTTATAATAATCAATCTGTGATGTATAATAGAGAATATTTCTTTATAAGTACCTTTGACAAATTCTCGGATAAGTACTCATTGAGAACGCGGACAGTGGTAGTGGCGGCGCGCGTAGTAAACGAGTGAGAAAGAGGGTAGACCGATACGGTTGGCCTCAATAAGAACTAGCTCGGCGGTCGTCAGTACACCGTGATCATGGCGCTTGCAACACCGCCGAAATATCGGTTACGAAATGAAACCAACAAACATGGTAAATATACCCCCCCGATCCCGATCGTTTTAATAGTGAATATACAGGAATATCTACCTATATTTTGCACCTAAATGTGTATTATGAGTCAAATTTACCCGAGCGAAGCCAGGTTTTCATCTAGTTATAATTATTTCATGATTATTTGTAAATAAAATACAGTAGTATACCATAATCCATCTGATAATTAAGTTTATTTAAAAATGAAAATGAGTTAGCAAGTGATCCTTATGACCTCAAAATTATTACACTAGTCGATTATTACCTTATTTTCTTCAGTATTGTGCAGTGAAGTAGATTTACACCCTTCGGTAAAATCTTAGGATGGAAATTTGACGGGTGTAAAGGACTTTTATTTTCAAATTTAAGGTCGTAAAGGACATCTATCTCGGTAAATACAGCACTAGGGTATTTTTTTTAAACTGCTTTAGAAAATACTATGAATTCTAAGCACTTTTTGCCTTGGTTTTATTAAAATAGCTCAAGAAACAAAAAAGTTAGAGTAAAAAATATTTTTTTATTTTTGTTTTTTGCTTCTCCTGAAAAGTCGCATTTTGTCCTTTACGACCTTTGAGCCCAGAGGTATCGATATGTTCATACATTCATACTGCATTATGCAATGCCATAAATGGCCGGCTCGAGTGGAGAATGTCCACGCACATTTTAATGTGAACTTAGCAGACTACAAAGTCCTTACTCCCTGCTTCTATCCGGTCTTCTCTGCTTCTTCTCCAGGTGGCTAAGTGCATCCACAGTCGGACTTTTTAAGCATTCAAAAGCTGTTACGCTTACCACCATATCTATGTGCCTGTTCCCTGCTTTCGTTGTATAGAAAACGAAGTATTCTCCTCAACTTTTACACTCTAATTTTGATAAGCCATGAATTCTGTTTACTTTTACATTTAACATGATTCCCAGTTACATACTATTGTCCATTATCTTACATATTTCTATCCTTCTATTGTCCCGAGCTCTTTAAGCGGGACGTGGAAAGGGAAATCTCTAGAGACCGTCAGACTGAATACTAAAACGGCGGTTTTAGCTTTGTTAGCATCTAGAATAGCCTTTATACTTTGAATTTTACTCACATCTTTCCTTTCATTTGGCTTAGTGGAGACCTAAAGAGCCTAATAAAAACAATTCACTGTCTAAAAAGAACGATAAACCTTTTTTCATAAATATATTGTTCTATTATCTTGCCTCAAATGATAAATTGTTAATCCTAAAACTACACCGTTATCATTTTGGTCTGTAATAATTTGACGTTTGGGATTTGGCTGTGTCAACACGTAATCAATATCGCGATTGTTGTGTAAAGGCAAATGCCCTATTTACATTTAGCTGACGAGGTCACACGAGCATTTAAAACATGAGATCTGATGTCCCTAACACATGTCAAATAACCCATCAAAGTCAGAATAAACTTCGTATTATACTGTTTAAAAATAGATTCGAAAGAACATTATTTTGTACACAATCTGGAAATAGTCGTCTGACGACGCTCAACATCACTGGACCCGATTTACGAACTACACTTTTAATGAAATTCCTACTGAGCAACACGCGGCATAATTGGGTAGTTTCCTGTGATTAAATCGGATTGTATTACTGAGCTGAACAATTAAAGTGCAGTTAAAGGGCTGTAAACATTACGTCCGTTCTTATTTCATCGTTTTTATTACTTTTTAATCATCCACCCTGGCACTTATGTTATTATATAATGTTCCTTTTACATAGAACGTACTGGTATTTAATAAGTCAGTGAATTGATTTCTGAGTCAACACCTCACTTATGATGATAAATTCTGGATATACTTTTCAAGCTAATTTTATTGTAAAAATTGTAGCCTCTCCGAACTGTTTAATTCAATGCAACCATCTAGACAAGTTGGAATCGTTTTGTAGAGTGAAAAAGAATAGAATGATCAATGTATGGTATTGACTTTCTTACATGCCTGTCATAAATGTATACGACAACCAACTAATTGCCACTCCTCTAGGTGTCCAGGTCCTGTAGGTACTGCATGTTCTACAAAATCTATGATAAATTAATAAGTAAGTTATTTCCATGAAAATTCATGTATTGTATGAAGCAGATATTCAAAATTCTTTAATAAACCATAAATGTATAATTGGCAAAAACGTTCGCGGACATAATTGTATTGATTAAGGAATTTTAATGCTATATCGGTGTGCCATCAAATATTTTAATACTATTTATTAAACTGGGTCGATCCCATAAGCGGCGATCCATACTCCAGTTATTTCGGACGGCTGCAGTACATTGCATGTTTTTATAAAGTTTAGCAATTTATTAGTGTTTAATTTCCGCTCCCCTTTCGCGGCTGTGGTACCGCCGTCCAATTTTAACTAGGTACTCTTCATAACCGTGTACATTACTATGAAATTTTAATTTATGAAGGAATCGCGGCAAGTTCTTTATGAGGTATAAACAACCATGGTTATTAGGCACGGGTTCAATTTCTGTTATTCAAGAACGGCAAAATACATTTTCTAATGTAAGCTAAGATTATAATTGCTATACACTAACTACATTTAAATTGGAAGAGTCAATATCGAGGATGAGACTCGAACCCGTCATTAGTCTCTCTTGTAAGAATAACTCTGACATTACTGAGCTACCAAGGCCTGTTCTAGATAGCACACATTTTTCTTAGAATAAACAAAATTAAATTATTAATATTCCCTCCAAACTCTCCAGTTATGCTTATGGCAGGTGTTGAGAGTGAGTTCACATCGGTAGTGTATAGCCAGGATTTGAACCCGGGACTTCTCGATCGTTAGGTCGACTTTTTAACTACTAAGTTATGTTTCAAAATGTTTCATCTACATAAGACTTGAACGATGATTTTGGGCCCGTTAGTTAAGGAAAACATTCTGAAATACAGAAAGAAAATATTGGCTACCAAGTCAACCGTTATACATTGGAAATATAAGGATAATATATATTTTATTAGTTTTTCTTCCACCGAGCGATCTTCTGTATATCGAGTTGATAAATCAACTCGTGAACGCGGTGTCAAGTCGAGTCGTAAAACTTACCGTCGGACTTAATAGATCATAACTTGTGTATGTTGTAACTTTACTTGTCGGTAATAAGACTTTTTACTTCTCCATAATCACTGCTCTTCGTTTACCGAACCGTTAAACATAAGACATTCTACTTACGATTGTTTCTCACCCGGGCAGACAAATATAACATCTCGCGATCTACTTATTTTGTTATTAAGTAAACCAATTCATATTACTGTAGGTCTCTCCCGAAGTTGGGAGACTGTTTTCACGTGGGTGAGACCGTGAGATGGGTTGCTACAGGATTTTTTCTGAGTTTTCCATCTCTCGTGATATCGTCTGCGTATTTTTCCGTTTGTCACCTATTGCTACACCCCCTATATTATTCATGTTATTGTATGTTCTATAACGAAATGTAATGAAAATAATGTTTTGAATTGAATAATATACAGAATTAAAAAGTATCATAACTCTCCCATGACCTAAGCAGTGTTTACACTTGGTCTTCTCCTTGGTAATTTCTCTAATTCTCACCTGAATCTGTCGTTTAGTGATAACCTCAAAGATTAAAACACAAACTTGTTTTATTGGTGATAATGTATGTTTTTTGCATAAATATAATTATAATTCGACACGCCGAGGCAAAATATGAGCAAGGCCAAAGCTTAGGCCGATCAACCGACGCGCGTGCATTGCAAAAAAGAAAACTTAACAAATTTTTCAACTTGCCGAACTTTTTCAATACTGTAATTTATAATAACATTTTCAATTTATTTTCTTCTTAACGTTAGAGCTATTTTAGGTGATTAATCTTAGCTAAAAAGTGTGAGAATAAGGTAGTAGTATTGTGTATAGGTGCAAACTTGTACGTGTAAACTATTTATAGGAATCCTATCCTCGACTATGCTGATGCCAGCTATCTAGATCTCACTGAAGACCAACTTAACAAACTTGAGAGACTCCAAAATCTATTTATACGTTTCATATTTGGCCTACGCAAATATGACCATATTTCTGAATTTCGACAAAAGCTCAAGTGGTTACCTATACGCTTTCGCCGGAATGCTCATATTCTTTCCTTGCTATACAATATTTTATTCAATCCACAAACTCCTACTTATCTTAAGCAACGGTTTGAATTCCTACACAACACGCACTCTAGGGTTTTGAGATCATCGGAGAATCTGAGATTGAAAATGCCAAGTCATTGCACCAACTTTGCTGACAAGTCCTTTTCAGTTCAAGCAGCTCGGTTGTGGAATGCTCTGCCAGTGACGATTAGGCGTGCTGCTGCGGCTGGTCAGGGAGTACTATTTATCTCTCTGACAGACATAAAAATTGTATTATGTATGTAGTTATGTTGTAATATTGTATGTCTATGTATGTATATGTATACATTGCATATTATTGTGTTGTTGTGCTATTGTACCTATGTTGTTTGATTTATGTAAGTATTATTATTATTTTCTTCATATTATATTGTGATAATAATGATGTTGCACACCAAACTGCCCAGAACCGCATTTCCACTGCTATTTCTCTCCATCCTAAGGTTGCCTGTAAGAGATTGCCGCAGAGCGATAAGGCCGCCAATTGTATTTACCATGTGCAAACATTTATCTGTGTTACTATTCTATTCTTGGTGTACAATAAAGACATGTTATTATTATTATTATTATTATTGCACTGACCGGATTCACAAGTTGACTGATTGTGTTGTATACGAGAGCCTCCCTTAACTCGGTCATTTTATTTAAGGATGTCTCTCACAAAAACAATTAGCCGTCCTTTTTTAATTTGCGTCACATTTAACTTCATTTTTGTCAACCTTATAGCGCGAATACCAAAATGACATCGTCATGAAGCAAACATTTATTATACTAAATGAATCACTGAAAAGGTTTATTTACTTCTTCCCGCAAATTGAACATGAATTCTTTTACTTTTATAAAAGTTTGCTAAGTCCTCCTGACCTATTAATATACCTTCCTTTGAAGTAAACATCAGCAAACACGACAGTACATTCTCTCCAACAGCATGTCAATTCGTAGGAACGAGAGTTCCTAAGTGTTTATAGACCATTTGGATGCGCAATGCGCAAACACTCGTTACACACTTTCGTTTTTATTAGTGTTCCACTCAAATGACGCAATGAACACACATTCGGCTAAGCCCACTGTTGTTGTACATTTTAGGATAACTTTCACTTAAGTTTCTAAAGGAAGAGTTAAAATGGATGACTTGAAATATGGTGAACACTAAGTGTTCTGCGGTTACCAAATATGTCATCGATTGTCGGTTTTTATATCCTACATTTCTCAAAGATTCACCTTGCTAATAATAATCATTCTACAATCATCACATCAGTAGATCAATTTATCAAGTTCGTCGGTATTTAAAAGGTTCTATACATTTGTGTGATGGATTGACTACGTACCACTCAGATTTTAACAATAGGAGACTAAAAATCGTTTGGTGTAAATGTTACTGCCTAGGTTATTATGAAAATGAAATGCAAAATCCCAAAAAAATGGTTTTCATTTTATTTTCAACACTGAGAGTGAAAAATTCGATTGTTTTTATATTCATGAACATCATTAGTATTTATAGAAACCGTGGGCCCTTATGCTGAGGTAACAATGGGGCTCGAACTCGCAAAGTATCGAAACTTCTGTTGTGCTCATAAAACAATAGTCAAAATTACCTACAATTTAATTGATTATATAATAGTTTATGTACATTCTACATATACTTAGAACAATGCTGTTTCTATCGATGACTGGCATATTAAAATGGTGTGCTCGTCTAAAATTCTTTCCACGGTCACCGCCGGGCGGCCTTGCCTATCAACAATAATTGTACCGCGTTTAGTTGGTGCAGTGCTACACGCCATTGTGTCGCGTGAGAACTCCTACTACATCGCTTTGTGTTATGAAATTCGTGACTGCAACTGTCACGTACGGAAAGTCTACTTATGTCACGAAATTACTGATACAGATCGTTTTATTATGATGAGCCAGATTGGGGCCAAAGATTTTTGGGTTCGTACGGTACTTAAGACAACGTTACGTCACAAAATGCCAAATGCTAGTTACACACCATATTTGAAGGTTTCATAGCCTACCCCCACTTCAGCGATAAAATCTATTAGTCTCCGATTCGCCAAGTGGCCAAACCTTGTCAGCTAATTTTTTAGCATTTTAATGTTCCATCTAAATCTATCGAGTTCCTGTCTCATATTTAATAATAATAATAATAATAATAAATAGTAAATATTCTAGGACAATTTACACAACGCACCTAGACCCATGGTAAGCATAGTTTAACTAGCTTGTGTTACGGGTTCTAGAATGCGGATAAACATACATAGATACATTTCTTTTTTGTAAATACATACATATTATACATAGAAACACCCAGACCAATGCAGATATTCATATTCAAGCACACAAATATTTATAATATTAATAATTAATATTTATTTAATAAAACACTTCTTTGATCATTACATACCTATTATAATAATAAATGCAAACCAGCCAACACGTGATATACTCGTACATCTTATCTATTTTAGCATAGTCATAAGCGACCTCAATTCTAAGCGTAAAATATTTGCGAGTAACAACATAAATTCGTTTTACGCCACAATTAGACTGTGAATTAGGACATGAATTACAATTTATTAGAATCGTATTGAAATATACAACAGACGTGCCTTGAATAGCTGAGATTTTCTACCTAATGGTCATGTCGAAATGAGCCCGTGAAATATGACAAAATGGAAAAGTTGTAAACACTTTACTGGACTCAAAATGGGCTGAGGCAACAAAGGCACGTCCAGGGCTATTATGTCGCTATTGTGCTAACGTTATACTATGTACTCACATTTTCAGATCACTTTAGATATGGACTTCTGTATTATAATGTGCTTTGTGCAAAATTTCTTTGTAGAAATGCGATCGGAACGTCTGAAAAAGCTGTCGAAATCAACGAGCCAAATTGGTACGTTCCATTCGTTCGATCAATGTCAGTTTTGATATGGCGCAGTGTGCGAGGTGCAGGACGATATCTAGATCTGAGCCCTGGATAGCTGAACTAGGTCAGGTCACTCTGCCGGAACCAACGCTTGCTGGCTCAGCACATGTTTTACTATTCATTCGGTTGGTAACGAAAAAGTTGTCGTTTTGGTTCAGCTTTTCTATTTTGGCATCTATTCATTTTAAAAGCAAAATTATCTTTCAAGTCGATGTAGACTCATCTGTGCCCTAGTGCCGTGCAAATATGTCAATGCGGTATAATCGCTAAGCCGTGCACGTGTGAATAGCGACGGGCATTCGTGAAAAGCACTGATGAAGCTAAAGCTCCCCGTCGAGAGCCTCTGGAGTGGGATTTTTTCTGGCACCAGCGCAAAGAGCCCCTCACGATACCGTTAATCTTTAAGCATTTTTTACACTCGAATTCGGAAGTCGTAAAATGTAATTGAATAAGTAATGTCGAACATAAAAAAGGAATGAGTCGCACGAAATAGATTATTTTTCTTCTTAGTCAACAATGACGCTTTGATTCTCGCTCTGAATTAAAGTTTTACCAGCAACAAACATATGATGAAATACAAGTTCGCCAGTATTCTTGGTGAAGTTTGAAATACTGTCTTCCTTTTTGTTTAACAAAGTTTTACAATTTAATTTCAACATTTATCAATTTATAGCGTTAGTTAAGTTCATTGAAACAATCTAGAATATTCCGCTATTGTATTGCTGCGTTAAGCTCCAATACGTCAATTTTGTTAAGTGCTATACAATCGGAGGCGAGATCAGTTGTTGGTATTGAAAAGTGGTGGGATAGGCCTCAACGATGTTAATATGAAGTGACGTCAGCACTGGCCCTTACAACAAAGTGATTACGTAACCTCAATTTCATTTACGCTAATAGCATTTTCCCTCACCAAAAATTGTATCTCCCAAACTCTATTTAACTTCCATCTGTTAAATGTAATGAAGTTTCGAAGTACAACGTCCCACAGTTTGTAACTCATTTAGATACCTATTACACTTAATGCTCAAATGTTAGTACAGTTCATATGATTTCTCTAATTATCTCTCAAATTGTTTTTAATAACGAAAACGCATTTATTTAGCGGTGCGGTATGCCAGGTTAGCATGACGTTGAAGTGCCAGACGATGTGTTAGTCTGCTCGTAAGATTGGTGGCAAATTGTACAGTCGTTTAGGAACTGGTTATTTAAACTGGTTATTGAAAATTGACTTGTTTCGTTTCATGATTATAATATATTTATGGTAATACTAACATAAATACTGGTTTTGTGCGTTTATTCTGTGCATCCTTGTCCAATCTCGGCATGTTTCATCACCGTTATTACATTTTTTACCTAGTTTGGTATTTGTTTAAGCTTTTTTAGCGCCCGATTATGGTTCTCATAACAAGTTCTAAATATGTATTGAAGATACATATCGCTACTCAAAAGATATACCCACGAGGAAGATAGGCTGTTACAGGATTGCGAATAGGAATCGTTATCGCGGAACGAATTCCTCAAACATGAAACTGATTTCCTCTAAGCGTTTTTATATAATCCTTACAGAATTCATCCTTTTCACGGCACCAATAGGCCGACACGATTGGGAAGTACAATCCTTTGACTTAAGTAGGAGTGTACTGCTTCTATGTATATTTTCCGAAATAACTGAAGGCTTTAATACTAACACCCTCTCTCCTGTTTCTCATTCTCCTCGTTCCTTAGATTGTTTACTATCACTTTATGAGCTTGTTTTCTACATAAAAATATGAAAAATATTAGCCAAAACATGATAAATGATTCAAATTCACCGTTCCCGTTTCGTACCTTCCCATTTTGTAACAAACAGCCTCGGCAGGTCCACCATCTTGTTGAATAAATTATATTATCGTTATTTGGGTCATTTGCTATATTCTGACCTTACTGAGTTAGCGAGCGATTGTTAAAGTGGAATTATTTTGTAATCAATAATCATGGTTTTATATAGCTATTATTTAGATTTGCAATGCTGTTATGAAACACAAGTATAATTAAGGTACATATTAAAGCATATCAGTAATGTCTTATAGCTCATTTGTTTAATACAGCCTCTTGCGTGGTGGTAGTAAATGTGACTGCTACGCACGAGGCGCGGATTCGATCCCCGCTTAGTGCAGATATTTGCTAATATGAATATAGCACTGGTTTGGTTGTGCCTCAGAGAGCACGTGAAGCCGTCGTTCCCGGTTGTCATACGAACGTCTATGTCAGTTGTTACGAGTAGTTGGAGCCCTGAAAAGTCCAACAATGTCTAACTGCAGTATTTCGATATCGCCTATACCTAGGTAGTGGAGGCCATATGGCAGTCGCTTCACGGAAAACAGAAACTCAGCCACAACGCAGTTATAGTAGCTTCGTTAATAAGTTAGAAGTAAAATGTAAGGACTCACACTAGTTCACAACAATTTTCACCGGTGAAGTTTAGTCTATTATATCAGTCAAATCATATCAGATTGAAGATAGTCTACGAAGGATTTAAGTTATGCTGATGAATGACAGAAATATTACCAAAACTATTCAATTGTACTCAAAACCTTTATTTAGTAAAATCCAGGGCGATTTTTGTTTTGCAAAAAGTATTATTAATTTTATGAAAAAGAAATTATGTCTTCCAATCTCTCAGTGACATAATTTAAACAGTTGAAATGTAGATGGAAACGCCAAGTCCCAGGCGTGTGTATAACTGTCATCTTCAAACAGCAGTAATATGGCGGAGCACTCCACACCACACGCTCATAATTAAATTTAACACCCGGGGTAAACGCGACACGCGTTTACTTGTCACGTTCTATAATGTAATATATCGACTGCATGAAGAACAAAGAGAGTACGGCTTGTCGGAGCTGGATCTCAGTTTTACGAGCCCCAAAATCCCACATAAGTCACTCAATAGAAACTTAACGAGCGTGAGCTCGTCACGAATTCATTGCAGACTCGGTTGAGTGTAATGGTTTACTCATTTTTAGATATTCCCTCTCCCGGAACGACCCTGAGCGAGATGGTGGAGGGACGGACGCGTCTGTTTTTCAAATCGCTATTATATAGTTCAATTTTATCGGTTTATTGACAGCTGTATCCGACCCCATTCCTTTTCGTTTCCATTGTTCGTTGTTAGTGGCTCCGTTTTCGAATAAACCGCCCATTCCAGTGTCGACCCAAATAATTGCCCCTAGAATTTTTCAATACCCTACCCTGGTGCAAGGTTTTTCGAAGTGAAGAGATACACGAAGAATACATTTCGTGACAAGTAACACACTTGTACTTCTCCGCTATATTTATTATTGCACCTAACCAGTTTCGCCTTGCGGCATTCTCAAAGGTATTTATATTGACAGTTATAAACATTCCAGTTCGTAGAGTATTCCAATACCAAAGTGTTTTGGTGTATTTACTTTCTTTTAAAGGGGTTTGCTGTTGTCCTGAAAATTATAACAGAACTCCCCAATATTTGGCGCAGGTTCGTTCACAAATGGTTGTTATTTCCTTGAGTCATTTGTTTGTCTGTGATAGCATGTAATAAATCTGTAACACAGTATAGAACTACTAAATCTAGTATGCAGTTAAAGTCGCTGTAAATTGACTGTCAGACACTATAATTTGCATTAGTCTGGCTATTTCAATGGATAATATTGGGTATGTATTTACAAATACAAGTTTCTTAATATGTTTATTCAGATCCTAACTAGACTAAGTAAATCACCGATCAGCGGCATGTTTAGAAGTTTATTAATAAAGTTATATAGATGTTGTTTTTACTTGTCATGACATCGTACTTTGGTTAAGGTAGCACATGAACCAACAAACGTGACATAACTTCCTCCCATTACAGATATTGATCTTATAAAAATGTTTAAGTTACTTTAATTCATAATCGGACATAATATTTAGGAACATTTATAGGCGAAATGTAAAGGCAATAAGTCATATCACCATTGCTCTTTCCAACATTCTGTCCACAGTTCAATGTGCAGTAGGCTAATTGATGCAGTGGTCTGCGATTCGCTTTGATGGACATGACTTCTCGCAATGTGAGCTATAGCACCCAATCCTCTGACTTTCACATCCAGTCTGTCCAGCTTTTCAGATACTCAGTCTATCTGATTGAGGGGCAACCATTTTCAGTTTACTGCCTCACGATTTGTACTCTTTACTCCAAACGAGCTTTTTTTTTTCCCAAGGAAAACTATCATGGTTATTTCAGTTAACGTTTTACGGTGTACTAGATAATTCATTTGAACTAGGGCAACGTCAGAAGTGCAGTACACAGCTGAAGCATACATATAACAAAAAGCTATTCCTACACTGCGAATATTACAAGATTCCACATAACAAGTTGATTCAATCAATACAAGTAACATCACTCAACACCTTCACTGTAGGATATTTCATCCATAAATTATTCTGATCTACATTATAAATTTGTTATTATAACTGGATTCATTACTTTATTGCCTAATGTAAACAGCGAATATTGTACAATCGTGTCGTCATGGGCCTTTTTTAGATAACCACCGATAACCCGGCGCTTCGGGACTGACGAGTGATCGAATCAGGCGTGATTTATTAGACCAGTTTGCTTAAAAAGGAGACAAAAATAAACATCGCCTCTCACGTAAAATGTGTAAAGATTAAAACGTTGGAAAACTGCGGCTTGAGTTGATTCAGTCGAATCCATCGAATTTATAAGCGTTCCTGCCTTTTTTGGAATTAAATCCCGCTCTTCGGAATCAGGATTAGGCTTTGAGCTGCCTTATAAATAAATCGGTTGGGAATTGTTTTTATCCGTGTAACATTTTAACAGGATCACACAGAATTGTTTACACTTTTAAGTAAAGGATTTTTATACTGTACTTGTTAAGACAATTGTATTTTATTAGTTGTGTATGAACACCTTTAGTATTCTGCGCGTTGCTGACACAAGTGGACTGTTTTAATGTGCCATATTTTTGTATCAGTAGTTGTTTAATATTAATACTACGCCTACGTAATAGTAGTCATAAAATTCCCTAAATATCCAATGAAATATTTGTCGATCCGGGCATGATCTCTCAGTAATGTGTCAATAACGCAAAAATATTGCTGTACCTTTTGATTCAACGCCCAAAAAAGTCATCATACAGCACATTAGAACACCATAGATAGGTATAGACTTATTAATCCCGCTGTGGAGAAGTCTGAGAGGAGTGGAGGCGGATCAAAGCGCAAAGATGAAACGTTAGCTTTATGCAGCGGGTATATAGCTAACGGGGCCACGTGAACATTATAACTAGCACGATGACGTATGTGCAGTAACCTTGTTCCAGCAGCGCAACATTCTTATGGGCTCTTTAATGTTTAGCACATTATCTACTGAGCTTCATATTTTATGTACTTCAAACTAGATTTTGTCGTCTGATACTCTCCAAGACGTTAAATGGTAGTGCCTGTGCGGCAATATTTTCCAAATTTATTTAGCTGCAACATTTTCGGTTAGGAAATTATTTTCGGTTTCCCATTTTCTTGCAAAGTGCCCGATTGTCGGCAATAGGCTCGCCTCCTATTAAGTGGGACCGAAAATCATAGTTGGCGAAATGTGGGTGTTAATACATCTCTGCCTACCCTTCTGAGGATTATGGGACGGATGTTCAAACTAGAATTCTAATTCACGGTTATCTTAAATCTTTTGCTGGTACATCTTAACTGTCTATATTGTAGTATGTTCCTGGGAATAATAAAACTGGTAGCAATATGGTAATGAAAAGTGAACGTTTCCAAATAGAATGCCGATTAGACCTACCTGGTAGTAAACGGATAATCTGTGCTTTATGACCATTTGCAACACTAGAGGGGTCACAAGTGACCATAAAATAGTATGTACTTTACCACGCTTTCATAGGACTATTAAAATGTATATAACACAAGACACCTTACGCAATATACAGTATATAAAACTGAAATGTTTATACAGTTCTACTGTTCAAAGTCAACAAATACTTGTGCAAATTGGACTTGCAGCTTGCTAAATTAAATTGAAACAATAATGTTGATCGCAGAGTAAATAAACTGACTCTTAATTGTGTACTCGTTATTAAAACGTTAGTAAGTGAGCTATTCAATAGACAACTAGGCATTCTAAGAACTACATCAATATTAAATAATAGTTTAAAAGTGTCACTCTGACTTTAGACGCACGTAAGGTTACGTATTCCGTCATCATCATTCTCTGAGCCTATTCCCAACTCAGTTGGGGTCGGCTTTCTAGTCTAAGATACGGCTGAACTACGATATTTTCCGTGAAGAGACTGCCATCAGATCTCCACCACCGAATTGGCGATATCTAAGTTCTATAGTTAGGCTAGTCAAACTTTTTGAGAGGTCCGACTACCCGTAACGACTGCCATAGATGTTCGTATGGACCGACGACCAGTGCAAATAGATGATGAATACAAATACTTCCACTAAGCAGGAATCGAACCTTCGCCTAATTCGTAGCAGTCGCGTTCATTACCGCCACGCCACTGGCTGCACAGAGGCGGCACCATCTTCCGTATTTCTAACAATTTCAGTTAAATTTTCTAGAATGTAAATGAATATTCATGAATAGCATTATTAGTAGCATTTACAGCATGAAACAAAAGTGTTTTTCGATCTAAAATCTATAGGAAAAGTTAGTATACAATTTGATTAAATAAACAATACCCGCATAACGTTTGTACTTTCAGTTGAAACAGGCAAAAATAAATAGAGACGTGTCTGCTATCAAAGTGCAAAATTGCACGACGATGCATGCCCAAATGACATTATATTCGTTACACGCTCAGCCCATTATAACAAAAGCAATTTATTTTGATATAACTGAAGGCAGTAATTGAGCTAATGCCCTACCTGATAGTATTCTGTTACCCTGACCCATAAGCTCCAATGACATTAGAATTTTTCATTTAGGGCAAAATTTTCCCAGTTTTGGGGGAAAAAGATGGAAAAACACTCACTCACACGTCACTCTTATTAACCAAAATGCTATCGGTACATTGAGAAGGTGAGTAATCAGCAGTATGGTTTCCCCATAACTGTTCAACTGGGGATCTTGTGTATATCCCAACGTTTTGGCAATACCTTCAGTATGAGTACCGACAAGAAGTGGGACTCTCACGTGAATTTGATACCAGAAAATTGTAATCTGACAATGTTTAAGTTCCGTATAAGTAGTTTGTTTACAGGCAAAACTTTTAACACACCTTGGTGGCAAATTTCTGCGGGTACTTGATAAATAAAGCTTGTGAAAATGTAGCCTAGTTGTAGTTCTCGACACGTACTACTGCAGTTGAATAACAACAATATATAACGTGTAACCTAGGCAACTAAATAACGACTTAATGCCGTAAACGCCAAGTACGGCACGAGCAATAACTAGCCAATGAAATGCCGAAGGCTGACGTCACTCCGCTGCACAATAGTTGTTATCGATTGGGCCCCAATGCCACACGCGTGATTAGAACAATCTGTTGCCTTCTCTTGTTTAGACTTTGGAATATTGATGTCAATTGATCGAGTTTTATATAATATATTAGTCGTCGATCAATAGTCGGCTAGAATCGTTATTGAAAATGTGAGGTAAATCCGACTCAAAGTTTTATATTAAAAATATGAATGCGAGTATATTGCTCCCAATAAAATTGTTTAAAAACAGAGAAGATAAAATAGTTAAAAATAGGATTGTTTTGCCAAAAAATATCGTGATAAAAAGTAGCGAGTAGCTTGTATCATTCGGGTTAATATAACAATTCTAATGATAACTTATACTTACATACAAATCTGATTAGGCATTTAACAGTAATGATAAAATAAAAAAAATAGACAATCGTTATTTTTGTAGTTGTGTTATACTCACTCCTCTTAACCCCGATAAGAATCCATAATTTTATTTATTTTTAACCAGATTCTAAAATTGAAGTGTCACAAAAATAGACTTTCCTGTCACATGATGTCATCAAAATGTGGGCGGATCGATGATAACATACATGTACTTCAACCTAATTATATCGTCATAAGCATTACGTAACTGGAAGCATTTCCTGCACATAATAGCCTGTAAGGTGTAATATAACATTTCATTATTAAAGTCAAGTGTTCACCCACTCGAGCGTTGAAGATCTAAATACACAGTATGATCTCAGAGGTACTTTGCCGTGGTCAGTCTATTGTAACAAATTCAAGTTAGGCTGGAAACAATGAATGCACATTGCTCAGACTTGACAAGGACACATAACTAGCCATAATTACAGATTAGCTAATAACCACTTCTATAGTATTTAGAATAAAAATCGACCGAACAGTTTTTTGCTACTGCTGTATTAGTCGCAATTCTGATAGAATTGTTTCAGCCGCAACGCCTGAGTCAGATCAATTCTGCGTTTTAATGTTGACTATCGAGCAGACTGCTTATTATCGCCTCAAGTATTAAAATGTGCATAAAGCTTGCACTAGTTTGGTGACACATTGGGACTATAGCTTACTGCATTATTTAGTCTATGCTAAACTCACAGATTCGTTTAAATAAGCATAAGCACATTTTATTCAATTAATTTTAGTGATTTTATCATGCAAACGAAATTTAATAAAACAGGTGGAAATACAACTTAGGTCTTCTTTGATCATGATAATCACTATCGTTTTACCATCTGTCTGGCAAAGCTTCCTGAGTCAAACTTTTAAAAGCTTTGCACTGCCAAATACGGCGCTTGGCAACGCTAGGCGATAAGGTCGTGACCTAGAACACGACATAGGTGCGCCAGTGGTGCGGCAAAAACCTTCAATACACTACACCATTCCGATGACAAACGGCACGGAGCATCTCAAATTTCTTATAAAGATGCCCATTAAAATAATTGATATCA
Organism: Pelosia muscerda; assembly: GCA_963691645.1. Lineage (NCBI taxonomy): Eukaryota > Metazoa > Arthropoda > Insecta > Lepidoptera > Erebidae > Pelosia > Pelosia muscerda. Next base: position 15,547,401 of record OY829116.1, on the reverse strand, counting down.
AAAAACGCCAAAATTTTACAGCCTGTTAACACGAGAAGAGGCCCACGCTATTAAATAAAGAAAAAAGCCTTTTTATTAAAAGCAACCTGAATCTCGAGGATTTTCAGCTTATAATTCTTAAGGAAACATCCTTTGTCAAATATTTCCGCACAAAAGCAGGATGACCTGAGTACAAAAGGTCTTTATGTAAGTATGGGTTTAAGCCAGCTTTATTGGTATCTTTGAACAAAATTAATATCAAATTGTCCGTAAGGTCCAGACAGGGCAGTGGTTAGTGGTATTACTAGCTAGCTTAATATTTCCCAAGCCAGTTGAATTAATGAACTAAAGATCTGTGGTTAATATAAATTAAAATCATGCCTTCTCCCAGCGCTATGCTCAAGTAATGGCGCAATTAGGTACTGCCGCAGGAAAGATTCTTGCGTTAGTTTTTATTTCAAAGTTCTGCTATAGAAGTATTTAGGATAGATGGCAAATGAGTAAGTAATTACCCATAGCAAAAAAATAAAACTAAAGATCTCTGTAACTATTGCCATGTGGAAAATGGAGTTACTGATGTTCTGAAGAATGAATTAATAGATCTGTTATAAAAGATAGTGATAAATTTATACAGGGTGTAAGGAGAACGCTCCCGAAGCCGAAAGGACTTGGTAGTATATCGTATGATGAAGACATACGCACTGACTAAATACACGGCAAATAAAAAAAGATAGCATCGGTAATTATCATACAAAACTTAAAAAATCCTTTCATTATTCGATATATCACTAAAAGGGGTAGGTCACAACACTATCGTATTTTGTACTTTCGTAATAAGTTCACTTGAGTCCAATAACCTGCAAAATCTTTAAACTCAGCTGTGCGCCTGGTACCCGCGTTGCTTTGCGCGTATGTAGGTACCTACGTAGCGTTTAGAGATACGTCGCAGAAATTTAGAGTACCTATCACTTACCGAGGTTTACTTTATGCGACGCGGTGACGTTCTTAATCTGGTACTGGTTCTGTTCCAGCTCTAGGAATGTACTAGTTCATACACTTCACGAAACACGACACAAGGGGTTTTACCTATCACATAAACAGGTCACACACAACAGTAAACTTATTTGAATTTAATAAAAAAGAAGAGTACCTAGGTACTGAAAAAATTATGCACCACACATTTACGTGTTTAACTCCGAGAACCGATCCAGCTCGCACGGTACCTACTCGTTCTCAGTAGCTACAGGTCTGCTTCGAAACGTTCGAGAACTTCGAGAATTCTCTGTTCCAAAGCAGTGAAGAACCTGGGCGGTCGCCGTTGTGAAGGAGTAACACACGAAAACTTTCATTAGGTATGGTTCACTATCTTCCTAAAACACTCCACAACGGTAATTTACTGGTCTTCCGTCACCAATTTTTGTACACTGTACAGACGACCAACTTTTTGAAAACACAAAACATTATTTCATAATACTCGTTATTACAATAAAAATCCAACATCACGCAAGTTTATCACAACCAACAACAACACACACATCAACTGACTGAACAAAAGAGAAGGAATTCTGTAAATTGGGAAATTGGGAATAATGTTGCCTAGTGCCAACTAGATTTTTGCCTAAAAAGTACATGTACCTATGTGCTCAATTAAAGTAATACGTGATATTATTTTGCTTATGTTTTGTTTTTTACTGCGCGTTAGGAATAATGCGCATAGCTTAGTAACTACTTAGTTCTTTTTTAATCGTACGAAAATCCACACGGGGCTCCTCCCACTGCCGGAATCAGTAGGAGTGATTATGTGAGAAACAAAACGCACGGCCGTCACGGGCCATCAGTTGCCGAGAGCGAGGTAGCTTCTGGCATATCCCTCTCACCCTGGCTGACCCGGGTATATCATGGCCTCCACACTTCACACTCCACCACCCGGATAAGGAGGGGCACGCACTCCTACTTAGTGGTTAAGGTTCACCTTACCATGGAAAATCCTAGGTTCGAATCCTAACCATTACATTACTCACATCAACTGTGAATCCATTAATAAATACAAGTTATTTAGTTTAGCTAACGATGTTGGAATATTAATAGTTTCTTTAAAAACGAATTCTGGAACTACTTACTTACACAATAGCCTATTGAATTAATAAAATGGATTCATAAGGATGACGAGACGCATAACAAACAAACCTCTTTTCGTTACAAATTATTAACTTGTATAATACATAATAAAATTAAAAATTGGGAAAATAACCCACCAATTTTTAATTTAACAAAATCTAACAAGTATGGCAACACTGATAGTAGTAGTAGTTAATATTTTCTTCGCTTTGCGGCTTGCGTCAAAGGCGCCGCCAAACATCGCGGCCGCCGCCGACAAACGGATTAAGGAACATCAAAAGATACCGCGCCCGGGGATTCCCCTACTAATTTAGGGTAGTTGTACCGATTGACGTCCGTTTAAAAAATCTATTAGTAAAAATGTAGGTTTTTAAGCTATGACGTGGTGTGTTTTTTTAGTTGCGGATACCTACTTGCGGCAGCTAATTACATTTTTGTACATTTGATTTCCGTGCTGTAAGCGATCCTGATAATGATGAATGTAAATACATGTTTTGATGTGATTCATAAATCATAATCATCCGGGCTGGTTCCCGGTTGCATCCTAAGCTCACACTTCGGAACCCGGAGTTCGCTTATTATTTATTATTAGGCAGTTACAGCTTTAACGAGAGCGACTACCTACCGTGTACTGGCTCGGATCTACCACCAGTTAATTTTGCCTGGTGAGATATTAAAATTCAATAGCTTTACGGCAATTTTTGAGAAGCGGCTAACGATTTATTAGCAGTCAACAACTTGATAGTTAGTTTTGGCTAGCAGCAGTCGCTCTCGTAAAATTCAACAGCTACACAGCAATTTTTGAGAAGCAGCAGTCGCTTTCGAAAACACCAAGCACATTACAGTTATTTTTGTCTAGTGCCAATTGCTCCTCACCTTTTGTACCTTTTCCTTCCCCGCTCCCCGTTGGTTCTCCTTTTTCATAAAAGGTAGCTTATCCCGAGCTCTAAGCCAGTTCTATACCCAATTTCTTGGCGAACTTTTATGCACTCCTCTCATCATCATCCCTATCCCTCCCCTTAACGCCCTCTTTCATGATAAGAAATAGCCTATGTCCATTCCCAAGCTCTAATGCATCTCTGTACCAAATTTCATCAAGATCGATTCAGTGGTTTAGGCGTATAAGCGTAACATACAGATAGACAGACAGACAAAAAGATTTACTTTCGTTTTTATACTCGTAATATTAATATGAAAATATGAAAATGGATTAATTCAGTAAACTACATCTTATACTAGGAATGCAGAAAATAGTGGTATAAAACTATACTACAAGGCAAGTTATTAGACCCTTCACCCTTTTTAGGTATAGGAAGAAATGAGCAATGAATTTTATTTTTATCATTTATTTTAGGGTACCGTAAACCTTTGTTATTTGAAAAACTTGAGAAACCGCTCTTACAACTTATGTCGTCCTGGTATTTTCAATATGGTTTTTAACACTTTATTGTGATATTTTTATGCTTCTAAAATGATTATTGCGAAAGTTTAGCATTAAATAGTATTACTACGGAACCAACCGAAATAAGGGGCGTGGCGATTTGAAATGAAAGAAAAAATATTGTATTATTACTAAATATTTTAGGGTACCGTGGTGAATGTTACATTAACGAACACTTTAGTAGAACCTCCTGCAGTCTATGTTATCTGGGTGACATGATATGTCTAGTGAGTTTTGTTTACATTATCTTTATTAGAAATCAAGCAACCTAACAGATCAGAATCAAAGGTTGCCTAAGATCTAACGATTAGTACTATTGGACACTCGTGTAACGAACTTTTATCTTACGAAGGTGAAAGATCACGTGACATGTCCAATTTTTAGAGTTTTAAATTAAATTGTGTACGGAACCAATTTTATCAAGTATTTATTAGGGGGGCGTGTCAGGGGCGTAGCTGGAAATTTTGAATGTAGGTTAACATTAGGTAAAGGATTTTTTGAGACAGTCTCATATTCAACTGAATGATTTCATAAACATAAAAATGTGTTCATAATACTTAAGTAGATGTTGTAATTATTCTTATGCTATTTTATCAACTTGTAAGCTGTTTCAGTCTCTCTTTGTCTGTTCTCATCTCAAAATGATGAGGGTGAGTGGAGTGATAGTGAGACTGTCTCATCAATTTTGATCGTTTGGTAACCCTACTGGGTTCAAATCGTAGAGTTCATTTGTAACAGCTGGTAACAGCGTCCTGCGGCCCTGGTTATTCTTAAGTGTTGTGCGTTTATCGGCAATTTCCTCATGTTTACACTTGATCGATAAAAAAGAAAATTGTTTTTCTACGTACTGACATGTTTGCCGGACTTGAGACCCCCGCCAGAATTTTATTTACCCGTAGTACTACCATGTGTCTTCGGCTTCGGGAGCGTTTCCCTAACACCCGTTATATATGTTTCTTAACGATAGCAAACAAGATATCAAAGGGATATATCATAAGCTCGCTCGCGCAGTTTAAAACAATTTGATATAATACAGTTGCCGATAAAAATCATTTTAGAATTAATATTATCAGAGTATATGAAAAATTCATTGTTCCCATCTTCAGGAGTTATTTTTCTTGATATAATTCTCTCCTTTAAAACGATGTTGAAATGACACTCGGTATTATCTTTCTATCTAATATTTTCCTCTTCAATATCATTGAGAGCATTTTTTTGTTAATGCTTGATAAAAAATTCAGTTGTATAACGTAGGAACAAGTAAAATTACTTCAGTTATTACGTAAATTGACTCTCTTGTTCAGAAAGAATTTTAAATAACTCGATAGAAAATGAAGCCATATTTTTGGTGTTGGTGCTGGTGAAAATATAAATATGCCTATAACATAAAATGAGCATACTAAAAAATTAGTAAAGATTTTGCTAAGCTCATAGACGAACAGTTTTACAGATTGCTTATCACATATTTTTAGTGAGAATAAATTTAAACAAACAATACTCTACAACACTTCACTCTAAAATTGTACCTACCTCGCTACAAAATACAAATTCATTTGTAATATTAGCATTTTAAATAAATAATAAACAATGAATTTAAAACAGGAAGGGAACAGTCATTACATATTTTATGTACGAAATACAACACTCGCCACATTACCGCTCGCTAAAATTGAAATTTTAACCCAAATTTGTAGTATCACTTTTCCTGGAGTTGGAAAAACAGAAGACATTTAAACTAAATACGTAGGACTAGTCAAAATTGTTTAAGTCAAACAATAATAACAAAGAAAATACATGCTGTTTTGAAAGTAAATTTGGACGTATATTGCTTAATATTATTAGCCGCATCGAATATATTAATAATGATAGTATCAATTTTATTGCAAAATGCGTCTCCCCATATCGAAGGGCTAATTAGGGACCCTATGGTTCCCACATTAGGGGAGAAGTCATCTCAAAGAGATGACCCCGGCTCTGCCAGAATGCGAGAGTTATGTCTTGTATAATTTCACCTCCGGCAATCAAAGATGGGATTGACAAAAATGCACGTCGTCTATGGGTAGACGACGTGCATTTTTGTCGTTTCGAGTCTTACATAATCGCCTCCAGTGATTTTGGCTTAGGTGGTATTTGTGGTGATTTTGCGCACGATAAAAAAAAGTATCAATTTTATTGACAATATTATATATCCCATAGTTATAGAAAAAAAAAATGTCTATTGTTCTATCGGTCCTACAATGTCTAACTGTGGCAGGTGAACGCTGCTATGCTCCATTTGAAATGAGGTCAAATGAGACGCGCCATCAGACGCCGTCGGTGGGATGCTACTCAATTGAAACATATTGAATGTAGGCGGCACACTAGTGTCTTCGTACTTTGTTGCTTGCATTATTGCTGTATACAATGATAGCTCCTCTGATGTGAACTATAACCACGTGTCTTTCAAGGTCGTCATATAATTATTTTTGTGATAGAATCTTTGTGTCATAATAGCCAATTATATCTAATAGAACTTAGAGTTTTGTGAGTTATAGTTTGGTATCTTATTAGTAGTGTATTGGTTTCTAAGTGTATTTGTTAGTTACATACATAATTACAAACTAAAGTCTGTATACTTTGAAGTGTTTTCTTGGTATATTCAACCTGGGACAAAGTTTTAGTTCTGTTAGTCAAATAAAACGTGTTTATTTTATCCCTACGAGTATGTACACTCAAACTTGCAGTCTCTTGCATATTTGTTCAAAACATCCTCCGTGGTTATTCTTGCTCAATTTCATAGCAATATTATAATACTGTCTTCTTCTGGAGTTGGGTTCCTAGGGACTATTTTATTTTTATCATTATCACTATTAGTATTTTCCTCCTCCTCGTCGTCTTCTTCATCTGTGTTAGCTCTAGCATTAATCTACGAATTAAAATGCATGTCAATAACTATAAAATGTAAATGCTGTGCTATTTGCCTTCTAAATTTAAACAAAACATTAAAATCAGACTATTAACAATGGCGCGACGCATACAAAGCGTGCCAAAGTAAAATTGCGAAATTAATTCGTCACCAAACGAGCTAATGTTGGTGCTAATGAATTAATATAATAATTTATTTTTATATTGACTACATTGAATATTCATACACCGTCATTGCGTCACTGACATTAGCACAAATTATGCAGGTGTGGTTTACATACATCTATAATAATGCACATATCATCCGATAAATCTACCGGAACTGGTAATCGAAAACTGTTATTGGAATTTGATCATCAGGCTCCGCATTGTCATATTTTATTACATTCAAAATTGGGATTTCATGTTTCGGTATTGCAATATTGATTGACAGTATAATACCATACATGAAAACTCATTTCAATGTAACTGAATTTACCGAGTACTGTGTTTTGCTTAGTAGATTTTACCCTCCATCCAATTTCAACGCACAGTTCATTTACCTTACCTTAAATTTAAATCCGATTATATATATATATCTGAAACAAATCAATGTCTGGTTAGCTCATGTCGCTATGGGAATAGAAACATTCGGAAATTGTTAGAATCAATATATTCCTAGTTGGTTTCCACGTAATCTTCAAAGGGTTTGGTCCTGTATTTATTTATTACAGATTCCGGATACACCCCCGTTTAAATGTGATTTGGAACCTTTATAAGGAGCTTATAGAATTGCAAAGGATAAAATAGTTTGCTTCTTTTAAATTATTTAAATCCTAATCAATATTGCTTACAAAGGATTTATTATATGTATATTTCTAAATTCCCCTTTTTGAATATTTGATTTTACCTAATTTCCGAATTCCATATCTCTCTTGTCTTGTGTAAATACTTTCTTTTCCGCCGGCGATATTAAATTAAATCGTCCAAATCAACTTTGTGTTTTTCTTAGATGGACCTTTTCTTGGATTTTTTATTATTATTTTAACTTAATTGCAAAACACGGCACTCGGTGTATGCTATGCTTTGGCGTGTGCTTATTAATGGTGTACTCTGCAGCCGTGGAGCCGACATACCACTTCAAGGTGCTGGTGCCATCCATGGTCGCCGGCGCCATCATCGGCAAGGGTGGCGAGACCATCGCCCAACTGCAGAAGGACACTGGCGCCAGGGTCAAGATGTCCAAGTCCCATGACTTCTATCCTGGTAAGTGGACAATATATTTTTAGAAGATTAACTATGCCATTTATAATATTTATAGTAGGATTGTTGAAGTGGATAATGGTCTATAAAAAAGTTGGAGTTTGTTTTATCGTAAATTAATGGTCCCATGAATTATGGACAGTAAAGTACTGGTAAATAATTGCCTCGAGAATCGTTTATTGCTGTATAATTTCGCCCAAACTGAACGGACGACGTTGACTATATTTTTCCTGTTGGTTCCATTATGGAATCAGATTATGTGCGCGAATTTTAATTGATTTTATACACCAGTTTGTAACATTTTTCAATTTACCTATGTACAGTGAAGGGCACAATTTTGGACCCGTACTATACAATTGTAAATTACGTCGGGTTTTCACCTTCAAAATGTTCGGCAGTGCAACTGCAATACAATAATTGATTGATTCTAGAATGACGTTCAGTGTGAATCTCAATTTAGCCGAGAACAGTGTAAATCTCAATGTATAAACAGACCGAGAGATACGATGGACTGTCCATACAATGTCCTCTGATAAATCTAGATTCAGGCAGAGTGTCATTGTGGAATACGGGCCTAGTCTTGCAATGGTATGTTTGTTTAAACTAACAAACGGATGATATAAATCTTGGAGTGGGTAGAGCTTACATCATGTGAAATTTCGGCTCCAACTGTCTAGGCGTGTCAAGGTGAGTTTAAGAGTTTGAGCAATCACGGGGTTTTTTTGACATTTAAGTTTCAAATTGACTGTAATATACACTAAAACGTTTATACCTCGCTAATCTCGAACAGGAATTTGTGAGTTAATTTAGCATAGTGTATAGCTATATGTATTGTGATTCTCATTAAGTTGTAGATAATCATTTTAATTAAAAACGACATGTGAAATCCTAAGTTCAGGATTATGATAAACGCGATATTTGGAAAACGTTATTTAAACATGTTTCAGGGTTTATTGGCTAATAAGATTAATTTATATACAGAATATTAATAACTATATACAAAATATTTACACACCTATACTAATTATAATATAAATACAGAAAACATGTTTCAGTATTTCATATGTGTTAAGAAAATGATGATAAATTATTCTTTCAATAAAACTTACAGCTAGAATACAGATGGGATTTAAGTTACATATATTATAGAATAAAGGCCTTGTCAAAATAAATTTACTTATGAGCAAAACTTGATTTTATGTACATTTATATAGGTATAATAACGTTGTATATACGCTGATGTAGAAATGATAAAAATAGCGTCATGATTGTGATGATATCGGCGAATGTCAGAGGTTAAATAAATACTTCGAGATATATTACAGCTATAAACTAATAGCTAAAAACTAGTTGGTGATTGGCGTAGCAATTATTCACATTTCCAGAATGTACTCGCACCTGTTATGGCGAAAGCTTTGCTTATACAGTTTTATGGGAACATTTGACCTCCCCACCTAGAGAGGAAAGCTTGAGCTGAAACCTAATCCGTCCATAAGCAAGTGTACGGCAAGTTTCTTATAGGGATTACAAAATGTCATAATTTTTACAATATGTATCGTTTTCGTTCATAAAATGCTCTGTTCGCAAGTGAGGGAGATATATTTGGCTTTCCGAGTGGTTAGACAATAGTGTGATATAACAGGCCACACATCACCGCTGACACCGTTTGGGTGGCAGTGTGGCCCGGCGAGGGAGGCGGGCTTATCGCCGTTTATCGCGAATGCTAGCAGACCCGGATTCGACACTGGATTTATCTCTAGTTTTGATATTTTTCTGTACAAAAACGTAGTCTTTTAGTTTGAAACTAACTGACTTGATTGGCGCTGTGTACCAATAATGTGTCTGAAAAAAGTTACAAAGCGACAAAAGCGTTGGTAGCGATTAAGGAGTCGGTCTTTAGATCAAATGGTCCCGGATTCGAATTCTTGTCAGTCATGTGAACCCATTTCTAACACCAGCAATGTAGTTTAGCTCGAATCGGGAATACTACTGATATCTGTTAATAGTATACATTCTTTAGAAAAAATTTGCTTGGATTTTTTTTGAAGCGAAGTTAGAAATGCATTGTCACCCGAAACATTACTGTTAACGTTGCTTTGCCATTACCTTCTTTTACTTATTGGGTACAAATCCATCGAAAGAGCGCAAACGAGTGATTCCTTAATGATTAATCCAATCACACTGCTTTCCCTGTGACGTCCACACTGATTCATTCGTTTTATACAATTTGATGTGTACCGGGCGTTATATACACACATACTATATGACTATCGACGCTTGCTAAGTCCTTTTGTGTTGTATAATCGATATCATTGTCTCGAAGGTCTCCACATAGTTACCCTTTTGAAATTAATGACTATACGACAACCTCGAAACATCGTTACTTTAGCATATTATATGAAGTTCCTGGAAAAAAATCTATCAAAGAATACAGTGAAGTATTCGCTTCCAGCTATTATAAAATTCCGGTACCCGTATTTCTTTCCACCTACAACCACAAAAGAAACGGCATGTATGTCAGTTCACTAGCGTTGCGTAACGCCGCACAATACAATGTGGGTCACAGTGTCAGGTTCGATTCTAGCCGTGTACCACACTGCATTGCTACGCGGCGATGACAGCCGCGGTCTAGTGTATAAATACTATAAATAAATGATGTTTCCTGTGAATGTCTACTATGCTACGTTTAGAGGTTTGCTTTGTTCTTTTTATGGAATAAATGAACGTAGACTTAAATTGGTTTAACAAAAGAAAGTCTATTGAAAAGTGGTCGGGAGGTAATTTATTAGAGACAGATATAGGATAAAGAAAGAAACCAGAAATATGGGACCTTCGTTAAATAGAAGATGCAGCGGGAAAAGGGAAAAATTTAAGAAAATGAATAGAAGCTGCAGCGTATGGCGAGTAGAAATTCACGCGTAAATTTGAATAGAATGGACTGCGGGAATGGGATCTAACTTCCAAGAGAGTGGAAATCAATGTGGCGCAGCTATATAACATTCGCATATATGCCAGTAAATCAAGACAAAGGGGTAGTTCTTGTGAAACCTGTATATTCTCAAAGGAGAAGGCAAAGTAATTGACTCTTTTTTTTTCGTGCGTTAAATTCCAACGGGTACCGCCTCCACCAAAGACTAAAACGCACGCCGTCTATGGCTTTTTGCCGGAGGTGAGATTATACAAGATATCTCTCGTACCCCGGCAGACCCGGGGAAGTAGTTGACTCTGAGATTTTGCTATTACAAACTCAAAAATATGTTTTATCCAACCTGCGAACAACATGGTACCGCACGAACTCCGTACACGTATTGTACGGACTCATAATACAGTACTTTTATTGAAGTAAAAAGTGCTCTTTATTGAAGAAAATTTCTATTACACGTTATTGCCAAGATTATATTGCAAATGGTGTTGTTATCGCTCAAGGCCATCACTTTGATATTTCTTATTTCGTATAATAAAATATCCCTTTATATATTCTACTGTACCCTCGGGACGCTAAATTTGCTGTATTATAGTTAATATATTATTGTAAGAACTCAATTTCACACATATATGAAATAGACTATAGAAACGAAACGAAACGAAACGAAACGAAACGAAACGAAACGAAACGAAACGAAATGAGATATTTTATTTGCCAGAATGCAGGTAAATAAAATGGATCTTATAATTACAATAGCCCGTTTACATCCTACCATTATGGTGTGTGTAAATATTTAAATGATCGAAGCGCATCAAACAATCGAAATACATTTTCAGCATGCATGTACAAAATAATTATTTATTTATTTAAAGTCAGACTTATATTGTCAGATTTAGGTTGATATCGGAAGTATATTGATGTCAGTTCTATATTAATGTCAGAATAATTATTTTATAAACTCCAAATTACATTAAATTATTATTATTAACGAGTCGACTTTTCGACAAGAGGTCCGCGGTTCAAACCAGGCCAATATACAACCGATATGGTTGCATATTTCCTTAATACGAAACATAAAGCTAACTAGAGTTGAGATATTATGTGTTTTTCTTTTGAAGACTCACACACCAGGAGTTGTTTTCAGTCCCATATAATCGAATCTGTTGTCAACAACGGGACTCTTGTTCCATACTTTCCTGTTACGTAGAAATTCCTTTCAAAAACATTAATTTACTATTACCCACTTAGAATTCAAACCCAAAACCTCACCTACTGCTTCCATCGCTCCAAGAGAAATATTACTTGACTCGTATTGACGAATTCCTGCACCACTCACGTACATGCGTATTGAAATATTATTTCAAGAGTATATCAATCATTTTCCCTCTTTGATAAATGGTCTTAGAGAGGGTCCTCGGGAGGACAAATCCAAGAGGCTGGTGAAAGGGTTATATGACGGGTTATCCATTTTTATGGAAAACTTCAGCATAATCAATCATCAGGGGCTTATTTTGCACTTATATTGAGCCTTACACGTTCAACGGATTCGAAAGACGTTATATGTATGTACTAGCTGTTGCCTGCGGTTTCGTTTGCGTAGATATTGGCTATCGCAACCAATCATATCCCACTTTCTTATCGAATTTCATAAAAATCGGTTCAATTGTTTAGGAGTTGAAGTGTAGCAGGCATATTATAGACTTTCCCATTAGATATTATATTAGTATTGATTCTATTCTTATTGCATAACTAAGAGACGACCTGAGTGGGTATATTTCACGGACAATAAATCAATTTGCCGTATGTATCGCTAAAGCTCCAATATTTTTCTATAGTGATGGATCAATATTATTGTTATATCATAACCCATTATAACTCAATGTATACATTCGAGTATTCCATTGTACGCTCCTAGACTTGGTCTGGTCGACTCCCGCAAGCGTTTGAAGGAAAACGGAAACACCTTTTCCTTTCTTTTCAGACATGTAACTATTGCAACCTACTACTTATCTACCTGTATCTGTACTATTGTAGGTTATAAAACTGTATTTTGAATGCGCTTACGAGATTAGGAGCAATTCAAACACGGAAAATAGGAAACCAATGTTGAACTCCACTTAAATAGAATATAAGTAATTAAAAAACCTCTTACTTTGCAGTCGTTTAAAAAGTAGATAAGGCAGAGGAATACTTCGTCTAGAACTATCTGAGTATTTCTGAAACTTTCTCCTTGCCTATAGATTTCTATCAAAGTTAATGTTCAGTGTGAATTGTAGTGCAGACGTTTTTTTTAAAGAGGAATACCTAGTTGACGGAGGTAGGAAATGGCGGTATCTCCCGTCCTAATTGAGCATTCCGACTGGGGAACTGCCTCCGCCCTACAGAATACCGCGGCTAATAATAACCTTGTGTTGTGTTTCCGGCGGTGAGTAAGGTAGCCAGAGTTCACTGAAGAGGTTTTATGTTGTCAGTGGAAAGATCGAGAACATAAAACCTCTTCAGTGACTCTTAACCTTCTACCCTCCCCCTTCCCCTTCCATCCCCTTCTCTATATGGTCGACAGCACGAATTTGACGCCCTAGTGTTGCAAACGTCCATAGGCCACGGTAACCATTTTCCATAAGGTGGGCCACGTGTATAAAAAAATATAATATGGTTTCTCTCTCATTGAGATTAGCAGAAATCACTTTATTTCACCTCTCCCAGTTTCTACTCATTTTTTTTCATAATTGCTCGCCAGTTGCGGGCATTGACCTGGCCCTTTCAGAAAACGTTCTATCTGATTGACACGTGCACGCCTGGGTCGACCCTTACCGGGTTGCCCATTCACCCTAACCTCATAAAGCTGTTTCATCAATCTTCTTTCATCCATTATGTTATTATTATCCTGAGGAAGGAATATAGTGCTATGCCAAAGAAGCTTAGAGAACTTCCGATTCGGTTATAGTTCACCTTTCAATATACTCGTAATATCGACGTAATTTATATTGTACTAGGTGTTTCCTGCGGCTCCGCCCGCGTGGATTATCGTTTTCGGGTGGTACGACTCTACTCGATTCTCTACTTGTCTCTCTATACTACCTAGCTGGCATGACTACGGAAATAGCGATATTAGCGCTAATGTATAGAAATTACCGGATCTATTGAGATTTATGATTATTGCTCCGCTCCCTTGGATGGTAGCGTGATAATATATAGCCTATGTTACTCCTAGATATTGTAGCTTTTTATAGGTGAAAGAATTATTGAAATCGGTCCAGTAGTTTCGGAGCCTATTCGATACAAACAAACAAGGAAAAAACAAATCTTACCTCTTTATAATATTAGTGTAGAATGTAGATGTCGTACAACCCACTATTGTCCCTAATTGTACCAAGATCAAATATAACGTCACTTTTCCATCGTACGCAATAAATATTGTAATACTTCTTTATTGTTTACGTATATGATTTTGACGAGTTTCAAGAGCAATCTCTATTGGAAGATAAGTAATGTATTTGTCAGAGTACACATGGACAAGGAAACAAGTACCTAAGTATCCTACTTCCTACTAATATTTTCAAATGTGACCTATGTGGCGTGGTAGTAGTGAACGCAACTGCTACGCAGGAGGCGCGGGTTTTATCCCCGCTCAATAAAAATATTTGTATGCAGAATATGGCTATTTGCATAGGTCTGGTCCGTGCCTCGAGGTTGTCATACGAATATAGGTTCGTATGACGACTTCACAGTCGTTACGGCTAGTTAAAATCCTAAAAAAAGTCCAACAACTGGTCCAACTGCAATACTTCGATATCATCAATGGGTTTGTGGAGATGAGTGGCAGTCGCTTCATGGAAAATATCGATGTTCAGACAAACCCGCAATTAGACTGCAAAAGCGGACCACAGACTCCGAAGTGAAAACGCCAGGATAGAGAAGTTTGTGAAGATGTTTGGGTGTTTGTTATTCAATCATGCTAAAGGGGTGAAAGAATCTGGCCGAAATTTGACTGAGGGATTTCTTGATTTCCAGAAATACTTAAATCCTTAATTTCGTAGTAGGTATAAAAGATTAGCAGTAAGTAAGCCGTAAACGGGACTATTATGTTAAGGGATTATACTATTTTTGATTTATTTTGAAGTTAGCTATTTAATCACACGAAAATGAAAGCTAATGGTAACAATAGACTACTTTCTATCTCAGGAATATGTATTCGATCCACATAGAACCATAGGAAAAGGTTAATTCCTGATAAATATACAATAGTTGTGTAAACCAACGACATTATGTACGAATAATATTAATGATGTGGTTCATTATAATTCCTGTGCCAAATTGGTTTGTGTCGTTTTGTCAAAAATGTAGGTTAACTAACTCTGCCAACGGAAATAACGCCAATTGGGCGTAATGTGCGGCTTAATAAAGTTTTTAGAACGAATATAATGTTTTAGTACTATGAATTAGTTTAGTTAGTTGCAATTTAATCGTTTGCTCTTATTAATATTAGTTTTATAGCCATATACAAATTAGCTTGCGTAACAATAGATGACCTATTTATGCTCTATTTTCTATATTTATTCTTTGTTGGCAGATTCTCAATGTCCCTTTATTAAGCGTAACGTGTAGCTGTCTATTATTGTGCTTGAAGCTCGAATAGTTTTATACTCATCGTTTTTCAGCAAAATTCTTTTAACCGTCCATTAGAAAGATTATCAGAATATTTACAGTGGGGTGCGACATTTTCTCTGTCCAGAAATTGATCCTATGACTTCAATCTCTAGATATGGCATACCCACCTAACAACCATGTTTATGGTGATGTTGAATAAACTTCAACTTCAATAAGAAAAAAACATCATAGCGTTTTGGATAAATAACCTGAATTTTACAAAATAAGCTGCAAAGTAACACTGATTCCATCATACAAACCACAGTTAATTAGCTTTATTGATTAGATGAAAATCGCGCATTTTCATTATGTAGTTTCTCAAGTCAATATTTTAGATCTCCTACGAAAAATAGTTTTATTTCTCTATTTATTTTCTGATCAACTATTATTTCTTCCGCAAGCTGACGATATTCGGTTTCAATATAGGTCCTACAGGTAGCCATTTGGATGCAAGGATTTCAATACATTTGGAAATCCAAAACTGGAAGACGTCCTTTTCATTGGCATACATTTATCTCATGCACGAAACGATTTTGGAAGACTTCCACTCAATTTGGATCGTTGGACGTATCGTCAATAGCTACCTTAAAATATCTAAGAAGCTCACAATAATAAGATTTTACATAAAAAACGCAGGTGCCGCATTTAACTTTATGCATAATATAATCTATACATAAATATTACATATAAACTCACGCCTTTATCCTCGAAGGGGTAGGCAGAGGTGCTAGCACCCACATTTCGCCAGTTTATGTTTAAGTCCCAATGTAATAGGTGGCGAGCCTATTGCCATTAACCGGGCACTTATAAACCTGCGATAAATACACACATAACTTCGAAAAGCATCGAAGTCATTGGTGTGTGCCATTGTAAACCTGGGATCGAACCCGAGACCTCGGCTCAGCAGTCCATTACCCATACCACTAGGCTACCGCGGCATATAATATAATATATTGTTTTCAAACCTGACTTTGGATTTAACAATAATTTTTAATTCAATATAGCTATACGGTGTCAATGTCGAAAGCAATGTTGAAAATTAACACCTCTAGCAATCGTAGTTCGCGCTTCCTTTGTAATGCATATTATTGGTATAATGTTGATTCAAACTTTAAACATAACCTTTTTTAGCTTCAGACGTTTCTCCTATCATAACGTCTAGGTGTTACATATTAGCTGATCAGTAGCACTTTTAAAGTTTTGTCATTGGATCATCTTAACTTTTGAAACCTATCAAACTTGGTCACATTTTGGTACTGTAGGTAATATCAAGAAACCAAAGGTGTTTTGAATTAGAAAAAGGAGCCGGTAGAACTTGTGTTATATGGACAGTTATGATTTTCTCAGCTTGAATGTGTCGGCTCGGTCGAAAATGTATTCATTCTCACTTAATATTGGTATTAATGAGCACACTATTGAATTCCGTTCAGTTGTTAAGAGTTCCAAATGCCTTATCAATTGTAATTGTCTTCTCTGTTCTTTTTCGCACTTCATAAAATAAGTTGACAATGAAGCTTGCGGAATCGATCGATGACAGAAAAAAAATTAACACACTTTAGAAAAAAATATCGAATGATGTCGGACTCGATCAACTAAAACCGCGCGCCGTCTTGGGTCTTCAGTTGCCACACGTGAGACATTTCTCAAATGGTCAAGTCGAGAGTGTCAAACAGAATATCAGCTCTTAAGAAAGTTCCGTTAACTAGATTTGGATTGGTAGCTTACTATGGCTCATCTGAGAAATGTTTATATACTTGTACGTGTTTAATACTAAAAACGAAACTTTGAAAGACGAAGTCTGCGAATCTCACGTTTAATACTCGCTTGCGCAGAGCAGGATAAGTTTGTAGAAATGTTTCTAAAAGTTAAATTAACTCGAGTTGTTCACGCGAGTACCCGCG
The DNA here is from genome assembly GCA_963691645.1 of Pelosia muscerda. Lineage (NCBI taxonomy): Eukaryota > Metazoa > Arthropoda > Insecta > Lepidoptera > Erebidae > Pelosia > Pelosia muscerda. The sequence continues at coordinate 15,530,240 of OY829116.1, read as the reverse complement.
GTAAGGTGCGGCGGGAGACAGCTGTATACCTCATAACATGTTTTAATACGGGGAATCTAGCGAACAGATTCAACTGCGACATTTCGTAAAAACTTTAGTCATTAGTAAACATACAAGTATACATTTAATATATCACATAGAATACTAATTCGCCGTGGAACGTGTTTCATCTTTGAAGAAAATATTATATATTTGTTAAAAGATACATTTTTTACTTGTCTTCGGCAGGCCTTCAAACACTGACACGCTTTTTTATAGCTCACCGTACATGAGTTAATGATGTATTAACTGTAAAATAAATTTATAATTATCATTTTAGTCACCTTGACCTACGTGCTAAACGAGTGTGTGGGATCCGCCTTAGAATAAATGAAAAAAGACGAGTTATTCGTTACGCTACGGACATATGTAAAGATAGGTCGCATGGCAACACATTTATCTCTACTATTTACTATAAAAATAGACACAATGATATTTTATGTAACTGTGAATAAATAATAATAACATTTTACTCTCATAATAATGTATAATTTAGGAAGGAAATACTAGCAGAATTGGAGTTTAAGCAAGCGTTAAACCGAACTAGAAAACTTACGCGCAGGTGTGCGTTAGTAGAAGAAGAAAAGGAGACAAGGTGACCTTTAAAGAAATAGCCTTTAGCAACACAGACCGTTTAATGAAATATTCCTGGATTCCTGCCGAAGGATTCATCCGAAAAAAAGACTTTTTACTTTTTATTACAATTGGAGGGTACTTTCAAAAGCACATTTGGCACTTAAGGTACGCAAGGTAAGCGTATACGGATCCCAAACTCGTAAAAGTTAACTGAGGGAAAGTAATTCTGTTTTGTTAATAGATACTACAGATTAAATGCGTATTAGGTTCTACCGAACACACATGATTCTCAAATTTGATGACCTGACCTAACGAAGTGCGGTCGCCCGTTTTATTGACGAGTTGACAACTTGGGACTAATATGAATAAGTTAAATGTATCAGTAGGAAATCACATTTTGCGGCGACCCCTACTAATTGTGGAGCTTACTACTATAAGGGTAGTTTTGAGTCGGCAGACAATATATGATAAATATGTAAGCGTCTAGATGCAAGCTGCTTTCACCTTTTTTGCATTTTTTTTACATTATATCACAAATCTGTTTGTATAAACGCCACGTCTTTTTAGGTATTCCCGATATTAATCCTAGCTTAAAGGTAGGTAAATTCCTGAGCAGTTACGCACTTAATAAAATAAGTTGCCAACGAAGATAATATTTGAAGCTTACGGAATAAATCGATGATCCGAAAAAATGTTTAACACACTTTAGAAAAAAATAACGAATGATGAGCTGGATTTATATGTCGGACTCGATCAACTAAAACCGCACGCCGTCTTGGGTCTTCAGTTGCCACACGTGAGATATTTCTCAAATGGTCAAGTCGAGAGTGTCAAACAGAATATCAGCTCTTATGAAAGTTCCGTTAACAAGATTTGGATAACGAAACACGTCTGACAACAAAAACCCTATAACGGTCGGTCCATTAGGTCCCATGTATCAAAATGTCCGCAATGGCATAATGCCCAGTTTAACAAAATGCCCGGAGTGCCAAATGTCCAGTTTTACATAATACCCGCAGTGTCAAACAAATACAGATACAAATGACACTCGTGTTAAACTATTTGATGAGTTATAAACGTGATATCAGATATATATATAATGTATGGCTAATTGAACGTGCGGAGCCCTGCCTAGCTGGCATCATCCATGCGTCACCGCCACCGCGCTACCTGCCGGCAGGCTCATAACTAACTTTAATGGTTCAGCACTCAGAAGATACCATGTTTGTTGCGTTGTTTTGTTTGGGCACGCGAAGACTGTTGAATAATGGTGTAATAGGTTTGTAAGCATTAATTTTTTTCCTTAAAGCTATTTGCTGGATGTTCTAATTGGAAGTAGAGGATTTAAGGAATTTGTAGGTGGAATACCAGTCTGTAAAATATAGAGTGTAAGTATGTAAGAGAATTTTTGTGTTGTCAGTGTAGTAGACAAAGCATTCATACCTTCATTCATTTTAGGCCCGTAAAGAACACAAATGAATGTCAAAGTTTTAAAATTACGTAATTAAATCATTTGCAATGATTCTTTCGCTGGTTTGGTAGTTGGATCTATTGAGCAGAGACCAGGAAGATACTAAAGTAGATTATTATAGTTATCCTTTTATTTATTGTCATGACATTTAATATTATAGCTTCATTTCTGGCATATAGTCAGTTAGTTTCGCGCGTAATGTACCCAGCAATTAACAAATACTAAAAACGTATTTTCCTGACAAAAACTAATTTTCACGATTTGTTGGTTTTTAAGTTCCAGTATTTTATTTTATTTAAATTTAATTGTTCCCGTGCCTTTTAACTACAATACATTTTACAACCACTTTCTATTTATGACGTCAAAGAGATTCTTGAAATGATCCGGGTCCTCAACTTTTATGTACAAAATAAACCTCGCTAAATTCTTTACTGCTTACACAGAGGCGCACGGCACTGTAAATATTTTCGTACGGAATTTCGCACGAGCTTTACTAAGTTTGCGAAAGTAAGATTAAAATGTATTTCGTTTAAGCCGAGGTGGGTTCAAAACAATGCCCGCAGATTTGCTGTTTCTGACATTTTGTTGTCTACCCACTTAGCATACGCACCATAGCTTTGCTTTGTGAAAAATGTACGCAGGCCTGAACGTCGAGTAAAATATGTGTATGGGCATAAATCCCCAGAATGATTCAAACGTTCAGTGATACCAATATTCAGCTGGAAACAGACCAATCTACGATTTTAACAATAAAATTTTCTCACTGGGCTCACATCACAGGGTGTAATGGAAACACCTAAACCAAGGACATTGGAATACCTCTAGTACTTCAAATATTGGCATAAAAATACCGTTTTTTTAGCGTCATACAATAATTTCATTAAAAAAACGCCCATTATGTCGCTATTTGTTTTATTTTTGTAGTGATGATTTTTTTAATGAAAATATCGTTTAACTTAGGTTTTCTGTTACAAATAATAGACTAAATAGTAAAATAAATGGTATTTTTTTGTCTTATGTGTATTCGGCTTTGCTAGCGTTTGCCTAACATTCTGTATACTGAACTCATTCGCTGATGAGTTCAACTATTAACCAGTTTACTATCTTTTGTATCGCAATCTTGTAAACACCGTATAAAGATTCCTACCAAGCTTTTTGTTCATGCTGTAAACAGATCGACTGACCGATATCTCAGTCCGAGTGGCCTTGCAACTAGTTTGTAAGAATGGAGCCTCACGGTTACTGCTGTTACAAGCGATAACTATGTAACTAATGGCCGGTGTCGAGCTGAATTACGTTGAAAGGGAAATTAACACTCTGAACGAAACGTGTTCGTGGTTACTCGGGGATGTTCGTGTAGCTTCGTATGCTTGATGTTTCGGTGTGGTGTAGAGATGGAAATTATTGAATAGATGAGTGGCGTGTTGTGAAGTGGTATTACTTAAGTGTAGACGTAGGCTAAGGCCACCAATTCACTAGACTGTTTCACAATATATCTATTGAAACGTTGCAAGTGCTGGAATTGTGGAAATAGATTCATAGACGACCCTCCATCATGACTCGCCCCCGCGAGGAACCGTTTAGTAGAAACTAAAAGCTATCTTAAAATCATTGCTTATATGAAATAAAAATTAACATGACCTTCTCTGGAATACATGGTTGGTGTAACTATGATATATTATGTTATTCTCATGACATAGTAAATTACACGGAAGCTGTCTGATACATTAGTAGTAATCAACAGCTATAATGCTTTAAGGTCGGATATTTTTTTTTGTGAACAAAAATGTCATAAGAGTATTTTGATGCAGATATCTATTTAAAATTTTTATCGATATATTTTTTGTACAGACGCGCTATATTATAATATTAGATAATATATGTTATTAATACATAATGCAGAATTTTAATTTGACATGACTGCGGACACTCGCAAATCATTTAGATAGATACATTTACTGCATAAATATATGTAAATTTGCTGCTTTGGCGTGTGGCCTCCCTTACATATGCATACGCAAACATTACAAGATTTGACATTCGAATAAATAATAGTCAATAAACATGTATATGAAAATTACGTAGATTTTTTTTTGATAATTTGTTAATAGTATTCGAATGTTGATGCGTTGCGTCAGTACTTGGCCGTGTCGTGAGGTGAGAAGCGTTAGTAGTACCTTGTAACCTTAAGTGATATATCCCTGTCTCACACTACATCTAATTGAGAAGCCTTAGTGTACAAATTGATCTAATTACGCTTTTACTTTCCCGTACTTATTTGTGTGAAAGAAAACTTCTCTATCGGGACAGAATATGGCCTCATCTGTAAGTCAGTACTCTTGCTGACTGGCAGATAAACATCTGGCACATGAATTCATGTCAGAACTAGAGTGACAAGAGTCTTTCCCGTTAGCAAACCAAATGAAGAAGAGTAGGAGAGTAAGTTTTGGAACTAATAGCTCGGGTAGCGTAGACGTCCTGGAAGCGACCTCAACAATCATTTGGCGATATCGAAGTTATGTCACATAAAGGTTCATCTGGTCAAGGTGATGGAACAACAAATCACATAAAAAATACAATTATTAAATAGAAGTTGAGTCACGATTGGCAGGCCTGTAGTCTTATCGTAATTACAAATCCCTCGCTGGAATCAAAGAAAATTATGGAAAATACAAATATAGGGTACTATATAATTTGTGAACACATTAAGAATACATTTACTACAAAAAAATATTGTATTTGCACACGAATGTAATGATTCAACAGGATATCGTATTCCATGAAATATATTATGTAACGTCTGGTACACACCAACGAACGATGACTAATGAACAAATGTGAATAGTACGGGTGTACAGGAAGCTTTTTTGTATACCACTTTGGTGGCAAACAAGCACACGGACCACCTGATGTAAAGCGGTCACCATGGAAATGAATATCAAAATATGTCGTGCAAACTCGAAGACGGCTGAACCAATTCTAGTAATACTTTTTTTATTTGATTCTTGAACTCTACTGAAGGTTTGAAGGTTTGGAAGCAGCGGAACGGGGGCGCAAGTCCACGCGGACGGAGCCGCGGGCAACAGCTAGTAGTTAATAAAAATGAATGTTGCCAAGCGAATAACTCAAAAACGGCCCGACCGATTTGGCTGTTTTTTTTTCGTAAGTCCTAAAAGTTACATATTCTAAAAGAAAAAAAAAAATGGGTGCCAGGATCATGAACAGAATTCCACACGTCAGCTTGTATTTAATAAAATTATGATGGATGTATTTAAACGAATCTCACTCGTTTTTCCTCATTACATTTCTATGAGACGGATAAACTTTGAAATATCTTGCGTATAAACATTCCTTCAAAACTTTTTAATATGACACAACTTTGCGTGCCAGTGTTATACGATGAACATCAAGCAAGCACAAAAGTTAAAAGCTTGAGTCATCATCGTTCAGTTACCAGCCGAATATCTTCGAAGACCTGCGGAACATTTCCGTCACTTGGTTTACTTGAAAATCCACTTTATTTTTAAATGTTTTAGATGTTAAAGAACACGCTGTTATAAATTGATAGGTACTTAAGTACCAGCAATTGTTAAATTACCAGCGTGATTGCTTTGAGGTCCTTAGATGGACTTCCGGACAATATTACAACGGTGTTTTTGATACATTTTTTAGTCCTATTAAAAAGAGAAATAAGCATTACTGTAGTGCTAGCGACCGCCAAGGATTAACGTTAAATCATTGCTAAGCTTAATGGTGGAGGTGTGGAAACTGTGTTTGAATGGAGCGCCTCTCGCCATCAAACATCAGAGTTTGGTGAGAAAATGTAGCATGTAAATCATTTGTATATTAATAATGAATAAATAAATGAAAAAAAAATATCAGCTGGTTTTTGTGCCATGGAAAAATCTATTAAGAAATTTTCATTCGCAATACGGCACCATAATGATGAAGAAAAATATGCTCAGTTAACTCTGTTACTTGGAACCGACATGATGATTGAACAAATCTGAGTGTTAATTCACCTCTGCTTACCCCTAAAGAAATACACAGGCGTACTATAAGTAGGTACCCGTAGGTATATAGTAGAGAAGTTTCACTTGAGCGTTCTCTCGCTTTTGTAATATCCTGAATGTTGTTTTTCTCTTGTTCTCCGGACTCGCGTAATTAATTTCGTCCAACCCAAATTAATATTTGTTTCTCAAATTATTTGTGGCACTACAGAGAAAACAAGGCTTAGCTCGTATTTGCTGAAATGCCTTTAAGGTAATATCTACAGAACGTTTGTGTTATTGAATTTGTAATTGGAAAATTGTTTGGTGTATACTGCGAAAATGTCAAGTAATTTACCTGTAACTATCTACATACATACATACATACGCTCACACGCGTAATTATTACAAAAAAGATTATTGTCCTCCACAGTATTTGGACCGTGATTAGCCGATTAGGACCGTGAAGTTTTCTGCCACCTAAACGGTATAAAAGTAACAAAAGGGGCTCCCAAATTTTTGTGTGCCCATGGTCCCCGACATAGGTAGAGACGGGCCTGTAGAAGCCAATCCTAAGAAAATAGAGTGACTTCTAGCTGATAGTCAGCTCTAAAACCATTCAAGCTAGCCTAATGCCCGTATGCGGTCTCACGACTTCGTTACCCTAATCTAGTTTAGAGAAACCGAACCGGCGCGACATCGGTCGGATTGCATTGATTTGAATATCGCCCCACTAGGGTCATTAAACAAACGAGAGCTCTGGGCCCGTCAGGCTTGAGTAATGTCGAATTACAGCTCCCCACTTATCTTTATTGCTTTTGACAGTTCGATGTCGCCGGTGGAGTGTGGGCTTTACTGCCTATCTTTCATTGCTACGATTGAAAGCTTTCGTTGTAATTAAGTAAGAACATCGTGATGTTAATCCTCTCCCGTGACGCTATTCGAGATTTGTTGACTGCAACAGCAATCGTCGATATTGGAATATTAGTTTCATCAACATTTTAAACTAATCAAATGAATGTATCCAGTGATACCAAGAAATAGTGCATCTTGTAACTGCATTTGAGATTCTCTTCAAGTGTTCTATACGTATAATAGCAGCCATATCACTAGATTTTCTTAAGCTTTAAGGAGTTTCTGCTAAATCGATAATGTCCACATCGCACTAAAAATAGGGAACTTAAGGGATCATATTTTGACAGAGATTTTCTTGATGTAAGAAATTCTGAAATACGCTATTTACATTCCTGACAGACAGTTTTAAAGCAAAGCGTGCTTAAAAAATATCTAGAGTTTACAGTTTTTATGCTTAAAAACTAATTTTGTAATATCTTTTTATAGCTAATAGGAAAATCTTAGCTTGAATGTGTTCTAAACGGCAATCTTCTCCAATAAATAGTCAAGGTCTACGCGTATTATTCTTATTAATCAACACGACTTGTCTGATGTCATTGCACAAAAATAACAGGGAATAAACAACAAGGCACTGCGTAAAATGTTTTAAAAGAAAAATAGACATAGCTTATTCTGTTTGACACAATTTCTGAAACATTTTCTAGGTTGGAATTTGGAACTAAATCAAATTTAGCGTTCTATTGTGATGACGTTCAGTTAATCAAACTGTCAGACGTATTATACTTGTAAGTTACTATAAGACAGGCAGGCTAGGCAATATTAGCGTGTTGACCTACACCCCTGAAGGGCAAACTGGGTCATGTTAACACTAGGCTTGAGGGCGTGGTAAACAAGCGACTACAATATCGGGTTCTTCAAGAAGGGCATTAGAAGGTTTCTACAGGGGTCTCTGGTGTTGCAAACGTCCATAGGCCAAGGTGACCGCTTCCCATCAGGTGGGCCGTGTGCTTGTCTGCCACCTAAGTGATATAAAAAAAAACTTTTGGGTGATTTATTGGCAATACTTAAAATAACCTGCTGGGGGAGGTGCCTCTTCAGCCAATAGAAGCTGGGGTAGAATCCAACAGGGAAATTGTTTAATTGTATGTGTATGTTGTTGTACCTATATAACGTATTTGCTTAACAAAAAGCGATAATTAATTGTCTGTCATCGCATTATATCGTAGGCAATGACGGCACGTCACGGGAAGGATGTATTACATCACACGCGCACCCTATTTTTGGACACAGAAGACAAATTAAAAAGTGTAATTAAACTGATTAAAAAAAGAGAGGGATACTCTGCTAAAATTTATCGTTGACGTCAGCAAACTGGGTCGTGCGACCCATGCTTCACCGAATTGAAAAATTCTACGAGTACTACGAGTATATGGCGACTGCGAGATACTTTAAATATCTCTGCTTTATTATAATAAATAGTATAATATAGAGATTAGTGAATATGCAAACTACGTTATCTTCAGACATATCACTAGAATATTCTGCAGTGTACAAATCTGTCCGATTAGATTTGGAATGCACTGGCAAGATAAGGTATTTTTAAAGAAATTATTATACATAAGTTTCAGCTTCCAAATATTTACAGTTTGAACAGTTAATATAACTTGATATTCTGAACTGAGGCCCATTTTATTCACTTATCATTTGAGACTTCTCGCTATTAGTGGACCATGAGATATTGGATTTGATACCTGGGTCAAGACAACTGGTAGTAATAGTATAGAATGTATATTTTTCGTCATTCCTGCGTCTTGGACATTGACTTTTTCGTTTTAAATTGTTTTTGATTGTTTAACCTAATCACAGTAATTACTTACCATCCAAGCTATCTTGTATAACGGTACGTCGAACTATTATTGGCTATGTTTCCATTACTATCGACTATTATAATTCCTCTATGTGACACTAGAAAGCATTTGAAAACAATAAAGGTCACGCAATATATTAATGATATTAACATATATGCTTGGATTGTCTAGCAATTTAATTCGAATAAGTTACACGTATGTACTCCTCATGAGGCCTTTTGGGGGAATATTCTTTTTCATTCTGATTCTTCCACTCTTCGATCTTGGTTGGTGGAACAGAAATTCCCTTCCTTGCTTACACATACACACATAAATATATATGCTCACGCCCTTAACCCCCGAAGGAGTAGCAGAGGTGCTTCAAACACCCACATAATAGAAGACGAGCCTATGGCCGCCATTCGGGCATTTTTACAAAAAATGGGTATGCCGAAAATAAATTCCTAACCGAAATGTAGCAGCTAAATAAATTTGGGAAAAAAATTACCCGATTCCTTGCTATGCGGTTTAAATAGCAAGGAAATTAATTACGTGCTTAGCGGCACAAGCACTACCAATTAACGTCTTGGAGAGTATCAGACGGATCGTTGCTCGTAGTGAATTAATCTTAGTAGGAATATTGATTTTGCTTCTTGGAACTGTTTATCAGTTCACGTGTTTCCTTCTTACTACAGTTCAGATCGTTTAAGTGGGACGTGAAAAAGCATATTATGATCGTGGCCGTCAAACTGAGGGCTACTACACCATTGTAACATTGTTATCACGGCCCAGTAGCCTGAGACTTTCTTTACCTTTTACTTACCAGCACGTGAGGTATCATATTCACGTGTCCTATATAAAGAAGCTAGTTAATATAAAGATATTTTCAAATAAAACTAATTTAAACGTAATATTTTCAAATCGTTTTGAGTCCATTTCTAAAATATCACTGTTAAAAGATGTCTGTCTTCTGTTGCCAAAAAATATTGTCTGTATTTTATATTTTTGATGATTAATGATCATGCATTTATTTCGTAGACGACTCTGCCAAAACGAACTAAACGCGCACATTCGTTATCTCTTACACGTCTCTTAATCAAATTAGGATGTAATTATTTTTAGTGCTGCCATTTCTGATTGTGGGCTATGGCTTACAATAAATGTTATCATTGAAGCTATAGGTTAGTAAACGCCTAGGGATATATTGACTACTATCTCACCTCCGGCAACTAAAGACCCAAAGATGGTTTTTTGGTCGGTTCGAGTCCGACATAACCTCTCCAACCGCCCTCGGCGGAGAAGGGGGGTATCCGTGGGCATTGTTCGCACGAAAAAACAAATTTAGTGAACGCCTATTCCCCTCCTTCCTCTAAACATTATATTCGGTCCCACTTAATAGGAGGACGGCAATAGGCTCGCCTACCCGCCTACTGTCGTACTCTGGGCACTATCGTTGACTGAGCCATACATCTGGGACTGAATCAGGGCTGTATTATCTGTCTGACGCGATGTGCCTATTTTAGAACATTTATTTTCTGACAGGACTATTCTCTTAGATTTATGACCTAAACAAAGGCCAAGGAGACACCACGTAGGCTTCGTAGCCAAATGTTTTAATTGTTCCCAATATAATAGTTATACCCAAGAATAATATTATGATGTAATATGTGCATAAAGTTTAATAAATAAATCAACATTCTGCACGAGACGTGAACTTCTACGAAAAGTTTGCATTTTTAGCTATTATTTAATTCATTTAACCTTTTTCGATTATTTAACCTTAACCTTAATATGTTAGATATTATAACTTTGTTTCTAATTTTAATTAGCAGATGAATCCTAATGATGAATATTAAATTGCATTCACCTTGAATGACCTGAAATTATATTATTATTCAACAACTGATAGTACTTGATAAATAATATCCGTGACTTGGAATCGACAGACGACTGTCTGCAGAAATTGTCATATGCAGCTGCTATAATGCTGAATACACGATGTATGTACATAAATAATTAACTACTAAACAGTGTTCATATCACTACATACTCGTACATTGAGCCACGTCTTTAGAACTTATGTTCTATTCATTTCCATAAATCTAAAGTCTGATCGAAATCCGCACCCCCCTTTCGGGGAGAAATGACCAAGGTGCTAAAATAACCATAGTGTGGAAATCTCCATCGCACCCCTAAGACCAACCCTCACCAGTCTTTCCATTCAAGTGAGAATCACGCACTGTCAATCTTTCATCCGATAGAATGGATCTCTTTCTCGAACTTGTTCACTCTTCAATACACCGCTATTATTTTATCACATTATGGCTTGTCTAACCTGAAATAAAGCACCACGTAATGAGATCATTTACATCTGCCCTATGACTTTGTCATGTATGCGATCCTTGCAGTCAACTAGTCGCGTGATAAATCCAATACGCTCTGTATATGGATTAGCGCTTTAGAACAAGACGTCCGCTTGCTCACGCGGTCTGTCAAATTATGACTAATTGGCCAACAAATCCGAAAAAAAGTCGTCGTAAATTTGCTTGTGTGTTAAACGAAGGCGGTGGGGCTCGTCATTTCAGGTTAGACAAGTTCTACCACTGAATACTATGCTATCAACAAATATTTCGCCTAGTTGGAACTTGTCCTAAAACTATTTCAAACTTTTTACTCGGTCGTCACTCATCGTTCACACACACAAGTATCTAAATATCAAGCATCGCCTCTTGGCTTCGCTAAAAAGACCTTGACCCAAAAATATATAGCACTTCTTGACATCGTGACATTTAGACAATTTTTAGCTCATCGTTCAGTCGTTAATGAGTTCTATTGTTTGATGTGTAAGAATCACTTTCGATTTTAATACGTGCCTTGGTTCAAGTTAAGAGTGGCAAGCGAGCGTTTTATTTTTTATTTTATTAGCCATTTCAATAGCCGGAATTTCGCCTCTCTTACTCCTCCCTTACTAAATGTGAACCGAAATCTCTCTCCTAACATTCCCTCTAACCCCTCCAACAAAGCTCAATGGCTTAAGAGTGGGTTTACGTCGGTAGAGTAATGGAGATCTTTCGATCGTAAGACCGACTTCGTAACCAATAGGGAAGTTTTAAACTATATTTTTGTCACTGCAATTCAACTAAGACTACGTAAGGCTTAACGACCTTCAGTATTAGGTCTTCTTCTGTCGTAGTTGTGTAGTAGTTTGTTTCACGGCAGCACCGCTACTCATGGAGAGATCCCGAGCATAAGTTTCACTCTTCGGGAAGGCTTACTACGTCCCCTTTGTAGTATAATATTCGGTCAAATCTAATACATACCTATGACTCTGCATATTCTAGCTAATTTATTTTCATAATTTATTTTCATTATTGACAGATGTGCTATGATGAGTCATCTACCCAACTGCGACCGGTCTCGGTCGGCGAGAGATGTCGTGCGGTGTTCCACAGGGTTCGGTCCTGGGGCCGCTTCTGTGGAACATCGGATACGACTGGGTGCTTCGCGGTGAGCTCGGGGACGGTGCCGCCGTCACGTGTTATGCGGATGACACATTAGTGACGGCGTGCGGTGCTACACACCGCGAAGCAAACCAGAAGGCCACGATCGCGGTTGCTCAAGTCGTGGAACGGATCCGGCGGCTGGGTCTTGAAGTGGCTCTGCGTAAAACCGAGGCCATGTTCTTTCATGGTCCTCGGCGCGCGCCACCAGAGGGATCCAGCCTCACAGTGGGAGACATTTCCATCGACATCAAGCCTCAGATGAAATATCTGGGGCTCGTGCTCGACGGTCGATGGGACTTCGGGGAGCATCTCCGAAGTCTGGCCCCTAAATTGAAGGGCACAGCTGACGCTCTGGCGCGGCTGCTGCCCAACATGAGGGGGCCGGATGACTCCTGCAGGAGACTCTACGCGGGAATCGTGCGGTCCATGGCCCTATATGGGTGTCCAATATGGGCGGAGACCCTGAAGGCTAGACACGTGCAGAAGCTGCACGCTCCGCAGCGCACGATGGCCATCAGGGTCATAAGGGGGTACCGCACAATTTCCTTTGACGCAGCGAGTCTCCTCGCCGGATCGATACCATGGATCCTGGATGCGAGATCCCTTTCGGTGCTATATCGGTACCGAAAGGAGGCGCGGGAGCGGGGACATGAACCCGAGCCTGGTGAGCTCCGGGCCGTGAAGTCCCAGCTCCACAGGGACATGGTAGCTGAGTGGGAGCGACGACTTGGGCGACCAAGCGCAGGGCACGCCGTAGTAACGGCGGTAAGACCCATCATGGGGGACTGGCTAGAGAGGCCACACGGTAGCCTCTCGTACCGGCTGACGCAGGTGATCACTGGGCATGGATGCTTCGGGGATTACCTGCATCGGATCCGGAAGGAGCCAACGTCCGAGTGCCATCACTGTGATGCGAGCGAGGACTCGGGGTTGCACACGCTGACCGGGTGCCCGGCGTGGGAGACGCCGAGGCGGGTCCTAGTGGCGGCCCTAGGAGTGCGAGTTCTCTCGCTCGCCGCATTGCTCACAGCGATGGTACGGTGCGCGAACGCTTGGGCTGCCGGCGCCTCCTTCTGCGAGCAAGTAATGCTCGAGAAGGAGACGGCGGAACGAGTTCGGAGAAGACTCCGGACCCGCACAGCCCGCGACGAGCGGAGGCGACTCGGACGTCGGAGGTCGCAGAATGACCTCCGTCCTCCATGAGCGCGGGCCTGGGGGTGACGGGTGGAGCCGCCTGTCACTCTAGCAGAAGCAGGCCGCGGCGGCGGCGCAAAATGCGCCTCCCCATACTCGGGGGCTAGTTGGGGACACCGTGGTCCCTACACCCGACGGGGGTCATCTCGAAGAGAAGGCCCCGGGTCTGCCGGGGTGCGAGGGATATGTTGGCTACAACCTCACCTCCGGCAACTAAAGACCCAAAGACGGCGTGCGTTTTAGTCGGTTCGAGTCCGACATAACCTTCCCAACCGGCTCCGGTGGGGAGGTATCCGTGGGGATTTTTCGCACGATAAAAAAAAAAAAAAAAAAAGATGTGCTATGATGAAATCGGTATGGATTGATAGTAACAATTAGGGAGCGTAATTCTTATGTAATTTCCACTTCGTGTAGCGAAAATTGTAGTATCATCATTTCATCTACGCTTATCTGCCAGGTGAAACAATTCGACATATTATATACTTAATGTAATGCCTTCACCTTAGAATTATTATTATATGAAATAAATAAATGAATGAATGAATGAACGACTGTATGAATGAATAAATAAATAAATGAATTAATAAGCGAACTAATGAATGAATGAATGAATAAATATATAAATAAATAAAAAATAAATAAATAAAAAATAAATAAATAAAACATTGTGGGAGCTGTTTAACGTTAAACAGATATACAAATCCAGATTCATGACTTAAGTCAACAATAGTGCTCGGATTACGGCAATAAGCTCACCGCCTGTTACATATGTCCGAATACAATGTTTGGTGCAATACGTATGCTAATTAATTTCTACCTACCTCGGATGGAAATAGGCGTGAGTATATATATGTATATATGTATAAATACTAACAACAAAAAAAGCATACGATCACCCAGTCCTTATGTGATATATGACAAAGTTTAAACACGATCATGTTTGTTTACGTGCGTTTTTATTTTCTTACATTATTTATCATAACTCAAGTATTACCACTTCAAAAGGAATGCACCTGTTCCACACGAGATTTTCAGACATATTTTACATACGTATAATAATATTCAGTCTGTCGGTGTGATGTAAGCGCCGCTCATTGTCAAGGCAAGGTAAGGTCTCTATTGCTACACATAAATGAATATCCAATTGTATCTCATGTTTCAAGTTGTCCTCATTTCCATCAGAACGGTTCAATGGGACAATGTTATAAACCATTAACATCTGTGGCGCCATCTATCGATAAAATATTGAAGAAAAATACTAGTATGAATCATAAGCATGATTAGATTCCTATAAAAATAATAGTAAAATTCCTGAACGAAAATTTTCCGTAACCACATGTCAAAGCCTACGTAACCGATGAAAATTCATGAAAAAAAAAACATTTCAGACGGTTGACCCACATACGACTCGTAAATTAATTTATTACGAACCAAACCACTTCGTAACGTTTCATAACCGGTGTGTAAACAACTAGTGTCTTCACAAGAAGTACTACAATAACTCAATAGCATGTATAATTGGATAATAGTCACATAATCTTTCTTTGTGTCGGCGGCGGCCTTGCGGCGACCGCGCCGAGTTACCCGTCTATTTTAAAAATGCACATTTTCTGTTATCTATTCTAACAACAATAAACTCTTCAAATTAGCAATATAATAAGACAAACGTTTGAACCCAAAAGTGGCTACAGATTTTATGCCTACAGCCAAGAGTAGATATAGTTTGGCCCAGTGTTCTCAATTATCTCAGCATTGGACTAATACCAAGCGTTAGTACAATGCTCGTACGATAACGAGCCGTAAAACTATGAGGATACGTATTAGAATGGGTTGCAGCAGCCGCCATTCGTCCAAGGTCAGGATAGTTACTCAACAGACCGGTCGCACGACAACTCTACATTGCATAATTTCACCTGGTTTGTACAAAGATGGTATCGGCGTGTTTGCCACTTTTTATATGAATAAGGTAGCAATTATTATACATACGGTTCTATATTGAAAGCATATTACCGGTTGCGCTCCATAAACTCTTGGAATTATTTACAAGTACATACACGTGTTTCCTTCTTTATACAGTCCCGGGTCCATTAAGCGAGGCCTAAAAAAGCATCTGATGAGGCCTTCAAGCTGACGATCACCATTATAACACTGTACGTGTTTGTAATGGTGACCCTTTTTCCTGAGACTTAGCCTTCAGCATACCATTAGGCGAGGTGAAGTCAAATTGACGTCTCCTAGGAAAAAATAGAGCTAACATCACTCATATTTCTATAAAATCAAACTTAATTCCATCGGATCTCCACAACCAAATTGGCGATATCGAAGTAGTAGTTTGACTAGTCGGACTTTTGAGGGCTTCCGGCAACTGGGACCGACGATGGCCTAACGTGCTCTCCGAGACACGACGAGACTAGTGCAAATATCCATATTCATGCGTGCAAATATTTGCACTGACCGGGGATCGAACCCGCGCATCCTGCATAACAGCCACGCCACAGAGGCCGTCTTCCGTTATCAAGCTCGCTTGTCCTAACGAAAAGATTCTCCAACAATCCTCCTCTTAGTTTATCACAATCAGGATACAGCATCTTCATAAAGACATCTGGGGTCTTATAAATTGTTCTCAAACGTATACAAGGGTCTGTCACGCCGACGATATACGTTTGTCTTTATTTTTATTAATGGCAAAATGTCGGCGTTGCTGATTTTTTTTAAATACCTGTTCTCACTAGGCCGATTATCTGAATAGTGCACAAAACTAGCGGAATATAAATAAAGTGGAAACTGCGCAATTAGCAGCAGACACACAAACAAGTTTTTATGTAATTATGCTGTAAACTTTCGGCCTTGAGCTTGTAATCAAGTTCTTAAGTTAAGCAGTTATTATATTATCATTAAGAAGGCATTAGTCGGCGACCTAGAGCCGTGAGTACGTCTTTGAGTTCTTAGAACTGTGACATTTGTGAAGCTCTCTTCAAGGAGTTACAGTTATATACATTTCGCTAATGTAAATAGTGTGATATATATTTCTTTGACCACGTGAACTTACATATTTTTGTGTGACGAGCGATACACGGGTGGGCAATGCTCAGCTCGGGCCCGACACGGTCTAGTGTGAGTGATTCTTAATACGGAATCGAGTAATTTCTGCTATTCCAATTGATATGCGTTTGAATAAGTATGTATTCTTAACGTGTCGAACAGCTATTAACTAAAACATCCATTCAACATTCATCCTTACGTTTTGTCTACAAGCATCCTTTGACAAAATATCGTAACGTGGCCTTCATATGAGTCGAACCAGTCGATATCGGTCAAAGGTGGCACAGCGTTATGTCTAGATATTTATTTTATACTCATAAAATATTTATCAATTGACATGTTTATGCACATTCTAAAAAAGTCAAGAACATTTATACCTGTATTGCTAAGCAAGTGTTACCTAATACAAGGTGTTAGAACAGGAAAATAATGAATGTAAATAAATAAATATAGATCGTATATATACAGCTGTAGTCAAGGCAGTTTTGTAATTTAATTAGTGCTGAAGTATGTCGACGGTTAGATGTCTGACAATGATGTATAACTAGCTAATAACAACAATATTTAACATTTGCTCAGTCTTATATTAAGATGAGATTCTCCAGCTCCATAGACGATGCGCTTTAGTCGTTTCGAGTCCGACATAATCGACCTCCACTGATTTTGGCGGAGGTGGTATGGTATCCGTGGGGATTTTGCACACGATACAAAAATGCTCGATTGGAGAAGTAATTCTTCATCCCACCGTTAATTCTGGTTGCACTTATAATTACATTTTGCCTTCTGCTATCCAATTCTTTCGCCTCCTTCTCCTTTATTTATTTAACTTAACCTTACTAGAACTGCTGTCATCAGACCTCTCTACTCCAAGAGGAAAGCCTTTGTCAGAGCTTCGTCGGTTCTGTTCAGTTCTATAACCCCAGCAGGTTAGACTGGCTTGGCGATCCTGGCGGAGTTCACCTCCTTTAAGAGGAGCAGATTTAAAACGTGTTATTTATTAGCCTCAAATATTTTCCTAACCTCTTAAAGATGATTTATTTATGAGAACTGCAAAGCTTAATCCGATTTTATGACGAAAACGTTTTTGTTTTCGCTTCTATTTTACGGCTGTGGCCGTTCTAACCGGAGGGAGGTTTCAATAAATATTGCAAGTCATGCTGTACCAGATATGAGATGACATACTTTCTACAGAATATGATGACAACGAATATGATGAATAGGCTTTGATTTTTTTCATAAAGGGCCGCAGCCCCGGGCTCTTTTTGCTCTCATTATTGAAAACACGATAAAGTAACTTTTGCTCGTACCTACGAGTTCTACATGTAAGATTTATTTGGAATCATGGAATGCGAAAGTTTGAAGTGGGTAAAACCGTAGGTCACAACTAGTTTTAACTTTGTAGATTCATCTAAGTTTGAAGTTCAAGGCTAACTCCGGGGCTAAGGAAAAGTATATGTAATACTTTATCCTTATTTTTTTAATTTGTTAACTTCGTAATTCAGAGATTGCATTGCCAATATAATTCAGAGATACGAATATATTCATAACATCAAGATCATTTCATTAAGAAAGTCAATTAGATCTATTTCGATAGAATGCTATAAGAAAGTTAATGAAAACTTGTGAAAACTAAACGCAAAAACGTAAAGGAAAAGATATTAGTTGTTCTCGAGTAGCAATAGTTGGCCGACGATAAGTTATTTTACCAAAAGAAATACCAACTGGACAAATTGGCCACTTCCATATTGATCAAGTAATTTAAAAAGTTCTTTTTATATAGACGACATGTTTTATTTCTTCAACTCCAGTCTCGTGTACAAAAGTGTACAAAAACTATCATGCTACGTAAGTAACACTTACGATGTACAACATGTTTGGGATGGTACATTGACTCCTACAATTCTTTGCGACCCTGAGTTAAGTAAACGACCCTAATTATCTCCAATGTGTTTGTTGTCTAGCTCTCCAGGAATAATTGAACATACTTACTGTGTATAGCTAGACACCGGCATAAATATAGGCCCAGTATGCGTTCCTTTTGTGTGTTTAGAGAATAAGTACGGGGTGCTACGGGGGAGGGTTCAATCCACCTATCATAGATAATATTATCTAAATTAGATAACATATTGAAGTAGACTAAGGGGTCAAGATATATGCCAGCGACTATACAATTATGGATCCCCGGGTGGATGTTAGTTACCGCGACTTTTGGTATAAACGAATCTATTCGCCGATTGCGATAAAAAATACTGCAGATTTTAAGTCTGAGCAATATTATTCTAAGAAAATAAAAATCGCATGAAACTCCACATACACAATAAAATTAATATTCTGCATACAGAGTTGTTAATATAACATAATCCATATATATTATATAGTACCTATAGTTGATAGTTATCTCGTACAGTCGTCTTACCTTATATTCAAAGAGACAGCTGGTAGCGTATACTAACAATCCATTTAGTATTCTGAATGTTGCCTAGGCACAACACGATTACTTGGAAAAGACGCGTTCACGTAACGAGCTTACATCAGTGCACATAACTAATTGAATCCTCGCTGAATACGCTTGAATACCTGTAATTTATACTATAAAAAGTAATGGTTATGTATGATTTGTTTACGTGGAAAAAACTTAGGAATATCCATCAAAGCATATCATACATTCGATGTTCTGTATCTATTGTCTAATGATATTTGCCTTCAGCTTACATCAGGCGAGGTGAATCAATATTAACGTGCTTCTTAGATTATTAAACAACCTTTTCAAGCCTCAATAACCCCAAACGGACAAACACCACATTTCCTACACAACTGTATTTTGTTGCTTATAATTATGGTACAAGATTACCGAACAGAAAAACTCATTATTAATGCCTGTTATCTGATCCTAGACTCTGCATTGGAACACCCAATCACGATGGTTGAAGCATCTTTCTGAGCAGATATAAAAAACTTACGGCGCAAATGACAGTAAGCCGATATAGTGTACTGCCCCATTACATTTTCTTGTAGAACTTGCAACAATACCGTTTAGGTGGTTGCCTGGTCGCCTCATCACACAATATGATGACTGTAACATTTATGACGGCAAGCATATAACGTCTTGTCTTTTGTGTCGCACTAGGAATATACTGACATTACGAAGTATAACGTACAAACGTACATATCCACTCTCGAGACATCATTAAACATGTGAGATGAGATTGAATATTAATTTCCATTGTGGATCTACAATTAATGCATACGTTAGAAATTAATTCAAGTATCTCATCTCTTTAGATTTCAGAAATGTAATTTGAAATTCATTGCTATTTAAATCATCTTAGATAGAGTCTTTTGACTCCAGTTTTACCTTTAGAACGAACAGGCTTGATTTTCTTTTGTATGGTACCTTCTTCATATGTCTTATTTCCGATAGAAGTAATATAACCATAGAGCAGATGTTACCTGCCTGTGGCATACCCTTGCTGCCAATTGTGACAAGTTCAAGTATTGGTAGAAGATTAAAGTACATGTACATTTTTGTGTACATGTACTTAAACAATCAGTTCTAAGGTTTTTAAACAAACTATTCAAGCCTCAATAACCCCAGTAGGGGTAAACCCTACAAAAGTACATTGTACATTCTTGTGTACATGTACTTTAATCTTTTGTGTGTGCTCATGTTAGCTGCCTTCCCTACTCCATGAATTAGATAAAAGGTGAGTAGCAGGCCATTAATGTGTATAATCGTACTAGTAGTACAGACAGGCTTCTTTAACTCCGGCAGAACGTAAACTAGCCGTTGCCATTGTACGCACTTCGTTCATCTGAATTATTTATAGACATTCGGAGAAACATTTACCCAAAACATTCATTCATTCATGTAACAACACTCACTTCTGCATCAGCAAAACATCAGTCGTAAGCAGTAATATCCGCAGAGGAAATGTTCTTGTCCAATAGTTCAAGCTAAAAAAAGTCATATACCCTATTGGAAGATGACTTTTTTATTCTCAAAAATGAACAATATAATGAAGTGAAACTTTCTTAGGTACAACTAATCGCTTTATACTCGTAGATATTTGGTTTCCAAAATTCCAAATTTTTGGCCGCAAATTTTTCCCAAAGCACTTACGTTTTACCATGAATCAGTTCTCTTTAAAAACTTATCCAATTCTAGCATATAACTTTCGCAACTGACAAATACATGCTCTTAAACTAATTGCTTAAACAATATACTCTGTAAACTGAGCAAAATAGCAGCCTTGCCACCTCCCTAGTGGACGCGGTTCACAGCGACACTCAAATTAGTCAAGAGGGACCGTGCGACGACCCACCCCTCATGATAAGTACGCCATTGCCAGCCACAACTCTCAGAGGACAGCCTTAGACAGTGAGTACAGTTCGCACTTAGACCAATAAAAAAACACTGTAATAGAAATATTTTGTTTGGACGTTACCGTGCGAACTAATCTCAACTTTATTGCGTTTAGTCAAGAGTCGTTAGTCATTTAATCGTATTTAGAAAGAAAGCTTTCCGTACCCCAATTCGTTCGAATCGCTTGCTTAATGATGCGTGCTTATTTTACAACAACTTGCCAGAGAGGTTACAATGTTCGACCGAGTGTTCAGAAGTTGAAGATAGATCGATGGAAGTAATGGATAAAATAATTTCACTAACAAATATAGGTCGCCCTAGAAGTTATAAAAAGAAGCATTTATCATTCGCTAATGAATGTTTTGTCATATGAACGGAATTGATTCCCGTATAGGAGCCACTACAGTTAGCGATAGAAAATTGTAAATCAATCCTATATGACTTTTCTAAGCGACTATATTATGGGTTCTTCAAGAAAGGGGCATTAATAGGTTTCTACAGGGATGGTAGCACGAGTGTACACGTCCACAGGCCACGGTAACCACTTTCCATAGGAAGTACTTGTCTGTCACCTAAATGGTACCATTTAAGTTTCCTGTAAGATACTTAATACATTTTTTTGGATACATATACACATTATAATTTACATACAAACACCCAAAAAAGAAAAGAGACCGGAGCACTGAACGGGAATCGAACTTAATTGCCTGTATTCTAATATTCAGACAGGTCTTATTACCTCCATGAACATGACATGGAATGTACAATTGTACCGCATTTTACATAATCTTGCAATTTCAGTTACGTTCAATTATCTATAATTACTTCTTGGAACATTTAAAAGATAACATTTATTTGCATCTACATATTATTATACAGACAACTAATTCTTATCATTATTATACCCAGTTAAGCTAATAGATGTTCTTTTGTATCTGTGAAAGACTAGAGACACATTCTACCTAGACGCTCAATTTGAACTACGAAACATTACCTAATGATATTATGCTAAAATCACAATAAAAGTTGGCACGGACACACGACTGCAGCCTATTTTCTATTCGACTATTCATTTGGACAACAAAGAAGAGTAGGGCGATCAATAATGCCCACACACCCGGGCCCATGGCGGGCTGCCGCACGCCCTCGACAGCCAGCTAAACTCAGATTAGTAACCCCCCCACAAGAGATTTGGAAAATTGGAATTTGAACTGTAATTGCGCGATTTAGGGCCCTTGGCGTATTTACGTACGTACGTACAATCACGGTTGGTGTTATATCTTTACCCAATTACTTGTAACGACGTGTAAATAATACAGGCTTTTTCGTATGTTTACCTTTAATTAATATTTGGGTTCGACACTGAAAAGACAGGTAAATGTACCAAGAAAAGACTGCGGTGTTGTAGGTACATATTTCTTTATAAAATATATTTGAAGTAGGCCTGAAGTTTTTTTTTTATTTATGACACGTCAATTTGAATTCACCTCGCTTGATGTTAAGCTGAAAGCAAAGTCTCATGAAAGAGGGTCACCATTGCAAACACGATCAGTGCTACAATGGTGGCTCAGCTTGACGGCCTCATCAGATTCTTTTTCACGCCCCGCTTAAAGGACCCGGGTCTGTAGGACGTGTATTTTAGCTATGTAGGCATCTGTATTAATTTAGCTTCAGCCTTAATAGCGAGATTGCATGACATATAATGACAGTGGAGGAGTGAAGTGTTTAAATACAAGCGAATACTAAATCCCCGCACGCTCAAACAGAGCATGTAAAGGTATTACAAGGTTTCTACCGGGTCGACAGCGCGAGTGTCACGTCTCTGGTTTTAAAAATATCCTTAGGCAACGTTGACCAATTTCCATCAGATGGGCCATGTGTTTGTCTGCCACCTACGTTATATAAAATATTCAGATATTACTATTTTCGCTCAGTACGAATACTTGTATGTATGAATATGTATAGAACCCATATGAGCAGCTTTTAAGCTATGTTTATTGTTTACTTTCAATTTATAATGTTATATTTTAGATAGCGCTGTGTGTTCTAGAATATAATATTCTTGGAAACTGGCTTTACGAAGTTTCCTCCCAAACTCAGAAACAGGGTAGTCAACATTATTATAGATTTTGTTTCAGTTTACCCACCTACACTTGTTTACCAGCTCTATCCGCCTTCGCTTCCCCTCGCTACAATTGTTTTCCTTATTTGCCGTCCCTCTTCTTTCCCCTTAAGAGGAATAAGTATTTAAAATGTCGTCGAAATCTGCGAGCTACAGAGCTTAATACAATTATAAGTTTGCATTTGCCGTCAGAACTTGTTTGTTACGAAATTTAATAAGCGTATAACTTGGTGATTATAGCCCAACACATAAACTGGGTAGGAAGTAGGAACTCACTAAGATAATGAATTGATAGGACCTACCCTAGTCGTTTAAAAGTTACTACAAACTTTACGAAAGGCGTTTCTGTAAAAAAGGGACTTGTTAAGATGGGTGGTCGCATTTTCGCAGCTGTGCAAGAATAAATAATAATAATAAATTAATTAATTAAAAAATAAATTAAATGGACTAACATCTTCCAAATGTCGATGTCAACTAGCATTTTCTTTTTACACGACTGTTCACGAAAAGGAGGGTAATCTTTTTCCGAATTCATGAATCTTCGGAACCTAACAAGCTCTCCTTTTTTTAATAATGCGAAAAATCCCCACCCTTTCCCCCCCCCCCCCCCCCCGCTAGAGACGGTTGGGGAGGTTCTGTCGGACTCGAACCGATTAAAACGCACACCATCTTTGGGTCCTTAGTTGCTGGAGGTGATGGTAGTTGCTCCCATAAAAGCAGTCCCCGCAATCCCCACACAGTTATAAAACAAAATCCAATATCAAATATCAGTTTGATGTACCTACACGTCAAGTCTCGATTTGAAAATTTTGAATGCCCCGTCATTTGGCAAATACGATTGATTTCAAACGTCGCAGTTGACATCTTGTTATGTTTAGATTGGCAATTTATTATCATAGCAGATTAAAACGACTCATGCATCACATGCATGTTGTATCAAGCATGACACTCATCGAGTCAAGGATATGGAGGATGCATAAGTGTATAGAAGGGTACAATAGATCTGCTCCGCTAGTGTGAACCGCCGCGGGTTTAGGGAACCACACAAACCACGTCAGCACTCTTGAGAATACATGATAATACCCAGTAGTGACTTGCGTTTTATCAACCCGTAACAACCCTGCTTATGGTTATTGTACCACAACTGTAATGATTTATGGAGGTAGGTTAATAGATTTACAAAAGCCGTTTATATATTGCCCAAATATTTCAAAATTGGGGCGATAAATCCGCTACGCGCCCTCTCTGTTGCCAGCTAAGGAAACCCCAAAATGAATAGCTATGCGAAAAGTATGCCGAACTGAAAGAAAGTTTGTTTACCAGAGTTGGTAGGTACCCTCAAACCTTTAATTTGCAAACTTCGTTCGACACGTGTGTTGCCTTTACACGAGGCGTCTTTCTTAGCTTATTTACTTGATACTCTCTGCTAGACCTTGCTATAATTTCATCCAATATCTTCGTAAATGGAGCACCAATTACCGTTGAATGCAAAGTTTCAACCGTACAAGCGTACGAAGCGTACCTTAACGGACCTTAATGGAGGTAGGACACGACGATATCTCCCGTCCGAAATGAGCTGTCCAACTGGGGAAGTACCTCCGCCCTACAGAAGACCGCGGTCATAATAACCATCGTGTTGTGTTCCCGCCGGTAAGTAGGGTAGCCAGAGCTCACTGTACCCCTCCTTCCCCTCTTCTTCCTAGCCTCCCCACCCCTTCCCAGCTCTCCCCCTTTTCCTTCAGGGTGGGCAGCGCGTGTGTGACACCCTTAGTGTTGCACACGTTCATAGGCCACGGTGGCCGCTTTCCCTCAGGTGGGCCGTGTGCTTGTCTGCCACCTGCGTAGTATTAAAAAAAAAAAAAAAGCAATTCAATTAATACAATTATGTTTACTGGACAATCCCGAATAGGTGTTATTTCCTATTCTCACCTGTTCGTTATCCAAATCCTCTCAAATTCTGTTTAGAAATTGCCAGCCAGCTTCTCTCATTCGACTAGCAAATATTCTCATACCAAGAGTAGTCAGACAGATGTCGGCGGTGGAATAGCTTTGATCGCCATCCATCATATTTGTGGACTATTAATAAATTGGAAGGCAAGTGCTCTATTCTTGGACGAAACAGTTTCGTACATGGTTGTGGATTACTTTGAAAGTAGCTGGCATTAAGTGCCGATAGACGAGAAGCCGGTCAAGGTTATTCATCTAGCTAGCGTTATGATGCCTTCTATCAATATTTAGCAATGAAATTAAATTCTCCATCCTTTTTGAAACATTACAACGGATTGCAAATTGTATATGTTTTCCTACATTTCGTACTCGTACGTATTAACAAAGTGGTAATTTTTTGGCAATCATATTGTCGCCTCGTATGCTGAAATGATATCCAAAAAGGGTGCTATTTTGAAAATTCCGTCACCAAAAATTATTAATACATAATTTATTGTTTAAAGCATGTGGTATGCTAACAATTCAAATCTATATAGATGGGAAACCTGAGAATTTAAAACATAGCTTGATTATTTCAAATGGCTGAAAGTGTAAGACAATGCTCCAAGTATTAATCTGAACTCATATTTTATAACTCGCAAGTGAAACAAAAAACCTACCGCCTTATGATAGTACGCTCTCTTTAAGAGCGTCTTCGCCTCCCTCATGAAACCGTGTTGAAGAAAATAGGCCATTTGGCAAACAGAGCAAAAAGGTTCTCTATGAAAGACTTTCGTAGCAAGATGCCGCTCCACTTTGCCCATTGAGTTTTGCAGAATTGATTTCTTCTACAGTTTCAACATTTGTTTCATCCGTAAGTGTGCACTTTCCGTCGCAATTATGCTTAACGTAATTTGGGCGTGAGAGGATTGCACTGCGTTGTTAATAAGAAGAACATATTTAACGTTATACATTTCCCTATTTAATGGTTTATAGATATTTTAATCGGATCAAAGACATTTAAAAAAAAACTAAAAATGTATGGCAGGATTGTAGGACGTGGAAATATGTGGTCTCTGCCTACCATATTGGGAAAGAGGCGTGACTATGAGGTTTTGGTAGTTTATGGACCGTCTTAGCATCACCTTCTCCCAAACCTTTTCTCTGCAAAAGGCAAGGTGTGATAGCTTACCATTATACGAGTCGTTTGCTGTCTCAATATCGTCATCATTTTAGCCATAGGACATCCACTACTGCACATGCCCTCCCCCCCTCATCGACATCAAACCGATCAGTTGGAGGGGGTCTGCATCCAACGACAGGTACCCGCGACTTTGACTATGTCTTCCGTTCATCTCGCAGAGGGCCATCCCATAGCTAGTCGGCCTCTCCGTCATTCGAGAACCTGTTTATGAATAAATACAGAATCTCAGTACATAATATTTTTCATTTCCTCCCAAGTAATTAAATTCGCAACTTCAAGGCTGTCGCGCAAAACAGATACGGTTAGATCTGTAACATCGGTCGTAAACAAAGTTTTAAAGTTTAAGCTGACAATGCGACATTTCTGAAGTAATACTTTTATTTTTGGTTATATACTTACCCTTATATATCTTCAAAGAGATTAAGCTGAGGGCCACAAATTGTAGTATTATTGGTCTCTGTAATGATGACCCTCATTCCGAATCCAAATGGCTTCACCTAGCCTAAAACGTGACGAATAAATAAACAGTAGTCGGGTCTATCGCTGGACTCCACGCTCACTGTAACATTTCACAAGAAACATGTCGCTCGATTCAGGACAGACATTTATACTTTTTCACGGCATTTGTGTTAAGATCGCGTGTCAAGAGTTTGTGGGTCTGCCCCATGTCAACCGTCGTGGATGTTTTTGACATCCAGAACAGACCGGCTTTTCGTGTTACTCTAAGGACAGGTGAGGCTTTTTTTAGTATTAGGTAGTATGAACGTGTTATCTTTGAATGTAATAGGTGAAATGTAGATTAATACACAGTTTACCCCACCAAGTATATTAGCCGTGAATGTACTCTAAATAAATCCTACTATTATAAATGCGGAAGTTCAGAGCTATGTTCGTTATGCCATCCAAATACTTTCAACTATTCTGGTTGATTGACTTGCCAAAACGGCTTAACGATTTTGGATGATATTAGGTACTAAGACACTGCTAGATAATATGAACTATAGTCCGGAAAACTATAACCGGTAACTTATTATCCCTAGGGTAGGTCGCTATAGTATCGAGATCAGTTACTTTATCGAGGTCAGAAGCGTGGGCAACAAAACATAAATAGGTACATGTCTAAATACATCTTGTGCCTCGTAATTTGCAAGATTATCTCATCAATTTGCATACTAGGTGATGGGCATCAGATGTGTTCGATTATCTCGTCTAATTGTTAACTGGATTGAGATCAATTATGAACAAGTTATACCGGAATTTCAAGTAGCCGACCTATACAATATATCATTTGTGGTTCACTTATGTGGTTTTGTGTTCTTATTTCCTTCAAAGGATAAAGCACAAGAATTCAATACGTGCCATGTAATTTCTGCCCATTGTGGACAGTAGTAACATACTCGGTATAGTGGCAGCATTACTAAATTATACATCAATACCTAGCTTCTCGCTAAACAACCAGTCTTCTGTGATATTTTAAGTGGCAATATTGTTTAACGTAATTATTTATTATCCATTTCTTCAACCTAAAAGTAAGCTAAACACTGATATATGATATCAAAGGGCATACTAACGTATAATTTTACTTCCCAGGTACAACGGAGCGAGCATGCCTTATCACGGGTTCCGTGGAGGGCATCATGGTGGTTCTGGATTTCATCATGGACAAGATCAAGGAGAAGCCGGAGCTCGTCAAGCCGTTCCCTGAGGGGGTCGATACTAAGATGCCTCAGGACAGAGATAAACAGGTATGTCGGCAATTTTGTTTCAATTTAGGGGAATTCGTTCTTTCCCCCTCAATTGATTCGATTTGGGTTAAAATCTGCACCCCGAAAATTCGAGTACAAAGTCAAGACTAGTTTTTTTTTTTTTATACTACGTAGGTGGCAGACAAGCACACAGCCCACCTGATGGAAAGCGGCCACCGTGGCCTATGAACGTGTGCAACACTAGGGGTGCAGACGCGCTGCCCACCCTGAAGGGAAAGGGGGAGAGCTGGGAAGGGGTGGGGAGGCTAGGAAGGGGAGGGGAAGGAGGGGTATAGTGAGCTCTGGCTACCCTACTTACCGGCGGGAACACAACACGATGGTTATTATGACCGCGGTCTTCTGTAGGGCGGAGGTACTGCCCCAGTTGGACAGCTCATTTCGGATAAGGTTGACTTGGACCCCGAAAATATTTGTGGAATGGATCCAACTTCAAATCATATCCATAACCATAGGTATATAAATATTAGGTCCAATTCGGCAAATAATCAACCAAACCAATCCACGTCGACAACGATGATCGTAATTCGATAATAATAACGGAATTCGACAAAGCTAACACTGAATTAATTTGGGACGATTAGATCAAAGACCGATTTGCCTGCTATCGTTCAGTTATCGGTATCTTATCTGTGGTCCGGCCACCAAAAGAATCGATTAAGTATATTGGAAGTCGGTATCGGCTCAATCAACACAAGTTGGTGGAGTGGAC
Source organism: Pelosia muscerda (assembly GCA_963691645.1). NCBI lineage: Eukaryota > Metazoa > Arthropoda > Insecta > Lepidoptera > Erebidae > Pelosia > Pelosia muscerda. Next base: position 15,501,634 of record OY829116.1, on the reverse strand, counting down.
GAAGATAGGCTGAACCTGGGTTCTGGGTTGAGCGACCTGTTATTGGGGTTAGGAAATCTAAGAATTTCGAACTGGTAGATAACAGACTTATACAATATACTATTAAAGTTAATTCAATAAACTCTTGCGTAAACGTCTTATTAGTTTAAGTAGACGTAGCCATGTTGTACAAGAATTGGGTCGGATTGAATTGCCTGATCCATGAAAATATTAGTGAATATTTCTGTTAGGTACAGTACAGATGTTCAAAGTTATATCTGTAGCTAATCTCAAAATATCAAATGTCAAAACGATCAAAATTTCTCATTGAAAAGAAGGCCCTTCGTAATAAAAATTTCTTCCTTGATTTTTTCCTCGATCTAATGTTAAAATACGACCATGATGTCTATGTTCTTTCTTGAAAATTATATCATGAGATTAGTTTTTGACATTTAATTCGATTTTCACAGATTGGCATTGATTTTTGAACAGAATTGGCCTACTGGAAGCGTGCCACGTTGAAAGTACATAGAATGAATGTCAATGATAAAGTATGTTCACTTTTTGAAGTCAGTTGAAAATTACAAATAGTTTCAAATAACTACTGTCCACTAAACCGATGCAAACGTAGGTTGTCACTGGTGACACACAACATCTGCACAATGAGGACAGACGAGAAGCTAGCAGAGCTGGAAGAAGAATTGAGCAGGTTGCGCTGGGACATCGTTGGGTTATGCGAAGTCCGAAGAGAGGGAGAGGACACAATAACCCTGAAGTCTGGCAACCTGCTCTACTACCGGGAGGGCGACGAGAAGTCGCAAGGTGGTGTCGGGTTCATCGTCCATAGGTCCCTCATAAACAACATCATATCCATCACGAGTGTGTCGAACAGGGTCGCGTACCTGGTACTCAGAGTGTCCAAGAGATACTTGCTGAAGGTCATACAGGTTTACGCACCGACCTCGACACGACCAGATGATGAAGTGGAGGCTATGTATGAGGACATTAGTAGAGCCATACATGCCTCTAAATCACACTTCACTATTGTTATGGGGGACTTCAACGCAAAACTGGGTACGAGAGGTGATAACGAGTTGAGAGTGGGGCAATATGGGTATGGGAGGCGTAACCGAAGGGGTTGGAGGCTGGCCGACTTTCTTGAGAAAGAGCGACTCTTTATGATGAACTCTTTCTTCAAGAAGCCGCCCCACAGGAAATGGACCTGGATGGGCCCCGGTGGTCGTACCAAAAATGAGATCGACTTCATCATGACGACGCATAGACGGATATTCAATGATGTCTCAGTGATCCATAGGGTGAAAACCGGAAGTGATCACCGAATGGTTAGAGGCACATTGAATATTAATGTTAAGCTGGAGAGATCCCGTCTGATGAGGTCTACGCTCCGACCTAGAGCTTCCCATATACAGTACTCCGAGAGCTTTCAACTCGAACTTTCGAATCGCTTCTCTCGCCTAGAAGAATGCAGTACAGTGGACGAGATAAATAACAGGTTGGTTGAAGCTGTTCATTCAGTGGGTTCCAAATTCTTCAGGCCCCGTCGAAGAGATAGACCACAGAAGCTCACCGATCACACCCTCAAACTCATGGCCGAACGACGCTCTATGAGGCTGCAGTCTACCAATGACGCTGAAGCACATCGGCAGCTCAATAGACGTATCCAGCAGTCTTTGCGACACGACATCCGTGCCTTTAATACTCAATGTATTAAAGAAACGATTGAGCGAAATAAAGGCTCCAAAGTGTTCGCAAGAGACTTGTCTATTGGGCAGAGCCAGTTGACAAAGCTGAAGAGGAAGGACGGCAGCGTCGCGTCGACTAAGGCAGATGTTTTGGGGGAGATCGAGGGGTTTTATGGACAGCTTTATACCTCAGTCACTAAGCCTGCTACTGATATGGTTAAAGATCCAAGAGCCAAGCTAACCCGACACTACACCGAGGATATCCCGGACATCAGCCTGTACGAGATTAGGGTGGCCCTCAAGCAGCTTAAAAATAACAAGGCACCAGGAGAAGACGGAATCACTTCGGAACTTCTGAAAGCGGGTGGAACACCGATACTTAAAGTCCTTCAGAAGCTCTTCAACTCCGTCTTATTCGAAGGTACTACGCCGGAAGCATGGAACAGAAGCGTGGTGGTCTTGTTCTTCAAGAAAGGTGACAAAGCCTCTCTTAAGAACTACAGACCCATCTCGCTTCTGAGCCATGTTTATAAGCTGTTTTCGAGGGTTATCACGAATCGTCTCGAACGCAGGTTTGATGACTTCCAGCCGCCCGAACAAGCCGGTTTCCGAAAAGGTTATAGTACCGTAGACCACATTCATACGCTGCGGCAAGTCATACAGAAGACTCAGGAGTATAACTTGCCACTATGTTTAGCGTTTGTGGACTACGAGAAAGCCTTTGATTCGATCGAGACATGGGCAGTGCTACAATCTCTCCAGCGGTGTCATATAGACTACCGGTACATCGAAGTGCTGAAGTGTTTGTATAAAAACGCCACCATGTCAGTCCGAGTACAAGATCAGAGCACAGCGGCGATACTGTTGCAGAGGGGAGTGAGACAAGGAGATGTAATATCTCCGAAGCTCTTCACCAATGCAATGGAGGATGCCTTTAAGCTACTGGAATGGAAAGGTCTCGGCATTAATGTTAATGGCGAATACATCACTCACCTTCGTTTTGCCGACGATATCGTGCTCATGGCAGAATCGCTGGAGGATCTAAACACAATGCTCGACGACCTCAACCGAGTCTCTCAACAGGTGGGCCTCAAGATGAATATGGACAAGACCCAGGTTATGGCGAATGCTCATATTCTAAGGCCCTCCCCAGTGTCAGTTGAAGGCTCGACCCTCGAAGTTGTAGACAAGTACGTCTACCTTGGACAGATGGTCCGATTAGACGGATCAAACTTCGAGGCGGAGGTCAATCGTCGAATCCAACTCGGCTGGGCAGCGTTCGGGAAGTTACACAGCGTCTTCTCGTCCAAAATACCTCAGTGCTTAAAGACAAAAGTCTTTAATCAGTGCGTGTTGCCAGTGATGACCTATGGCGCCGAGACGTGGACCCTCACTATGGGCCTCATAAGAAAGCTCAAGGTCGCACAGCGAGCTATGGAAAGGGCTATGCTCGGAATCTCTCTGCTAGATCGAATTAGAATTGAGGAGATCCGCAGACGAACGAAAGTGGTCGACATAGCCTACAGGGTTAGCAAGCTGAAGTGGCAATGGGCGGGGCACGTAGCAAGAAGAACAGATGGCCGTTGGAGCCAAAAGGTTCTTGAATGGAGACCGCGTACCGGTAGACGAAGCGTGGGACGGCCTCCTGCGAGATGGGCGGACGACATAGTCAAAGTCGCGGGTACCAATTGGATGCAGACCGCCTCCAACCGGTCGGATTGGAGGTCGATGGGGGAGGCCTATGTTCAGCAGTGGACGTCTTGTGGCTGAAATGATGATGATGACTGTCCACTATAAATCGGTTTCCTCCCCAGCTCAGTGTAGTTTAACAGTTTCACAAACATTCAAGAGTTTCCAGAGAGCTCTGGTATTCGGGTCGTCGCGTATCTTTACCGTTACAGATATTTACAATTATAACATTAATACAAACTTCCAAATTGAATCTATTTCTGTATCAGTCGCGCACGTTGTGATTTTAATTTCGTGTTTCTGTAATCTTTGTTGGCTTTCTGTGTTCAAAACTTAGGAAATATTGAGCGTGGATTAGCAAGAAAAGCGGATAACTTTTGCTGTTTAAATAATACGAGTACGAGAACGAATATTGTTTCAACATGAAAAATAGGATTAGTTTTTATATTTCAACTTATTAGTATGTCAGTATTTTTATAGTTCACTACTTAGATTCATAAAGGAATCATAGCTCCTTTTAGTTGATACTTTTTTTTAATTTGAGGATATGCATCATAGGAAATACCAAGAAGACAAACCAGTGCAAATAGACATATTCATGTATATAAATATTTACACTTATTGAGAAAATAACCTTAGACTAAGTTCTCACAAGATCAAGATTACACTAAGATAGTGTAATCTTGGCACCATGGAGTTCGATGGTTGACGTATTAATCGAATGAAGATCCGCCACCTCACACAAGAAGTCAATTCATCATCCTTGTGTTAATCCAGGTCGCATCCGATTCGCTCTTTTCCAGTTAACTTTCCAAGCTGAATTTCGATATTTTAAGTGAAGCGACTGCCACTGGCCTCCACAACTTGGAGTTTTTAGGGCTCCCAATTACCCGTAACGACTGCCATACTTGTTGGTATTAAAACCAGGATCGGGACCGAGCACGTTAGTGCTCTCCGAAGCACGATAAGACAAGTGCAAATAGCCATATTCATGCATACAAATATTTGTAGTTTTGATTTCAAATCTAGACAATCACATACGAAAAGTTACAATAATTGATTATTTTCCAGATGGCATCTAGTTATTATGTTTATACCGCGACACCGTGAACCAGAAATCATTAACCGCCTATATCCATTATTATACCCAATGACTACACGAATTCCATAAATAAATAAAACCTTTACGAAATCAGTGCATATTGTTAAGGCGTTCAATCATCGCATTACGCTTGTCGTGTCTCCACACCCGCTCGTATGAGGAGGCGACATAAAACGGAGACGCATTTCTCAGCCCCGGGCGCAGACAAATGGGCGCCATTTAAACGAAAAGCTTAAATAAGAATCTTTCGGAAAAGTTGTATTAATGAGGATTTAGATTCAGACATTACCGAGAGATGCTTACAGAGTATTAGATCGCTCGCAATTGTTAGCTGAATTTGTTGAGTTGAGTGCTTTGTGATTAAGTGCCTGTCTGCGTGGTGTAATCCTTAGGTTGGTGAGAGTATCTATGGTGGATTGTTTGTGGTTCAGTTGTTCATACTGTTTAATAGGGGGATAGAAATCATTTTAACTTAATTATAATGATAATAAATCGCAGTTTTTACATCAAACATGATAAGAAATAAATATATCGGGTTACAAATAGGAGGATAGAAATCATTTTAACTTAATTATAATGATAATAAATCGCAGTTTTTACATCAAACATGGTAAGGTATAAATATTGTTGACTAAAAATGGTGTACTACATATCTCACATAATTTCTTCATGCAACATTATAAGAGGTGTGTATTTATTTGGCAGTTAAATAAGTCAAAATACTAATTAAACAATGAAAATAAAATTTTAACGAACATGGCAAAAACTAAAATGAGCAAGTTTTAAAGTGATAGTCTAAATGCAGAAAGTTGATGACATAATAAATAGGCACGTTAATTTGTTTTCACCTCACCTGATGGTAAGTTGAAGGCAAAGTCTTAAGAAAGAGGATCACCATTACAAACACGCAAAAAGTCCAGTTCGCAGAATGTCCAGTTCGCAGAATGTCCAGTTCTCAGAATGTTCATTACGATAAAATAAGGAATTACAACTGCAAATTATCATATCTCTCATACCTCCTTTCGGGGTAAGCACACATTTCTCTTTGTTATACGCGCTTCTTGTATTCCAGTTTCGGACCCAAAGACCCACTGAACTCGTAAAATACCATCTCAAGATATCCACTTGGCCCTTTTAAGGGACAAGTCTATTTGATTATACCATTTCATTTAATTTGAGGTACCCACTTGTCCCGAGTCAATATTTTTATTCAGTACTCACCTATTGTTATTACAATTTCGTGATGTAAATTTGAAGCGCTATAGGGAGGTATAATGGTTACATGCTTCTTTATACACCCGCAGAATGAAGTAAAGTACACTAGAGAAAATGTAATAAAAACAAAATACTCACGAACTGTATTCCTTTTCTACCGAAAGACTCCAAACGGTCCAAGTGCCCCAACCCGAGCACATTGCCAAAACGTTCTCATTTAAGTACATATTTGTACAGGCTGTCTCTGTTTCACTGTTTTTGTGTACTACACAATCGTATAACAACAAATATATATAGGTACTAGCTGTTGCCCGCGGCTCCGCCCGCGTGGATGTCGATTATCGCGTTGTACGACTCTACTCGATTCACTACTTGCCTCTCTATACTACTTTTCCTTGCTGTCATGACAACGGAAATTGTTAGCGATATTAGCGCCAATGTATAGAAATTTACCGGATCAATTGAGATTTATGATTATTACTCCGCTCCCTTGTATGGTAGCGTGATGATATATAGCCTATGTTACTCCTAGATATTGTAGCCTTTTAGAGGTGAAAGAATTGTTTAAATCGGCCCAGTACTTTTTGAGCCTATTCATTACAAACATACAAAAATAGGTACAAATCTTTCCTCTTTATAATATTAGTATAGATATAGCTATATGTCCTCATTATAGCATGCGGGTCGAACAAGACCTTTACGAATCTTGAATAGCTAGGGGGGTTATGAATTTCACACCTTATGTATTGTTAACTAATCCCCTTGTGGGAGTGCCTACTTGATTCTTAGTCAGCGGTGTATTGTGGACTAAGGACGGAGTATCGTGTTACGTATGGACTTATGCGCCTTGGGACACTAAGTTATTTCAATGTTCTTTTTGAATCATCATCATTATCATCAAATAAATTCACGTTGCTTTAGATGCGATTTTGTGGCGTAGCGGTAGTGAACGCTACTGCTACATAGGAGCCGTGGATTCAATGGCCGCTCAGAGCAAATAATTATGTGCATGAATATGAATATTTGAATTGGTCTGGGTGTTTCTATGTACAATACGTATGTATTTACAAACAAAACATAGTATCTAAGGATAAACGCATTCTAGAACCTATATACACAAGCTACTTGAACTATGCTTATCATGGGTCTAGGTGACGTTGTGTAGATTGTCTTAGAATATTCATATTTATTTATTTATATAATTGTGTTTTTATAAGTCTTCAACAAATTTTCTACAAGTTTAGTCTTAAACAAGTTAGTATCTTTGTGGAAACGAGGGGTTTAAGGTAAATGTATTTAAAGTATTTATTTATTTATCAATCAAAATGTCAACAGCATGCGTTCATTTCAACTAGCATAGTATATCTTATCTATGAAACAAAAGTACGGAACACAATATCAGTCGAAACATTGTGTATAGCTTATACAGCTATCATTAAACCCATATCTATGCAGCCAGACTCCGCTGTTAGATAATGCAAACAATTATCATTTGTTACGGGTCCCTTTGGGCACAAAACAGTGGCCTTTCTGTTCTATATCCTATTAGAAGTAATGTCAAGGGGTTTGTCCCGTTCAGGGCAAGCGTCCTAAGCGTAGTTGGAATCTGTTAAATTAATGTTTGTCCTTTTTGGGACCGTTTATGATTTACTGCTACGCTATGCGTCTGAAGTTTCTGTACTAATTGTTATACCATTATACCATTACCAGTGAATCATAGAAAAGTATAAAATTATAATCAACCTACCTTTTCCACACCTTTCATACCGGTTGGATTCGAAACTGTTATCTCGAAGTTCAGAATACCTTTCTAGCCTATTTACGTCGCGGCTAAACTTCGACATTTTTCCGTGAAGCAACTGCCATCTGGCCTCTACAACCTAGAGGTATATTCGGATACGAAATACTGCAGTTAAACCAGTTTGGTCAACGACTGCCATAGTTGTTCGTATGAAAACTGATACCACCATTCTATAGCCAATATATTCTATATAAAAAGCATCTGATGAGCCCGTCAGGCTGAGGACAGGAGGAACATTGTAAAATTGTCCCTCTTTCCTGAACCTTGTCCTTAACTTACCATCAGATAATGTGAAGTGATAGTAACGAGACTTAAAAATCAATAAATCACCAGCTTATTAATTTAAAAAGCCGCGGTAGCCTAGTGGTATGGGTAATGGACTGCTGAGACGAGGTCTCGAGTTCGATCCCAGGTTTACCATGGCACACACCAATGACTTTTCGATACTTTTCGAATTTATGTGTGTATTTATCGCAGGTTTAAAAGTGCCTCGGAGAGCACGTTAAGCCGTCGGTCCCGGTTGCCATATTAACATCTATGGCAGTCGTTACGGGTAGTTGGAGCCCACTAAAGTCCAACCAGCCTAACTTGGAACTTCGATATCGCCATTGGTCATTAGACCATTGGTTGTGGAGGTCAGATGGCAGTCGCTTCACGGAAAATATCGAAGTTCAGCCACATCACAGTTAGACTGGAAAGCCGACCCCAACTGAGTTGGGAAAAAAGGTTCAGGGAATGATGATGATCGTTGATATAACCACAATATTAACTAATATAATTATTGTTATAAACAACACGTAAATAATAATGTAACATCAATCGTAATGTTTTATTAATATAACATAGCTACCGGTTCCAAATATTTAGCACCAATATAAGTTTATTTTACGGTTTTCTCCATAAATAAGATTAATAACAATCTCGTTAATCCACCAGCCGTACCACTTAATTATTTCAAGAGTGCTTTATTGGTGAAGTGGAGGTGAAATTAACGGTCGGTATGTTATTTAAATTGTTTATATCTATTAAAGTTATTTTATATATTGAGTTATGAATACAGATATATTTCACGTATAGGGTTTGGTCCGAACCTAGATTATGTACATAACATAACATAAACTTACGCCTATATTCACAAAGGGGAGGCAGAGGTGCTAGCACCCACATTTAAGGAAGCTCGAGTCATTGATTAATAGTTCTATTACTTATACTTGTCATACATACATACATATAAACATAACATAAACTCTCGCCTTTATCCCCGCAGAGGTAGGCAGAGGTGCTAGCATCCACATTTCGCCAGTTTATGTTTAGGTCCCAATGTAATAGGTGGCGAGCCTAATGCCATTAACCGGGCACTTATAAACTTGCGATAAATACACACATAACTTCGAAAAGTCATTGGTGTGTGCCATGGTGAACCTGGGATCGAACTCGAAACCTCGGCTCAGCAGTCCATTACCTATACCACTAGGCTACCGCGGTTTTTTTTAGTACATACACATACTGACACCTATTTCCTCTGGAGTAGGCAGAGTTAACAGCCCACCACTTGTACTATCCGTACAAACCTACTTGTAGTTCAATGTTAATGTTTCTGAATACTCTGCCAAATATTCTTCCTCCATACTTGTCACTCATATTTGTACTAATATTTGCGCTCTCGCAATTTCTTATAATATTAGGTAAGTGCGCCATTTCTGTCGGTAACGTCCTCAAATATATAATATTACCGAAACCAAGATGTCTAATTCGCACTCCATTGAGCGAATCCCCCGCTCTGCACATTTCCTTCGAAGTTTTCCTTTATAAGCTATGGTATGTGATATTGATTGGTAGTACTTACGAAGTTCTTTTCTGTAGCAGTTACATATGGGAATTGTAAATAGCTATGTATAGTAACATAACATAACATAACATAAACTCATGCCTTTATCCCCGAAGGGTTAGGCAGAGGTGCTAGCACCCACATTTCGCCAGTTTATGTTTAGGTCCCAATGTAATAGGTGGCGAGCCTATTGCCATTAACTGGGCACTTATAAACCTGCGATAAATACACACATAACTTCGAAAAGCCTCGAAAAGTCATTGGTGTGTGCCATGGTAAGCTGGGATCGAACTCGAGACCTCGTCTCAGCAGTCCATTACTCATACCACTAGGCTACCGCGGCTTTTTTTGCCTATGTATGGCTATGTATAGTACTATCAATATAAATATCCTCGCCTGCTATCAATGTGAAGATGTTTGTTCAATCATGCTATAACGACTGAACCAATCAGATTTATAGTCTGGAATCTCTGGAATAACATAAAGTCTTCGGGAAAACGTTTCCATGAAGTGCGGGAATCGAAACGAAATTCAACGCGGGCGAAGCCTGCTCAGTGGCGAAGAATGAAAATTATCAAAGGGAAGCCCGTGGGAAAATTACTGCATCTTTTATACGACCATAGCAATTTTTCAATCAAAGCTTCCCTCTGCAGAGCAAGTTGGCTGGAATCGGGTTTTTTGGACTCCTCGCCACTGCAAGAGCTAGTGTTTTTATAAAATACACAATCTTTTATATATGAGAGTGTCACACCGTGGTCCCACACCTGAAGGGGGGTCATCTTGAAAGAGATGACCCTGGGGCGTCCGGTGTACGACAGATATATTACTTACTGTCTCAGTCAATAGATTGTGGAGGCCAGATGGCAGTCGCATCGCGGAAAATATCGAAACTGCGAAGCAATTCGACTAGAAACATGCGCACTCCGGACTCCGAGGTAACAGCTTGTTTGCGACCGAGATTTACACAAAGATGATGATGACCTAAAGAAAATCTGCCCCAGTTTCCATCAAACCCTTTAATGTACAAACTAATTAACCAAATGAAATGCCAATCAGTGTGTCATTCCCCAAACGATGTTTGTATAGACGTTAAATGAAACCAAACAGCCTCTGTAAGCGAAACCGTTTAAGTTATTTCGAACATTCACATGCAAATAGCGCCGCCCAGGTACACCTACACTTTGTGTTCATAGAGAAAAGTATTCTGTTTATTTAACAACCCCTTTATGTGAGCTCGGTGGGAGGATTTTGAACTGATACTGTTAATCGGGAATCAGATTGCTTTGTGTGGCGTTGTACGGGTATTGCAAGTTCGTATTGTCAAGATTCTTAGTCACATAAGGGGGTGAGTCTATTGCCGCTAACCTAGCAACTTATTATGGATAAAGAAGATCATCAAATTCACAAAAAGCTCAATTTGTGCCTCAAGCGTTGTACACACGAACAGGTGGGCTGGATAGAAATATAGATACGGCAAGATAGTTATACCGATGTCTCTGCGAGCACTGAATGCTTAATAAAGGTGCGTCCAGATTTGTGTCTCTGAATCTTGACATGTGACATGAACAGCGGACCTGACAGCGAGACAACAAGACAAAACGTTGAGTGTGGACGTAACAACTTGCAGCATATGGACACACGAACAAGAGTTGCGCTGACACGACCACCAGTCGATCGAAGGTTTCATTTAAACTCCGCTATCACGCAGCTGATACGTGGGGGACACGCACTTCTGACACGGTCACGGTAAAATGTTACGTAAATATAGATGCGGCATAAGAATCGTGGCTCTGCCAAAACCTAGGTAATTTATCATACCAACAAGGTCCTAGATTGTACAATAGAGGCAAACATAAATTTCCTATGAAACAAATTGGCTTCAGACTCATAAGTACTTAGAGTTATTGAGGTTAGTGCCCCAAAATAATTCGATGTTTGGCAGTTTGAACAACATAGCGTGGAGCCTATGTTGCTACTTCAAATTATAATCAATCAAAGTTATACTATTAAGGCTAATTTTCTACACAGAGGAATGAGGAACTTTTGCCTTACTCCACAAGTATAATGCCATTATAATAGAGTGGTATTATTGCCTCGAAAAATATGTTTTATCTAACTTTTATATCAATAAATATATCTACTACACATAATAAACTGTACCTACTATATGGAATTAATATTTCGTTATTTATTTCTTACTAGCTGGCCCGCGCAACTTCGTCTGCGTCACCCCCGTATTTACAACATTTTTCATTGCAGCTCCGCACCATTATGTTATATACATATAAATCTTCCTCTTCAATCACTCTATCTATTAAAAAACACCGCATCAAAATCCGTTGCGTAGTTTTCAAGATTTAAGCATACATAGAGACAGAGAAAGCGACTTTGTTTTATACTAGTAGTGATTAATCCGAGAGTGTGAGTGAGTAAACCGTTTGATAGCGCATTAGTTAGGCCTCCTCGTCTACTAGACAGATCTAGCACCCAGGCTATCTAGTGCATGGGGCCCTTATGGCAATCAGTTTTATTCCTGACTGGACTACTAGGCTACCGGCAGCCAGGCTAACTATATGATGGTGTTTACGAACACCTGCACCATTTCCACCTTCACGCGCCTGATTGAAAGATAGTCCAGTCATTGCAGGTAACCAGAATCCCTGTTTCTCTCTAAAAAAAACACTATAGTTGCGGGTACGCTATAATGGCCGTTTTCACATGATTGGTTTTGCTCGTTTTATCTTTTTTGAATCGCTTAATATTGGACAACCAACTGTTAGACGAATAACTAAAGAAAAATATGGCGAGACTGGCACAAAAGAAAATAAATTTCACACACCAAAAAAAAGGAAAACGACCAAACCCAGTCGTGTCAAAACGGCCATCATTCCGTGCCGCAACTATAACTGTTCAATTGCTGCTATACCTAATTGCCTGTTAAAATATGTCGTCTACTGCAACCAGGCTAAATAGCCAAACTGTCTAGTACGAGAGATACCTTTATCATAAGGAAGTGCCTGTCATCTCAAGCAAGCCCATTTTTTACTTTGATTTCGAAATCGTTAAAATTTATCTTGGGCTGATCGTGGGGGCTGACAAACCGAGGGTGCGTGATGAGTTCTACTTCCTCAATTATTTTTTACAATGGTTTTCCGTTCCTATACCGTTCATCGTCGTCAGATTGCGATAAAACTTTGGAAGTTGTTGTGCATTTACCCGTAAGAAGTATAAAGGCACTACTGTATATAGACATTAAGTAGTTGTAAAAGATTTTTTCTTAGGGGAGATGAGGCATAAAGGAATCGCCCTTCCCTAACCAGGAAAGTCTCTGCATAGCGCCTTCATGGGCGGGCCATTAACTCGCAAAGATATGCCAATTTAATTGCTTACTAGATACTTTTGTTGCACTCCACCTATTACATTTTCATATATAGTATGTACAGTCGACAAAAGACATATGGTACCACTTTTTCATACAACGTTGTATGTCAATTTGGTATCGTATATCTATTGTTGACTGTACATATTATATAATAGTAATAATAACAAACATTACGTACATAATATAACAAACCTATATTTTTTATTAAAGGAAATGTTAATGATAATCTACCTGATTTTCTTTGTGTTTTCTCAGTAGATCCAACTACCGAACCAGCTAAAGAGTCAAATGATTTATATAATTTATTTAAATATTTTCCACAAATTAAATTGTTAAATTTTGACATTCATATGGGCTTCTATGTGTCTGAACGGAATAAATGAAATCTATTCTTATACTCTTCAGTTTTTATTTCCAGATTCTTTTCTCATAAACTTTTCATTGATATTCACAAGTTGAGTATTATTTATAAGAATAAAAACAAGTTCTTAAAGATTTTTCTATTAAGTAAAACTAAACTATTAAGTAAACTAGTCTCCTACAGAACTACACCTTCATAAATCTTAATTCTGCTAAACCTGTAATCTTAATCTAATGTGCTATTAGACCAAGAAGTAGAACGACTTGCCTGGCTGTTCGCCAGACCTGTGACCTAATTTCCAGCTTTAAGTCCATGGGCGTGACTGCGACAATCGTGAACCAAGCCTTACTTATTGACCTAGGTTTGCAGAGTAAGGGAAATATAACAGTTGTGAATTCAAGTAGATCCCTTCATGAATTCGGAACTGTTACTTTTTCGTACAAAATTTCTTACCTTACAAATACTTTACCTTTGGAAGTAATTTTCTGTCATTATTTGTTCTTCTGGATATGACTAATTCTGTTTTTGACCACTTCTTGTTATGCTGGTTATTAATGCCCGTTTCTGCATTGCAACATAGCTTTTGCTTAATTAGAATATTGACATAACAGTTTTTGATCAGAAAAACCTACCCGTAAGAAATGATAGCTATACAAATAGCACTCCATTTTTTCGAAGGAGGGTAAGAGGGATCCGCCTCTGGATATTAGTCAATAACATTCATATAAAGACAAATTAGCCCCCGAATGGGTGAATGACCTCCTAAACTGTATCCTCGGATAAACATTTATTGGCACAATATATACATCTGTTAAACAATCTGCGTATATCTGCTCGACCTCTTCGTCCTTTCCTGTGCGCCACAATATCCGGCGCTCTGTCTTCCCGCTGCTCCCACCCTCGATATATCGTGATCGAGCAATATATCATGTTTTGCCACACGCACTGGGATGCTGCGCACCCTTATTTACTGGAGGTAATTTATATATCCTTGTCATGCTTACAAAACTGTTTTGGATTGTCTTTGTTCCTTCCCAACGGTTGAGCAATGGGAAGTGAAATATAAGAATAATAAATAGTGCATAAATGAAGGAGATTCGATTGATCGAGGAACCAAAAAGGGATTCGATTCATACATATAATGCTTCTTCTTATTTCCTTCCGCCTTAGAAACCTTAAAGATGACCGTGTGTAAATTTATATATATAGATGAATATAGTTATTATACTTGATGGAACTTATTGTTATACATGATTGATCTCTATTGTGTCTACTCTACTCTACCTATCTACTCAATTGTGTATTATCAACATTATCAACAGTATCAACAAAAAAATATCAATTATGTAAATTTAGTTAAGTACGTTATGATAATGAGAATCACGAGGAAATGGACAAAAACAGAAATTAGCAAGCAATTTGATCAGAATGGAATGGCTTAGAATTGGAGAGTGGTCCCGCTTAATTGAAATACAATAATACCACTCCTAATTGCAAGTAGAAACATTATTTAAATTGAAATGGAAGTAATGAAAGTTGAATTAATTTTCATTATAATTTCATTTTGCGTGTCGTGACGGAGAAGGAATACTCACCACTCCATTTCATCCCAAGGATGTCGTAAGATGCGACTAAGGGAAAACTCAGACAATATCACTGCGGGAGAAGGAAATTCAGGATTAAATCATATGCCAACCTGTCTGGCCAGCGTGGAAAGGTCCCCAACATAGGAATCTATATCCTTCAATGGAATGTGATAAGTCAATTGCTATGTTTAATTAATTTTATTTTTTACCAAAATCATTTTCGTTTTTATTTCAACTATGTACTACTATGTAAACTGCGGTAGCCTAGTGGTTTGGGTAATGGACTGCTGAGACGAGGTCTCGGGTTCGATCCCAGGTTTTACCATGGCACACACCAATGACTCGATGTTTTTCGAAGTTATGTGTGTATTTATCGTAGGTTTATAAGTGCCCGGTTAATGGCAATAGGCTACCTATTACATTGGGACCTAAACATAAACTGGCGAAATGTAGGTGCTAGCACCTCTGTCTACCCCTTCGGGGATACAGGCGTGTGTTTATGTTATGTTCAACTATGTATTCAGTACATACATGTATATATTTTAGTAAGTACGTATTAACACGTTCAACGCGGAAGCTCATTTATGTATCTAGTTATTATGACGCAACGAGATCTAAGAGTTCTCGTTGTGATCCATCAGGAATGACGCAACGAGATCCAACAGATCTCGTACGACTTAGTCACTTCAAACCCCAATATTTTTATGAAAATTGAACAATTTTGAAAAAATTTTGTATGTGCACATAGAGGATGATCAGACCTTTCAGTAGGTTTTCGCCGCCTCGAGTTATCTCAAAACAATACTGTAAAATTTACAAAATAAAATAACGAGAACTTTTGGATCTCGTTCCGCACTAGATAGCAAGTGAATGCGAGTACTTTTAGATCTCGTTTAGATAAAAAATAGTGATGGGAAACAATAAGACAAACAACATTATCGACGATGAATTATTTATTATAGTAAGGTATTAGAGACTTTACTTAGAGACCAGTTTAGACTTAGTTTTGGTCTATTAGTGCGATAAGTGCTTTTTGGTGTATTAAGTAGATTAGATATCTTTTGCTCATCAAAAGACTCATTGAGTCGAAGAGTTACCCCCAGTCAATGGTATTAATGGCAAAGTATCATTATTGCCCATTGAAGCATCTATAGAACCAGTCTCATTTTTTGGTGCTGGAATTACACTTTCCGGAATAGAGATGAAGATTTTGGAGATCGATTATTTTCATTTTCCCCATTTGGTTCTTCGGAAGAGCTAAAGGGAAGTTCCAAAATTTTTCGACATCCTTTGCGATTCGTTATATTATCCATCCTGATTATAGCGAAATTGACATGCACACATCGAAAGTTGACACAACACTAATTATTTTCTTGATAAGATTCGCACGAGATTGCTACGAGATCCTTTAGTTCTCGTTCCGCATTAGACGCCTAATTTTACTATTTGGTCGCAACGAGACCTATCAGATCTCGTTCGTTTTTATTCATAAAAATATTACATCCAATGTACATAATGCCAAAAAAAATAATTATCTCACTCTATCAGTAAAGAAACATACAGAAATATCATTTGCCAAAATGGGACGGACATAGAAATTCACTTGCGCGATACTGAAACGACACAAACGAGACCTAAAAGATCTCGTTCCGCGTTGAACGTGTTAAATTCACTTCTATTCCTTATCCACGTGTACGATAAACCAATAAACTACAATTATACTCGTATTTATACAAGTATCAAAGTGTAACCTTCTTACATTTCACTTGCAGCTCTTTGATAAACTAAATAGTACATTATGTGTTATCTAAATTAGTCTTATCGACATTTATATACAAAAGTACGTTTGTTTCAACGTCACATAATCAATACTTGAACATTTTCCCGTTTAGTTATTAATGTGTATTACTATTAACTGTGAACGCCGCCAGTTAAAGACAAAACAGTAGATGAACTTTAATTTGTCTCCGAATTCCTTTTGATGATTTTTCCCGCCTATATTTATATCAGGGATAATTTTCTCAGTTGAGATTGAACCTAACTATCGTATGTACATGGTCCAAATTCAGGTGGTCAATAGCTTCGTTATAATGGATACCCAAAACAGTGCGAAGGGGAGAAGTAAAAGGTGTAGTAATTTGTTTCACGGCAGCGTCGATACCGGAGGACCCGAGTATAGGTTTCGCTCTTCAGGAAGACTTACTACGTCCCCTCCGTTTGAGGTGAGAACCTCTGATGCAACTACGAATTTTCTAACAGAAAAACGAATAGCTCGGTCCAATTTACAATCTTTTAAGATATCACTGACGATGTAAAAATGGAATCTAATATTTTACTCTCGTAACTGCTCTGTAAAGTGAGTACGTAATATAAAATATAAATCTGAGCTGTACCTACCCACTACACGTTCGCAACGCAACCTAGTGGAGAAAACAGCGCTGCAGCTAATGTGTTGTGATTTACTTTTATTACTTTATGACCATAAAGTGTACTCAACGTAGGATGGAATGTGCTATGACGGGTTTTAAAATAATCGTTTATACTCTCTCTTTCCTCTTACCTATTGTAACAATTTCTATCCATTAGCTATATATGAGTACTATGAATATACTTCTGTAAATACTATACACAGTATATCAATCAGCACAACTTCTGCAACCCGGTGTTGCAATATTTGAAAACCACTCATACACGTTAGTTAAATAGATATCGATTATATTAATAGCTTTTCTTTTCATTTTATTTTTCGTGGCTACATTTTCATGTCACTTAATGGAATTATGAGGAAATATAGAACACTGCAACCTTCTCCTAACGCAATAAATATAAACAATTCACTTGCTATTGTGCATCTTCATTGTGGAATATATTTAATTATTAAATACTCTAGTAACAAGTGTAATAAATACAAGTATAATAAATACAATTATCATGGCCCTCAATTAATCATAAAGTCATTACTTCGTCTGCAAGTGTAGTCTATTGTACGCATACGCATAACATCAACAAATGAATATTTTTGTTGGAATAGGTACTAGGTGTAGCTATATTATTAATGGTTCATCCCAGAATAATGTAGCTCCTTTTGGAAGCAGACCAAATCTGGGCTTACCGCCGACAAATTACTGCGCAGGATGGCTAGCTAATTTGGCCTCAACGTGTTTTAACACAGACATGATAATGTAATACCAAAACAGTATCTAATATACAGATATAGGTGATGGTTGGAGCATGATATACACTAGACATGATTTATACTAGGTCACAGTATGACCTTCGTCCTCCGGCAACTAAGGACCCAAAGACAACGTTCAATTTAGTCGATTGGAGTCCGACATAACCTCTGCAACGAACTCGGGCGAGGGGTATCAGTGGGGATCTATCGCACGATAAAAGAAAAACCATGATTTCGATTTTTTGCGCACGCACCTATATAACGACTCATACTGACTGCAGGTACTTATCAATATTAAGGTGCCTTATCATTATCTGACGGGCTCGGGTACCTTCAAAAATCCCTTCTAGGGGCCTCCTTCAGTAGTGATACGACTAACAATCTTCAACGCAAAGGAACTTACACGTTTTATTTCCCAGATCGGGTAGGATATTTGTGGAAATTCATCAAAGGCAGGTACAGTGAGAGCCATATCGGTCACAGGCCAACGCTTATTTGAGTAGCATAAGAACATATCCAGGCTAAACCAGAGAACTTACCACCAGCTTTTAAAAGCAATATTATTTCAGTCTTACTTTATATTTTAAAGGTTTTATATCAATCTCTTTGTTACTACTTTATAACCTAACCTAAAAAGTTCAATAATTGGTCTAGCTGCAATTCTTCAATATCGCCTATTTGTGTGGAGTTGTGCAGAACAGATGGCAATCGCTTCACGAAAAATACTTATACATTTAGACTGAAAAAAAAAACGGATCCCGGTCTCCGAGCACGGTTGATTATAACTTTATGGCCTAACCTTGTATTTGTGCAAGATATTATCTAACTCTATACTGTTTTATAATTCATTTACGGCCCGCACGTACTACTTACTACTTTCACATGTAAACCGTTATCTCCCCATCGTATGAAAGAGTAAAACAAAAAGAGTTTTATCTAAATGTGTTCGAACCTAGCACTTAATGTGAAAAATATCCCATTTGTTTGATCCTGCGGGGCCATAACGGCCGATTAAAAGGTATTACAGGAGTCTGATTACGGTATGGGTCATTAACGCGGCAATCGCCACTAACAGTCGTTTCGCATGTAAGAGACCGCGACAATAGGAACTATTCGGGCTTAATAATATATTAGGAAAGTGTTTCAAGAGCATGTTTTACGATCGTCTGCAAGGTTTTTGAGGATCTTGTTTTATAGTGTTGCTGGTATCATTCTTACTTCGGTTAATGTAAAAGCTAAAATAATTTCCTAGGTAGCCTAGTGGTATAGGTAATGGACTGCTGAGACGAGGTCTCAGGTTCGATCCCAGGTTTAACCATGGCACACATCGATGCTTTTCGAAGTTACGTGTGTATTTATCGCAGGTGTATAAGTGCTCGCTTAATGGCAATAGGCTCGCCACCTATTGGGACCTAAACATAAACTGACGAAATGTGGTTGCTAGCACCTGTGCCTACCCCTTCGGGGATATAGGCGTGAGTTAATGTTATGTTATGTTATG
The DNA here is from genome assembly GCA_963691645.1 of Pelosia muscerda. Taxonomy (NCBI): domain Eukaryota; kingdom Metazoa; phylum Arthropoda; class Insecta; order Lepidoptera; family Erebidae; genus Pelosia; species Pelosia muscerda. Next base: position 15,482,312 of record OY829116.1, on the reverse strand, counting down.
CTAAAATTATTTCTGCAGTACATATAAATATCGGATAACGGTCCGAGTCCGAATTACACTATGAAGTTAAGGAAAGTTTAAATAATATTACTTTTAAGAGGAGATGGTAAGCCTCACGATTTGTTAGTTGCTTATTCTTCTGCTTAATATTTGTATAATGGCAGTATTACAACATTCAAGAGTACACAAGGCCAGCGAATCACGTTCCGCTATTATCGTTTAATTCATTACTGCGCTGATAAGAACGTCAGTATAATACTGATGTGGCGGTCTCGACATATTAGATGGACTGTTATGACAAGGATTAATAATTCTCCACTATAGATTTCGTGTGAAAACTGCTTGACCTATCTCCATAGCTTGGTACTGTAAAGCCACAACTCATTAAACCTTGGTTTTGACCCAATTTTTTTCACCCAAAAGAAATAATTTAAGAGCAACTTAGAATTTGGGCCACCCTATCTCTTTCCATGCGCTGTCGTACAAGGCGACTAAGGGATAGACACAGAAATATTCAGCCCAGACTCAGCCTCAGATGAATGACTCGAGTCAACAATAGTGGCCGAAATACGACAATAGGCGCACCTCGTATTACGTGGGACCGAATACGATTGGTGAAATGGGTGTTTATTCACCTCTGCCTATCCTGAAGGGAAATAATAAACAAGGATGTTCGTATGCCATCCGACAAAACAGAACAGACATGGAAAATAAAAGAGGCAAAATATATCTCAACATCATAGGAAAAATGCTGTCTTTATAAATATAGTTACAATGGTTTAGGACCCAGTGTGTGGTATACTTTTTCTTCTCTGGTTTGCTCTTTTCAATTCTCAAACGCTCATAGGGAATATTACCTTTTGCGGCACAAGCGAACAAACTAGAATTAACTTAGCATACTCCTGGACTCTAAGCTTTTGTCCTGTCGCCGTCGTAAACTAACTTATTTATCCTGAATATTGTACGGTTCGTCCCAAACTTGATCCTCGCTTATAAAACTGTTGAATGCTCTCAAGTCTCAAAGGCCAACCGTCCAAAAATAATTAATTGTTGAATACCTCAAAGTGCTTTCCGCTTTTCAATTTGTTCAAAAGTTAATCAACGAAAGACGAGTTGCCCCTCATTTCGGCCATTTTCTTTTCTAAAAAATAATTAAGAATAACTTTTTCAAAAGACGTTATTAATTTTATTTTATTACCGTAAATAGTTACCTTCGCAAATTGAAGTCTGCAATTGCGACGAACTTCGATTTAATTAACTTAGTAATGAGTATTTATATAGGTACCTATTTTATACGTTTTAAGATTGCGAATTTTATGTCTTTATCAGCCTTGTGCGAAGACTTCTTGACAGCCTCTGGGACGTGGCGGTAGAGAACGCAGGAAGCGCAGGTTCGATCTCAGCTCAGTGCAAATATTTATCTACATGAATATAGCTATTTGCACTAGTCTGCTCGTGTCTCGGTCGCACGTAAAGTCGCCGGTCCCGGTTGTTGTACAAGTATCTATGGCAGTCGTTACGGGTAGTTAAAGCTCAAAAAAATCTACACCTGTGCTACAACCTTTGATATCGCCTATACGTATAGGTTGTGGAAGCCAGATTGCAATCGCTTCACTGAAAATATAGAGATTAAGGCGCGGCGTAGTTAGGTTGGAAAAAAATGTTATCCCCGAATACCGAGGCTACAGCTGCGAATTCGACCGGGATAACGCACTGATGATGATGATCCTCTGCCTTGTCCGACTAATAATGTCTTTTGTTATATTTAATCGCCCAGTACAATTATAGCACATTACCCTAAATAAATTGCTTCTGCCGATTAGAAAGTGGTGATCTCTCAATCATAACTCATTCCAGTGACCTACTGTTAATCTACGATCCAAATGTGTGATACATCACCATCATAGCTACGACAGACATAGGGTCCTTTAAGCGGGGTTTGAAAAAACAATCCATGAATCCATCAAGCTGAGGGCCACCATTGTACCATTGTTGGTACCAATCCTGTAATGTGCCATATTGACGTGTACTATAGTGCCCAGTACCAACATTATTGTGTCGCATGTTTCAGGTGAAGATCCTGGTGCCGAATTCAACCGCGGGCATGATCATTGGCAAGGGCGGCAACTATATAAAGCAGATCAAGGAACAAAGCAACAGCTACGTGCAGATCTCGCAGAAGGCTAAGGAGCTGTCGCTACAGGAGCGGTGCATCACTGTCGTGGGTAAGTCAGAGGGAAGAATGACTGATGACAGGCAACTTTATGATAATCGTTGCGATTGCCCAGTAGTGTCCAAATTTAAAGCGTCCAAGAATAGTCTGTAGCTCACGGTTTGCGCAGACAGAGAGGAATGTAGCGGAGAGAATTTTATTAAGGCATTCAAAAATTAAAATAAAGTACATATATGCTAAAACCTGCCCGCGCTGAAAAAGATGCCCGCGCGTCCTCGAAGATCATCATCATCTTCCTGCCCTTGTCCCAATTATTTGGGGTCGGCGCAACATGTCATTCTCTTCCATACATTCCTATCGGATGTCATTTCCTCAGTCACTCTCTTCCTTTCCATATCATCTTTCACACAGTCCATCCATCTTTTTTTGGTCCGACCTCTGGTTGTAAAGCCCTCTACACTAATACTTTGGACCTTTTTTATAATGTTGCTATCATCTCTTCTCATAGTATGTCCATACCACGCCAGACGTTCACTTCTCAATTTTTCATCTACAGGTGCTACCTTCAAACGTTCTCTAATATACTCATTCCTTATTCTATCCATTCTCGTCACACCACACATCCATCTTAACATTCGCGTCCTCGAACAAAATACGATTAACACATTTCTATATATTATTCCAACCACAAGTAACAGGATCATGAATTCCTCTTCATAAGCGATTGATCCTGAAACTATTTAGTAACTTGTTCGAACCGCTGATAAATTATGTATTGAGGACTACGCCAAACAGTTGTTGAAAACTTATCACTTTTATTCGACCCTATTAATTTGTGATCTTCATTATAGTTTTATAATTTATTAACAATCAACTAATTGACCTTTGCTAATTGAAATCATTCTTTAGTAATAATCACATATATCTATCAATTACTTTGTTGCAGTCCACTGCTGGACATAGGGCTCTCCCAAAGTGGAATGATGAATGAAGGCATTCCCTTGCCTCTAGGACATGTTTGAACTAATGTATAAACAGAATTAAATTTAAATCAGTTATTTCTCAGATCACTGACTCAAAACCACCTTAAAACATATCCACGATCCATCTAGGTCTGATTTATGTTTCTATCTTTCCATTAATCACGAGTTTCCTTTGCTGCCTTTAAACCTTTCTCTGCCATTCACCAAAATACCTACGCACAAATCACCAGCATTCTAGACCGACCGCCGCAAGTGTTCATGGTGACATCTCGCTTGCACTCGACACATGCCCTTTCTTTCTCATTCTTTACCTCGTCCCCCGCGTCGCTCCCGTTTCATGGCGGTTTAGCAATCGCGCGGTCTATAGTCCCAATTACTCCCGATCATATCCGAGGCACCTTCAAGTCAGCGTTGTACGTGTACCTACATAATCAGAGTTTTAGGCTTAGGGCTTGACATTTGAATTTGTCCTCAATAAAACGATCAAAGACTAGGTAGGACGGAAAATCTTTAAAAAAAGTGTTTCCCTAATCTATCCATGTCGGCTGATAGTGCTGACTAATGAGCAATCTCCGCACCTAGCCTGTGATGCCTATCTTTAGTATTTAGGCTGTTTATAAATTGCCTCATGACTCATGAAGCATGTTTACAAGGTCGACAAGGGTCTATGTAAGCGAAAATATAATTTTGGTTGATTTCTTCGTGTTTTAAGTATAGCTTGCGGTGTTTAATATGATTACATTAGAAATGACTAATTACTGTTAGTATCCTTGTGTTGTGTCTCTAGCGGTGAGTAGGGTAGCTCACTGGAGAGGAGAGGTTTTGTGTTGTCAGTGGGAACACCAAGAAAATTTGCTTTGTCTTCTGCACTGACATCACAGAAACTCTCTTTATCTTAATACAATTTCTTCGATGTACCTGCCGTAAAAAAGTTTAAAAAAAATCGCAACATAATGAGTGTGCCTTCAGGGTCACCTAAGGCCTACTAAGTTTTCTGGTTGATGGCCTCGATTTTGTGTATTATTTGCACATTTTTATGAATAAATACTCTCTGCTCAACCACCGTGACGGTACTAGCACAAACCATAGATCATACAATCACACAGTTTGACTATTTGATCGGCATTGATACCAAGAATATCTTGGATAGATGTACAGAATCTTTTAGCATTCGGATCGAAGGTCGTAGTTCTTCAAATGTACACACATCAGATGCTTAACACAACTGAAAACATGGCAAATATCCCGGCGAGTGTTATTTACTACTGGCCAGCTCAAAAGAAAGAAAAAAGTAGAGGAACCAAAAGGTATTTACCAAAATTGTAGTGTATGATTCGGTATATCCTAATGAGAAGGAGGGTTTTATGAGCCAAAAGGCATTTGCCAGGATTGTAATATACGTTGCGACGTATCTGAATGAGGGAAGTTTTCTTCCTACATTATTTGTTTAATATCTACAAAGCAGATACCGGAACTTCTAACACAATTATGTCATAGACTTCAATTAAACTTTGCCCCGAAGTTATTTGGTAATTATTATATATAACTAGCTGTTGCCCGCGGCTCCGCCCGCGTGGACTTCTGATCCCGTTCCCGCTGCTCCATAAAAACCTTCCGTAGAGTTCAAATATCAAATAAAAAAAAGAATTACTCGAATTGGTCCAGCCGTCTTTGAGTTATGCGCTTACCAACATATTTCGCGATTCATTTTTATATAATAGATAATGCGACCGTAAGCGCACTCGTACCAGCCGCCATAGTTTTTGTCTAACTACAGTACAACCTCTACACAAGGTTATTTCGAGGCCCTGTTATGTTATAATACTATAAATATCATTCTATATAATTATGACGTATTATTAACTAATTGTGGCCTGCGGTTTCGCATACAAGTAATTTTGTTTCCGCCTTCGCAACTAGAATCTTTCTTATTTAGTATATTATAACTCTACTGAATATAAGCCCAATTCACTCAACCATTAGAGCATAATGAATTAATTCTATTATTTGCTCACAAACATGGTAATATGAGGTTGGGGAATTAGTGGAGAGTTGATTGATAATTAACATGTTCGCAAGTTATCACAATTAGTTGAATGCAATAACTAGAAATTATTATAATAATAATAAATACTTTATTCAAGCAACATTGGTTTATTGGGTTAGTAACAATTTCTACTTAGCTATGTTAGCTCCAAATAATTGATAAAATGACAACTTCCAACAATATTTAAAATTTCATCACAAAATTTAGTACCTATGTCCAAATGATATGAAATAAAATAATTGGAATTAGGTTGTTAATTGGTATTACTTGTGTGGCTAAGTACATAATTAGTTTCCTTGCGATTTACACAGCATAGCAAGGAATTTTTTTTTCCAAATTTATTTGGCTGCAGCATTTTCGGTTAGGAGTTATTTTCGGATTACCCAATTTTTTCAAAGTGTCCGATTGGTGGACATAGGCTCGCCACCTATTACGTGGGACCGAAAATCATAGTTGGCAAAATGTGGGTGTTTATTACACCTCTGGCTACCTCTTGGATTACGGACGTGAGCATATGTATATATTTATGTTATTTTTGGATTTGGACATGAGATGTTGTGTATCATCAAATTCCAATATTCTGTTCCAAGTTGATTTATTTATATTGTAGTACTCTACTTCTTACAACCTCCAACTTGCGCAATATATTCTGTCGGAAGTTTTACTTACATTTAGTTACGAACTAAAACTTGTAACTACGAAGTTACTCCAATGCCAAAACAAGGAATGTAGGTTGTGAAAAAAGAAACATGTATGCGGGGCATTCTTTAACGACTTCTCTCCTTGTTGTTGTTTCGTGTCGATAACTTATCAAATTTTGCGTTCTCAGAGTAGCTCAGGAGTTATTCCGGTGTATAGGAATAGGTATGAGTTGTAGGTCCAAAATGTGCTGAAAATATGCTCTACACGCACCTATGCGTTTTTGGGCCTTTTGAAGATAGGAACAGTTGTGTAACGGCGATGAACGAGCTTAAATCTACAAGTCATAAATTTATATCCAAATTTAAACAATTCATAACTCATAAACTCACGCCTATATCCCCGAAGGAGTAGGCAGAGGTGCTAGCACCGACATTTCGCCAGTTTATGTTTAGGTCCCAATGTAATAGGTAGCGGGCCTATTGCCATTAACCGGGCACTTATGAACCTGCGATAAATACACACATAACTTCGAAACGCATCAAAAAGTCATTGGTGTGTGACATGGTAAAACTTGGGTTCGAACCCGAGACCTCGTCCCAGCAGTTCATTACCCATACCACTAGGCTACCGCGGTACTCTAAACAATCCTCGTTTTTTCATGCATTATTTGGTTGAACATCTGTCATTAGTTTATTAAATCCAAAAACGATTATTTGTAAAATTTTCCACAATTTTACTGAACTTTCTCACTGTGAGATCATATTTGTTAAGTAAATCTCACCACAATGCACATAACATATTCTTCAGAGAACACTTCAGTTAAATGTACTAAAGTAAATATTATTTATGTGACAAGGTTGTACACTTGTGCCACCATTGCAATAGTTCGTTAGTCATTGTGACGAGCCGCTTAACGTTGTCCATTACCACCATTACCTAGCAGCTAGATGTACCTGTGTTATGTTCTAATGATCTTTGGTACTTTGCGCAAACACTTGTGGGTTTTCATGGCAATATGGACTATTTATAATATAAATATTTTAAATTGACTCTTATTACTTAAGGTAATGTCATATTGTAATGAAAAATTTGAAAGCAATTAGTATGCTGTTTGAAAACAAATGTAGATCAGTTAAAGTTTGATGCATGAAGTGGGTTTGATTTCTGTCGATCGGTAATCAAACCCACCTTCGCCCTAAGATAGTTGTTCACGAAAATTGCGGATGCTTCAAACGGGGCGTGTGCTTCAAAGCTAGAGATTGCGGGTTCGAATCTAGTCGAAGCTTTTAATTTTTATGATCTAAATTTAGGAGAAAGATGTTTAACTTATTTCCTAAGTTTACAAAGTATACCGATTTTCCAATAATCTCCGTAATCTCTTACTCGAATGTAATGTCAAACGCTTATATTGATGAAGGAAATGGAAACGCTTTGTCTTCTGGACTGAGAGCATCGAAACTCTCTTAAGTTTCCCTCTTCACCCTCCGTCCATCATCCTCACTACGTAGTTGGCAAAAAGGATTAACTATTGTATTCGATCCCACGTAATAGGGGATTAGCCTATTGCTGCACTCCGGGCACTATATTATCTGATTTGGTTAGGAAATGTAGTGTCTTATTATCTTTATGGAATGCACGACCCTGTTTCAGACGTTAAAACAGTACGAATATCAGCCTAAATAAAAACACAACAAACCTAGTTGTTTGTTTTGTTAATCCAGGCAAAAACAAACTCATCAAAATAAAAATCATCAAAATCGGTCCATCCGTTCTCGAGGTAAACAGGATTTTCTACTTTCTTTTAAATACCTACACAGTTTGAGTGACTTTCTTGACACCTGGATACTGATTCTATGAAATACCTACTGCAATCACACTAAACAATTGCAAAACAATAACCGCAACACGTGATCTTGGAAATAAAATGTCGTAGTTGATGACATTTATAAACCCATAATAACAGTTATTACTTTATTGTCCATTCTTCATAACTAGTAATGGATAAACTGGCTCCGTGCCCGCCCCGCAATGCGCTTCGTTACAAACAAATTGCATATAACATACTCAGTACCTATCCACTTACACGTAATCTTCTAAATCGCAATATTTGGGAGTCTCTATCTATATTACTAAACTTGGCGTATTGTAAGGCTAGAACTTTTTCATTGCACCAGTTTGCAATAGGCTGTGACCACAGAACAGAAAAATCTAGTAGCAATGTGACACGACAGATTAAAAAGTTATCAGAGTAGGACGGAGTAGGTAGCTAATATTCATCAATGAATCAAGGGAACTCAAGAGGGGTAAGTCCCCTGGATATTGGCCACGGCTGGATATAGATGCAATAGGCTATATTACAGTCCACTGCTGGACATAGACCTTTCCCAGAGCTATGTTAGGCACCTCCACATATGCAATAGAAGTGGCAACAGTTTCTATGCCGGCAAATAGGCGAAACGACCTAAGAGAGGGAAAACTCGAAACAAAACTCTTTGCCAACCCGTCTGGCCACAACCGGCTCTGGCGAGTGGTATCCGTGGGTATTTCATGCACAAAAAAAGCGTTGTAACAGTAGGCTAACACCTCCTAATGAATGCCAGCTAATACGATGTCTAGTTTATTCAAAATTAAGTACCCCTCGTAAGTGAATATAGTCTTGATACAGTAAAACATAAGAAAGAAAAATGCGTTTATTTTTAATTAGCTGCAGCACATAATACAAGAAATTATAAACCAAAAACCTTATGAAAATTAAGTACCTTGTAAAATAAAATTTGCAACGGCAACACTGCCCTTCATTCCCTCACTCATCAAGTCATCAATATACGAGTATATATATATATATACTAGCTGACCCGCGCAACTTCGTCTGCGTCACCCCGTTTTTGCAACATTTTTCATTCCTGCTCCGTACCTGTTGGTTGCAGCATGATGTTATATACATATAAACCTTCCTCTTTGACCATTCTATCTATTAAAAAAACCGCATCAAAATCCGTTGCGTAGTTTTAAAGATTTAAGCATACAAAGGGACATGAAAAATAGGGACAGAAAACGCGACTTTGTTTTATACTATGTAGTGATAGTGATATATATATTTTTTTCATATATTATTCACAATGATTACAGGCGAGAAGGAGCACAACAAGAAGGCGTGCGTGATGATCCTGCAGAAGGTGGTGGACGACCCGCAGTCGGGCTCGTGCCCCAACGTGTCGTACGCCGACGTGGCCGGGCCGGTCGCCAACTACAACCCGACGGGCTCGCCCTACGCCGTGCCCACGCCCGAGGTGAAAGAGGTGACCGCCACAACACGCTCCATAGACTATAGCTTGCGGACGACGCCGCGCAGAATACTGTGATAAGTTGATGTTGCCCGGGAGACATTCAGATTTCTCTTGAATTAGCAGAGCAACGAAGGTGCAGTGGTTGACTCAGATATTAGAGGTCGCTCACCCGACCACTGTCTTCCTGTGTCCTGTTAAAAGTAGTCTTTCCATCTCACTTTACTTTCATAGTGTGATTCGGACTTGGGCCGTTGTCGTCTTTCGATATTTGTTAACTGTATCTTGTGTGTCAAGTGTAAATACTTACGAATTAAACAAATAAATGTATCTACTACAGTAAGAGATACATCATCTTCTGTCGAATCGACGTCATTTTGGAGTTGCCATCGTAGTGCAACAGTAATTTGTTCCACGGCAGCGCCGCTACTCACGGAGAAGACTCGAGCATAGGTTTCGCTCTTCCGGAAGGCTTACTACGTCCCCTCTTTGTGTGACGGCAGCGCCATTATTCACGGAGAGGGCCCGAGCATAGGTTTCCCTCTTCGGGAAGGCTTACTACGTAAGAGTCTTAGTAAGAGATACTGTTTGACCCATTTTAAACATATAAAACAGTATCCTGTGTATTCTAACAGTCCGAATTTCACTATAGAAGTAAAGTAAAATTGAAATCATATTTACTTTTAAGAGGTGGTTCTTAACGGAGCCTTCTGTTATTGTACCTAAAGTAGACCGGTATGGCGCCCCTTTCCCGAAGTAAGATGGCGACGCTAGGATAGAATATCTTTTTGCAAGAAGCATGGTTGTACTTAATGATTCTGTGTGTGATGATGAGAAGTATTCTGTGCGGCTCGTCCCCGTGCCGAGGGGCAGTCGTGAGCGTGTTGGAGCGCGCACACACACTGCCACTAACGCTTGCGCGTGTACACACACCGTGCACACACATACTAACCCTTTGCGGCCACTGCCACTGTCACATACTGCCTGGTGACCATGGTGGATCTCACCATGGGACACTTAGAAAATATACCCAATGACTAGTTATTGGCAAACTTGGCACTAAAACCGTTCTTACATTAGGCAACTGGAATCCGCCATCTTTGTAATGTTTTCGGAAAACTGCTGATTGGTTATTGAGACGTCAAATTCTAGTTACAGCAACTCGTGTTTCATTTGAGTTGTCTATTGTAAGAAGGAACTAACTGAAAATCAATGAAACACTGATAAATAAAACATAAGTTCCCTATGCCACGAAGTTTGCCGGTCATTATGTACAGTTACCACGGTTTTCGGGTTGAAATGGAAATTTTTTTTTTTTTATGAAATCATTTAGAACACGCGGCTATTTCTAGATATGTGATGTGAAACGCTCTCAAATAGCTATGACAATGTATACTTTATGGTTCTCGTGTGGTATTTTGATCCTATTCTTAAAATACCACAGGGGTTACCACTGATTATATATACGGAATACACAAATAGGGGATTGGACAGTAATCAGATTGAAGTCTAAAATGGTCCGAGATAAAATACATAATATTGTTTTACCAATAGAGGATAATAATTAATATAATTTGTTTAAAATTGAGCAATAACATTTTGGTATTCACAACATTTTAATCACTAATAAAACATGAATCACAGTGCGTGACGTCATACGTGTGCAATCATTGATTACACCACTACGGGTTCCTGTATTTTGTTTTATAATAAGAAAAATGTACGCAGGAGATACGATTGTACACAGTTGACGCTAGGCGCTCACACATAACGTGCTCTGGAGGGATTTTGTGAGCGTCTAAAAGGCTATAAATGAATAAATAGAAATTGTTTGTTCGAATATCTATCTATAAAGATCAATTTACTTACCTAAATAATTTTTGAAAAATTGTCTGATCCCCTATGTATCAGCACGAGTTGTGGACCTAAAATGCGTTCAAAATGCATTCTGTGCGCGTTTTGAGGGTATCTTTTTATATAACTTTTTATATAACGGACGTTACATCGATTGACAACAGATTATATCAAAACAGTCCGCGCGCACCTGGACCTAGTACCTCTCGCAATTTAGGTCCAAGCCCCGTGCCGTGTCGGGCGCACCTATCCCTGTTCTCTATAAGCGTTGTTCTGGCGCAGGGCCACGCGCTGGGCGGCGGCGTGGGCGTGGGCGCGGTGGGCGGCGTGCTGGTGAACGGCGCGGGCGCGGGGCTGGGCGCGGGGCTCGGCGCGCTCTCGCTCAGCCTCAGCCTCGCGCCGCCCGGCACGCAGCCGCCGGCGCCGCTCACGCAGCACACGCTCGACCACATCAAGGTAACGTGCTCACCGCGCACTACACACACGTCACACGACACACTCACTAGCGGGGCGCGGGGCTCGGCGCGCTCTCGCTCAGCCTCAGCCTCGCGCCGCCCGGCACGCAGCCGCCGGCGCCGCTCACGCAGCACACGCTCGACCACATCAAGGTAACGTGCTCACCGCGCACTACACACACGTCACACGACACACTCACTAGCGGGGCGCGGGGCTCGGCGCGCTCTCGCTCAGCCTCAGCCTCGCGCCGCCCGGCACGCAGCCGCCGGCGCCGCTCACGCAGCACACGCTCGACCACATCAAGGTAACGTGCTCACCGCGCACTACACACACGTCACACGACACACTCACTAGCGGGGCGCGGGGCTCGGCGCGCTCTCGCTCAGCCTCAGCCTCGCGCCGCCCGGCACGCAGCCGCCGGCGCCGCTCACGCAGCACACGCTCGACCACATCAAGGTAACGTGCTCACCGCGCACTACACACACGTCACACGACACACTCACTAGCGGGGCGCGGGGCTCGGCGCGCTCTCGCTCAGCCTCAGCCTCGCGCCGCCCGGCACGCAGCCGCCGGCGCCGCTCACGCAGCACACGCTCGACCACATCAAGGTAACGTGCTCACCGCGCACTACACACACGTCACACGACACACTCACTAGCGGGGCGCGGGGCTCGGCGCGCTCTCGCTCAGCCTCAGCCTCGCGCCGCCCGGCACGCAGCCGCCGGCGCCGCTCACGCAGCACACGCTCGACCACATCAAGGTAACGTGCTCACCGCGCACTACACACACGTCACACGACACACTCACTAGCGGGGCGCGGGGCTCGGCGCGCTCTCGCTCAGCCTCAGCCTCGCGCCGCCCGGCACGCAGCCGCCGGCGCCGCTCACGCAGCACACGCTCGACCACATCAAGGTAACGTGCTCACCGCGCACTACACACACGTCACACGACACACTCACTAGCGGGGCGCGGGGCTCGGCGCGCTCTCGCTCAGCCTCAGCCTCGCGCCGCCCGGCACGCAGCCGCCGGCGCCGCTCACGCAGCACACGCTCGACCACATCAAGGTAACGTGCTCACCGCGCACTACACACACGTCACACGACACACTCACTAGCGGGGCGCGGGGCTCGGCGCGCTCTCGCTCAGCCTCAGCCTCGCGCCGCCCGGCACGCAGCCGCCGGCGCCGCTCACGCAGCACACGCTCGACCACATCAAGGTAACGTGCTCACCGCGCACTACACACGCGTCACACGACACACTCACTAGCGGGGCATACGAGGACACGACCGTCATAATACACCGCATTACTTAGTACACAGTGACTTAAATTCTCACATGTAAATTAATTTATATTTATATTAATTCACAATTTGTGAAATCGACACTACTGGCCGTATAGAACCACCATTACATTCTCAAGCTCACAAAGTCGAGCGTGTCTAAAGAAGTTTCCACGTCAAAAATCCACAGTGTTGTTTTTTAAAGACAACTCCCGCACTAAAGAAGGAGTGACAACTAACGGACGCGAAGTACACCCAGACTCGGAACAACTATTTGTGGATCTCACAAATTTTTGTCCTGTGTGGGGATCGAAACCATAACCTCGTGTACAGCCGGCGCATACTACGCCCACTGAGACACGGAGGCAGTGTAGTATTTTATCACCTTTCGTTACGATGCCTGAGATGTAACACTGACGACGTAACGCTATATGAGTCCGCCCGGCGCAGGTGGCGCTCCGACAGGCGGGCTACAGCGAGGCGGGCATCAGCGAGATCGGCGCGGCGCTCGCTCTGCTGGTGAAGCACGGCGTGCTCGGGCTCGCGCTGCCGCAGGCCCTGCCGCCCGCGCCCCTCTCCGCCGCCTACTTCCCTCTGCCCGCGCAGGACGCACCCACGGTCTTCGGGCCCATCGGACAGGTGCCGCTCGGTACGTACCGTCTCGTCCTACACGCTCACATACACACATACTCGCACGCAGGGCGCATTCCACAAGCGACTAGTTGAGACACTTGTGGATTGCAACACACACACTACGCATTCCACAAGCGTCGATTTAAAAAAATTGTGGAATGTGACTTACAAAAGCTACGCATTCCACAACTTGTGAGTTGAGAAACTTGTGGAATGCAACTTATCAATTGATATGTAATTTAACTAGATACACACATCAATAAAAAGAATTAATTACATACATTGTTCATTCACTCTACACTGCAAGGTGTCATTTAATTTGAGACCTTAACTGTATTTTAGTAAAGACTAAAATTCAAAGGCATTTCATGTAATCCCAGTGGTTTGACTTTGACAATTAGTAGAATCAGGTTCCTGATTGCATCCAAAGTTTTCACATTTGACCCCAGTTGACCGCTGACCATACCAATTCCCCACCACTTTGCCCAAATTTCCCCATCCCATTCCCCAAATCAATGTGCACTTACCAACGAAATTAAACTACACAGCCAGAAGTTAGTAATACCACCAATTATGACACTATAATACACTAAACACAACACTATAATAATTAAATACTGTTTTTATGATACTTAGAAAAAGTCGGCAATATGTCTTAATACGAACAAAAAGATAATTAAAATACAATTGCTACAAACTACATAAGATGTGAACTCAACCTTGTAGTTGTATACAATCTTACAGTTCTTATGTGGCATAACATTATTATACACAATATATTACCGACTTTTCAACGCTAAAAATTCATTGAAGATTCTTTTTTTTTTAAATTACGTATCTGTTATCTAATATTGAAATCTAGTAAGGTAATGAGAGTGAATGAAGCGAGAGGAGAATGTCGGGATCGTAGCAAATGGAGATCAGTGATCTCTGCCTACTCCTATGGGAAACAGGCGTGATTTTATGTATGTATGAAAGCTAGTAAAGTACAAATTTTAAAATGACTAAAAGGCTTTCTATAAGTGTGATACATAAATATTGAATAAATTTGATATGACTTCGAAATACTTTTTCATACTTATATCTTTAATATAAGACTAGGGGGTGTAGACAAAATGCATTCGCTACGAAGCTAATCCACAGCTCGCATTCGCCATCGCTCTGACGGTAGCGATATTCAATTGCCAGACAAAGGCACGCGAATTTGGTGTTCGTCTTGGCCATCCATCGTCTACGCATTTTTATAGAAATAATCATTAGACCATGTGGATTTGATTCATGGAATCGAGTTGAAAGCCCGAGACCTTTCCAACGAATCTAAAACCGTGGAAATCGGTTCGTGCGTTCTGGACTTATAGCGCCAGGAAGGAAAACCCGACTTATTTTTATATAGTAGATTTGTGTTCGTTATCCTTGGATCACATGACATTCCGACAACTAATGTCACTCCCATACATTTTTGACCTTTCTATTGACGATGTCGCCAATAGAAATGCATTTTGTCTAGGCCCCCAGTTCACTGTACGAAAATTAGCTATATTTTTAAATGTATACGATCTGTGACTCTTCATTGAATTTTTAGCAATACTTTACTCTATTCTATATTAATATACTGAAACGTTTTTTCACTAATGATTGTTAAACAATTCATTTTTATATATTTTTTTAAACTAGTAGTTTCAGTATATTTCTATTTAAATGTTATAATAAGATAATGAGATTCTTGTGCCCCCATTTCCCGACATTAAGAACGGTCCAGTGCTGTTGCACGTTAACCATAGACGTTGGATGATATAGGTAAAGCGTCACCTCTCACCATACATCACTGTGATTGGTGACCGGCCTTATTCACGCGTCGTGCTTCTAAATTCAAAATTTCATTGCTTTTTTATTCATAAATCATTTCCTGGTTTCTGATTGGCTACCGATATTCGTAACTGCTTCTTGTCTTTTATATGGAAGGGTTTTATTTCAAATTAGTAAGTTTTGACAACATCAAAAGTTTACATTCTCATCTCGTATTGGATAACCTTTCAATTCAAAGTACCGTGAAATATGGTGCATGAATAGCATAGCAAAGGATGAATAGAAATCAAAGGTGAATAGTAATTCAGCGGTGAATATAAACCAAGTGGTGAATAGAAATCAAGGAATTAATCGAGTGATTTTGTATGTGTATCTAAATTCAGGAACCACTGCAACACCTTTGACAAAAATAATTACAAACTCTTCGACTACGACAAAATTTTAAAAGTAAGGAACCCAGAAATTACCACATACTATTCAGTAATTTCAACTTAATCGTAATGCCTAAAAAGTAGAATTGGGAAACCTCATTGTAAACATGTATGTTATTGTAATACCAACATTCCAAGCAAATGAAGAAAATTTCCATTCTATACTATTCTTAAATTAATAAAAAACATTTTTGGGACTACAACGCCATCTAGAACCAAGCTAAGTATTATTGGTAATAACATTTAATTGAAACTTCTATAGAAACTAAATTGAAATAAATCTCGTCCATTCTAAACCCAAATCTTGATATATTTTAAATTAAACGAGTGCATGCCTAGATATTCTTGTATGTATGTGTTGTATTGCTGATATCGTAACAATTGGCTTTAAATTATTTTAACTTTTTTATATTTTCACATCTTGTCATCCTTCGATTACTTTCCAAATTTACGCAACGCTTCTCACTATCATCTGTCGGCAATACATAACTGCTATTAAATACGCGATGGACGGACTACTTCAATATTTGCTATGAGAAAACTATCAATATCTCTTTTGAAGTTGCTTATAAAAAAAATAAAAATGTTAATTACAATAGGTAAATTACAATAGTCTTAATATAAAAAATAAATCTTTGCATTCGAATGCAATGCGTAACTTTACACCCCACTCTAGTGATTAAATGCAAAAACAAAGTGGCGCGCAAATCGAATTTTAAAAAGTACACCAAAGAGGTTCTCAGTCAGAATTTTTAATGAATTAAAAAAAAAAATTCGACACTAAGGAGGTAGAAGTATATAGGTTCCATCAATGTCTTGAATTGCACAAGATGTTCTAAATTATTTTGGACTTTATTCTCTAGCGGATAAAACAACTTTTGCACTATTTCCGAGATTTGGGCATGAAAAATAATTACCAATGAGTTGCTTGGAATCGAAGACAGTGACGACAAGATAACTTCTCTTAAAACTAGGTCATCGGTGCATTCTGAGATAGTTTTATTTGGCATTCTATTTGAAAAGTTAGCCTTGAGACGGCTCTGTGTTCTCTGCCAATTTAGTTATTCTAATTTAGTAACAATAAATTGTAATCTCATGATGTTTATATTTCTGGTTGACATCTTTGATGAAGACGTTGATTGAAGAGGCTAGCAGAATTTGTGTCAACGTAATGCACCATTACTGTACGCTCGTTCGTGTTGATCATGTACCAGGTGCTATTGTTCCTCTCACCATACAACATACAAAGGAACACTTTGAACCGATTTCAGTGCTTTAACAGTACTAGATTTTCGCCAGTTGAAAAACCTATTGTAATTTATACATAACTCAAGTATCAAAAAAGCAGTTCATCAGATGTTATGAGCAAATTTAATAGTCCGTCCGAGCCATCGCGTAAGTGTCGGGAGAACAACAATTTAGTGTATATCGTTCGGAACTCATATATATTTGAAAATAAATTGACGCAAACCTGTATTGATTGAAGAACACTCATTCTGAACCAATAATGATTATGAGTTCTGAAAATTATGATCCCAAGTTTAGAAATCCATGATGGGCAACTGAAAAATACGCGGTTTGATCTTCAGAACGGCTGTATATTTGATCAGTGGTAATACGCACATAAATATTATCTCTGACACTAATGTGTGCCATTAAACAAATGATTTGTATTTATGCTGGTGACCTTATTCTGAGCATTTCTGGCATTCGGTTGAATCCTTGTAGTCGACCTACTTCATGCAGCATATGGTTTACCCAGAATACTTCTGGTATATCCCTAAAACTTCCTCAGTTCGCTTTTAGATTACATCGGAGATATACCCTTACCTTATGGCAATTTAATTATAATTGCGGGTGTCTACTTTTATGGCTAATACACCCTTAGAAAATCGAACACCTTTAAAGTCAAGGTCGTGCAGATATTGCGTCTTATTGTTAAATAATTATAATATCTAGAAAAGAAATAATCCACGGATATAATTGTTGTTCTCTCCACGTATCATGTATCTCTAAGTCCGTACCACAGCGCTGCCGGTAGTGCGACTCGTCAGTCGTTCAGTCACATCGTACACGCGCACTCGATAGCTAGACTCCTTAGTTGCTGTACACGACTCGCTTGCATGAGAATAGTTCACTTAGTTCTCATCGATAGCTAAAGCTATAGTTCCGCCGGTAGAACATTTACGCGCGTATGTGGGTAGTCTGAGATTTACGAAGCTGACAATATCAGTTGTTAGTAAAGGGTTCTTTTAGAAATAGAGGTCGCGTAGAAACATTAATTGGAGATTATCTATGGTTAAAAGTAAATATTAGTGTACTTAAGAAGGGGACTTATTTGGAAAAGTTTGAAGTATTTTGCGAGTATTCTTAATAATTACTTACCGAGGGCATTCAGACCCACTGTGTCGCTATTGACGTGTCTAGCTAACGCGGGTAGTGGCGGAGGGTAGCGGGGCGGTCGCGGACGGCGGCGCTGTGCGGGCTGTCGCTAACACGTAACTCTCTCCGCAACAGCGCGAAACGTTCTAATGTAAGTGTTCGCGCTCGCCCGGCGACTGGGCGACTGCGCCTGGGGAGTGGGGAGTGGCGGCGTATAGCGTGACGCGTCCGCAGGCGGCGGCGGCTCGTTAGAGCGTTTCGCGGAGGTTGCATTCGAGGCGCTTCGCCCCCCAGCCGTGGCGCCCATCAGCCTCGGGGCCGGCGTGGGCGGCGTGGCCGGCTTCCCGTCCGCCTCGCTGCTGCCGCTGTCCAAGAGCCCCACGCCCGCCGACGCCGGCGCCAAGGACTCCAAGAACGTCGAGATCCCGGAGGTCATCGTCGGGGCCATACTCGGTGAGTGACAACAGAGCTATGGTTGCGGACATCGTTATAGCATAATATAAAGTATAATGACATCGATACATAATAGCAGCACTTATATATTTCTACCTCATAACACAGTTTACCGAGTCAGATTTAACAAAACGTTCATTTTGATTCTATCACTGGGGTGATATTCATTTCACTCACGCAAATATCGTGCAATATCCTGTATAGTTTGGTACTGAAACCCGGTAAGTAAAAATTCTTGAAGCCAGTCCTAAACCTTGCAGGCCCCGGCGGCCGCAGCCTGGTGGAGATCCAGCAGATGTCGGGCGCGAACATTCAGATCTCCAAGAAGGGCACGTTCGCGCCCGGCACCCGCAACCGCATCGTCACCATCACCGGCACCGCCACCGCCATCAGCAACGCGCAGTACCTCATCGAGCAGAAGATCCAGGAGGAGGAGCTCAAGCGCACGCGCCACAACGCCATCTCCGGCCTCATGCAGTAACGCGCCTCGCCGCCCACGCGCCTGCTCATTGTATTCCAGTGCGCTTGAAGCCGAGCTACGCGGCCCCGCGTTGGGCGCCACACTGTGCCATGTTGGCCGCCACTGCCCATTCGAACGTCGGAGTTGAAAGACTGTCCGTTAAAAAATCGCATGCCCCTACACGGGACACCGATTCCTTGTAGTTCTTGTTGTATTACGACGTGTTTTGGAACGATCGGTCGTGAAGTATGGCCCCACGTTGGGCGCCAAGTTGGCCGAGGTGATTTGTGCTACGCTCGGGTTCGGTATCTAAGTTGAAGTTCCCGCGCGAGTGTTGTAATCCTAGGACGGTTAGTGGAGCTACGTGCCCCGAGGGGAGCGTTCGGTAGCTCGGTGGGAGTTTAAAAGACAGTCGTACAGTGAGCCGGCGGCCGGCGGCGCTCGTACACGATGTACTGTATCTTGTATTCTGTTCTAGCGTAGGATCTAGTTCTAGTCAAACACTGTTGGATCGCAGAGCGCCGCCCGGCCGCTCCCGTGGCGCGAGTTACCTGACTCTAATTAAGAACTTTTGTTTTATTTTATCTGACGGAGGATATAATTTATGCAGCTCTCGATATGCGGCGCGCGCCCTTCTTCTACCGCAGTGGTATAACCTGACAACTTACGACTACCCTCTCAGATATTTCTGAGAACGTTATTATTACACGTACGACGTTCGAGTGTGTCAACGGTAATTGCTTTAAAATGATACCTTTCACGCGAAAGTTGTCAGATTATAGAATGAATTCGAGATTGTATGAAATTGTCGGGCTACTCGGGGCTGTGCAATGTATCGGCGCGTCGGCGCATATCGACACATAGTTACCTATTTACAATACAAGTTATGTATAATGAGTTTATGCATGTAATATAAAAAATAGCGTTGATTGTGGTGGGGAGGGAGTAGTCTTCGTGCTGGGTGGTGGAACAACCACCACCACGATGGGTTCTGTCCACCAGTTTTAAATACTCTGGCGATATACGCCGAAGAGAAAGGAGCATGAACGCAAACAAACTCCCCGCCCTTTCTATATTTTACGTTTCTTATCGTGATGACAAGTAATTATTTTATTCTGCCTAGCAGACGGTTATTGTTGTTTAAGATATAATAATGAAAATATTGTGATATCTCCTATCACGGAAATTCCTATTCCATACACATATTATTTTTGTATATTGTTCACCACGGCATACATGTTTTTTTTTATTTACAAAGTTGATTTCATTGTAAATGTTACCATTGATAAGTTATTTTTCTTTAGTTTATTAGGATTAGTGATGTGATTAATTGATATAATAAAATCTATTTGACGATGATGTCTTAGAAGACGTCGGTGAACCGTACGCGAGTTACGGTCACATTAGGAGCTACATCCTAACCAAAGTTGCTTTTTCTGACATGTTATGACAAGCGACGGCTTGTTCGCTGCGCGTAATATTTATGTAAAGGTGATCCAGCAGCTGGGGTAGTCGTTCGGCCGAAGGGTTGAACTGACTAGCTTTGGTTCCCTTGACGTAAATATTAGGGCACGTTCGCACAAGACGCCGCGCACAAGTACAACGTTCCGCTGCACGCTGTTTATGTTTAGCCCGCGCCTCACTCAACACGATGTCTCTGAATCTGTCTACGATCAGACTATTTCATTCCTGACTTCTCTCGGTAAAGATCTTTATTTTTTATACATTTATAGACAAAATAATAATATCTAATCGTTTTTAAATATTTTTTTGTCATTAGGAATGCTTCATAGTTGATTTGTTGTCGGTCTAAATTTGTCTTACGATATAAGTACAATTTACGATAAATAAATAAATGCATGTCCAGAAATATTAGGATGAAAAAATTTAAATATTTTAAACATTTTAAATGCAGATTTCTATATATCGAGATGACAATATAAATAATAATATATTCTTATTTACAGTTATATAATTGAATATTTTATTTTTTGCTCTGTCGTTTAACCAGGACGTTCTGCAAGTGTTCGTTAGGGGCCGCGCGTGGACGATTTTTAGTTGCCCTTCTGTTGCACGTACTGAGAGGGTTATTGCGGTTCTTGTCTGTCTAGAAGTCGTCGACGCGCGACGTTAGGTTACATAATATAAACTGTGATTGTTTCCGTTGACATTGTCAAGGTACTACGTGTCAGTCTCCGCTTAGTGTTAGAACCCGTCGGCACTCGCCGCTGGGTAGTTTTAAGTTGTGTTCGTTTACCTCAGAAGTGCCATCGTTCTACATACAGGAGTAGTGAGGCAGTGTTCAACGAGTTTAAACTTTACATTGAGTGAAATATCTTGAAAGTTTTCAAATTAATCTATAAAAGTAGATATTTCGACAGTCAAATGTATCACTAAAACACATTTGAAGTCCACGCGCTTCCGTACATCTCCTAGAAGACGTCGGGCGCCAACGTCTAAAAGGTATTCAATGCAAATTTTCAGGGGTGATAACTTCCTAAGGCGGTATGAAGTACAAAAAGCTAACGTAATCATAATAAAAAGTATAATAATTTGAAATCGGCTTAAAGATGAAGTAATGTACTATAGTATATAAGAAAATTGGAATTGATAGACAATTTTCTCATTATTAATATTAATAATAATCATTCACAATTACGCGGTTATAAATAAAGTAATATTTTAACTAATAATAATTACTAAGGAAGTGAGCACACTTGTTACGCCATAACCTAGAACACTTCCGTTGAAATGTGAAACATTATAGTGGTTAAGACGTTGCCGTAAGTTTCTCGTAGTGAGCGGAGGTCTCGGCGCGCCGGACTCGGTCAGTCGCCGGCCGACCGCCGCCGCGACCTCACGCGCCAACTGTCCAACGACATCTCGATGATATACGTTGTGCTATTGTTAACTGATCTATTACATATATACCTGTGTTATGTAGTTAACATTCGCAGTGTAGTTTGGCATTACTGTAGCTAGTTAATATTATATTCAATCTTTAAAGTGTATGAGTAACGATGTTGAATAATATTTCCGGTGTTTTTTCGAATTTCTCTCATCTAAACTATGTATATTTGGGGGTAGGTACAGATATCGTCTTGTGTCAATTAATAAATGTCTGTTCGTACGATCGCGATTACTACAGCGCTCATAAATGGTATAGTTTAATTTATATAATTCGTTAGTAATATAGGGATGGGTTTTTTATCGATAATTGCGATGAACCGAGTGATAGATCGTGGTTTGATTCAGATAGTAGTTAGGTGTCTTTCGTTGTGATGATCGTGACCGTACCCACACGGGTCTAGTCGACCGAGCCTGAACGCGTATCGCCTGTCACGTCTATTTAACAAGCTCAATTTTATCGCAAGTAAATCTTGATTAGTCGGTACGTATAAGTCAAATGCGTCAATTAAATAATGATTTCCAAAGGTGTACAACCCACAACATTCAGTTCGGGCGAGCTCTGGGGGTAGATATAGTTTCCGTCTCGTTTCTTCACTCTCGTCTTGTCTGTATCTAAGTTACGACTTGCCTCTATCGTAGACCGGGACGGTGTCCGTCGAGCGTCCACGATTCGGCTCCAGTTGAGTCTTTCTCGTGCTGATAGTGTGAAACTCGAAAATGTTTTTCGATGAAATATTTGTTTGTTATTTCGTGAAAACGCAATACACCTCATCAATGTTATCTTTACTAATACGAATGTAGCCCAGTAGCGCGTCAGAGACGCACTGCGGACACTGCGCCGGTCTTGTAATAGTTATCTTTGGATTTCTAGTTAGTTCTAATTATCATATTTAAAAAAAAAACAATATTATGGGTATGTATAGATAATTTTTAAATTAAAATTACTGGAGGAAAATGTTAATGTTGTTATACTGAAGTTGTTACAATATTTGAGAGTATATTAACGTGAATACAAAATAATAATTTTAGTGCGGTAATCATAATCCGAGTAAATTATCGCGTGGAAAGATAA
This sequence comes from Pelosia muscerda, assembly GCA_963691645.1. Lineage (NCBI taxonomy): Eukaryota > Metazoa > Arthropoda > Insecta > Lepidoptera > Erebidae > Pelosia > Pelosia muscerda. The sequence goes on along the minus strand of OY829116.1, from coordinate 15,459,446 downwards.
TAAATAGTGCAACGTCGTCCCGAAGTACCCGCAGTGCAGCCGGCGGCAGTCGCGCACTCGCCGCCATGCGCTGTTCGCTGTTACGGTTAAGGATTTCAATGTTGTAGGCTAAGGTAGCTAGATGTCACTCTTCACTTACGGACATAATGGAGAGGTTAATTCACGTCGAGCGGTAGCCGCACCTCATCCTCCCATTTTAATTTTAATAGCTAAATGTTGTTGAATTTGTTGATAGAGTGGTTTATTGTAATTACTATAGGTAGTTTAGTGGGTATACACGCGAAGGTGGCAGCCGTTGGGTGCGCTAGGCTAGAGTAAGGTTCGGTACTGTGTTTAGAAAAATGGCTGTGCGTTCAAGTCGAACTCAACATTAAGACATCACCATTCGCTAGTTCGGGAAGCGGTCGCACACGGCCCCCGCCCGCTATCTGTATATAATTGCATACATTCTCATTTACGTTACTCTCCTTGCTCATTGTCATCAATTTATTAAAGACTGAGGAATCAACTCGCGCATATTGACATCGTCACGAACGCGTCCCAAGCGGTAGGGATTAATTGTAATATATAATTGTTTATTAATCATTAAAATTAAAAAAAAATCGCTCGGTTCATGCGGGCTCGCCGTCGGACCGGGCCGTGTGCGATTCGCGGGTACACTCGCGGTATTCAACAAGTTTTGATTGTTACACGTTCGTCGGTTTCATTGTTACGCCCAGTAGTACACGCGATTAGTTCGGCCGCTGCCGAGAGCAAGGCGCCGCCGCCCCCGACCCGCCGCCGCCGGCCAACGGCCTCGTCTGACTATGTGTCGTATTTAGAAATACTACTTCTCCCTACATATATCCTTTTAAAAGTAATCAATTTTTACAAAAGGTAAACAGACCTTGCTAAATTGTTCACATTTATTGTTTCCAAGCATAATTTCAATCTAGAAATTTTAATCTCCTGATATAAATTTTAAAATCACGTCCATCTTAATTTGTGTTGATAATCAAAATCAGTTTGCACAAAGCAGATTTCCGTTACTTGTACGCAATTTTTACTATGGAAACACTGATAAGTGGCCTCGAAATTCCAAACTACCGTCAAATTTACTTGACCAAGCAGATTTGGGACCTTTTTTGGAATTGAGAAACTGAAGTTGTCTCGTCAAGGTATGCATACAGTGTCGTATTACGCTCTGTAGGTTAAATACACGATGACGAGAGCACTCCAATCACTCAGTTCGGTTAGGGCCGGCTGTAGTTACTGGGGGCGGCCGGCGGCGCGCCAGTCGTCGTCTCATCACCTTTACACATGTTGAGATTGATATGTTATACTAATTCTATTGAATTGTAACTTGTTGCGTATTATAAGTACCTATATATAGAGAGCGGCTCCCGCGCCGGCTCCGTCGTGTGAATGTCATTCGTTGATAGAACATTTGTTGCTGTACAGTCGTGGAACTTTTATTTTTTACTATTATTAATATTTTTTTTTGTTAACTTGGTTTACGATAAACGGGTCTGCAATGTTATGTACGAGAATATAATTTTTAATTAAGTTTGAATTTTAAATAAACGATGTTGAATAATAAATAAATATGTTTTGAATTAAAAATTCATTATATTTTAGTCAATGTTTATTATTGGTTAGTTAGTTGTACTGTCTGATTGATTTTCTAATGAAGTGTTATTTTGCAATGTTGTAAACGATAAGAGGTAAAAATGGAAGGTTACAATGTCTTAGTGTTTAAAAGCTCGAAACCAATTGAAAGGTACCTTGAACATTGTCTATATTATATTAACATTAATAAATGCAAAAATATACACCTGGCGTTTTATTTATGTCTTCATGATCACCCATTATAGGGATGATTCAAGTATTACGTAAGCAGATTTTTTCCGGGGTCCACTACACCTAGCTAAATGCCCTCCTCTCCGCCCCTCAGCCTCTCTGCCCCCATGTAGTGGTTACGTAATACTTGAACGACCCCAAACCTATAATCAAGCGTCAGTAATGCAGGTCGCGGCGGCAGCGCAATGCACATCTCATACCCGAGGCGAGATGGGGACAACATGGTACCCATAATAGGAGAAGGGGGTCATCGCAAAAGAGATGTCTCCGGGTTTGTTGAGGTGCGAGAGATGTCTTCTATAATCTCACCTCTGACAATAAAAGACCCATAGACTGCGTTTTAGTCGTTTCGAATCAGACATCATCTCATCATCGTCTCCACTGGTTTTGGCGAAGGTGGCGTCCGTGGCGAGTTGGCGCGCAATAAAACAAGCACTCAGTGGTTAAGGAGTCGGCCTTACGATCGATAGGTCCTGGGTTCCGTACTCAAGCTCCATGACTATTTAAGGGGTGGGTTCACATCGGCAGTGTAATGGCTAGGTTTTGAACCCGGGACCACTCGATCGTAGGACGAATCCTTAACTAAGCTACCAACGATAATATTAAAATCACAATAAAACGCAGAAATAAGAAGTTATCATTTTAATTATCAAAATGTCATTCGATTACATATAAATGAAAAAATTATACCCGTACAAAAGTACGAATGGACGGCATTGTTTATACAGATCACATGATAATAAATAAAAAGCTACAAACTAAATATACTTACATATAACTTAATAAACTAAGATGTGTATCTTCACTGCACTACATGTGCTTAAGTATGATACTACGAAAACTACATTTATATGAATAAAAGACGAAATCATATAAATTATCGACGAATTATTTAATGACAACTCTTGTAAGTTCAATTTTGATAAAAAAAAAACAGGTAATTTGTCCCTGTATTCAGAAAATAAAGTAAATTAGGATAATAAGTACTGCTATTGCATCAGACCAAAGTTATTTGTACTAAAAATAAACAAACTCAAAATAAAACAATTTCAAAATTATAATACAAAATCAAAAATTTTAAATAACCGCTGGGATGAGCTGAGATTCTTCAACCTCTTGAAAAATTGAACAAATATCATTACGTCTAAGGATCCAATCTGATATCATAAAATAAATGAGAAGTAACTGTCCGTCGCTTTCCTACCTAAAATTCTGAATCAATTTTGATGAAATTTTATACAGAGATAGCTGAGACCTTGGGAAAGGAGCCTTTAATTCGGAGCCACGGGCAACAGTCTGTGATTTTTGTTAATAAACATGTTGTCGCTCGCTTTATTATGTCAAGGCCATTTTTTTTGTTAACATATTCGATCAAATACTAACTAATCTATACAAATGACGCAGAGAAACGCCCTGAGAGCAATAAAGCAATCATCGATTTACGTGTCGAACAAATTACAGACCGATGACGTCATTGTTTTTATGTATATCAACAAAAACACATCTGATAAGGTCTTGGAGAGGAAAATCTATCAATTCATTGTTTCGTAAAACTTATTTAACGCCGAATAGAACAAATACTGTATGATACAGGAAAGGAATAAGGTATCAAAACATACGTACGTACGATACGTACGATTTTACTGAACTTATGATTTTAGATTGACATTCCTATTAAAAAATCTGGCACACGCCCACATAAAGACAGACAAAGGGAGCTCCTAAATAGGGCTAATTAAACGTAATGTCTCAAGCTGGATCAAGGGGCACATCAAAGCGGTATTGTACGTCACTATCGAGTACGGCGTGAGAAAATAGACAGTGGTAGAGGCGACTCGCGTAATAAGCGAGTGAGAAAGAGGGTAGACCGATACGGTTATTTAAATATAAATATCTAAATCAAATATGAATAATAATATATAAATATCGCATACATTTATATAATAGTAGGATTTTACCGAAGTTTAGGCAGGTCAGCAGAACCTGAAACTTGCAGGCTTCTGAAAAAGTACCACATATAGGTGCATCCAGATTTGTGACATGAACAGCGTGGCATCAAAACATGACTTTGAGTGAGGACATAACAACTTGTGGCACATGGCCACACAAACTAGAGTTGTGCTGACACGGCCACCAGTCGATCGATGGTTTCATTTAAGCTCTGCTATCACACAGCTGAATACGCGACGGACATGCACTTCTGACACGGTCACGGTAAAATGTTACGTAAATGTAGACGCGACTTAAGTGGTATCAAAAAGTTTAATGACAATATAGTTTGTGTCTCGTAAGGTAAATAGAAAACAAAATATACATGACAAAACCTATGGTGGTGCTGTCTCGGTAACCACGCCGGTGAGCGACCGGCATCGGAGAGACTAGACCATGTACGGCAACCCAAGATTACCAGAATTTGTGTTTGTAAATATTATTTGAAATTTGGCGACGGATGAAGAATCTCACCCGAAGGGTGTCGTAAGAGACGAGAAACGGAAAAATACGCAGACGATATCACTGCGAGTGAAGCAAAACTCGAAACTAAACCCTGTACCAACCCGTCCGGCTGACGTGGAAAAAGTAGGCCAGTGTCCCAATATTAGTAGAGGCCTACGTAAACCAGTGAATTGCGAGTGGCAAATTGATTTATTGTCGAGAATATTTTGGACTGTTCACTGCAACCGTCGATTTACGAGGGCATTTAGAGTAATTGGGCCCTGCCTCCTACTGCAGTAGTTGTTAGTGCATTACCTACCTACGGTGTGAGTAATATACAAAAGGCGTGTAGTAGAATTAAAACAAAATCGTACTTATTGTCACAATCGCAACGTCTAACACTATTCGCGGTAGCTATTTCGAATTCGTGGCTATTTAACAAAGGTAATAAAGTGTAAAATGGTTATAATAAAATGTAAAAAGTACAATTTTGGCACTAAAAGTTCTGCCCGCGCCTGTCTAAGTTATCTTAGAAATAAGAGTCTTTTGTTACATTCTAATCTTACAGCTGTAGAAATTAGCCTTAATTAATGAGATAGGGTAACATATCGCATGTTTATCACTAATAAATACTCAGCTCACTAAATTAGTAGTATTAATATTGTTAATTCATATAAACCTAAGCTGATAGGAAGGCATAAGCTTGCGTTTTCATTCCATAAAGGAGCGATAAACAAGTGCCCCCAGTACACAGTAGCTATTGATGAGTCATGCTCTGCAATGCGTCATGTAGACGTTCACATATTAGCGCATAGCTCATCGTCATGCTAAGATTCCTTTGAGGCGTGCCAAAAACCGACAATATCCTGATTGCACACCTCGATGGCGATTATCTGTTATTTCCCTTCTGCAACCATTGACCCCCACACATTGTAGATGGAGTGCCGTGACCCGCAATGAGCCATTGTGCACTGGTTGTTATGTTATAAATTATTAATATTAATTAGACTTTGATAGTATTCTACATAATATGTATATAAAATTATTGCTTATAGATACTCCGTAATGCGAATAAATGCTATTGAAACAGTATTTCTATTCAAAGTATAATCATTAAGAATTATACCGCGAAGAACATATCAGTGTGTTCACTACGAATACGCCAAATGGTTATAAATTGATTGAAAATACGTTTGTGACTTTATTCGAATATTTTAACTGATAGGGAACAACTACATATTCCAATTTATTAAACTTCAACCTTCTTTAAGTTTTCTATCTATTGCGGTACATGAATAATAAATACTATTCTAACAAGGAATGTATAATTTTTACGCTTAACTACACTGACGGACTCATAAACTGCATCAAAGTTCAGGTTTACTCTAAAAGGATTTTTTATAATAAGTATGCAAACTTTTTAGATTAAATTATATAAATATGGAAAGACTGGCTCTTAATCTTAAAAAAAAATTAGATTTAAAAATAGAACTGCAGTAAAACAAATGAATATAGCCGGGAAAAGAAAATTTACTTGTAGTATCAGATTTGCGTGTTATTTATAGCAAAGTTTTAAATTGATTCTCATTGATTTTTTTTGTTTTGTCAATTGAATTATTGTTACCAGCATAATTGTTGGGTTAGTTTTTTAACACATCGAGAGTTTTTGAACCATAATATGGATACTTCGTCCGAACAAGCGGCACAAATTGTAGCATTGGTGCGGGAGGGCTTGGATCAACGAACGATTGGTAGAAATTTAAATTTAAACCAGTCTACGGTTTCTAGAATATACAGAAGGTTTGTAGAGACAGGTTCTTACAGGAGGAGACGTGGTACAGGCAGACCTCGAGCAACCACAGGTCGTGATGACCGATTTATTGTTATAACTTCCCTGCGAAATCGTTTCCTCACGTCAGTTAACATCAAAACCGAGCTTAATGAAGTGCGTGGAGTAAACGTGTGTGCACGAACAATAAGAAGAAGGTTAAAGGAAGCGGATATCACCCCTTTTAGATCAGCAAATGGTCCAAAGTTGTCTACAGCTCACAGACAAGCTCGCTTAAGATTTGCGCGTCATCACCTGAATTGGACAGAAGAGCAGTGGGCCTCTGTATTGTTCACGGACGAGTGTAGGACATGTTTATATGGTGCAGATGGTCGCAGAAGAGTATCGTCGACGTGGGGAGCGATATGCTCAAAGTTGCATTGAGGAGCGTGTTCCTTTTGGAGGCGGTTCATGTATGGTCTGGGGTGGCATATCGATGAACGGGCGAACAGAACTTGTGTTCATAGACATGGTCCGTCAAAACGGTAATAGAGGGGGTTTGACAGCACATCGCTACATAACAGAGATATTAGAAGATCACGTGGTGCCTTACATGGGATTCATAGGCGAAAATTTTACTTTAATGCAGGATAATGCCCGGCCGCATGCAGCTGCACAAGTTCAACATTATTGCGAAGAGGTTGGGATACGTACAATGAATTGGCCAGCACGCAGCCCGGATCTTAATCCCATCGAGCATGTTTGGTACAATTTAAAAAGAGCTGTATATGCGAGAAACCCTTCGCCCACGACAGTGGCAGCACTAAGAACAGCACTTTCAGAAGAATGGGACAATATTCCGCAAGATCTTTTAAAAACCCTTATAAAATCTATGCGGAACCGATTAGAATCCGTAATAAGGGCACGTGGGGGTAATACACCTTATTAAAACACAAATAAACCCTTGCATAAAGTTTGTGTCTATTGTTAAAACCAATTTTTTAATTAAACCAATTTTTCTTAAATTTCTGTTTTTTCTTCAAAAAAAGTCTTAAGGTCCTTTCCAGTACATAAACTTAAACTTAAAGATATGACCCTACGCTGTTTTAAAGTTCACGAACCAATCTAGAGGTTTCAATTTAAATCTGTATAGAAAGTATGCATACTTGGTTAAAATATTTATTTCAAAGTCGTCTATTACTTTGATGCAGTTTATGAGTCCGTCAGTGTATTTCCTGTTATCTACAGATCTTTAACTTAAACTAAGCAGTTGATTAGAACGATACTATACTATGCCATTTCACGCATTTTTTCGGCATCCGTCGCGCCCACCGCGTGCGGCGTGCCTCCCAGTTCCGCGTGACTTGGTCTACTAGACGTACCACACAATTAGCATAATAATCTACACAATAGTGTTCAGAAATACTTGAAGGCCATAGTCTTATTCAAGTAATTATTATCCATATATAATATCATATTCTAACATTGCATTCTTTACTATCCGAGTATCAAATATAACTCTTTGGATACAGTAGACCTAATATTAACCTAGTTTACTTACAATATTTTGGTTAATCAATTAAAACTATGAGATTATTTCATATTGCGGTACATGTGGTTCATAATCGAAGCCATTATAATGAGTAAAACTGAGGCTCCTGCTACCTGAAGCCTTGGCGAAGGGTTTAAGTTCCTGCACAAGGGATGAGAATGTTGGTCTTTCGTCTGGGTCTACCTGCCAGCACTGTAGACAGAGCTGGAATAGTTCATCACCTACATATGACGGCTGGGATGGTCGCATACCTCGCAATATCCGAGCTGCAACGTCTTTGTTGGGACTGTGGAAATATGGAGTGGCTCCTATCGTCAGCACTTCCCATACTAGGATACCAAATGACCAAACATCTGCTTTAGGATTGAATCTCGTTTGACGCAACATCTCGTGAGACGTCCATCGCGTGTAATCAGGCGTTTCATGTAAGGGTCGCATATGTGATAGACCGAAGCCCGATATTTTAGCAATGCCATTATCTGCTATCGCAATGTTCCGGCAACTCAGACGCTTATGCAAAATTTTTTTACTATGCAAATAGTCCATTCCTCTGGCTATATCCACAAAGTACTGTAGGGCTACATTCTCCGGTAAAAGACAGAACTTATTATTCTGCAAATCTCTATGTCTGCTCTGAATAAGTAGCTCTTTTAAAACCTGTTTACAGTCCTCTAAAACCACAAATAATGTTGTGTTTGTTTCACAGAACCCTATTAACGAGATAACATTCTCATGTTCACTGGATTTGATGAGAAGATCTAACTCCTGTAACATTAGTTTTTTGTCGGACCTCTCTAATTCTCTATCAGCTACCACTTGGACTAACCCTGGAGTCTGTGCTCCATGCTGCTGCACCTTACCTTTAGTGAACTTACCATAGCTACCGACTCCAACTACGCAGGATATCTCAATATCTATTAAGTTTCTCGGAATGTTCCACAGTTTTCTCTTCAGATTGCTGTAGTAATCAACTCTATCATCCTCTTCCTCCATGAAGCCAGAGTTTTCAATCTCCATGCAAGGCTCGCTTAAGCTCAAAGGCATGGATTGTGACCCTCTTTGTTCCCTTGCTAATTGAATTTTCTTACGCAGAATGATGAGCAAGCCAATACCAATTAATAAAAGCACTACACTAATTGCGATTGCCGCTCCAAGAGCTATTACTAACGGAGACGTTTCCTCAGGTTCATTAATGTTCAGAATTATTTTCTTTGTTGACTCGGCATACCTGAACTTTTTCACATGATTTTTCTCACTCACTACTCCCAAAGACACCTCTATATCATTTGTTAATGGCAATCGAGCATTGTAAAATCCATTATAAGTATGCTCATCACCAATTATAAAGTCATGTTTGATGTCATCAGGGTCTAACTCGGCAGTGATATAATAAGGTAAGCCTTGTTCGGTAGCATAAGTGTAATTACCGAGAGTAGCAACTATAAACCCTTGTTGATATAATTCAATAGAGACCACAATTCTGTACATGGAAACGGGGCCGTTAACATTCTTGGCTTCAGGAATAAAGACAACCATTCTGTCTCCCTTTCTATCTCTGATTTCTATGTCGGGTGGGGTCGGATTTGGTGTTCCAATAACAGTTTCAACTTCAATAGTCTTATTAGAACCTTCAAAAACATCATTCACTGCTGCTACTCCAACCTGGTACTTAGAACCTGGTTGCAAGTTTAGGAGCTCCGTGTAAAATGTTATGTTGGACACTTTCCATTCTAGAGGCATAAGAGTAATGTCAGAGAAAGTTTCAATCACTACAGCTCTAACCACATACCCCGTTATGATAGTGTGAGCTTCGGGGGCAGCCCAGCGTACTCTCATAGTTGTTTCTGTGATATTAGAGATACTTATAGATGCCGGAGGGCCTGGTAAGTAAACATCGGTATCATACACGCTGGCCGCACCTTCACCACCACATAACTGACTGTCATTCTTAGGGCATATTGTATCACATGTTTTAGGATCCAATTTGAACTGACCTGGTACATTTCCGCAGAAACAGGTCTCATTGCCTATGATAGCATATTTATAGAAGACTTGTTCGCACGCCGAAAGGCAGACGTCTACGGATTGGCCTGCGTGAGTGTTCAGTACATTTTCCACCATCAGCTTATAGCAACCGACGTACTCCCCTCGGTCACCACTGCAGGCAGATAAACACAGCGAAAATAACAAAAATATGAAACACTGATTCTTCATTGTGTATAATACTGATTGACTCATTCAAGAATTCCACTTGACGTTTTGTCATGCGAACTGCACCGGCTGTTCCTCAGTACTGCATCTTGCTATACTGATTATTCACAAGCACCCTGTATTTATGAACCGTGAAGTAAGCCATAGTTTTTACATGAACTTTAAATAAACACTATTATTCCATAAAAACTGTGTAACATGCAGCGCGTTACACACAGACGTATAGAAACGTTCGTTTATATTCGTTATTATTTTGACATTTTGGACCACTGTGTTACAAGTTTACAACTTACAAGATTTAGATTATCAAATAATTCTGACAACCAAATTCGCCGCTAGCTATTAGCTATTATTTATCGTATCATCGAGTAAACAATTAAAGGGCAATATATGAACATCGTTATAAAATTATTCTGGGGTACAATGAAACATGATGAATATTTATTTTTTGTTGCATATATTAAAATAATCACCAATCACCATTACATTTTTTTTCTTTGGTAACTTTCTTTTTGAGTTGAGTACAGTCCAGTGAACAGTATGTTACGATGATTTAGATAATAATTAATATTAATTACCAAAACACGAAACATTTATTTTATAAATCTGAATGAGCCGAAAAAATAATTAAATACGATACAAGTCGTGATATAAACTAAAACTATTTAGGAACAATAATTTGCTTAAAGTTGTTTTTTAATCCTCCTTCAAATATTAGTTCATTTACCATTTCAAAACATTTACTACCAATGTGGGATACGTTTTTGTGCATTTTTACTACAGTTTTTTTTTACAAAATACATAAAATCATAAATCGGAGTTTGGACCTCATCTTTTCTTGACAGATACATTTTTTTGACAGTTGACATACACTAGTCTTGCCAACGTGTAAGGAATTCTCTGAATAGTGGGAATTTTCAATTCGATTGCGGAACTTGTAGGAAAACATGAATATTGGGAACACGCAGGAAATTTAGTTAGACTGATCCTATAAAACGGAACTGAACTCAAAAATTAAATAATAAGTGTTGATAACTTATTTATTTATTTATGAAGGTTTAACTCAACATAATATCCATTAATAAGACACAAAAGTTGCCCCCTAAAATCCAACTACCTGATCTCTTAGGGGGTGACCGAACGGAAACCCATTTCTAAGTGGCTCTGGTAGATTTTCTTCAAAAACTTGATATTGGCGTCTCGTCATTAATACTTTTGTATTACACTGATTACAGAAGCCGTGTTATAAAAATTGAAGTTAAAAGACATTTAAGTTTATTTCATAGCATTTCTGGGGTATACTAAACACCATCGTACCTATAAATTTCTGCTTAAAGTAAGGAGGGACTTTAATTAATTTGTGACCGAATTGGGGACTTCGTCCGGTTTTTGGGGAATTCAGACCGTGGATGTCAGCAACACTCGACACTGACAGCTCTTGACAGAAGCGTTAGAATTGAATTGTTTGGATTGCAAAGTTTGAAATTTTGTAAACGTTAAAAACGGCCGACAACGTAGAATAAATGTAAACAGTACTGAACTAAAGTTACACATTTATATTTATTGCTATGAGCATGGCCACTCGATCCGGAAAAAGTAAGTTTTACTTATTTATCAAACAAAGTCCTAAATGATAATGAAATCTTAGGACCTCTTACCTTGTAGATCTGATTATTACGAAAATCTTGTTCAAAGGTTCCACTAAAACGATCACTACCAATAGATGGTACAGTAAGTACCGAATATTAATAAATCACTACTATATTCATTTGATGAAATCTTTGTAATCAATAACAATTGTAGTATTTATTTCTAAATTGTTGGCGGGAACCATAAAGCCCTAGTTTCTAAATAGCTTCCCGCACTATAAAGGAGTGCTATAGCACAGTAATCGGTAGACACTAAAAATGCCACCAAATAAACATAAATTTTATAAGGTTTTTTAGTTTATTGATATCAGTTTGCTGTTTGAGTGTGTCTAAATTATTATCCTGCTTAAGTGACCTAAAACATCTCCTTATTCATCTTTCTGCAGACTAGATGTGGGAAATTTTCTAATGAGAATTCCTGCAGCACATTTCTCATATATTTAATATTCTCATACAAAGTTTTTTTGCTAAGTAAACCTTTTACTTGATTGACAATGACTATCTTGCTGTATAAATACTATATTTTTCATATTACAGCATATCATCAAGAGATTAAAGGATCAAGACGAAGAAATGTTGTCAAGGACACAAGTACTACTCCAAATGCGAAATGTACCGATGATAACTTGGATGTCTCGAGCATCTCCAACAGAGGCGACGTTAGATCAAGGAGGTCTAGCATAAAGAATTCTACATTTGAAATAAATGACATATCCACAAAGAAAAGTTCTATAGACAATGCTACCGATTCTAATTGGATAGTTTCTGATATGTCTATTAAAAAAAATAAAAGAAATCATTCAAATGAGAATGTTATCACTGAAAACATGAAGAAATCAGCTGATATAGCTCCTAAACCATTGCGAAAGAAAAAACTGCCAGTAGCTGATACTACTTTTGATAAAACCGATGAAGCAATTAATACTACATATGATAAAGATACAGAAAATGATATAATATGTGAAAAAGATTCTGAAGAAGTTGCCATAAATAAAGATACAACTTCTGTAATGAATAGCAACAAACTTGAAGACACAGAAAATGATTTGAATTCTCTCAATGTTGGTAAAACATTAAGAAAAAAGAAAAAGAAAGTCAAAGCTAGCAAGAAAAAGAAGCAGAAGGAAAAGCCAAAGGAAAGCATAGAAGAATCTCCTGATAACATAAACATTGTGAATACTACATTTGAAAAAGAAGTTATTGCAAGAGATGCATCTATCGGTAATGTTGACCTCAACATTAGTAAAACTAATGTTGAAAAACTTCTGAACTCTTCAAATATTTCTAATAAATCTTCAAAAAGCAGAAAATCTGATGTAAAAGATATCACATTTGAGAAACAAGATGCACCTATAGACACTACATATGATAAAGATGATGAAATAAATAGTACGTTTGATAAACACATAGATTTTGAAACCACAGGTATAACAAGAGGAAATGGCAGGCTAAGAAACTCTAGTATATGTCTATCCTCAAATAAAAGTGACAAGACTAATGAAACTTTTGAAAAAGTCACTGCAGATGATACAGCATCTTTTGATACATTCAAAAAAGGTGCTAAACTAAGAAAGTCTAGCATTGCAGATGCATCTCTTAACAAGATTAACATATCTATTCATAACATATCTCAAGACAAAAACAATGTTCTATCAAGTTCGCCTAATAAAAGAATGTCATTGAGAAGAAGGACTATAGACCTAAGCCCTGCTCCGAAACTAAATACAACATTTGAAAAGACAACTGTAGACACAGAATCAAAGCGTCGAAGATCTGAAGTACCTATGGTTGAAAAACTAAATACTACTTTTGATAAAAGTGAAGATAAATTCAATGGTCAAGATTCTAAATCATCATTGATTAGTTCGGACAATTCTAACATATCCCGAGTCAGTATAACCAGTGATGACAGTGTAGAAAACATAATCAATGCTACACCAGTATTAATTGAAAGCAGTATTGAAGTAAGCTACATAAAAGAGAGTCCAAAGAATACGTCAGTAAAAACAGAGAGTCCGAAAAAGACTCCGGTCAAACTGCCAACGGCACAGACTCCATTAAAACGTGAAGGCACTTTCACTAAGGAAGCTCCGGAAGTCCAATCTCCTCGTACTCCAGCGAAACGCGAATCTGTTATAATACCTACTGCAGGTTGCACTCCTTACCATGTGTCGAAGAGTTCACAAAAGAAGCCCATGTTGAATGTAACTCACTCAATTGAGAAGAGGTTGTCTGTTGACCCGGAACAGAGAATGACCAGGGTGATGTTCTGTAGTCCGATAGATCACCCGGCGACTGTAGCACAGGAGAAGAGGAAGGTAATCAAGTCTAACCTCAAAGGGTCAAACAAGAGCTTTGTTTTTGAGGAGAAAAGTAAGTATTTTTTTATATTTTTGTTAGTTGTTATTTCAAAACAAAGGGGTCCCCGATAATCACCCGCGACTTTTGCTATGTATAATGATTAATGTCTGCTATGTACCCCCCTTCTATGTACCTCCCTTGCCTTGTACCCCTCTTGCTATGTACCTCCCTTCCCCTTGAAATCTGACTTCCCACACCAGGAATTTGTCAGTCAACAAGGTTACCAACTTATTCTCCAAGTATCTAGGTGGGGCTCTATATACACCCCATGTGCACCACAATACAAGTCATATCTCGAACCCTAGAGACCCGGGGCCATCTCTTTCATTAAAAAAAGGGCCTTAATACTGTTTAGCAGTTTCTCCAACTGGCAGGTGAGGTTGACTTGAACCCCAAAGGTGTTAATAAGGTTCTTTACACCCCACAGCAGTAGCACGCAAGTATTACTTTTTTTATACCACTTAGGTGGCAGACAAGCACACGGCCCATCTGATGTAAAGCGGTCACCGTAACCTATGGTCGTTTGCAACACCAGGGGCGTCAAACTAGGTCGCGGCGGTGGCGCAAACTTTTCTTTACACCCGGGGACTAGACAGGGACACCGTGGTCCCTACACCCGACGGGGGTCATTTCGAAAGAGACGGCCCCGGGTCTGCCGGCTTGCGAGGGATATCTCAGCTCTGGCAACTAAAGACTCAAAGATGGCGTGCGTTTTGGTCGGTTTGAGTCCGACATAACCTGTCCAACCGGCTCCGACGGGGAAGGGGTGTATCAGTGGGGAATTTTCGCACGAAATACACAAAAAATGGGTCGTCACTCGTCACACTCGTGCTGCCTACCCTGTAGAAACCTCCTAATGCTCTTTTTGAGGAACATATTACTACTCATTATACAAATATAGAAATCCATTGTCGTGAATGTTCCAGCGTCGATCCCGCGGCCCGCCCGCAAGCGTTCCTACACGCAGAGCGACGCCGACAACGAGCGCGCCAAGCGCACGCGCCTCGCCGACGACCGCCAGGCGTCTGCGCAGCGCCCGACGCGGCCCAGGACCGGCAGCACCGCCTGTGAGTCTTAGTTACAACCATACTGACTTTATTTATTTCACATTATATATACGGGTGTTAAAGAATTGTTGGACTGTACCATAGAACCTACATATTGGTATAAAAAGATTAGATTTGGTACATATTTTTTTTATAACTTTTTAAACTGATTAATCAGCGTTATTTGCTCTCCATAGAAGTAAAAAAAAATAAAAGTAACATGATAATTAAAAACAAACAAAAGACTTGCTCTCCATTTTATGTAAATAAAAAAATATTACTACAAAAAAAAAAAACAAATTGAGCCATAATGCGATTTGATGTTTTTTTGACTGACATGGTAGAGATAAGTAATGCTAAAGAAAAATAATAATAACATAACATAAACTCACGCCTATATTTTTTTTAATACTCATTTTTTTATGCCTAGGGGACCTGGAGTACTACCTAGTACGATTTCGAGTTATGAATGGTGTAACTAACATAATTTTCGAGTTTCTTTTTTATATAAATAATCTACCCTCTCCCTCCACAGCGAAGCCCACAGAGACCACACCAAAGAAGTCCAACACCCCATACAAGTCCAAGTCCGAAACCAAACCGGCTCGGACTCGTCTGCCGAACTTCGCCGCTCTGCATCAGAAGCAGTTTGCCAAGATGGAGTCGCTCGGCGAGTGCCAAGAGAGGAGGGCCAAGAGAGCCAGGCAGATGCTCACGCCCACTGCCCCAACCAACATGCTGGACAGGGTTAGCCCCAAGAGTAAGTACTGCTTGGATTTGTTATGCCTTGTGTTAATTCTGGTCGCGTCCAGAGCTGTTCCCTCGGGAGTCCGGGGCCCGCTTTTTCCAGTCTAACTACGTCGCGGCTGAACTTCTATATTTTCCGTGAAGTGGCTCATCTGACCTCCACAACCTATAGGTATAGGCGATAGCGCAAGTACTGCAGCTAGACCAGTTATTGGACTTTTCCGGGCTCCAACTACCCCATGAGCGCGGGTCTGAGGGTGACGAGTGGAGCCGCCTGTCGCCCTAGCAGAAGCAACGGCGGTGCAAAAAGCGCCTCCCCATATCTGGGGGCTGGATGGGGACACCATGGATCCCACAATAGGGGAAGGGGAGGTTCATCTTAAAGAGATGTCCCCGGGTCTGCTGGTGTGCGAGAGATATGCCTTGTATAATCTCACCTCCGGCAATCATAGACCCATAGACGGCGGGCGTTTTAGTCGGTTCCAGTCCGAGATAATCACCTCCGCCGACTTTTGTTGACAGAAACACAAGCAGAAATAAAAAATGGTAAATAAAACACACCGGCACCGATTAGTTCGCATGCGTTGTTACTAGATGGCGACAGTTTAACTTGTCTCATTTATTGAAATTTTAATGTGCTAACTTTTTCTAATAGATTCAAAATTGGAAAAAGTATATATCTAGATGGACCTTGAACTCGCCACCTGTCCTCTTACTAATGCTCTGAATTTCGAATAGTCTGGACGTGGTCTAGTAATCCAAGTGGTCAGAGCATGTAAGAGACGGGTAGCGGGTTCAAATTCCGAATATATATTCACTTTTACGAATTTAAAATCTATTTGAGAAACTTTGCATTTGTTTTCAATGGAAAAAGTAAACAGTTTCAAAAATTGTATTGTAATCTTTAAATACAGTACACTTTAGTATCAGTACTTCTGATAACAGGCACACACCTGAACGGTAACGATAGCCGTACATTACATACCATTAGGCGGGCAGGAGTCAGCCGAATACGTGTTAATACATACACGGACTGCTGATCGATATAAAGTGTGTTTAGATAATATGCTGTTATCTTATCGAGGGAGTCGAAATGCTAATCGACGGTATAGACGTGACGTATTCATGCATACACGGTTGAAATTGTTATAAAGTAACTTGTGTTAGAGCCGCCATTACCTATGGGCACACATGACTTTAGAGGCGCTTTCCTTGCCGGCGCACGTGTTTCCTTCTTCCTACAGTCCCGGGTCCTTTAAGCGGGGCGTGAAAAAGCATCTGATGAGGCCGTCCAGCTGAGCGCCACCATTGTAGCACTGAACGTGTTGCAATGGTGACCCTCTTTCATGAGACTTTGCCTTCAGCTTAACATCAGAGGTGAAGTCAAATTGACGTGCCATAAATAAAAAAAAGGCTCTTTGGCAAGTTTAGAGTTTTAGATTTTTGTTAAGTTGATGTGCAAGAAGTTGTCTCTTTCGAGGGGCCCCCTTTTTTGGCACTTTGCGCCGCCTGCCTGCTTCTGCTGGGGTGATAGGTGGCTCCACCCGTCACCCCCAGGCCAGCGCTCATTGAGGACGGAGGTCATTCTGCGACCTCCGACGTCCGAGTCGCAGTGCGTCATGGACTGCACGGGGCACCGAAGTCACATGAGGTTAAGCCTGGATCATGAGGTTAAGGGATACATTTTGGGATTGTGATTAGGGTCAAAACATATGCTATATAATTATATATGTCTCAATTTCAAATTTTGATTCACAGATACGGAGTCCCAAAAACCCACCACGAAAGAACCAATCAAACCAAAAGACAAATCAGACACTCCATCAAAGAAACCACCCACATTGGACTCTTCAAGACCTGGCTTCACCAGATTTGGCTTCAAGTTGAACCTTGACGTCAATCCCTTCAGCATTCCAGCCAAAACTGACAAGCCGAAGGTCAACGGTGTGATATCGAAGCCAGGACCTCTACCTTCGTTGACAGGGACGACGTCAGGTAGACGGGTGGCAGCCCAGCGGACTGTGATGGGAGAAAGGACACTCCAGGAGAAGAGAAAGGCGAGTAGGAGTGAGAATAGAACTATTATAAAAGGCGTGAGGACGAACAGACGGTTTGAGTTGCAAATGCAAATGAGAAATGTAGACTAGCATATAGGATAGGTTAGGATTGGAACTATTGGACCTATCCTGAATATCTTGAAAATCTTCGTCTTAAAGCGACGCTGGTGCCATCTAACGCAAATTTTAACTACTTACGTAAACAATTACATACATACATACATACGCCCGTAATCCCCGAAGAGGTAGGCAGAGGTGTATAAAACACTCACATTTCGCCAACTATGATTTTTGGTTCCACGTAATAGGGGGCGAGCCTATTGCCGCCAATCGAGTACTTTGTAAAAAAATGGGTATGTCGAAAATATAAAACAATTTTGACTCGATTCCTTGCTGTGCTGTGTAAATCGCAAGGAAATTAATTACATGCTTAGCCGCATAAGCACTACCAATTAACGTCTTGGAAATCATCAAACGAGACAGACGTAAACAATTAATGATGTTAATGATCAATGGGTCGAAGAATTATCTAAAAAAATTTTTAAAACCACATTTAGTTTGCTATATTTGAAAAAATTCGATATCGTCATATCCTTATTGTATCAACGCCATCTATCGGCAAAAGTATTACTATATTACATTGACATTTACCAAATCTTTTTTTTAATTGCACAAGTCCCTCAAATACCTCGTCACCAAGCGGTTATGTCGTACCGACAAAAACCGCACGCCGTCTTGGCCTTCAGTTTACCTAAGACATATCCCTTGCAACGCAACCTTTTTTTTATTGTGCGCGAAATCCCCACGGATACCAATCCCACCGGAGTCGGTGAGAGAAGTTATGTCGGATTCAAACCGACTAAAACGCACGCCGTCTTTGGGTCTCTAGTTACGGAGATGAGATAGTAGCGAACATATCCCTTGAACCTCGGCACACCCGGGGCCCTCTCTTTCAAGATGACTTCCTTCGGGTGTAGGGACCACGGTGCCCCCGTCTAACCCCCTAGTATGGGGTGGCAGACTTTGCGTCGCCGTCGCAACGCAACCCTAGCTGATCCATAGTTATCTGAGGTTTCGAGGTGACCCCCTAGGATGTGGGAACCATTTAGTCCCCATGTTGCCATCCTCACAGCGGTGAGGTCTTTAGAACACTCAGCCAATAGAACAGTCAGTACAATATGTATAGTATAAACACCGATGCCATATATTTTTGACATTTTAACTTTTTTTGTTATATCTCTAGTCAGCCTCAACGCCATATAACATACATCACAATAGTTTTAAGTGATTAATTTAAATTTTTAAGTAGTGCTTTTTGAAGACCATCATTCACGCAAAGCGGTTCGGTGACTATTTTTATCCGTCTGCATTGAGCAGTCCGACTGGGGAAGTACCTCCGCCCTATAGAATACCGTGGCTGATAATAACCTTGTGTTGTGTTTCTGGCGGTGAGTTGTGTACCCAGAGCTCAATGGAGAGGTTTTGTGTTGTCAGTGGGAAGACCGAGAAACCCTGCTTTGTCTTCTGCATTAACAAACTCTTAACCTTCAATCCTCCCTATTCCCCTCTAGGTGACTGGCAGCACGAGTGTGATGCCCCTGATGTTGCAAATGTCCATAGACTACTGTAATCATTTACCATCAGGTGGTCCATGTGCTTGTCTGCCACATAAATGGTATAAAAAACCATTAGGTCTTGGAATTCTTCACCAGCACAGTTTCCTTCTTCCTACATTACATCTAAGTATAACTGCGTAACTAAGCTTTTACTTGTACTCGTGTAAATTTCATTAAAGTGTATTTGCACACGTTAATGAAATTTGCACAAGTATCTGCCAACACGTTGCAATATATTTGTGTTAGCCTAAGCACTAGCATATTTTAATGTGTCTACCATTAAGCGGGTCGTGTTGAACCATCTGATGAGACGGTCAAGCTGAGTGCCACCATAGCAACTTTAGTGTCTGTAATGATGACAATTTTTCCCGAGACTTTATCTTCAGCTTACCATCAGGCGAGTTGAAGTCATATAATAATAATAATTATATATGCTTTTTTTTTTACTAATTATTTTGACATCCGAATTTATAATATATAATGTAATATTTAATGATTTATTGCTATTCATATTTTTATGTATTTTTTGTAATGATAGTTAAGATTAATAAGAATGTAATGATATAATGTACCTATGTGACCTATAACTTATATGACTAGTTAGCTGTAAGTATAAGTTGGTTAATTGAATAAATAAATAAATAAATAAATAAATAAAATATATAATTATAATAATTTAATTTCATTTTCAAATATTTTTACAAACATGTCTTAACCTATGTTGTAGTCGGAGTTACAAACAAGCCTGATACTGTTTCCCAAACTAGGCTTGCGCCTGTATATTGACGTACCCTATAACATAAAAAAACTGCTTTAAATTTTCTCTCTTACGATTTCTTTCTTAAAACATTTTGATCTTTGCGTGTTTCTTAATTAGTGGTGTACAATAATATCGATAGTATTAAACCACTTGAAATTTACTATCGATATTTTCACATCATTACCCACTTTATTTTCCTTCCTATTGCTGTAATATAACGATAGTGTCACCTTATTTCCTTTATAACAGTTAGGTATGATAAAACGTTATCTATTTCGACGTTAATACCAAGTATTGATGTGTTTTTATTTATAGCATTTTTTTCTTTATTCATACATATTATTTACACCTTTTTCTCTCTGTGGTAGGCAAATAACTGCTTCTATCCTTCATAATTTTCATGCAAACCTGCTATTTTCGAGTGCTATTGACTCATGAAACCATGAAAAAGAAAATACTAGGTACAGAAAGGCATATTTAACTAAATAATTCATGTATAGAACGAGTTTCACAGCTGGACATGTCTCTCCGCCCTCCGCATCCAGTCTGTCCCAGCCGCTTTTTCCAGTTTGTCAATAATAGTTTGCCAATGAGAAGCCGTAAGATTTTTTTAGGACACGTCTATTTGATGGTACCGCGGTAGCCTAGTGGTATGGGTAATGGACTGCTGAGACGAGGTCTCGGGTTCGATCCCAGGTTTTACCATGGCACACACCAATGACTCGATAGTTTTCGAAGTTATGTGTGTATTTATCGCAGGTTTATAAGTGCCCGGTTAATGGCAATAGGCTCGCCACCTATTACATTGGGACCTAAATATAAAATGGCGAAATGTGGGTGCTAGCACCTCTGCCTACCCCTTCGGGGATATAGGCGTGATATTATAAAAAAAAAAAAAAAAAAAAAAAATATTTGATGGTAACCTCGCCTGAGTTAAGCTGAAGCTGAAGGCAAAGTCTCATGAAAGAGGGTCACCATTACAAACACGTTCAGTGCTACAATGGTGGCGCTCAGCTTGACGGCCTCATCAGATGTTTTTTCACGCCCCACTTAAATCACCCGGGACTGTAGGAAGAAGGAAACACTTTTTTTTTTATTAAAATGATAAACAGTTATTATCATATTCAAACTTATTTCACGGTACCTACGCTGAATTTGTTGCAGCGTCTGCAACTATCGTATGCAGTCGACTACGGAATAATACCTTAAATATTATTGTAATCCTTCATCAATAAAGTTAATATATAACCATGGTCCGTCTATCATTTTATGTAAGATTTTACAGCTAAAGTATTATGTAAATTGCAATGTGTTGTTACATTTGTCGTTAATATATTGAGGCTGGCTAGTATAGTTGGTAGGATATGTTAATACTAATATAGTTTTATAGCACGTTACCGTGGATTGTACCTAATCATGTATTGTTATAGCTGTCGGCACATATCTTGACCCAAATGACCTCACAAAATGCGGGTTACGCTCCCAAAAACAAAAACAGGATCAGGTTAACAAAATTGAGTCATTTTTTTTAATGCAATACTTTTCTTTTAGTAGGTACCATGATTTTTAAAGTTTTATAATCGTGTTATTGCATGAATTATGTTTATAAAAGGGTTTAAAACTCATGGTAGGTACCTATCAAATAAAAAGCGTAGTACCTGAGTGTTGCAATAAAAAACTAGCTTCATTTTGTTATATAAATAAATATTCTGGGACAATCTACACAACGCCATATAGACCCATGGTAAGCATAGTTTAAACTAGCTTGTGTTATGCTTTATACTTAGATACTTTTTTTTAAATAATACATGTTATACATAGAAACACCCAGACCAATACAAATATTCATATTCATGCACACAAATATTTGCACTAAGCGGGAATCGAACCCGCGCCTCCTGCGTAGCAATCGCGTTCACTAAAGCTACGCAACAGAGGCGCCCAAAAATTTAAAAGTCAGAGTATTCCTGTTTTTGTTTTCGGGAGCGTTCCTCTAACACCCTGTATATGTGCAGTACACCTTTTTTTGTGTATCTTTTAAGTATATCATATTACGCTATACCAACCATAGATTATATCAAACCTATGTACGCACGCCATAGCCTCGTTTTTGTCGCGACTTTGGGTCAAAATATATGCCGGCAGCTATACTCGTATCCAATACTTATAGCTAGATTAAATAATGACATTATATGACTGTTGTTTCATTTATTATCGACCCAACAGGTGTTCACTGGTACGATTAGTGGTGTAATTTCGTTTTAGGGCGGTACATACGTATAGCTGCGGTAGCCTAGTGGTATGGGTAATGGACTGCTGAGACAAGGTCTAGGGTTCGATCCCAGGTTTTACCATGGCACACACCAATGACTTTCCGATGTTTTCGATGTTATGTGTGCATTTAGCGCAGGTTTATAAGTGCCCGGTTAACGGCAATAGGCTCGCCACCGGTGCCGTCTCAGGAATATCTCGTCCTCCATGCGGCCCAGCTCCGTCATGATGACCTGCACTCTCTCGAGCTTCACGTCGCCGGAGTCTGTGATCCAATCCTTGGAGAAAAGGGTTTTTGTATTCAAGATTCTAGGCACTAGCATCTAACATCTAAGGCAGTCGTTACAAGTTAGAGCCCTAAAAACTACAGAACTTCGATAAACGATAGAGGTCCCGATGGCAGTCGCTTCGCAGAAAATATCGAAGTTCAGCTGCATCACAGACTGGAAAAAACCCAAGACGGTCATTAGGTCGGGGAGTTAGCTGGCTCTGTTCTGAAAACCCCTTCCCTATGTAGGTAGGTATGTAGAACACTGTAGGATATTGAGATACCTACTTGTATTTACCATCAGTAGGTATGTGTCATACGCCATATGGAAAAAGGATAGGCGTGGAAAATATCTTATTGGGTTCATATAGATACGAGATATGGTATCTTATTTCTACACGAGATTAAGAATGTCGGCGTTGAGCGATCGAAATAAGTAGGAAAGAAAATGAAAAAAAAAAACTTTTTCTTCTGAAAATCGATTTAATCACATAAGCTAACTATTCTATGATTAAACAAATATATATACTTACAAAATTTCGTGTGGGTCACTTGGAACCCGGTGAAGTAGAAGATAGCCACCAGCTCTTATCAAAATCAAAGTCAAAAAACATTGATTCTGTTTAACAGAATTTACAAAACGTCATCATTAATACAATATTAAATATTACTTTAGCAGCTCCTCCTAGGGGTGTTGGAGAGGGTGACTAGAAGATAGGGCTGTTCCATCCGACAGTAAACATAGATACAGCATCTACCTGTGTCTTCATCACCCTCTACCCTAGTGCAGTAGTGCTATTTCGTACCACGTCTCACTGACCAGGTACCTAAATGTTTGTAAATAGAGAAAAGGAAAGCCCGTTGAGTTTCTTACCAGAGCCTTCTCAGTCCGGGGCCGCGTTTAGAACCGGTGGTCCATTTGGTAGAACTTATAATATAATTATGATTGATATCGACGTTTTGTAAGTTCCGTTTAGTAATTTTTTAAAGAGACATTGCAAAAAATGCTATTCAATTGTAGATTTTACTGCTACGCAATTAACGTCTAAAATTAAATAGCGAATAGAGCAAATTGAATAAAGTTGTGTTGAGCCACAGATTAATAATTGTTTGTGCCCCGATTTATAATTTGCTGCCTTACTAATATAAAAACAAATACATTATTTATTATCATCCATAGCCTTGTTTTGTAGCTGTGGCTAATAAGGAAATTAATTAATTAAGTCTAAGGATAAATCTGTCGCGTAAAACGCTTCTGATAACACAACATATTTATTTTTGTTTACATATATTATGTCACTGGACTCGTCCCGACTTGCCGGTTTAATCACTACATAGTATAAAACAAAGTCAAGTTCTATATCCCTACTATGTCCTTAAGTCCCTTTGTATGCTTCAATCTTTAAAACTACACAACGGATTTTGATGCGGTTTTTTTTAATTGATAGAATGGTTAAAGAGGAACACACATCCACCTCAGCATATTCATCTCCGCGACACGCAGTTCCTGCTTGTGTCGCTCTAGCAGAGTCCAACTCAAAAATGCCGTCGATTCGTCAGAAGAAGAGTCAGTAATCACACGTCTCACTTATTTTAGTAAGTCGCCATGATTCGTGCGATTGGCTGATCAGTAGTTAAGTAATGTTTCCGTGGTCGGCTCGTTGGTGTGTGACCGTTTGCGAAAGTCTCACCCCTCCGGTTTCAGTGTCTACAACAGTAGGTAAGGTACCTGTAGCTACTCATGGAAGGCGTGATTGTCGTGTCGGTCCCGGCTATAATGACCTTCTAGGCTAATGAGTTTACTTCATACTTAACAAGCGAAGGTAAGAGTGTTGAGCTAGTGCTGCACTTGATGGAAATTTCTTTGGTAAACTATATTAGCTGTTGCCCTGTGTTGCTCTGTGGCGTGGCGGTAGTGAACGCGAATGCTATGCAGGAGGCACGGGTGCCATCCCCGCTCAGTGCAAATATTTGTAATGCATGAAAATGGATTATGGATATTTGCACTGGTCTGAGCGTGCATCGGAGAGCACATTAGGCCGTCGCCGTCGGTCCCGGTTGACATACGAACATAATATACACTGACGGACTCATAAACTGCATCAAAGTAATAGACGACTTTGAAATAAATATTTTAACCAAGTATGCATACTTTCTATACAGATTTAAATTGAAACCTCTAGATTGGTTCGTGAACTTTAAAACAGCGTAGGGTCATATCTTTAAGTTTAAGTTTATGTACTGGAAAGGACCTTAAGACTTTTTTTGAAGAAAAAACAGAAATTTAAGAAAAATTGGTTTAATTAAAAAATTGGTTTTAACAATAGACACAAACTTTATGCAAGGGTTTATTTGTGTTTTAATAAGGTGTAATACCCCCACGTGCCCTTATTACGGATTCTAATCGGTTCCGCATAGATTTTATAAGGGTTTTTAAAAGATCTTGCGGAATATTGTCCCATTCTTCTGAAAGTGCTGTTCTTAGTGCTGCCACTGTCGTGGGCGAAGGGCTTCTCGCATATACAGCTCTTTTTAAATTGTCCCAAACATGCTCGATGGGATTAAGATCCGGGCTGCGTGCTGGCCAATTCATTGTACGTATCCCAACCTCTTCGCAATAATGTTGAACTTGTGCAGCTGCATGCGGCCGGGCATTATCCTGCATTAAAGTAAAATTTTCGCCTATGAATCCCATGTAAGGCACCACGTGATCTTCTAATATCTCTGTTATGTAGCGATGTGCTGTCAAACCCCCTCTATTACCGTTTTGACGGACCATGTCTATGAACACAAGTTCTGTTCGCCCGTTCATCGATATGCCACCCCAGACCATTCATGAACCGCCTCCAAAAGGAACACGCTCCTCAATGCAACTTTGAGCATATCGCTCCCCACGTCGACGATAGACTCTTCTGCGACCATCTGCACCATATAAACATGTCCTACACTCGTCCGTGAACAATACAGAGGCCCACTGCTCTTCTGTCCAATTCAGGTGATGACGCGCAAATCTTAAGCGAGCTTGTCTGTGAGCTGTAGACAACTTTGGACCATTTGCTGATCTAAAAGGGGTGATATCCGCTTCCTTTAACCTTCTTCTTATTGTTCGTGCACACACGTTTACTCCACGCACTTCATTAAGCTCGGTTTTGATGTTAACTGACGTGAGGAAACGTGCTGAGTGGTTGCTCGAGTTCTGCCTGTACCACGTCTCCTCCTGTAAGAACCTGTCTCTACAAACCTTCTGTATATTCTAGAAACCGTAGACTGGTTTAAATTTAAATTTCTACCAATCGTTCGTTGATCCAAGCCCTCCCGCACCAATGCTACAATTTGTGCCGCTTGTTCGGACGAAATATCCATATTATGGTTCAAAAACTCTCGATGTGTTAAAAAACTAACCCAACAATTATGCTGGTAACAATAATTCAATTGACAAAACAAAAAAAATCAATGAGAATCAATTTAAAACTTTGCTATAAATAACACGCAAATGTGATACTACAAGTAAATTTTCTTTTCCCGGCTATATTCATTTGTTTTACTGCAGTTCTATTTTTAAATTTAATTTTTTTTACGATTAAGAGCCAGTCTTTCCATATTTATATAATTTAATCTAAAAAGTTTGCATGCTTATTATAAAAAATCCTTTTAGAGTAAACCTGAACTTTGATGCAGTTTATGAGTCCGTCAGTGTATTATGGCAATTGTTACGGGTAGTTGGAGCACTCAAAAATCCGACTAGTCTAACTACAGAACTTCGATATCGCCAATTTGGTTGTGGAGGTCCGATGGCAGTCGCTTTACGGAAAATATCGAAGTTCAGCCACGTCTTAGTTAAACTAGAAATCCGACTCCAACTGAGTTGGGAATAGGCTCAGAGAATGATGATGAGCTGTTGCCCGCATGTACCTAATAATGCTCCCGTTCCCGTAACCCCTTGACCTAGTTCCAGGATATAAAGCTTATGCGCTATTCTAAAATAGAAGCTATCTCTGTGTCAATTTTCATTCAGTTTCGTTCAGCCGTGAAATAGTGATGAAATAACAAACATCCAAGAATCCTGATGGCTCATTCAAAAATGTTTCGTTTATTATATTAATGAGACTAGCAGACCCGCGCGACTTCGTCTGCGTCACCCCGTTTTTGCAACATTTTTCATTCCTGCTCCGCACCTGGTAGTCGTAGCATGATGTTATATACATATAAACCTTCCTCTTTAACCATTCTATTTATTGAAACAAACCGCATCAAAATCCGTTGCGTAGTTCTAAAGATTTAAGCATACAAAGGGATAAGAAAAATAGGGACAAAACTCGACTTTATTTTATACTATGTAGTGATGATTAATCAGTTCATTATAGTTCACTGCTGGATATAGGTCTCCCCTATATTGGGAGGCTTTGTCCTACTGCATCCACGCTGGTCAGGGTTGGTACAGGGTTCTATTAAGAGCTTTCCTTTTCTCGCAGCTCGCAGTGATATCGTCTTCGTATTTTGCTTTTAGTCGTCTCATACGGTTCCCATCGGTTTACATGAGGTGGTGAAGTCCTTTATCCGTTACCACATGTATAATTAAGTAAGATATGACTTAGTTTTTCTAGATCATTTAACAGTTTTACCAAACGACGAGCAAGAGAAGCGCTCCATTTAAGCAAAACAAACCGATCTTTAATCGAACTATTCAACTCTATCCATGATGCAGTGTGCCAAGAATCCAAGAAGCTGTCCACTTGTTATGACAATTTAGTATTTTATTAAATTTATCACGATAAATATTGTCACCTATAAGCTCGTCAAGGTCAATTTTTAATAGAACAGAAATATGTTATATACCGCTTCGTGCAATGTTGCCAAATTTTTTCAACTAAAATATAAACTGCTTACAATAATTTCCAGGTCAGGATTCAAACTCGGGAACTCTCAACCTTAAGGCCGACTCCACTAAGTCATTGTTGTTGTACATTACCTATTTATCTCTCTCTCTCTAAACTTAAGAGCCCATGCTCTTGTCGGTGGAGTAATCGCCACTTCTCTCTGTCTCCCGCCAACCCCTTGACCTCCTGATACGACACAACTTGTATCCTTCCCTTTATTTGTGCCATCAATGTTTCTCTTGGTCTACCTCTTCCTCTCTTTCCTTCTACTCTCCCCTCTATGATCTTTGTTAGAAACCAGTCGTGTCTCATCAGGTGATCCATCATATTTCCTCTTCTGTTTTCAATAATTTCCAATAAATACCTACTCTCCTGTACCTTGTTTAGTACCTCTACGTTTGTCATACTTTCCGTCAGCTTATCCCCTCCATCCTTCTCCAGCACCACATCTCGAACGCCTCCACCCTATCTCTATCCGCCTGTGTCATAATTATTATTTATCTATATAAATAAAAATGATACGCAAAATATGTTGCCAAGCGCAAAAACACGAAGACAACTGGATCAATATGCGATATTTTTTTTTATTTATTCCTTGTACCTACTCTAGGGAAGATTTTCAGCGGGAATGGAATTAGAAGGTAACAGCTAGTACATAAGTATATTACTAACCATTTATGGTGAATAGTGACATTTTAATTTGTTAATTTATCAGGAATCGTGAAACGTATATAAACAGGTCGAAGTATTTCAGCCGCCCTCGGGATTTCGAAATACGCGCTGACCTATCTTCATGATAATCATAATGTATTGCTTTATTTCCAGCGGAATATTGTTACGAATAGGAGGTTTATCTAGGCAAGTATATGATATATTTTATGTTAAATATAAAATTGCTATCGATCTATAATAAAATCTTATGTTGTGTATGTTTGTATGTGAGGAACAAAGTGTTTGAGTAACATAGGTATGTATCTTTATACAAAACTTATTTAGGTGTGAGAAAGTGACAGTATGTGAACCGTGAAACTGTTTTTTATAAACCATTATCAATTTGACGGAAACAGATATTGCAGACGTTACTGTTTCTTTACTAAAAGTTACAAATCACTGCACATTCACAATTCAACATATTTTAAATTCTGTAACGCGGTCAGTGGGTCTATTTGTGATAGTGATACTAATATCTTACATTATTGATAACACACTTGTACTTCACTGTATTTATAATTGTAGGTACCTAATCGATTTCGCCTTGCGGCATTCTCAAAGGTTTACATTGACAGTTATGAGCATTCTAATTCCTAAACACAACACTAGTTAACAATTTTTCATTTGTGGGTAGTACTAAAATTAAGTGTTACCAGCTTGGGAAAATAGTGTCTGGTTTACCCTAAAGATTTTTATTTTAGAATTATTACTACATTATATCAAATATGCCATAAGATCAAAATGTCAAGTCAATAATTATATTATATCTTCGAATGAAGCGTCTCATATAATTATTTATAATCGAACTTCACTTGCGAAGTTCGCTTGATCAGTAATTATAATTATGTTACAAATGTCAAATTGAAAGATATAGGTAGGTACATGCATGTCCAATGAAAATTAATACAGTCAAATTGGAATGAAATGTCAATATTACATAGGAATACCTTATGTCAAATTAAATTAAATTGAAGATATTAATATCTATTACGCTTTTATGTGTAAAGCACTGTACCTATTTTGATGAAACATAAGTACAGAGAATACGCTATGATCGCGTTGAAATATTAAAAATGTTTGGTTACTTAAGTACCAGTTAACAACAATTTCCAGTTCATTGTTTGATGCCCTACGCCTGACGCTGTGATTGTCTACAGTGCGATTACTTTCTAACTCATTAGCAACCGCTAAGTAGGTAGGTAATGGAAAGTAAGTATTCATTTGTCTCTACGTATACCTAGCGGCACGAATCTGGAACCTAAGTATAAATCAAATCAAATCAAATCAAATCAAATCAAATCAAATCATTTATTTGCATAATACAGGTATTAGGATGGTAGGTATAATATACATTTTACATAGGTGCGCTGTACTATAACCTCTTAGTACAAGGTGTGCAAATATTTACAGCAACATGTCAATTTTGGCATTCTTATTGATTAGAGATAGTAATAATTAAGTAATAATAATGAGAATTTATAGAATAAAATTTAGTCAGGTCAATAACAATGTCAAAAATAATAAGGTTTAAAATTAATAATGTCAAAATAATCAATAATGTCAAAATTAATAATGTCAACTAGATAAATTAATAAGGATAATCACATTTTAATGTCACGAGTACCTACGAATCAATGGAAAGTAAAAGAAGTAATTAACTACCTTATAGCAATTAAAATATTTTGAGCTAACAAATTATAATTTATCATAGAGGAAGCTCTTTACATCATAGTAACATTTTTCATTCAGTAATTTTTTTAGATTATTTTTAAAAGAAGGTACATTTGACTCTTTTATAGCTTTTGGCAGTTTATTATATATTTTGGGAGCCATGGCGAAAACACTGTCATGCATTAGAGTAGTGTTAGTCCTACAGAGGCATAAGCGAGTTTTATCTCTTTGCATCCGACCCGACGCTTCAGACGCCAAAACAAATAAGTTGCTATTAAGTTTAACAAATAGAGCCACCTCGAAGATATAGAGGGACGGCAGTGTTAATATATTATGTTTTTTGAAATAGGGCAAGCAGCTGTCAGTTGATTTTAACGAGAACATTGCCCTCACACAGCGTTTCTGTACTTTGAATATTTTATTTTTGTGTACAGAGTTACCCCAAAAAATTACACCAAAGCGAAGAACTGATGCCACCATGCCATGGTATGCAGTTAGAAGTGCCTCAGTGTGGATTATTTTCGATAACTCATGTAGTGCGTATACAGATTTACTGACCCTCTTACATATGTCCTCTATATGTTGTTTCCAGGTTATCTTGTTGTCTATTAATATACCTAGAAATTTAGTATATTCTACTTGTTTTAGCGATTGGTCATTTGCACATATCTGCAAATTTTCCATAATTGGAATTCGCTGACTGAAATGCATGAGCATCGTCTTTCCTATGTTGGCTTTTAGATTATTGATATCTAGCCAGTCCAGAACAGACTTTAATGCATTATTTATTTCACTTTCATAGGTATCCTTAGAGTTACATTTAATAGTGATAGTACTATCGTCTGCAAAAAGAGCTATTGGGTTATCTGTTACATTAGGTAGGTCGTTAATATATAGTAGGAACAGTAGAGGTCCTAGCACACTGCCTTGAGGCACGCCATACTGTATAGTGCGTGTTTCAGATTTATAATCTTCCTCTGTTTTAGAGAAACAATTTATTTTTGTAATCTGAGTACACTGAGTACGACCGGTTAAGTAGGATTCAATTAGATCAAGTACATTTCCTCTAATGCCATACATATTTAATTTGCCTAGTAGAGTGCCATGATGTACATAATCAAAAGCTTGGGTCATGTCCATATATATGGAGCAAATAGGTATCTTACTGTCAACACTCTTCATTACAATTTTCAAAAAATCAAATATAGCCATATTTATTGACTTATTACGCCTAAAACCTTTCTGTTCTTTTGCCAGGATATCATTACTTTCAAGGTAGTCATTCAGTTCTCTATATATATATTTCTCAAATATCTTTGAAAAAATAGGCACCAGGGCTATGGGTCTGTAGTTTTCTAATTTATTTCTATTTTCTTTTTTAAATATTGGTTTTATGATCACTTTTTTAAGTCTATCTGGGAAAACTCCATTAGCCACACATAAGTTAATAATATGGCAGATATGATGACAAATATCACCTGCTACATATTTTATAACTTTAGTGCATATACCGTCATAACCTACACTGTTTGTGTTTTTTAAATTTCTAATAATGTGTAGAGTATCAAGGGGAACGCAAGGTCTCAAAAACATGGACTTTTGTTTGGAGGACACATAAGAGGAATTCGGCAATTTATTTTTAGATATACTTGGAACTATTCTATCAACAAAATAATTATTAAAGGCATTACATATGTCAACAGGGTCCATTAAAGTTTGATTATTTATTATTATACTGTTTATTGATTCAATTGGAGTATTTTGTTTTACACTTTGTATGATTTTCCAAGCAGTTTTTGCTTTGTTAGTTGCTGTATTAATGGAGTAGGTATTCTGTGCTCGCTGAGTTAGTTTAATAATCTTTTTGTATGTTCTGCAGTACTGCTTAAATTTATTTTTATTAATTTCGTTAGGCTTTTTTCTATATTGCCATAATAGTGCCCGTTTCTTTTTACTACATGCCTTTATTCCACGTGAGACCCATTTTTGTTTTCTATGCGCATTTACAGTAATTAGTTTGAACGGGAAACAAAGGTCATAAAACAACCCAAATAAATCATGGAAGGTGGTGAAAGCCAGATTAGGATCCTCAGTAGTATAAATTTCAGAGAAGCTCAATTGGCTTATACACTCTTTGAATTTCTCTAGGTTAGCCGAACAATAGTCCCTCCGTCGAATTCTCCATTGTTTAATGAGGCAAATTTTTTTAACACGACATTGTATTATTTGTGCTGTGTGGTCAGATAGTCCGAATTCTATAATTCTTGACTTGCAACTTTGAGGGAAGTCATGAGCAAAATTATCTATGCAGGTCTGGGTAATAATTCTGGTAGGTTGCTGCAACACTAGTTTTAAGTTATAGTTAAGGAGCATACACTCAAATTCCGATGTTACTTTGCTCTGCTTCAGAATATCTATGTTAAAATCTCCCGCCAGTATGA
Source organism: Pelosia muscerda (assembly GCA_963691645.1). NCBI lineage: Eukaryota > Metazoa > Arthropoda > Insecta > Lepidoptera > Erebidae > Pelosia > Pelosia muscerda. The sequence goes on along the minus strand of OY829116.1, from coordinate 15,427,168 downwards.
TGTTATGTTTCCTATAAGTCTTGTTTATGTGCATCAACACTCCATCCAGTCTATCAAAGAATATATCCAGGTTACAACTATAAGGAGTTCTATATATACATACAACGATAATACTATAATCAACCAGTTCGATGGCACAGCATTCAAAGCTTCCCGTTACAGAAAAATTTACGATTTCGGGAATACTTTTACAAAGATGTCCTATTTTTACTAGGATGCATGACCCTCCTCTACTGATATCACTTCTACTACAATAGGCTGTCAAGTAATAATTTGGAATCATACATATGTCCTCATGACCCGACATCATATTGTGCTCCGTTATACAGATTATATCTATATCAGTGGAAACTTCTGATAGATCCTGTAAACAAACAAAAAGCTCATTTGATTTACTTCTTAAGCCCGCAATATTCTGATGTATTATATTCAGAAATTTATTTCCGAAAAAGCTTATTACTATTATGTGTACAGATATTGTCCATTTCAGTTGGTTCTCTCGTTTGTGAAGTATTACAAATTGTCCGATTTTCTTTTATTATGTCTAATGTCAAGTTGTGGAGATCCTTAAATAATATTTTCATACCATTATTACTTAGAGCGCCTGATTTTCTAAACATAACATTGTCATAAATTAAATTACGGTTTGAGTCTAAGATATAGGCATATTCATAAGTTAGATTATCCATATATAATAATTGATTAAACATATCTATTCTTGAATTATACAAATCACAGTATTTAGCAGTTTTAAATGTCGGCAAAGTAATAATAATGTTGGTGTGAGTATGAGCTTCTAATATATTTCTAATGCTGGTTACAACTGCAATGTAGTCCTTTGTCACTCTAAAATCATCCTCGCCTATTATTATGTTACAGAAATCATTCATAGTTAATGATTTTATTTTATTACTAATATTCATTAACAATTGTTTTATCCCCACATTGGGTGTTAAGAAATGACACACATTATATTTTTCACCAAAATAGTGTTTTGCCAGCGATAAGATGTTGTTATTATTCTTATTCGAGCTTATAAGATACATTTTATTTTGAGTAACTGGATTGTCTTGAGTCAGGTCTTTGCAGCCTTCATTTTGAATGGAGTTTACATTCCGTTCGTGTTGTAGGTGTATTTGTGATGAATGCGAAGAATCCCCAGCGTTTAGTTTCATAATTTTGGGAGCAATGTGCGATGTATTCTGTAAGGACAGGTCCAATTCTGTTAATCTTCTTGTGCTTGTGTCTATTTTTTTTGGTGTTGAAAAGGCTGACTTTAGAGGACTTCTAGTCAGCTGCTTATATAGATTATTCTTCCGTTGCAAACTCTGTATTTCGTCTCGCAATGTACCATTCTCAATGGAAAGCCTGTCTATTTCATCATTAGCACTGTTTAGTTTCGATTTGAGAATGTCGATTTCCTCTTTTAGACTAACAATTAATTCCGTATCTTCGTGCTCCGACATACATGGCACGCTATGACTAGTGCCATCTAGTGATCGGTCGGGTACACTGTCATTATTGTCTGATAGTGAAGAATGCATTCGGGTCTTCCTAAAGGTGATGTTATCAAAGAAATTCATTTTGTCTATTATTTAGCAATATATTGTAATGGAAACAATTTCAAAAAGACGTTATGACCACCTGAGTTCCGAACCCCCGACGTTGAGTTTAGAAATCCGTTGCACTTCAGTACCAACTGCGGATCGCTTTATATCACTTGTCGAAATTTTGCACCACTATGTAAAGGATATGAATTTTGAATTGTGCAAATATTTATTATGAGTCATCGTTTAGGAATTTTTTTCACATTCCGAACAACTTGTACTTAAAAACTGATAGGTTTACACTTTGTGTTTTTCTTCTTTTCTTTAATAGTACCACTATTTCTTTATGTAATTGTTTAGAAATACCAGATATTAGTTGTTATTATTTATCTAATCACTGTTTCCAGTATATTTTTATTATGTATACACTTGAGTTTAGTTTGATCGTTTTTCGTTATTTTTTTACACAATTATTATTCAAAACGATTATGCACCTTTATTAACTATATTTATACTGATTTATAGCAGTTTTTAGTTCGATAAACACTGATAACTATTTTTTAAGTTAAATAAATACACAGAGCTCTTTTTAGTAGGTCCTTGCCAGACAGCGCCATCTAGCAATGTTGTGCAAACCTTCCTCTTTAACCATTCTATCTATTAAAATAAACCGCATCAAAATCCGTTGCATAGTTTTGAAGATTTAAGCATACAAAGGGACAAGAAAAATAGGGACAGAGAACGCGACTTTATTTTATACTATGTTGTAGTGATGATAGTGATTCTCGTGTCACAATGTTCGTTCCCGTACTCCTCCGAAACGGCTTGCCCGATTCTCATGAAATTTTGTGAGCATATTGAGTAGGTCTGAGAATCGGCCAACATCTATTTTTCATACCCCTAAGTGATAAGGGTTGTTCACTTTTAAAATTTATAAGGCAAAACAACGTTTGCCGGGAACTTATAACTGTTTACTACGATGCGGGTTGTCGTCTACACTTCGTTATCTTTGTTAAGCGATGACTAATTGACTAATTAACTTATTCTACTCTCCGTTATGTTGTGTCACCGTTTGCCAGCATAAATACAAATGCATAATACTTCATTTGTTTAGATAGTCTATAAAGGTAAACAATCTTGTGACAACTTTTTATAAAAACACATGTTAAACAAATAAACTAGGCTAACTAACTGACTAACTAATGGTTCGATACATGTTTTTAGTTTTCAAAATGCGTTATAAGTAGAAAAGTATTTTTATACTGAGTTTTTAAACCAAACATATTAAAAAGACACTAAGATTGTTGACGTTTTTTTTAAGTTCCTAAACAAATGGATTATAGGTATATGAACGGCGCACACTTCCTCTGAAATAATGACGGGAGCCATGACATTAATCTTTTAATATCACGATAATATAAATATCATAAAGATAAGCCGCGGTAGCCTAGTGGTATGGGTAATGGACTGCTGAGACGAGGTCTCGAGTTCGATCCCAGGTTACCATGGCACACACCAATGACTTTTCGATGCTTTTCGAAGTTATGTGTGTATTTATCGCAGGTTTATAAGTGCCTCGGAGAGCACGTTAAGCCGTCGGTCCCGGTTGCCATACAAACATCTATGGCAGTCGTTACGGGTTGTTGGAGCCCTCAAAAGTCCAACCAGCCTAACTTGGAACTTCGATATCGCCATTGGTCATTAGACCATTGGTTGTGGAGGTCAGATGGCAGTCGCTTCACGGAAAATATCGAAGTTCAGCCGCATCACAGTTAGACTGGAAAGCTGACCCCAACTGAGTTGGGAAAAAGGTTCAGGAAATGATGATGATCACGATAATATAAACGGGAAATATTGTTTGGATGTATGCATCTGGATAGGTCATGGTCTCTTTATACCACTTAGGTGACAGACAAGCACCCAGCCCACCTGATGGGAAGTGGTTACCGTGCCCTATGTACGTTTGCAACACCAGGGGCACCATTCATCAAAGGGTCGTCTCAAAGAGATGTCCCCGGGTCCTCTGGCTACCCTACTCACCGCCGAAAACACAACACAAGGTTATTATTAACCTCGGTATTCTGTAGGGCGGAGGTACTTTCCCAGTCGGACTGCTCAATTAGGACGAGAAATATCGAACGAAGGATATTATTATATGAATTGTTATTAGTGGGTTGCGAAAGAAGTCGTGGGTCGTGGATAACAGTTTGTTGTAATATTTAACGAAACTCAAGAGTCCGATGACACAAAATTAGTTGTACCTCATAATAATATCAATAGAATTCCATTATCTAAAACCCACAGCAAATGTATTTACATAATCGGAACGCCATTTTCGTGCTTCAATGAAGTTAATTGACCGTATCGCACAGTCCGCTACATAATAACACTGAAATTGGTACCTACTAAATATATTTATAACAATAGGAAGGTACTTTTTAACATTTATTAATTACACAATGTTTCGAAAACTCTATAAGAATAATACAATTTGAATTTATAATTAATATTATGTACTTACATTTATTATGGTCACAATTGAGGAAGCTAGTGGCTACGCAGATGGCTGTCTCTGCCTACACCGGAACAGCACAGGGACTCTTTTAAACTTTTCCGCTTCTCCTTCCTCTCTCTTCTCTATATGGTCGGCAGCTGGTAGCACGAATGTGACGCCTCTGGTGTTGCAAACGTCCATAGGCCACGGTAACCGCTTTCCATCAGGTGGGCCGCGTGCGTGTCTGCCACTTAAGAAGAATTAAAAAAGGAACGAAGAACCAAGGACCGAAACTATTACAACATGGCCGTTAAACATGGCGTCCTTAATTCAACAACATAATTCAATATTTACTTTTACCAAACATTAACTTTATCTCACATTTTTTATTGTTTACCAAATACAGGAGAAGTTATTATGTTCTTATGCACATAGTTATTATGAATTATATTATGTAGGTATCCTTTTTTTAATGGCACGTCAATTTGACTTCACCTCGCCTGATGTTAAGCTGAAGGCAAAGTCTCATGAAAGAGGGTCACCATTGCAAACACGTTCAGCGCTACAATAGTGGCGCTCAGCTTGACGGCCTCATCAGAGGCTTTTTCACGCCCCGCTTAAAGGACCAGGGACTGTAGGAAGAAGGAAACACGTGCGCCGGTAAGGAATTCCGATCTATCTAGTCTAGTTTGACATTTTTAAATAAGGAAAAGAAAAATCAAAATGTGTTGTATGAATTCTCATGTTCCAATTTCACATTATCTTAGACACGACGTGCCTACCTAGTCAGATAGAGTGAAATGTTATCAATATACTTATTAAGTAATCAGTTGCATGCATGACATGATGATAAATACCTACCTACATTTCTGTTTATCAGAAAATAAATAGCTTTTCCTTTCGTTCCATTTCCAGTCCATTTTACTCTTTACTGAAATCCCTTAATTTGATTCGAACTCAACTCACATGACTTTTCAGATTATAGGTAAGTGCCATGGAAAACAAATAAAATAAATAAATATTCTAGGATAATCTACACAACGTCACCTAGACCCACGGTAAGCATAGCTTAACTAGCTTATGTTACGGGTTCTAGAATGCGGATAAACTTACATAGATATTTTTTTTTGTAAACACATACATTTATACATAGAAACACCTAGACGAATGCAGATATTCGTATTCATTTCGACATAGGGACTGAGAACGCGACTTTATTTTATACTATGTAGTGATACCTATAGATCGTACTCGTAGTAGAGATAAATAAATTAATACCTCCACCATAGACAATAATATTACTAGCGCAAGTAGACCCACAGACTCCTTCATTACCGCGTTACCGAATTTAAAATATCAGTGACAGTGATTTGTTACTTTTAGTGTAGAAACATTGACGTCGATGCAGTATCTATTACTGTCAAAGTTGATAATGGTTTATAAAAAATCATTTCACTGTTACTACATATTATAATCTTCTATCTCAGGCCTTTTTTTCCGTACGCGAAATCACCACTGATACCAATCCCACCGAAGCCGGTGAGAGAAGTTATATCGGACTCGAACCGACTAAAACACGCGGATCTTTAGGTCTTTAGATGTCAGGTTTTATGTAAAGATACGTATGTCATGTCACTCGCACACTTAGTTCCTCTGAGGATAACTTTATTGCCTCTATATTTTATAGACTTGTCTATGATTGTGTGTACTATATTGTGTGTGGCTCGATTGTGTTGCCAGGGTCACGAAGAAAACGCCATATTGCAGTTAAGGCACTCGGTCGTGACGTGAATGCTTTAGTACGCGAGTTGCTCGATCTTATCACGAGATTTATTGATTTTTCTTTTATAAACAGACAGTTATGGAGACAATCTGAGAGAAAGCGGTTACCATAATCTGTAAAAGGTTACATAACTAAGGATAACACTGGTCTTTTTTGTTTTATATTACCGTTAAGTAATAATTACAAAAGGAATTGCCTATTTAAAAGTGACTTCATCGGTGAGCACCTAGAGGATGCCAGGCCCTATGCAATTAAAATGATACGGTGATGTACAATGAGGTAGGACATGACGGTATCTCCCGTCCTAATTGACTGGGGAAGCACCTCCACCCTACAGAATACCTAATAATAACCGTGTGTTGTACACTGCACTGACAGCACAAGACTCTCTTACCCTTCTCTCTCCCTTTCCACCCCCTTCTCTATTTGATCGGCAGCGCGGATGTGACGCCCCTGGTGTTGCAAACATAACCACTTTCTATCAGGTGAGCCGCGTGCTTGTCTACCACCTCAGTGGTATAAAAAAAAACTTTAAACGTGTTAATGAAGTTTGCACGAATGTCTTCTAACACACGTTACAATACCTACATTTGAGCAAGCTTAAATTTGTGCAAACATATTATAGTCCCCATTCTTTTTAAAAACTGTCGATAATAAAACTATACTAAAATCAGTTCTAGAAATGGCTCATCTTTAAACAGGGCAGGGATTGTTATAGTCGTTATTTCATTACATCTAAAATGCTTCAGGGATTTTTCCCCGTAGTAAAACGAGAGAGGTTATTTTCTAGATCAAGTTTTATGACCTTGTTTGAGACACCACGTCTCAAAATTTACTATTCTACATTTTAATATTATCAGTGTTTTTTTTCTTTTATCTATAGTTCCAGATTATTCGAAAGGTAGATGGGGACACTGGTTCTCACACACGACTAAATAAAGAGAAAGAAAGCTAGAAAGAAAGAGAGAAAGAATGAAAGAAACATTTATTTGGTGCAAGGTGGCGTCTGATACTCTCCAAGACGTTTATTGGTAGTGCTTGATGCGGTTAAGCACATAATTAATTTCCTTGCAATTTACACTGCATAGCAAGGAATCGGGTCATTTCAAGGTCAATTTTCTTTTTTCTTGCAACATTTTCGGTTAGGAATTTATTTTCGCATACCCATGTTTTTACAAAGTAGAAGGGTAGAAGCCTGACACTGGATTTCAACTGGAAGGAACCCAATTTGCGAGTGACACACAGACGTCGAACGGGCAGGCCCAGGGGATAACAAAGTGACATGTTATTGATGGAATCGCGTCGAAGCTAACAGTTTTCAAAATGTTATCAATGGATTATTTGACACGACGGTGATTTTCTTATTGAAAATATATGCAATTAAATGTCACAAACAATTTATTTATTTATATTCATTCATTCATATTACAGATCTATTGTTTTTAATCCCATACTTTACCATATTACTTACATTTCACATATTCCACCGGTATTTTCACAAATAGAATGTCGCTTTGTCTAGAGCTTCTGGAGGGGTTAGTTAAATAAGAGGAAATATTAGTAATAATGGTTACGTACTAATAATAAGTAACTATTCTTTCTTTCTCACTACACTATTATACAAATGGGAAAAATTTACGGCTTGCCACACTTCCATTGTGTAATCGTGAACATCCAACAGTAAAGAGGTCAATGTACTAAAATAAACACGAAACCGTAAAGATATAAAACGCCATGAAGTTTGTGTGATGCTTGCATAGCACGAAACTTTTCATTTTAAATAACCCGAACAATATTAATAACTAATAGCTGTTGGCCAAGGCTCCACCCGCGTGGACTTCTGATCCCGTTCCCGCTGCTCCATAAAAACCTTCCGTAAAGTTCAAGGAACTAATAAACAAAAGAATTACTCGAATTGGTCCGGCCTTCTCGAGTTTTGCGCCTAGCCTAGCATCATATTTTCATATGTATTGTCTTCTAAATAGTAAATAGGTATCTAGTTTTTAGCTATAAAGGGACGCAACTGATTCAAGCAACGCAACTGAGTGCCAGTGTCACCATTGTGACACTTTACGTGTTTGTAATAATGACCCTCTTTCCTGAGACTGCCTTGAGCTTACCATAGATAGGTATTTTTGACGCCCAATCAGCTTTTATTGAAAATTAGTTTTGATTGAATTATTCGGTGGGGAATAGTAGTACCTATTACCAAAATACTCTAAACAACTTGGAATAACTACCATAGTACAGGGTTGCCACTTTATTTTAAAGAAAATATAGTATTTCATTTTTAAAGTCTAAAAATATACGGCTTTAGAGAAATTTTGCGAAAACTCAATTATTTTTCATGATTTTTAAAGAGAAAACTTCTTGAGGTGCGTTGGCAGTTTTCGTGGTTTGGTGAATTTTTAGACCCATCACAATCATGGAACTCGCATCATCGTCACCACCCACCCACTCCGCATACTCTTTAAACACATTGAAAATCTTTTGGGTTAACAAGATATCAGTTACGAATATCGAGGAGGGGAACAAAACGTTCCAAAATCATAAATGAAATCAGCGCCATAGACTACTCGTGTTTATTTTTAGGTTGTGATCGCAAACATGTTGTAATATAGATTTACTACTACATTTTTTCTGTATGTTTTAATACTAGCGTCCATAGACTAGGTAAACCGGTTTTTTAACGAACTTAGTCGTGTATTTGAATTGTATTGTGACGTAAATAGTTTTGCCGCGAATCAGTTTCGTTGATTAATTGTTGACCTGAGTTAGCATATAAAATTTCAAGGGTAAACTGACCGAGGAAAAAAAGCGCGGGAAACGTCTCGGAGGCGGGAAGTCTTTTCAATTTAAATTTTTTATTTTTATTATTTAAGTGATCAGTTGGGTGTTGTAGAGTTTTGTACATATTTTCCTTTTGTATATTGGTTTGTATATATAAATTTAGGTAAGTTGTAGTTGTATAAGTAGTTTTTTCTTCTAGTAGGATAAGTATGAATGAGCCACCTGATCCAGGGGGGTCACCCCCTCTCGATGTAGGGGCGTATATTACTATACCATCGAATATTATTAATGTAAATGAGTCTGGACTGGATTCAGACGCTTCGTCCGCTTCCAGAAGCAGAAAAAGATCGAAAGTTATAAAAATGTGTAAAACATGTAACAAACGACGCAAAAAGCATTTTATTGGTTCGGATACTGAAAACATATGTATTTGTAACAAAATTCTTGAAATTAGTACTCCTGCAATTGCTCCCATGGACACTTCATCAGCTTTGCATGAAGTAAATGCACAGCAGCCACGGCCTGTTGGCATTGGAAGGAAGTTATATGTTAAAACTGATACTGGTCCCTTTATAGTTCATGTTCAAAAAATCTCCTCTTCACCAAACGATGGAACTACTCTTCATCCCATCACTTTGGGCAACTTCCTAAAAAGAAATGGTGTTCAACAAATTGTTAATGGCAGTATTAAAAGAATAGGCAGAAATAAAATATCTGTAGGCTTTACCGATTTTAAGAATGCTAATGAATTTATTAATAACAACAATTTAAAGCCAAATCATCTGTTAGCTTTTATACCAACATTCCAAACTACTCGAATGGGGATAGTTCGAGGTATCCCCTCAGACTTGTCTGAGGAGGATATATTATCAAATATGACAGTTCCAGTTGGTTGTGGTGCTATTATTAAGGCGAGAAGGTTAAATTATAAAACAAAAGTTAATGAAAATGTTACATGGAAACCCACCGAATCAGTTGTCTTAACTTTTGATGGCCAAATTTTGCCTAAACGAATATTCATGTTTTTTAATGCTCTTCCTGTTGATTTGTATATTTTCCCTACTATCCAGTGTTTCCATTGCTGTCGCTATGGACACACCAAAGTCCAATGCCGGTCCAAGCCAAGATGCTTTAAGTGCAGTCAGGATCACACAGCTGACTCCTGTAATATAGGTGAAGATAGTTCTTTATGTATAAATTGTCAGGGTTATCATTTCGCTACAAATAAGATATGTCCTGAATTTAATAGACAAAGGAGTATTAAAAAATCAATGGCAGAAAATTGTATATCATATTCAGAAGCTGAAAAGCTATTCCCAAAGGTTTCCAAATCATATGCTGATGTTACCGTTTCTAACAACCTACATGTTCACAATTCTTCATCAAGTAAACAACATAATAATATAGTATCACCTAATACTTCTTCATATAAAAAAACTGTATTTCTAAAACCTAAAATCTTGACAAAATCTCAACATGGTTATGATAGATCTTCTCATGACGCTATTATTAAAGAGCACATGTTACCTGAACCAGCTAATGGTTGTGCTCTTAACAAATCCGCCGATTTTGATACCTGCCCAAAGAACCACAATATTTTACAAGTAATTACACAATTAGTTGAATCATTAACTAAAGCAAATATTACACCGTCCCACGCTGCCCTTATTATACATGAAGCTGTTAAAATTCTTTACACTGATAATGGATCAATCCATAATAATTCAATGGAATTGCCAGAGTGCAGTCAGCAAAAAAACTGAATTGATAAGTCTGATTAATGAATATAATCCTTTTTTAATTGCATTATCAGAAACATGGTTAAAACCCAATCGATTATTTAGAATTTCAAAGTATGTTTGTATTCGGGAAGACAGAAGTGATGGTGACGCACACGGTGGTGTTGCCATATTGGTAAATTATAATTTACCATATACAATAGTTCCAATCCCTTCTCACAGTGATGAATTTGAAATTGTTGCAGTTCAAATTCAAAACATCTGTTTTGTTTCTATTTATATACCCTACCCTTCTTCATCTATATTTCAAGAACTCAATTGTATAATTCAAACTCTTCCTCAACCTTTAATACTTTTAGGAGATTTTAATTCTCATAACGAGATATGGGGAAGTTCTAAAACGAATCCAAATGGAACTGAACTATATAATTTAATTGACAAAAATAACCTATCCATTCTCAATACAGGGGTCGCTACCCGCAGATCCAAGCCAGGACACCGTATTAGTGCTATAGATTTATCTATATGCTCACCAACTTTATTTCCTTTACTGTCTTGGCAGCCTTTATCTTCTTCTTCTGGCAGTGACCATTTTCCCTTAATTATAACTATTCCTTTATCCATAACACTTCACAATAGTCGCCGATCTTTGTTAAGACACAAGATTGCCCATGATTCCGATTGGGATTCCTTTAAATTGTCAATAGAAAACCAAATACACAATCTTCCCCAAATATATTATGGAAATGAAAAAGATTGCTCGGAAGCATTTTCAAATTTAATATTGAAAGTTGCTAACGATACATTTCCCACTAAAGGGGATGCCCCTCTACGCATACCATCTCCACCTTGGTGGGACAAAGAATGCTCACTTGCCATCCAAAAAAGGAAAAAAGCTGAAGCAAATTATAAACATCTTATGTCTTGGGAAAACTATGAAATTTTATCGCAAGCCATCCTCGATACAAGAACCCTATTTAAAAATAAGAAACAGTCTTCCTGGCAATCTTTCTGTACCTCTCTCTGCCCTAGTTCAAGCCCTTCGGTAGTTTGGAATAAAATTAGAAGATTCCGCTCAGCTTTTACACAGCCATCTATAAACACAATACCGTCTTTAATAATTAATAAGTTCTTAAATATTCTTGCCCCTCCTTCCGTTACTGAAATGACATATCTAAGTTCTCCTATTCCAAATTCTCCATCAATGGTATCTTCTCTCTTCTCTCTTCAAGAGTTAAAATTTGTGTTGAGTACACTTAAAGACTCCTCTCCAGGGAAAGATGGTATTCCTTACTCTTTTTTATGTAACCTTGGTGATGTAAGCTTACAATATTATCTTGATCTTGTTAATTCTATTCTAGTCTCAGGAATTATCCCCCCTTCATGGAAATCTCAGATTATTATTCCCATTTTGAAACAAGATAAAGACCCAAATGACCCTTATTCTTATAGACCTATAGCTCTTTCGCCTGTGATAACAAAAATTGCCGAACATCTAGTTAAAAATAGATTGGAGTGGATCGTAGAGAGCAGTGATATTCTTTCAAATAGTCAGTTTGGTTTCAGAAAAGGTAGGTCCACCATGGACTGTCTTAGCATATTTATAACGGACATCCAACTCTCGTTTTCATGTAATAAATCGGTAGTCGCTACCTTTCTAGACATCAAATCTGCATATGATAACGTTATTATCTCCATTCTTAAACAGAAATTAATTCTTTTAAATATACCCGAACTATTGACGAATTTTATTTGTAATCTATTAATAAACAGAACAATTGAAGTATCCCATGAAGATGAACATTTTTTAAGAGTAGTGGATAAGGGACTTCCACAGGGATCTGTTTTAAGTCCCTTGTTATATAATATTTACACTTATGATTTAGATAGATCTATGGGAAATTCTGTCTGTTTACTACAATATGCCGATGACTTACTGTTATATTATGCAGACCATGATACTGAGTTAGCTTGTGAGATGCTGTCTGCATGTCTATTTTCCTTAAAGAAATGGTTTGATTCCAATGGTCTGGAATTATCAACTTCCAAAAGTACTACAGTAGTATTTACGAGAAAGAGATGCATCCCCTCTGTTTGCGTATATTATGATAACATTGCCCTGCCGGTTGAACCTCACGCCAAATATTTAGGTTTAATTCTTGATTCTCGCTTGAATGGATTTGCACATACCAAGTTCATTGTTAATAAATGTGAACGTCTTCTCAATATTATTCGATGCCTTGCTGGTGTATGGTGGGGCGCTCACCCGTTTTCATTAAAATTAGTATATAATGCTATTATCAGAAGTGTTTTAGATTATGGCACATATTTGCTCAGTTTGTGTAGTAAATCAAGCCTAGTACTAATGGATAACATACAAGCTAAAGCTTTGCGAATTATTGCTGGTGCTATGAAATCCAGTCCAATCAATGCATTACAAGTGGAGGTGTCGGAACCCCCTTTACATTTAAGGAGACAATTCCTTTCAGACAGATTTATTTTTAAAGCTCTTCTTATTTCAAATCATCCTCTTCACACAAAATTACACAATCTGTCAGAGTATGTTCAAAATAGCTCTTACTGGCGTCATAAAAGTAAACCATATATTTTAGAAAGCTATTTAAAATTTAAATCCTTGTCATCTCCTATCCACCAGTCTCCTCTTTTACCTCTTTATAGTGTCAATTATGAATCTTTGGTGTTATTTCCTAGCATCAAAGGAACAATAAACTTTTATTCAGATTTTACCAACCATTCAATTTCACACCAACTATTCACCGATGCTTCCAAACATCCATTCCCAGAACCAGTAGGGGTGGGTGTGTATCACATGAATTATAATGTCGTACAAAAAATTAAACTGCCTCCAGAGACTTCTATTTACAATGCTGAATGTTTTGCTCTCCTTAAGGCTTTAGAATACATTTTAATAACAAAACTTAAAAGCTCTATCATTTTAACGGACGCACTTGCAGTTCTAGAATCACTTAAAAAGAATCCATTTAAAGCTGTAAACAATCCAATAATACTTGCCATTAAAAACTTGTTATATGAATGCCACTGTAAGAATTTTGTTGTTGAATTCGCTTGGATTCCGAGTCACTCGGGTATTGTGGGAAATGAAATTGCTGACAAAATAGCTAAGGAAGCTGTCTCCTGTGGAGATATGGTCCCATACAAGCTGTTTGGTGAGGATGTTTATAGTGGTGCCAAACGCTACCTATTCGATACTTGGCAAAAATCTTGGCAGCTTAGCAGTAGAACAAAAGGACTTTTTTATTATAACATTCAACCTAACATTCCCAATAAGCCGTGGTTTGCTTTTTTAAATTTAGATAAAAGATTAACAACATCATTAATAAGGATGCGTCTGGGACATGCTTGCACTCCTGCACATCTGGCCAAAATTAAAATCAGAGACAGTCCTATTTGTGATTGCGGGGCAGAAGTGGGTGACTTAAATCACCTATTTCTGGCTTGCCGTCAATTTGATATTCCATTTTTTGATCTTCTTCCTAGTATTCCATTACCTACTCATATTCCTTTATTACTTATGTATCCTTTTAATAAACAAGTATTAGAAGCTATAGATTTATTTATAAAACATAATGATATTAAATTGTAGATTGTATTTGTATTTATGTGTTTGTGTTTAAATTTTAATGTTTTTTTTTCACCTATCTGATCCTGTTCTTTCCTTTTGTTTTCCCCAATTCCGTTCCGTTTTACATTGTACAAATAAACGTTTCCTCGTTTTAACTTGACATTGGCATACATTTCTTACTTGCCAAATTGGAGAAAAAAAAAAAAAAAAAATTGTTGACCTTAGTGGTCTTCATTGAAACTCGTCTTTAGTAGGCGGAGAGAAGTCCTACTAAATGAAAATGTATGTATACTATTTTTGTAAAATCAGTTTATTTTTGAACAAAATTGCTTGCAACACCTACGCAAATTGTGAGTTCAATACATTACATAGCAACAAGTGAAATATATCAAACATAATTTTGTATACCTAGCTAATTGCCTAGTCATTTATTATTACGCTTATTAATGACCAGGCTATATAATGTTCTATGTATAATACGTAGGTATGTATTTCCCAAAAAAGGTATCTAATTATGTTTACCCGCGTTCTAAAACCGATAACACAAGCTAGTTGAGTTATGCTTACCACGGGTCTAGGTGGCGTTGTGTAGATTGTCCTAGAATATTTACTTATTTATTAGGTAGATTCGGGTCAGGTCGGTTCAGCAGTTTAACTCTACAAATAACCACTATTGTTGAGTTATGGAGGCGGTCTTACGATCGCGGTCCCCGTTTCCAATAATTCCAATACCCCTTAACACGAAATGCTATCGAATTCTTAACGTAAAGGTATCGACAGAACAGAGCATTGCGATTTGCGGGCTACACATACATACAGGTTCACATGAGACGGCTGCGGTCCTGTTGGACCCCTTAGTGGAACTTAGCAGTGGAACCAACAGTCCGCAGCCCAAGAGATAGACTGCCTCGATACGTTTACATTACGAATTCGATAGCTTTTCATGCTAAAGACACTGGCCATTACACTACCGAAGTGAACCTTTCCTACACAGGACAACACGTGCAGGGCTTAGATGTCACTCGCATACGGTGCAGAATATTCCATCAAGAACCAAGCGGTTCGGTGAGTCTTTTCTCTGCCGCACCAATAAGTCCTGGAATTCCTTACCAGCTCACATGTTTCCTTCTTCCTACAGCCCCGGGTCCTTTAAGCGGGGCGTGAAAAAGCATCTGATGAGGCCGTCAAGCTAAGCGCCACCATTGTAGCACTGAACGTGTTTGCAATGGTGACCCTCTTTCATGAGACTTTGCCTTCAGCTTAACATCAGGCGAGGTGAAGTCAAATTGACGTGCCATAAATAAAAAAAAGTAAAAAAAATTACTTCTAAACCTACTTCTTTGTATCGAAACAAAAATAATTCATTATGTTTCATATGACTTCGACGATTCAGAGTTAAATGTTCCCAATTTAGTTGGAAATTTGTCACAGCTGACCTCGCCAGCTCCCGGGAGACTCGCTAATTAACCTGACTACGCTAGCGTGATGTCATACATAGTTGGATTAGTTTGACTATCATTTTCTATTCTAGTTATGGGTATAGAATTGCAACGTTATCACAGAACTATAGATAATATGTATGATTTTAGATTGACATGGTCATTTACATATTCACTCTTAAATCGTTCGGGATATTTACCATGTGTACACCGTGATCATGGCGCTTGCAACAGCGCCGAAATATTGGTTATGCGAAGAAATCAACAAACATGGTAAATATCCCGATCGATTTAAGAGTCGCAAATTCGCGAGCTGACGGTCAGCGTGGGTAGTCCAGTGGCTAAAGGTTTACTTATTAAATTACAAGAGACAAAGATTTTGTTCAAAGTTTGTTGTGTTGTTAAGGTCTAATGAAAGAGATGTTTCAAGTATTGTCGTGACCGGGATCGTTTCGAAAACATGTCGGGGTGATTTGTGTCGACACGACGCAATTACACATTTTCTGCTGTTGTTAAATGATGACCGGACCTCGCCACGGTAAACCTGGGATCTAACCCGAGACCTTGTCTCAGTCCATTACCCATACCACTAGGATACCGCGGTTCTTAAGGTAATGTTACACTATTTACAGAACGTCTATGTTTTGCTATTCATTGTTCCAATTTAACTTCATAATAATGTTGGAGACGCAATAAATCTCTAAGTGGAACTGTCTTGAATAATTAATTCTGTGTTCTGTTATCAAAGACAGCTATATCACAGCTAAATGGTTTTCTGTTCAGTCTAACAGTAAGGCACATGATATTATGTTATCTAGAACCCATAGATATTAATATTACTGGCGTAAGTAGACACAGCCTACAGACTCTTTCATTATCGCGTTACCGAATTAAAAATGTTTTTTTTATTCATGAGAAACCATTTGACTTGATCCCGCCTGATGGTAAGCTCAAGGCGAAGTCTCAAGAACGAGTCTCAGTAGCAAAATTTGTAAAAGTAAAATTTGGCTTTTTTATTCCTGAAAAATGCAAAAATGTTAGTACTGAAAATTGGGTTTCCTCCAATTTCTTTTTTATTTTTTTTATACAACTTAGGTCGCAGACAAGCACGCGGCCCACCTGATGGTAAGTGGTTACCGTGGCCTATGGGCGAGTGTAACACCAGAGGAATAACACTCGTGCTGCAACCCCATTAAGAACAGAGACATTCTGTGTCGTCAGCGCAAAAGATGTAGGATAAGCCTTTGGTTTTCCCACGGACAACACAAAACCCCTCTAGTGAGCTCTGGCTACCCTACTCACCACCGAAAACACTTAACTTCAAACTTTCTTCAAACAAAACGGCCATTTTATATGTAACGACCTAATTTTTTTAATTCAAAGACAATAACAAAATACAGTGATGTTGAAATAGCTAGTTTGTCGACGCGGACGTGACCGACATATTAATATCGTGCGCTATTTTTATTACCAAAAGCCCAGCAACGATCTATTTTGTGTTAGTTAAATGTTATAAATAATCATGCTATGTATCTCTTGTTGTTAAAACATATTGTTTCGTTAGCCAATTCATAATAGAAGTATTTAGTAGGAAACTAGGAACACGGTTAAAAGGTATTTCTTCATCTTTATATAGAACTAGCTGACCCGCGCAACTTCGTCTGCGTCACCCCGTTTTTGCAACATTTTTCATTCCTGCTCCGCACCTGTTTGTTGTAGCATGATGTTATATACATATAAACCTTCCTCTTTAACCATTCTATCTATTAAAACAAACCGCGTCAAAATCCGTTGTATAGTTTTGAAGATTGAAGCATACAAAGGGACAAGAAAAATAGGGACAGAGAACGCGACTTTATTTTATACTATGTAGTGATGATAGTGAAAATGAATTGCTGTTCGTTAGTCTCGCTAAAACTCGAGAACGGCTGGACCGATTTGGCTAATTTTGGTCTTGAATTATTCGTGGAAGTCCAGACAAGGTTTAAAAGATGAACAAATATGAAAATGCTCGGAATGGAGCAGCGAGAACGGGATCAGAAGTCCACGCGGGCAGAGCCGCGGGTGACAGCTAGTAAATAAATAAATTCTTCCAACTGGTATTACTATGTCAATTAATCAATTAGCCTATAGCAGTCCAGTGCTGAACATATGCCTCCCCCAATGTGCGCCATTACCTACTCGCAATTCTTCGCAGGCCTTCAGCATCCAGTACATTGCGATTGGCGGGCTACACACGCACACAAGTTCACAAGAGGCAGACTGCCAATCACAATACTCCGTTCTCTCGAAACCTTTACATTACGAATTCGATAGGAGTAGGTACAGGTTGTGTGGTTGGATTTTAGGGGCTTATTTGTCCTCATCAACACAAAAATACAAACGCAATGTCTGCTAAGCAGATCCAACTAGACGTTGTATCAATTAAAACTAAATTGTTGTTAGTTCGAGATACTAGGTCAAGGACGGATGGGAACGAATTATCTTCTCAAATGTTAGGTACTCTTTAATTAATTTATTTACTAATAGTTAAGAAGTCAGCTTTGTTTGTTATCCTGTAGCACTAGCATGAACTCCTATCGAATTCGTAATATAAAGGTTTCGAGAGAACGGAGCATTGAGATTGGCAGTCTGCCCTTTGTGAACCTGTGTGCGTGTGTAGCCCGCCAATCGCAATGCTCCGTTCTGTCGATACCTTTACGTTACGAATTCGATAGTATTTCGTGCTAAGGCTACTGGTCAT
This sequence comes from Pelosia muscerda, assembly GCA_963691645.1. Taxonomy (NCBI): domain Eukaryota; kingdom Metazoa; phylum Arthropoda; class Insecta; order Lepidoptera; family Erebidae; genus Pelosia; species Pelosia muscerda. The sequence continues at coordinate 15,409,029 of OY829116.1, read as the reverse complement.
TACACCTAACGTTACCCACTCCTAACACAAGCTTAACATAGCTGGAGGGGTTTGGAAAATATTAGTACAAATAATTCCGGTTGCAAATATTCTTTTAAGAAAAAAATATCCTAGGGACTCAAACGTCCTTGGTGCCTAGCCAAAATGCATTCGTTCGGAATCTACATTCGTCATCACTCCGAAAATGTATAGGAATGACATTTGTTGTCGAAATGTCATGTGATTCAATTCCGACAACAAATGTCACTCCCATTACATTTTCATTTCACTAACATTGGCACATCATTTAGCTCCTGCTCAAGTTTACGACAAATTGTTTATCAATAAAATAAAGATAAACGAAAAACTCGTGTTAACTTGCGTCATTTTTAACAAACTGTTAGTTGGTTTATAACGATGACGTCGCATTATTATGAATACCAGATGTTGTTACGTCACACACACTACACTTATGTTGACATCGAAGTATTTTTAAGAGTTGACGGTCAACTGACCTTAAAGAAAATTAAAACTTTACGGTAACAACTTATACCTCTGGATGACCATGAAATTCTTTTTAATAAATTTCTAGATTATGTACCTACAGCACAGCGGCAGAATATAGGTAAACCTATTTTAAGTATTCCGTTTGGTTAGGAGAAGGCACAGATTAATAAATAGTTAAGTACTGAAGAAGAAAAATTACTGATGCTGAAGGTAAACAAACTTCGCCCATCACAAATCTCCCGTTTAGGTACTAGTGAATTACTTAAATAAAAAGTAGTCATTCATAAAACTTTATAAATTGAGCACACTCGTAATGAGAATAGGTCTGTGCTATATTTATAAATTGGGCGGGAAAAATTGGCTATACCTACACCGTAACTTCAATCGGCAATTAGTTGTCTATGGTTAATGATAATACTCTTTTCTTTATTGTGTCTCCTCACGGATCCTTACGGATTTCACCTCCGCCATAGTCGGTGGTGGTGATTATGTCGGACTCGAACCGACCCAAACTCTGACTGCCGGAGGTCAGATCGTTCAAGACATATCTCGCACGGAAGACCCGGGGACATCTTTTTGAGATGACCACCTTCTTCTAATGTGGGAACCATGGTGTCCCTATCTAACCCGCCGATATGGGGAAAAGCGCATTGCGCCGCTCGGCGCGGCGGCCTGCTTCTGCTAGGGTGGCAGGTGGTTCCACCCGTCATCCCCAGGCCCGCGCTAATGGAGGACGGAGTTCATTCTGCGACAATGATAATACTCTAGTAAATATACCAATCAGCACAGATCTTGGCCTAGGTCTTTAGTAAAACGAGGTCCTGACACGCGCTGATTGTTTTGATATAATCTGTAATAGGTAGATTTAAGTTCGTCAATCACTTATGGATCCAAAAACGTAAACTGCGCGAATAGAGCCTATATTGGGTTCATAATTCGAGGATATAGTAAACTAATTTCGGTCTCTGGACATTCACTCACTCTCCCTTCCTAACTTTTTTGTGTGTACAACAAACTATGATGGTTCCTGTTAATCCATTCATTGTGTTCACTCACGATTACAATCGACCGTTGCAATTCTAAGAAAGTTGTCGGGTTATCAAAGAGATATCGAGAGCCGATTAAAGTTTTTTCGTTCGATATTTATCGTGTAAAAAAAAGTTAATTTAATTTAATGTGACATGTTTGTAAGCCGACCCCAATTGAGTTGGGAAAAAGGTACAGGGAATGATGATTTATCGTGTAAAAGACTAATAGTAATACCAATTTACATAGAAAAAATAGCATAAGTGCTTATATTTATAGTTATTTTAGTCTTCATTTGCTGTTTTGGCCGCCGCTTTCTTTTTTATCGTGCGAGAAATCGCCGAGAATACCCCCCGTTGGTGCCGGTTAAGGAGGTTATGTCGGACTCTAACCACTATAACATAAACTCTTTGGGTCTTTCGTTGCCAGATAGTATTCAACGTATCTCTTGCATCCTGGCTGACCCGTAACCCCACACGAAAGGCGCCATCTCGAAAAACTCTAAAAAAGAAATAATTACTCTTTCGCGATGTTCACTTTCGTGTGAGGAGGAGGACAGTGACACAGTGTCCTCATATAGCCCAGCTTATGAGGAGCCATCACGGCCTGCTTCTGTCAGAGTATCCAGGGGCTCAACCCGTCACCCCCATGCCCCAGAAGAATGACTGTGACTTCCTGGTGTTGCACACCTCCATTGGCCATAGTAACTAATCTTCATTGAGGGCGCCCATTCCACATAACATAACATAAACTCACGCATTTATCCCCGAAGGGGTAGGCAGAGCAGTAAGGCTAGCACTCACATTTCGCCAGTTTATGTTTAGGTCCCAATAGGTAGCGAGCCTATTGCCATTAACCGGGCACTTATAAACCTGTGATAAATACACACATGACTTCGAAAAGCATCGAAAAGTCATTGGAGTGGTACCTAAACCTGGGATCAAACTCGAGACCTCGTCTCAGGAGTCCATTAACCGTATCACTAGGCTAACGTTCCATTAGTGGCGAAACAACCAGAGATAACACCAAATGTCGCCATTCGGGCGCAGCTGCGGGCATTACCTACTTAGCAAAATTATAAAATAACAAAGACATGTTTGCACAAGGTTCGAATCGAGAACTATATCCATTTAAGTGTCACTTGAACTAAATTGAGTTCACGAAAAGGTTAAAATTCACGAGCTAATTCTGAACGAAAATAAAGAGACGTCGGCCATCTTGTATTTTTATTGGAAGTTTCAGTCTTAATAAAGTGCTTGACCTATTTGACCTGGCGAAGGAAGAAAGTAAATAAGTACCTATTGTATCTTAATAAAGTATAGGTATTCTCCAATACGTTGCTTGTGCGGTAAAGCACGTAGAATAAAACCTCATCGAATAAATTGTTCGAATACCGTACTGAACTTTCCTTGCGATTTACACCGCATAGTAAGGAATCGGGACCATTTATTTCCTCATTTATTTAGCTGTACTTAACATTTCGGTTAGCAATTTATTTTTGGCATACCTAAGTATACCATAAGTACTTTGAAATATTTACCTATTACTGCCTACCCTGTCTGAAAACCCTGTGTAACGCCACAGCTTTACTGTAATTTCTTCATCAGGCAAGCCCAGCGGTGTCAAGTTGCTGAGATGCTGGGGTTGCCTGATGTTCAATTGTATGGGAGAAATCTGAGTCGTGTGACTATGGTTAATAGAATCGGGGATCTGATTCGAGGCCGAATGTTCAGCAAAGGATATGATATAACTGAAATGATGATGATGTCAGAAATTACTTACCAACCTATGACCTACCTGCTTTGTTTATGCGTCATTTTTAAATCCCTGCTGCGCCATCAGTCACCACAGCCGCCGGCCCTAAAAGTAGGTAGTCATTTATTGCAAAACATACATAGGTACATTTTTATTATTCATAGGATAACCCGTGAATTCTAGTTCTGGTCGTAAGTAGGTACAATATATCATTGTCTCATTTTCCTTGTGTCTTGCTCCAGTTGAACGACATTCATGACACGCATTACAATAAAATTTACGATAACTGTATTCAAAGATACGTCCAAGCCATTCTTTACAAAACGTATTTGTTCGATTTTTAAAATCTGACACGAGGCATTACTTCCAACTATTAGGTAATCTGTGGCATTACCATAACTTCTTAAAAATAATATTATGTATTTCAATATTACTTTACTTTATAGTGTGATTTGAACTCGGACCGTTGTCTTCCATCGATTTTGTCTATACTGTATCTTGTAAGATAAAAATTAAACTAAGAAATGTAGCCACTGCAGTGTAAGAGATACTGTTTGACCCATAGAGGGGTCTAGGGATGTCGGAAATGGAATAAAGTATCGATATATATTGTATCGATATTTAAAAAATATATCAATATCGATATTGATATTTTTATTATAAAATATCGATATATCGATATATCGCCATGATTTGTTAGAGAATAATGGCACTATAAATACTAATTTTATTTTTATATACATACCTATATATTACCGGCAATGTGTATAAACCGGTTTTCTATAAATGTCTAAGCAATATATAGAAAGCCCATTGCGCAGCCAGTAATCTATGAAATGTTATCAAGAAACACAATTCAAAGTTCAAAATTCAAAAAACATTAAATTTATTCTGTATAGATCATCAAAATTTGTCAATATCAACAATACTTTATAAATTAGTGAGCAATTGGACCATCGGTTAGAATCGCGGCCCCGGCCTGAGAAGGCTCTGGCAAGAAACTCGGCGGGCTTTAATATAAATAAATGGTGGTTACAAAAAAAATAACCACGAAGGCTAATGCAGGAGCTCCGTTTCCACCTTCGCCTTCTAGTCTATATGTATCCAAATTGAGGCGCAGTGTTCATACCGCGTAATTTGGCTTGGATAGATTAGGTTAGAAGTACCTAAGCTCAAGGTAATGTTTTTATAACTATTTAGAAATAGAATTTCCGCGAAGCCTTTTGCAAATACAGACTCAAATGTATTTATTTCAAACATTGCCGGTGCAACAGCAGGCATTCTATATAAAAGCGTACGTTGCCTAAAAGTGTTAGTTGAAAAGCTTTCCTCTCAGGACTTTTTTATCATAATAAATATCGTTTTTTATACGTTTTCGATACCTGGAATTTAATATCGATACATCGATGTATCGAAGAATTAAATATCGCTCAAAAATATCGATGTATAGAAAAAATAATATCGATATATCGATGTATCGATATTTTTCCAACAAGCCTAGAGGGGTCGACTTTATTTTTGTTTAAGTTGATAATAGTTTCAGTTCAGGCTATAGGATTAAAACAAGTTCATCCATAGGTAATCCTTGAGTTGATACCAGTTCTATTCGAAGCTGTGATCTTGGACTCCGGGGTAAGTTTTCCAGTCTTGCGGCACGTTTAAACTTCGTTATTTTCCGTGAAGCGACCGCCACCTGACCTCCACAACCCATTGGCAATATCGAAGTATTGCAGTTATATCAATATTGTAAGCGTTAATTAAGGGTACTAGTCTTACAGGCTAGGACTTTCTCTTCTGCTTATATTCTCATAAACGTTATTGTAAAAATTTTAAACTTTTTATAGTTATGCGGATTACCTTGTGTTTGGCTGCTTGATGTAGCCTAGTGGCTTTACCGAAAAGGTAATATACTGATGGCCGTGATCTACTCTTTGACAATGTCAAAAGTTCCAAGATGTATGCTTAGTTATCGCAATGTATGCCTTAGTCAATCAAGAATGAAGATTTTCTACTTCTGAAGAACTAACAAGATGGCCGCTTACAACACCTGTATAACAACTAAACAGGTTTACAACGAATTTCTGTGGCAAGGTTACGAGAATATTAGCATAATTGAGATTAAATAACATTTGAATGTTAACTGTACTAAGTATTTACATTACTGCGGAGAGAGATAAAGGCCATTGAAAATTTTCGCGGTCTTTTGTTGTCTGTCTGTTACACTGAACTGTCAGGATGTCACATGACATGACATACGTTCAAAAATCAACTGATATCTCCATAAAAAAAAAACAAGTATATGATTATTCTGTGCGCCTATGTTTTATTAAAAGGCTATTTGACAACATTAAAAAACGTGCAAAATGTAATTTATTTTTTAATAGAATTGGCTGAATGTCATTCATACCTTTGCTTAATAAAATATGCCGCGATAACAGGGTTCCCAATTTACGGGTTTTCTCCCAATTTTAAAGGTAAATAGGTAGAATGGGAATTTTAAGGGCTTAATCGTTTTACACTTTTATTAGCTATATTAATTACGCCCTATTATAACTCAGACCATTTAAGTAGCTAACGCCATTAATGAAGTAAAATTCTTCATCAGTTAAGCTATATTATTATAAAAATAAGAGTTTACAATTTATTTTATTTCTAAATAAATGTCATAACGTTATACCGCGTACATATTTTGACTCACACAACCAGATTATAACATTTAGAACATTGACAAATAATTTATGAAACTTAAAGAAAATATTATTACCAAAATGTAATGCCCTTCTTTCTTAGGGGCTTTACCAAGTTTCAGATATTTTATATCAAGTGTAATATTGAATTTAGGGATACAATACTTATATCTAAAGTTGATGACATTTACTCAATGGCGCGTATTTTGTTTACAAATAAAATTGGCGGTTGCTTCATTACCATTCAATTATGCAAATGACATAAAGCTCCGCCACGCATTGATTCATATTCGTAAGTTGTAGGTAGGTTCTGTTTCTTGGTAGGTAGGTAGGGTACTTGTGTCTAACGGTGTATGGTGAAATATCTGTTTATTGACTCAAGACCGTTGATAATGTTGCTAGATAAGAATACTTACGTGTTATATTTAGATATTGTTTAAATACTCATTACTGTAATAAAGATAGTATAGTAAAGCAGCTTAGGCAGCCTTCTCTGTGTCGTGGACGTAGTAATTTTTTTTTTTTCGAGGAGCCAGTTGAAAACCAGCGCCAGGTACATGTGCCTGGCATTACGCTGAACTGGCTCCTTTTTTCCTTTTGCAGCACAGATGTGCACGTCGTCTTTTTGTATATTTTAAATTTTTAATGTAGTTATTTGTGCTGTAAAAGGCTAAATAAAGTATATTTTCTTTCTTTCTTCTTTCTAAATGAGACTGCTACGGAGGCGTGGGTTCAATTTCCGCTCAGTGTCAATATTTGTAGGTATGCATATACTCATGCTATTTGGATTGCTCCGGTATTGCCGTGCCTCGGAGAGTACGTTAAGCCGTTGATCCCGGTTATCATTGGAGCCCTAAAAGTTGAACTAGGCTAACAATAGAACTTCAATATAGACTGCCAATTGGTTGTGGAGGTCAGAGGTAATGAAGTTCAACCGCATCGTAGTTAGACTAGAAAGTCGACCCCAACCGAGTTGGGTGAAGGCTCAGAGAATGATGATGGTGTTGAGGTAAAGGCATTTTAATTTAAATAGGAACAATTAAAACTGGTTACCGACCAAAAATACCTTACCTTAAAATAGAGTAGGATCTTCATTGTACAGTCAACGCCAAAAGTTGATTAACACAAAAATGTTTAAAATGCTTCTTACATTGGAGTGAACGTGCCCACGGAGGTTTAGGTATATAGTTTTAGAATCCCCTAAGGGCAAAGTTCATATATTCCGCGGTTTATTTATAATTTTATAATCGGTTTAACAGTTGTGGTAATCAATAAATTGCCATTTGTTAAGCTACTTATGGCGTTAACTGTACATACACCAGTAAAATGTAATATTGTACGGACTATGGAATACACAAACAATATGTACAAAGAGCTGCCTTATCGCTTCTTACAGGTCTTTTTCTTTTTTATACCACTTAGGTGACAGACAAGCACACGGCACGGGAAAGTTGTTACCGTGGCTTATGAACTCTATAAAAATGTAGTACTTCTCTTTATAAAGAGGTGGTGGTGAGGAGAGGATGTGAAGGTTAAGAGAACTTCTATGCCATCAGCACAGGAAAAAAATTGGTCTTCTCACTGAGGGCACAAAAATCTCCAGTGAGCTCTGGCTACCCTACTCACCGCCGGAAACACAACACATGGTTATTATTAGCCGCGATATTCTATATCTTCAAGGATATAATTGAAAAAGAAAATAGTGGAACCTAACAGCTATATATTGCTAAACAAATCGTTTGATAAAAATAATCACAATAGAAACGAATTATTTCTGTATCGCTTTCTTTACAAACGAATTTTCCACGGTCAACAATTTTGCTGTTTTGCTAATGGATTGTCAATCACTTTATGTAATGCTAGCTGCCCCGCGCAGTTTCGTCTGCTTTATAAAAGATGTCCACCATTTTTGCAACATTTTCCACATCTACTTCGTTCACCATGATGGTATATGCATATAAACTTTCTTCTTGAATCACTATATCTATTAAAAAAACTGCATCAAAGTCCGTTGCGTAGTTTTAACGATCTAAGCATACATAGAGCTATACAGCGTGAAGCCTCTTTGTTTTGTTGACCCACGCAATTTGGTCTGCATCACCCCCATTTTGCAACATTTTTCACTTCTGTTCCGCACCAGTTGGTTGTAGCATGATGTTATATACATATAAACCTTCTTCTTCAATCACTCTGTCTCATAATCCGTTGCGTAGTTTTAATAAAGCATTCGATATAGGTATATAGGAACAGAGAAAGTGACTTTATTTTATACTATGTAGTGATAGTAATGAAACATTTAGTTTTTTTTTATCAGTAGCGTCGAATATCCGTTTAGGAATCTTTTTCCGGCTACCTACAGTACCTACATACCTATACGACCTCAGAGGTTTGACCTTATATAAACGTCTAAAAATAAGGAATTATGAGTCCTTTGTGATAGGGTTCAATCGAAAGATAAAGTTCGTGCAGGTTCACAGACAAATAAGAATATTCTCAAGAACGGAACTAAGTTCGTAGAAATTGGCTATTGCGACGTGACGTTCCAATCAAATGACACAATCAACGTATGTACTAACCCATAAATTTATTTATTGTACTACCTACACTTTTAATATCGTGTCGTAATTAGTAACACCTATATAAATAATTACAATCGTTCTAGGCCTTCGCCTACTAGATGCACAACGGAGATTATAATTGACCAAAAGGTTGAATTCAGAATCGAAACAGAAACCAGCAAAGTACGTGCATATAAATACCGGTCATTGTTTTGTTGGATGTTGGCATACTTGGCATAACATACCAAACAGAAAATAATAAGCAACTGGTGGGGGAGACTCTACATCTATAATTGGTAACCCTACAGAAGTACAGAACCTAATATTCCCGCCACAAAATAAAAAAAGATTTTAGTACTCCATGGTTCCCGCATAAAGAATGTATAAATTAAAATAAATTCCACATAAATTCAAATGTGTTTCATTTCATTCAGCAACGACACGCATTTGAATTAAGAATCCGTGAATGAATGAGAATGAGAGGGTTCTTTTTTACATGTGTGACGTCATTTATGATTAAACATGGCGGATCGAATGCGTAATGTATGTAATTTCCTTACGCTAGTAATATTAATATTGTCTGACGCTGACGGTCCTAACTTACTATGTAAGTAATTTAAGATTAAAATAATGTTACTTGTAAGAGATAGTGGTAGGGCCCCTGAATTGAATGCAACGCAATCACTACATAAGTAGTATAAAACAAAGTCGCGTTCTCTGTCCTTATGTACCTTTGTGTGCTTAAATCTTTAAAACTACGCAACGGATTTTGTTGTGGTTTTTTTAATAGATAGAATGGTTAAAGAGGAAGGTTTATATTTGTATAACATCATGCTACGACAAACAGGGGCGGAGCAGGAATTAAAAATGTTGAAAAAGCGGGGTGACGCAGACGAAGTTGCGCGGGTCAGCTAGTATCTAAATAAAACATTGTTGATCAATTCGGATAGCATTGCAACTTAATCAACTTCCTCATTTATTTCACGCCTTGTGCATTTGTCCGTGTTTTTTTTTCATATTTCTTGTTGCATTTTTTTTATGGATTCTTAATTGCTTAATCTAGCAAATCCTTTATTCGGATTCGACGTCAATAAAGGAGGCTCTACGCAAGTTTTCTTCAGGGGATCGGGAATTAACAGGCAGTGATCGCCAAAAAAGGTCAAGATTAGAAAAATCGAAAGGAGAAAGAATAAACATCCCCTGGTCCCTCAGGAGAAGACTTCGGTATCTTCAGATGTCACTGGAAGCAGGAATAACATGCAGAAGATGATAAATATAAATAAATAAATATTCTAGAACAATCTACACAACACCATCTAGACCCATGGTAAGCATAGCTTAACTAGCTTGTGTTATGGGTAGAATGCGGTTAAACATACTTAGATACTTTTTTATTTGTAAATACATACATATTATACATAGAAACACCCAGGCCAATGCAAATATTCATATTCATACACACAAATATTTGCATTTAGCGGAAATCGAACCTACGCCTCCTGTGTAGCAGTTGCGTTCACTACCGCCACGCCACGGAGGTTATATATAAATTGTCATCACAATCGTCAATCGCCTGAATTCAGCGAGAGGCATTGCGTTATGAATAAGAAATCTGAAAAAATCACATTTCCGACGCATGGGAATAGAAACCGCGCGCCGCGTTCCGTCCCGGGAACGTTCTGACTGACACGTCCTGGATATACAAAATTCTCCTATAGGTACTGTGACTATAGGTAGTACCTCAGTTGGTCAAGGGTATTCCCTCAGTGATAAATATGACAAAGAAATTCCACGTTCATGTTAAAATCTCTAGACATTGTTACTTAAGTAGGTACAGTAGAACTCAAAAGTGCAGTAGCAATCCTACGCAACTATAGCGTCAACATTCTAACGCTACTTGTTACCTTTTTCTTTTAAGACAATTCACGCACACATGTAAATTGTTCTTCTGTAGGAATATTATACATTATTTCGCTACAAACATCTAAGTAGGCCGTGGCCGAATGGTTCTGGCATAAGGATTACTAAAATGTAAGGTTGTTGGTTCAAATCCTACGATCAATCAAAACACTTTTTGTGTTTTATTTATAAATTAACAACAGCTTGATGAATAAAATATGATTCTAAAGTAGAATTTATTATTAGTTAAACTTTAGCAAAGATCAACATAAAATGTAAAAAGTATGAAGGTAGATTTGAAATAAAATGGAATAATTACTGACTTAGAGAAAATAAAATGACGTTGTTGGTTTTTAGTTGCTTGTTTTGTGCTTGTTATTGTCGTGAATCGATTCAATATTAATTTTAACATGCCTACAAGTTATATAAGAATGGAAGTCAATGCTAATATTGTGGCTTTATATATGAATGGATTAAATATAAGTGAAATAGCAAATGAAACTGGCATATCCGTAAGTATAATAATATACCATTTTATTTTTAAATTATACTAGCTGTCGTCCGCGACAACGCTCGCGTGGATATCGATTATCGCGACCAAACATAGCCTATGTGTTATTCTGTGGTATATAAGCTATATTACTGTAAAGTTTCATTAAAATCTATTCTATCTATTTGCTTACATTAATGTAAAAACGTTCTTTTTAGAGAAGTACTGTGAGCCGCTGGGATAAGAGGTTTGAGGACGAGAAGGCCGGAAGGTTTGAAGAAGTAGAAGGCCACCGCTGATTAACCACGACCAGCGGTGCTATATGGTAGCAGAGTATGAAACCAATGGTTTCATACCAACACGACGATTTGCCAATGAGTTTGAAACATCATTGAGGACTGCTCGCCGCGTACTCCATGCCGAAGGCCTGCATCACCGGACGCCAGCAATAAAACAGTTTTAACGGAACACGGAACAGCAGAAGTTATGTGGACTTTTTAGATAATATAATGTTACAGTGCGTAGTGCTTTTCGTCATAGATCGCGAATGGCTTAGAGAACATGCAGAGGTCAACGTTATTTCTTGGCCAGCACGATCCCATGATTCAAACCCGTTAGAAAATATATGCGGTAATGGTAAAAAGATTTATAAAGTCCTAAATTATTAAAGCAACATTGCATGCAAATATGTGACCATTTACGTAGGACAGATATTTATCAGAATGTTGTGGGGTCCATGTGCCGACGTCTACTCTGCGGTATTGAGAACAATGGAGGTCATACAAAATATTAATAATTATTAGCACAAAAACTATTATTAAGTAATTATTCATATTTTGCCCGCCTACTATCATTCTCTCTAAGCCTATTCCCAACTCAGTTGGGGTCGGCATTCTAGTCTAACTAAGATGCGGCTGAGCTTCAATATTTTCTGTGAACGACTGCCATCGGACCTCCACAACCAAATTGGCGATATCGAAATTCTACAATACTAATTATACTTAATTGGATGTTTGTAAAAAAGTACTACTAGTCTTGTTGTTCTAAATATCAAAACTGTAAAAAATAATACTTTGGTTACATAACTTACAAGTAAGTAAACTATACCTACTTATTGATCTTTCTATGTATTACAAAAAATAAATTCAATAACCCAGTTAAGTAAGAAGAAGTAGTTTTTGTGAATTTGGTGAAAAGGGGACGTGCTGGCTATAGGACAAGTCAGTTTAAGATTGTAAGATTGAGGTTAAGTTTCAATCCTCTTTTCCTTGCGAAAACGAATACTTAAGCTATAAACCTCAATAAAATTTACATTGAGTAGGCAAGTAGATAGTAAAGATGAAATATATTTAGTTACTTATCAAACATTTTGTATCATTTATTTTCATAACCCGATAATTTTAATCACATAAATAACAATTAATGCCAACTTCATGCAAAAATAATTTATAATTATTCAAAATTAAATATTTGACATAAATATAAAAAATTATTATCAGTTGGAATCGAACCACTAACATCTCTGATCATTCCGTTCCGATAGTGTCATGCATTAGCCACTTAGCTATCCGTTGACTCACTATACCTGTTAAATTACTGTATTAGTATCTAATGACTCACAGCAGGTTTAAAGAATAACACAGTTATGAAAACGGACATATCGTCGGCTTATTGCAAGAAGTCATTATGTGACAAATTCACTATTCTGAGATAAACGGTATTTTAGTTCGAATTATGTTGATTTGCCCATAGCATCCTTATATTAATGACGGGGATGAAAAATTTAATTTTTTCGATTAGCTTAAATGTTATATTAATTAAAACAAGCGATAGTCAGTAATCCTACAAAGTCATTTATTTTTTAAAAATACCAAAAAAAAGCTAATGACTTCTGTCTACTGCAAGTCTGTTCGGTATGTGATTTAATTATTTCTTAATTTGTAATAAAACAACGAAAATCTAATCAAATTATTATTTTATAAAAGGGATAACCAATATTATCCTAAACATAACAGTGCTAGTCCTATGAAAAACTAATTCAATTCTTCCTAACAATTAAAATAACAATTTTTTATCACAATAAACTTATAAAACTCTCAGTCTTTGAATAAAGAGGTAATAAACAGAGCTAATTTAAATCAATAAGCAATTGGAAGTTTAATAAACATGACAAAATAAACTGAAAAATAAAATTTGTCTTAACAGTTGTCATAAGCACTTAAATATTAGCACAATAGCAAATTATAAATGTTGCAAATACCTAGATACTAGCGACAACTTACATAGTCTCAAAAATTATCCATAATAATAATATTATGCGCTGGGACTAGGGGTGCTAAGAATCGCCGGGCGGGATCCCTCCATCAGACGACCAAAGCATGCACAATGGACAACCGATGCAAATGTAGGTTGTCGCTGGTAACACACAACATCTGCACAATGAGGACAGACGAGAAGCTAGCAGAGCTGGACGAAGAATTGAGCAAGTTGCACTGGGACATCGTTGGGTTATCCGAAGTCCGAAGAGAGGGAGAGGACACAATAACCCTGAAGTCTGGCAACCTGCTCTACTACCGCGAGGGCGACGAGAAGTCGCAAGGTGGTGTCGGGTTCATCGTCCATAGGTCCCTCATAAATAACATCATATCCATCACGAGTGTGTCGAGCAGGGTACCTGGTACTCAGAGTGTCCAAGAGATACTTGCTGAAGGTCATTCAGGCTTACGCACCGACCTCGACACGACCAGATGATGAGGTGGAGGCTATGTATGAGGACATTAGTAGAGCCATACATGCCTCTAAATCACACTTCAGTGTTGTTATGGGGGACTTCAACGCAAAACTGGGTACGAGAGGTGATAACGAATTGAGAGTGGGGCAATATGGGTATGGGAAGCGTAACCGAAGGGGTTGGAGGCTGGCCGACTTTCTTGAGAAAGAGCGACTCTTTATGATGGACTCTTTCTTTAAGAAGCCGCCTCACAGGAAATGGACCTGGATGGGCCCCGGTAGTCGTCCCAAAAATGAGATTGATTTCACCATGACGATGCATAGACGGATATTCAATGATGTCTCAGTGATCCATGGGGTGAAAACCGGAAGTGATCTCCGAATGGTTAGAGGCACATTGAATATTAATCTGGAGAGATCCCGTCTGATGAGGTCTACGCTCCGGCCTAGAGCTTCTCATATACAGTACCCCGAGAGCTTTCAACTCGAACTTTCGGATCGCTTCTCTTGCCTATAAGAATGCAGTACAGTGGACGAGATAAATAACAGGTTGGTTGAAACTGTCCATTCAGTGGGCTCCAAATTCTTCAGGCACCGTCGAAGAGATAGACCACAGAAGCTCACCGATCACACCATCAAACTCATGGTCGAACGACGGTCTATGAGACTGCAGTCTACCAATGACGCTGAAGCACATCGGCAGCTCAATAAACGTATCTAGCAGTCTTTGCAACACGACATCCGTGCCTTTAATACTCAGTGTATTAAGGAAACGATTGAGTGAAATAAAGGCTCCAAAGTGTTTGCAAGAGACTTGTCTATTGGGCAGAGCCAGTTGACAAAGCTGAAGAGGAAGGACGACAGTGTCGCGTCGACTAAGGCAGATGTTTTGAGGGAGATCGAGGGGTTTTATGGACAGCTTTATACCTCAGTCACCAAGCCTGTTAAAAATCCAAGAGCTAAGCTAACGCGACACTACACTGAGGATATCCCGGACATCACCCTATACGAGATTAGGGTGGCCCTCAAGCAGCTTAAAAATAACAAGGCACCAGGAGAAGACGGAATCACTTCGGAACTTCTGACAGCGGGTATCATGACAGTATGTCGAGTTGCAAATCTGACGACTTAAAAATCTGTCGAGTTGGAAATGATTGGACATGTTGATGTTGTAGTTGATTCTTAAAGTCGTTCAGAAGCTTTTCAACTCCGTCTTATTCGAAGGTACTACGTCGGAAGCATGGAACAGAAGCGTGATGATCTTGTTCTTCAAGAAAGGCGACAAAGTCTCTCTTAACAACTACAGACCCATCTCGCTTCTGAGCCATGTTTGTAAGCTGTTTTCGAGGTTTATCACGAATCGTCTCGAACGCAGGTTTGATGACTTTCAGCCGCCCGAACAAGCCGGTTTCCGAAAAGGTTATAGTACCGTAGACCACATTCATACGTTCGTTTTGCCGACGATATCGTTCTCATGGCAGGATCGCTGGAGGATCTTAACACAATGCTCGACGACCTCAACCGAGTCTCTCAACAGGTGGGCCTCAAGATGAGTATGGACAAGACCCAGGTTATGGCGAATGCTCATATTCTAAGGCCCTCTCCAGTGTCAGTTGGAGGGTCGACCCTCGAAGTTGTAGACAAGTACTACCTTGGACAGTTGGTCCGATTAGACGGATCAAACTTCGAGATGGAGGTCAATCGTCGAATCCAACTCGGCTGGGCAGCGTTCGGGAAGTTATACAGTGTCTTCTCGTCCAAAATACCTCAGTGCTTAAAGACAAATGTCTTTAATCAGTGCGTGTTGCCAGTGATGACCTATGGCGCCGAGACGTGGACCCTCACTATGGGCCTCATAAGAAAGCTCGAGGTTACACAGCGAGCTATGGAAAGGGCTATGCTCGTAATCTCTCTGTGAGATCAGGAATGAGGAGATCCGCAGATGAACAAAAGTGGTCGACATAGCCTACAGGGTTAGCAAGCTGAAGTAGCAGTGGGCGGGGCACGTAGCAAGAAGAACAGATAGCCGTTGGAGCCGAAAGATTCTCGAATGGAGACCGCGTACCGGTAGACGAAGCGTGGGACGGACTCCTGCGAGCTATTAAGATTAGGTTATGTGATTGAGAAAATAAAAAGTAGGTAATTAAAAACAATAAATGATTTTAGGAATATCTTAAATAATTGAAATCATGATATTTTACATAAAATTCATTACGTTAAAATTCATTAAGATTACTTATTGTGTACTTATGATCGATTATTCATAACAGAAAGTAATTAAGTGCAAATAATGAACTTTATCGATCCAAATTCTAAGATTTTATTCTACTCTTGTTTAGATAAAGTTAATTACATGGTAAAAATGAGTTCTGTTTAATATGTTTGTTGTTATTTTAATAATTATCTATTTAATGAAAATAACTTGTGCAGCTTAGTGATGTTTCCTAAATGCCTGATTTCCAAAGTTGCAGTTATGGACTTAATAGCAAGGTCATAACGCCTAAAATTGAATAGATAGAAGTAAGTGAGTTTTTGCCTTTTGTAGAATATGCCAAATGAAGTCCACTTTAAATAAAAACGTATTTAGTGATTTTTTGCAGTTAATGAGTTCCTGCAATAAACCGACGATATTAGGTATTATTATGATTAGTCTATCTTCTATCTTTGTCTAGTAGGCATTTTATATATATTGTTGTACTCTGCTATAATATGCATTTCGCACACAAGTAAAAACTACGCGCGACGGTCGCACGGTAAACCATTTTGAGCCTTGATGTGCTACTGCACTTCTGAGCTCTGACTGTACCTACTTATATGAAAAGATTAAAAATGTAGATAGGCTACCCGACTGTGAACAAAGTCATTCTGATAACATCAATACCTACTAAGATAAAAGATATTACATTATAAGTAGAAGAACAAAACCACGGACAAAACTTCGCCAGATTGTCATCAAGTAGGTATTTATTTTAAAATTAAGCCTATATTACGTTACTTTCCATACAAATTGGATGGTTTACGCAAGCTAGGTCTATATGGGTAGTGTTGCCAGGTTCGATTGAATTAAAATTGAGGCATACGGCAATCGGGCTTTCACCATTTCAAAAAAAAAACAATGATTATTTCAATACGATCAAAACATCTTATAATGGCAAACGTTTATAAATAAATAAAAATATTGAATGAGTACAAGATTGGCGCGGAAAGGAGGATTTAGCCTCTTAGATCGTTCAATAACTTTTACAAGGAAAAGACTAGATTTTTCATAGTGGTGTATAGCGGGATGATTTTTAATACATGTTTTGATTTTTTGGGACGTTTGGTGTCCCGATCAGATGCCAATCTGGACGCAGATTTCGATAGAAAGTAATCCTTAAGGGCACAAAAAATTGATGATCTGTCTATTACCTACGTAATGTGATGTACTATGTGTTCCACGAGTAAGCCCCCAAATTGGTACCAATGATATATTATGTCAAAACAAAAACTGACAGCATTGCCGTGAGGTTATTGAACCTTCAGGTTGATTCGTTTTTCAATCTGATGTTGGAATTCCAATTTTAAAATTTTCATATTCGAATAAAACTTCGAAGCACTTAGTATGCTCAGAATACCATAGAGGTCAGAATAAATGTCTTCTTCTGTATTCTGAGTTACTGCTAACATTTTCTATAGATTTAGATAAGAAAATTCAACGTCCAAGTCTCGAACCACAACCAGTACCTACCTTAGTAATCGTCCTGAATGATCGGTATTCTCGAGCATGCGTCCATTTTTTATGTTTTGAATTAAATCCAGGTTCGATGAACAACTTAGTTTGGCTCATTTTTATTATCTTTAAATAACATATTTAATCTTAAGGAAACCAGTTTTATCAGATGTTATCGTATTTTATTACTTATTGTTGTTGGTTTTATACCTTTCCCGACGTTTGTATGACCAGACACCTCAAAACGTGAGACGATCACCGCATAAGTGGAATGTGAGAACTGAGTTTAGCTGAACTTGAATGGAATTATTATCACATACCCAAGACCCAGACTACTAATCGTCAAACCACTGGGATTACAAAAATGCCATTGAATTTTAGACTTTACAGTTATGCTGTGAAAGTCTTAAATTAAACAGCATCCGGAAGAGTAAATGAAATAATGATATTAACTCTTCTTCATTTAATTTTGAACTTTAAATCTATGGCGAAAAGTCGATTATACAATGACAGTATTTTTTAATATCAGTGGTTGGATGTTTGTTGGTTAATTTTTTTTATTGGTAGAATCGGAGCCCTGGACTGCTGCAGACTAACAGAAACTTAAAAAAATATTAACAATTTTTTACAATTTATAAATTGCAAAAATATAGGTACGAACTTAGTTCTTTAGCAATCAAATTGTCTTACAATGATAAAATAACACAGATTTGAAATTAACTACCCTTAAGCACACCTTAAGTAGATTTAAGTGACGCATTCGCATCATAACATACAGCACAATTTCATGAATGAGCAAAGTGCAAACTTTCTTTTGCCCTTCTTTGAAATCGTTTTGGCGCCGTCGCGTCTATGACCTAAATGTATTGAATGTGTATCCGAACGAACAATACAATGCGCCGATGGTGTCATGGTTCACCGATGTTGTGTAATATAACAGCTAGAATAATCAAAATACTGGTGTCATATGCCATATGAACTACTATGGCAGTCGTTACGGGCAGTTGGAGCTCTCAAAAGTCCGACTAGCCTAACTAAAAAACTTCGATATCGCCAATTTGGTCGTGGAGGTCATGACAGTCGCTTCATGAAAAATATCGAAGTTCAGCCACATCTTAGTTAGAATCAGAGAATCAGTCATATAAATAATGTCCAATTTCGTGAGCCAGTAAAAAAAATAAAAAAATAGAATGATGATGCTATCTATCGTGAGAATCAAAGAATCAATCGAACCCGAGACATCGTCTCAGCAGTCCATAACCCATACCACTAGGCTACCGCGCTCAAAGCGGGCACTTATAAACCTGCGATAAATACACACATATAGCCTTATTTCATGAAATTTCGTGGTTTCAACCGATGTATGCCGACATGAGTACCTATTGTAAACATAATAACAAAATAATCTACGAAAGATAATTACAGTTTGCCGTAGAATTTGGACAGTCAAAATATAATGCTGACGTCACTCGACTAGCAATCAGAACGCATTATGGTTGTCATGCCATAGAATGGTATCAAGGTCAGAAAAATGGTGAACGAGGGACGGCTTATGTTATTAGGTATTATAGATAGCTAGGTATACACTACGCAGTCGCTTTATACCAAACAAGAATCAAAGAAGAGAATCAAAATGTTTTTTCTTCGTAACAATATTTATGGCTAGACTAAGTAGAGACCCAATGACGGCGTGCTTTTTAGTCGGTTCGAGTCCGACATAATGTCCCCAACCGGCTCCGGCGGAGGTATTCCTGGGAATTCATAGCACGATAAAAAAAAGGAAAGATGGGGATACTGCGTTTTTATTTAACAAATCAGAGGGTTATCTCGAAATCGGAGATAGCCTTGGGTCTGCCGGGTTTCGAGGAAATAAATTATAGGTAAATTTTTACACTTCACTCGTCTGAAGAACGTAGAGTAAGCGGATTTAATCGGTTCGTGCCCGGCATAACCGCTCTGCCCATAGAGGGTATCCGCTGTCAATGTCCCAAATGTCAACAATAATAGTTCTTGACACTCAAGAGATTGAGAATAGATTTAGACTAAATTTTAAACAGACATTTATTACGGTATTCTTTCGTTTTCCATAAATTCATTTGCACTAATTTCGTTTGCCATAATCATCCCCGGTCATAATATTTACTTGCACTATTATCATTTATACTAATAACGTTTGACATCACAACTCAACAGTCATAACGTTTATTTGCCATAATATGACTTTCTATAACAACATATATCATAATAATTAGTTTCCATAAGTAACACATCTCATAATCGACTCTTGACATAATCAAAATTTACATAATATTGTTAGTTTGCGGGTAAGGCGGGAGCGAAGCGAAGCGGAGCTCCCGTCTTAGTCTTCGTGGTTTTTTTTTTTAAACCACCCAGAAGTAGGAGCCCGCGAAGCGGGCTCCGTCGAGCTTATTTAGTAGAGGTCATATGAGGTTTAGTTTCAGGTTTAATTGTGAATAAAAAATCTGTGTCGTATAAGTTGACATTATTGAAAACGAAAGTTATGGCAAATTCATATTTATGGATTTTAATTATTATGACACTTGATCGATTATGACCAATGAAATTAGTGAAAGTGATTTTATGTCATTTCACGATTATGGTAACTGAAACGTTATTTCTAATGAAATTATGGCAACTACCAGTATGGCATATAAAATTATGGCATTTAAAATTATGGCAAACATTAGTAAACCATTTATTACGCGTGTTGAAATTATTGACCTCTATGTGTGACATTTAAGTAATACACGAGCACCATGACTCCGTTTTACCCTTGCATGAATTGTAAAGACGCACGTGTAC
This sequence comes from Pelosia muscerda, assembly GCA_963691645.1. Lineage (NCBI taxonomy): Eukaryota > Metazoa > Arthropoda > Insecta > Lepidoptera > Erebidae > Pelosia > Pelosia muscerda. The sequence continues at coordinate 15,388,866 of OY829116.1, read as the reverse complement.
ATTTGCAACGTCATAATAACAATAATATAAGTAGGTAGGTAATAATCAGTTGCATGAGTAAGACAAATGACAAATATTGCAATGAATGCCAAGTCGGTTTTCCCGCCAACCCAACAGATCTATACGTGTTCAGACACAGAATAAATATAGCTTCAGGTGTTACCATACGAGAAAAAAATAAAACACCTCTCTACAACCTACTATAGTAGAGTGGCGTTCGAATTTCAATTATTATCAGAGAGCTTGCTACGATTTTGTAGAGCCCTATCTCTGTCTGACAGTTTCATATCTTCTTAGAGTAGTTAAAACCGTAGATACAATTTCCATTTCATTAAATTGTAACTTTCATAAGTTTAACCTAGTTTAACTATGGTAACTTAGTTAATAACTTCACAAAGGAATAATAAATTAAGTATGTTTCTGTCTCTCCGAGTTTCATTTTAGTTTATTGTTAAGTTAATAAAGTAGATAATAGTATTATTATTTCCTTTATTTATTTTAACCTCTTTTGATACATTTTTAAAATATGAACTGATTAAAAAACTCACGTACAAGGTTAAGGACTTCAGATAGAACCTTATGGTTCTTAAGCCCGTTGTCTGAGGCTCGCGACGGCGTGCGGCGTTAGTCGGTTCGTTTTGTGTTGAGGCTGCTCTTGTCCCAATTACTTGGGGTCGGCGCAACATGCCCATAACAGTTGTTCACTTCAACAACTTTTTTATACTAGGTACTGCAGAAAAGCACGCGTCCCACCAGATGGAAAGTGATTACCGTGACCTATGGACGTTAGTAACACCAGGGGCGTCACATTCGTGCTGCCATATAGAGGAGAGGGAGAAGGGGGAGGTGGGAGGGGAGAAGGTCAAGAAAGTCTCTGTGCTGTCAGTGCAGAAGACAAAGAATGGTTTCACGGTCTTCCCACAGTCAACACAAATCCTCTCCAGTAAGCTCTGGCTACCCTACTTACAGTCGGAAACACAACACAAGGTTATTATTGTTATTAGCCGTGGTATTCTGTAGGACTTTCAAGCTTCCTCTATTCCTTCCATTTTCGTCGGTTGAGATGATTACATGTACCTATATCTCTTTGAGATGACCCTCTTCCCCTAATGTGAGAACCATGGCGTCCCAATCTAGCCACCGGATATGGGGAGACGCACTTTGCTCCGCCGCCGCGGCCTGTTTCTGCTAGGGTGACAGTGGGCTCCAGCATCTCCTCTACCTGCAGCTCCGGTCGGCCGGTTATCCGTAGAACATTTGGCGCGAAACAAAAAGGAACTTATATTCTCACAGTACTCGCATAATTTTCATAAAAATCCTTAGCCGTAACACAATCGAAAGGTATGACTACAGATTATGTACAAGTGTTGGTACCTTGGTAATATACATGGAAAACTAAAAACAAGTGGCAGTGTGATGTAGTCACGCGTGTCATTGGTGTGCGTATTTACGCAACGAAGGATAAATTCGACAATATGAACCCTATTGTAAGAATACGTCTAAACTTTTTCGGAAATATTCAAGCTTGTTCGATCCAAAGTATGAAACGTCATAAATACTTTTTATCTGTAGCATTATAATCGCTATTTTGAACGGTTGTAAAAAGAAAGGTGGTGGCAATTTAGTTACTACAACTTTAAAAAGTGTTAAGTGTGTTTTCGATTTGGATTACGTATGATTTGAGCTAATATGGCATTAAAAGTAGTAGTAAATTCCACCACTCATAGCAATTATTTACTAGTAATGCACGGTATTACTAACGTTGTATGTGAGTTTGGCGACATCGGTTCCGCTACTGAAACTATCGAGTCGCATTTCTACTAAGTTTTTTCTATTCTATGGTAATATTATTATTCTGTGTGCTCGGAATTTCGCAAGGAATTCCAACTAGACTATTTTTCCCAGTTTTCCCCATTCATTAATGAGGTCATAATTATTTACTTAATGCCTATCCTCAATAACTTTCGATTTTTAACAACTTTTCTGATAACAGTATCCATCGCCATTTTATGTTTTCTTTAATCGAGTTTCGCGGGACATTATCAAGTTAAGTACGATAATAAACAAGTCATTATCAATTTATTGTCTCTTGATTGAAAAATTGGTCTTAAACCTACTTTTTTGTTTGAAATGGTGTTGATAAACTTGTTCACTTGTAATGAGCATTCTTGTTAATGTTATATTACAAAAAAATAAACGAGAACGTTTTAAAGAGAATAATAAATATGATCGAGCATTATCGGTATCTAAAGTAAATTTGCATTGACTAGAGCGTCCGCTAGGAAAATGCAGCATTAAAAAAACACTGATTGCCCAAAATTCATTCACTCATTTGTCTACTTTATGTGTCCTATTCCAAATTCAAAATTCATTCCCGCTCACGAAGGACCGAATATAATGTTCCCGCCTCACTGCGAAATCATAACACAACTTTTTTTTTCTCCACTTAATTAGGCGGCTCCATTTAGGTGGCCCACTTGATGGAAAGTGGTTACCGTGGTCTATGGACGTTTCTAAACCAGGCCCTTACAATTTACTCTGAAAAAGGTCAATAATCGAACGGCTATCATAGTACCAATTGCACTAAATAACTTTGTAATCCCATTATAGATATATAGCATTACAAGGTTACGTTTTCAGTTGGCGGCTGTAAGCACAGTATACATGTCATTGCTCTAACAGCATGCTTTGTTATTCTTTTCTATTCACATTTACAACTCAAAGCCTGCCAATTTATTCAAACTATTATCTATAGGCGTGGCACAATTTATTACTCACTCTTGCGAACGTATTGAACGATAACGCAACTCATTCGTTAGCACACGTCAAGGAATAAACATATTTTATTATTTAACTAGCTGACCCGTACAACCTCGTATGGGTCATTTTTTACTTCTGCGCCGCACCCTCCTTTTAAATCAGTCTATCTATTAAAAAAACTGCATCAAAATCTGTTGCATAATTTTAAAGATTTAAGCATACAAAGGGATATAGGGACAGAGAACGCGACTTTGTTTTATACAAAATTTTAATGTACGAAGGTATGCTGAAGTATATCCCACACAATAGGCATACATATTCATACAAACATACATACATACTTACATACATAATTCTCCTGAGAATATGTACCAAGGGGTTAAAGTACCTAGTCGCCAAGGCCATAGTGTACAATAGCTCTCACATACAAAAGTACCGCGGAGCCTAGTGGACTGCTGAGATGAGGTCTCGGGTTTGATCCCAGGTTTACCATGGCACACAACAATTGACTTTTCGATGCTATTCGAAGTTGTGTTTTTATCGCAGGTTTATAAGTGCCCGATTAATGGCAATCGGCTCGCCACCTATTACATTGGGATCTAAACATAAACTGACGAAATGTGGGTGCTAGAACCTCTGCCTACCCTTTCGGAGATACAGGCGTGAGTTTCTGTTATGTTATGGTTTTATTCTATAGGTCGGAGGTACTTCCCCAGTCGGACTACTCGATAGGGACGGAAAATACCGTCATATCTAAGTTCACTTTTTAAAAACAGTGCACCAAAGACAATAGCTGTCGATTTAAAAACGTTCCGATGCGCGAGGCATGCTTTGCTGGCAGGTATCGCGATAACGCCCTTATCAGTGACTTACACGCGCCGCTACTAGCTCAACACATTTAGCACACGGTACGTTAACAGGCAACAGAGATACCAATATCTTGTTTAGTGGTGATAAAAAAAACCTGCAGTAGTGTACGCGACTGCTACGCACGGGGCAAGGGTTCGATCCCCACTCAGTACAAAAAGTTTTTTTTTTATAATATCACGCCTATATCCCCGAAGGGGTAGGCAGAGGTGCTAGTACCCACATTTCGCCAGTTTATATTTAGGTACCAATGTAATAGGTGGCGAGCCTATTGCCATTAACCGGGCACTTATAAACCTGCGATAAATACCTACACACATAACTTCGTAAAGCAATCATTGGTGTGTGCCATGGTAAACCTGGGATCGAACCCGTGACCTCGTCTCAGCAGTCCATTACCCATACCACTAGGCTACCGCGGTTTTTAGTCCAAAAAGTCGTACCTATGCATAAATATGGCTGCACTGGTCTGGTCGTGCCTCGGAGAGCACGTTAAGCCGTCGCGTCGGTCCCGGTTGCCATACAAACATCTATGGCAGTCGTTACGTTAGTTGGAGCCCTCAAAAGTCCAACCAGTCTCAACTTGAAACTTCGATATCGCCATTCTTCATTGGACCATTGGTTGTGAAGGTCAACTGGCAGTCGCTTCACGGAAAATATCGAAGTTCAGCCGCATCACAGTTAGACTGGAAAGCCGACCCCAACTGAGTTGGGAAAAAGGTTTTTTTGCGAATTTGCTTTACGTTTCGGCCAGGTTGCACTAGCCGTGTCGAGACGGCTTTAGGAATTATGCCAGCCATTATAACCTAATACAACTTATTATCAATGATTAAAAATGGTACCTACATATTAGGTTCTTATATATTTTTTTTTTTATTTATTTATACTTTATGCACATTGTACATAGGCGGACTTAATGCCATAGGCATTCTCTGCCAGTCTACCATAGGGCGGTGCAGAGCTAGTACGAGGTAGGCGCATATTAAAGTGGAAGATTTTAGATATAGATGACTTACTTATACTTACATAACCGGTACATAGACATACATATAAAGTACATATGACTAATAAACATATCCAACTAAGCAAAGTCTTAGAACCGATTGTCGCGACTTCTAGTCACGATGTGCAGATACCGCAAACAGCTTTTCATTCTGTTTTTCCCTCCTGTCTGTGTTTTGTATCAATGTCAGTTAGGACATTGCTAATTTATAAATTAGTTAGTTATTAGTTTGCGGTATCTGCACATCGTGACTAGAAGTCGCTACACTCAATTACTACAAACAACTACAAACTTCCCTGTGTGTTCCCTTACGTCATAATGAGCGATTCGTCAATATAAAGGGAGTCAAGATAATTGTTTCTACTCTGCTTCGTTATTTTAAAATGATAATAATTTACAATTAGTCGTTGAGTGGGTGATTAAAAATGAATAAAAACGATTACTTAAGTAGGAACTTTTGCTGTTATTTATACAACTTCAATTGTGTAGTTAAAAATATCTGCTTAGATTTACTTTAATTATGTTTAAACCTTGTAATAAAACAAGCCCAAGTACATTCCAAAGACAAAGAGTGAACCACGAAAACAGACCTGTTTTAAAGATAAAATGCATTCACGGATGCGCAATAATACAATCGGTCACGTTAAGTTATTCATTTAGGAAGTCCAATGACGATTGGTTTAGTTATTATGGGCAGGCAGATATTTATTGTTCGACTAATTTAAATGTGAAAGTTTATGAAGATGTTTGGATGTTTGTCCACGACGCAAAAACTACTTAGCACTAGCATGAACTCCTATCGAATTCGTAATGAAAAGGTTTTGAGAGAACGAAGCATTGTGATGGCAGTCTGCTTCTTGTGTAGCCCGCCAATCGCAATGCTCCGTTCTGTCGATATCTTTACATTACGAATTCGGTAGTATTTCGTGCTAAGGCTACTGAACGAATTTTGATGCGATTTTTTATTGGAAAGGTCTTGATTGTAATGACTCGAGACTTAAAATCTTGCGTTTGATCACAATTACCTACAGCTGTGATATTTCTTGTGTATTAGCTAAACGGGAGGTCGTTGGTTTCTGCCACACAGTTGAGTCTAGGACAGACATTGGTAAACCTTTGAGAATGCCGCGAAACCGGTTAGATACAATAATAAATACAGTAGAAAAGTACAAGTGCGTTATCAATAATGTATAACAGACATCGTCGTTTATTCTATCTTGTTTCGTTTTCAATGAAATGTATTGTTCCCAATAATTACGTAATTAATTAAGTTGTATACCTTTGTAAACTATAAAATATAATTCAAATCTTTGTAATTAATTATTAAATTAAATTGTATAAAAAAATAGTGGAAACTCACGAACCATGGCCACCAATTAGTTGGATGGGTGAGTTATATTAAATAATAAACTACTTATTTTGAATTTGGAATTCTTGTCTATTTGTTTGTGATGGATGTTAAAACTACTGAACTTATGCGGGTTGGAATATATGAACAAACGTCGCTATAGCCGATATCGAAGCGAGCGGAGCCGCGGGTATCATCTAGTGAACTACTAGGGCCCCTGAGAAGTGGCAATTGTTTTGTAGAATGGAATAGAATAGATTGATCATAACGGTCATAACTGTCATAAATGTCAAAAATTTCAAAAATGTCAAAAATGTCAAAATATTCTTAAACTATTTCATTCTACAAAACGACTAAGTACCATCGAATTGCCACTTGTCTACGCACCCAGGGTACAGTACACCGTCGCGTTATCACCCACATGTAGGTTGCCTCGCAAATATTATCGGTTGCCAGCGATAAGGCACCTTCAAAGTACTCTTTTATTAGCCTTATGTACATGCGTAATTACTTTTGTTCAGGTGACGTCAAGCCATTGTTATCTACACCTAGGTTACAGAGTGAATCGCTGAAAAAAAAAAACTTATATTTTTTTTATTGTCAGCCAGACAAATCGGAAAGGTCGCTTGACGAATCGAAACAATTTTCAGCCTTTACGAACCTAAATCAATTTGACTACACTGTATTGAATAGTAAGAAATTAGAGTAAAATCCAGATGACAAGACCATAGTGGTAAATTAAAAAAAAACTTGAACAGCGTCATGTCATAGAATTCCAATTTCCCGCCATCTATTACAATGACGTCATAATTACGGCGTTGCGTATATTATATTCCAAGCGCGGTGTGGGAAGGTGTTTTGGCAGGCAACAGACAAAATAATGTTGCCAAGAAGCTTTGTGTAAGGGTGTAACCACATTAATCGACGCGGAATCGGCTTAAGCCGAGTGCGTATCACCACACTACTCGGCTTATCGCCGATTAGTTGTTGCGACGGCTGTTGACATGCGATCGGCAGTCGATTTCTCCGAACGACCGTCACGACGGCTGTTCACTTACGTTCGGCAGTCGACTCCTCCGAATGGCTGTCACGGCCTCTGTTCAATTACGTTCGGCAGTCGACACCTCCAAGGCACGCGAGCGGATTCATTCGACTGCTACCCAACGCCGATCGGCCGTCTTCGGCGCCATTCGGCTACCGTCGTAGATGAAGGCATGCGAACGGTTGATTCAACTGTCGTTCAACGCCGTTCGACCGTCTCCAGCGCTGTTCGGCAGCAGTCGGAAACGTTCCGCTGGATTCAGCGCCGTACGGATGCGATCAGCTAATCGACAAACGGTTCGATTCGCCGTCGGCCGATGCCGCGTCGCGTCGGCCGAGCCGAGCCGATGCGAAAGCTATTAGTAACACTCTTATTCCGTCGGCATAAAGACTTTTTTAACCGGCTTCAGCCGATTCCGTGTCGATTAATGTGGTTACACCCTAATATGTATAGTATTTGCTAACTATAGATGGAATGATTGAATTGGATGTGCAGCTACAAAGTATGGAACAGATTACATATTTAGATACATTCCGCCGGTAAGTTTATTTCTAACTAGGTGACCCGCGCAACTTCGTCAGCGGCACCCCGTTTTTGCAACATTTTTCATTCCTGCTCCGCACCTGTTAGTCGTAGCATGATGTTATATACATATTAACCTTCCTTTTTAAGGGCCCAGATTGCCCAGACGCAACATCGATTTCGCGCGACCGCAGCGCTACTGTTTACTGAAACAACCGACCGGGGCGGGTGAATGACCCAGAGAGAGCCACCTTTTTGTATTCTACTTACCTAAAATTCCAACTATGTATTTATTTGTAATTTTACTACCACAGTTTATTCTTATTTCGTAAAATATTCATTCAATAACATAATTGCAAATTCAGTAGCAAGTACGGTCGAAATAACATCGAGCCTTTCCTCGCTACTGTTTATCTATACGCAAGGATATGTGCCTATTGGATAAACTCAAATAATTACTTACTATTTGTTTACGATCACCTTGATATCTTAAAAATCTCCTAGGGTTTTACAAAAAAATATCAATAAATGAAACACAAGTATAAAAATGATTCATATAATTTAAAAGTAGGTAAACAATAACAAATATGAGTCGCCAAGCGTGCTAGGGTTGTGCAAAAATTTGTAAAACAAGTTTATAAATCCTACTAATATTATAAAGGCGAAAGTTTGTTTGGATGGATGGATGGATGTTTGTTCCTCTTTCACGCATAAACGGCTGGACTGATTTGGTTGAAATTTGGTACAGGGGTAGATTAGAACCTGGAATAACACATAGGCTACTTTTTATCCCGGGAAAAGGTTCCCAAGGGTTGCGGGAACGGGAACAAAATTCCACGCGGGCGAAGCCGTGGGCATCAGCTAGTTATTAATATACAAATTAAAAGTAAGTAAACAATAACAAAATTTGAGTTCAAAATTCTAATGTTTAAAGTTGTTTAAATAAATTACTGAATAAATTCTGATTTCTGCTAATTTGATTATAAAATCAATTGCTATTGCAAAACCTATCAGAATGAAAATGTTACCAGATGCCCGATTCACGTAATAAACACCGTAGCGTGGTGACTTCAAAATGTCACTTTGTTTTTTTGCAAACAAACCCTTTTAACCGACTTAAAAAAAGAGGAAGATTCTCAATTCGCTGTATTTTTAAACCGATTTTGATGATTCTTTACACCAGGTAACTCTTCAAAATTGTATAAGAATTGTACAGTAATTGATTTATGACAATCCAAGACTAGATAAGTAAGTGCGTTTAAAACAGAAAACCATAAGGCGATTTCTAAGTTAAAACAACTTTTGGATGCACGTGAATCGACCGGCTGGGTAGTTAAGTTACCTCAGTCTATTTCAAAATCCTTAGGCGTCCTTCTCTTTCAAAACACGTAAAGTTCTTTCTTTCCTCTCTTTCGTAGCCTCTATGATACTGGAACTGGGCGCGTCACGAATTCGCTTCGTGACTGCCGAGGATCAACTAATTCTGGAAGTAGTCAATCGTAATAAAACCAAACTAATTTCATCTCCATTTGCTCCTTCCAAAATTTGACACTGACACTGCTTACTCTGCTTCTTCCTTGACAGCTTCTGCCATGGATTGTGCTCCTGTCTTTTCCCATCAATCGCAAACCGTATTATAAATTTCATTATATATAATGAAGGTGACATAATTGGTAGGGCAGTTAATGTTTTTAACTGAAAGTAGCTCCCACCAGATGATATGATACCAGATACAATTTGATGATTCACTTCCATGCTATCTTCTTCCTTTCAACCAAACACACCAGTAAATTTCATATTACACATACTAATTACACATACATTTCATGATGAGTTTTGAGTCCCGACCAACTTTTACTTCACCTATTATACTGAGGATACAATCCATTGGACCGCGGTCCCCTATGGCCTGAACAGCTTTAAAAAAAAAAGAAATATCTGCTACTCTACGCCCAACTTCCACTTCAACCACCTTTCCTTCTTGACGGTTTTCAATTACTAGTTCCTGTAAAGAAAGATAATGGCTTGATTGTTTTTTTATAAAAAATAATAAATAAAGAATGGGCCAAATTTCTTCAAACATAGCTAAGAAGTCCCTTAGAATACATCTTTGAAACACATAGATCAAAAACATAAACGTTTTGTATAAAATGTAAAGTCGGTTTAGGATAATAATTTTACGGGATAACATTATAATATTATTCTCCATCGCTTGTTCCATGCTCTTGCTTGACCCTAACGTGACATAATGTGACACTTTTTCGTGCATGTTGCCTTTGTTCATCGATTTATAAGACATTATCACGTCAAAAAATAAATAAATCTGACTACATATATTATAAATTTCCTTTACGCTATAGGTGTTGGTTTTTTATGACGTCACCTACTCTATGTCACTCGGGCTTAGAAGACAATTCTAATGATTCTAAAATCATCAAAATCGGTTAAATAAATATTATTTATTATACCTACATACATAAAATATGGGATTTTAACGAGAATTTTCTTTTGAGAAAGCAATTGAGAACTATTTAGGTACTAATGTGTTTGTCACCCAATGAAAATAATAAATATTGCAAGAAAAAAATCTACAGGTACTGGGATTTTGTCTTCGCCCATCACTAACTAGGTAGTTCGTTTGTGTCTCCCAATGAAAATAATAAATATTGCAAGAAAAAAATCTATAGGTACTGAGATTTTGTCTTCGCCCATCACTAACTAGGTAGTTCGTTTGTGTCTCCCAATGAAAATAATAAATATTGCAAGAAAAAAATCTATAGGTACTGAGATTTTGTCTTCGCCCATCACTAACCAGGTAGTTCGTTTGTGTCTCCCAATGAAAATAATAAATATTGCAAGAAAAAAATCTATAGGTACTGAGATTTTGTCTTCGCCCATCACTAACTAGGTAGTTCGTTTGTGTCTCCCAATGAAAATAATAAATATTGCAAGAAAAAAATCTATAGGTACTGAGATTTTGTCTTCGCCCATCACTAACTAGGTAGTTCGTTTGTGTCTCCCAATGAAAATAATAAATATTGCAAGAAAAAAATCTATAGGTACTGAGATTTTGTCTTCGCCCATCACTAACTAGGTAGTTCGTTTATGTCTCCCAATGAAAATAATAAATATTGCAAGAAAAAAATCTATAGGTACTGAGATTTTGTCTTCGCCTATCACTAACTAGGTAGTTCGTTTGTGTCTCCCAATGAAAATAATAAATATTGCAAGAAAAAAATCTATAGGTACTGAGATTTTGTCTTCGCCCATCACTAACTAGGTAGTTCGTTTGTTTATGTAACAAGTCTAATTACGTATAACAACTTACCTCTATACAGCGCGTAGCAGTGTTGCTCGGAGTCTCGGCCTGAAGGTTTTCTTTATTTTCAATACTGGAAATATTAATCATCAATAGTATCCACTTTTATTTATTTTGTAATTTTTGTACAACCCTAACCCTAACCAGACTCTAGGCGCGGTGCGCCGCGCGCGTCTTTGACGGCAGCGAAGTATGTACGCCCATGCTATTTCAGATAGGAAACATACCTACTTCCACAATCTGATATTTAGACAATATGATGAACATGAAAACGAATATTTAACTATATTATGTAATAAAATTAATTATTATGAGAATATTCCTATAGAAATCGACTTTATTACTTATAATACAAACCAATATTTACATGCAACAACAACAACAAATGCGAATATATTATTATTAGTACTTAGACATGATAAAGCACTCAAATAAAACTAGAATTTTTACATGACACTTTCACACAAATCTCGTAATTTTTTTCCTCGGTATTTATACCTACTTTACAAGGTTCATAAAATAACCTCCTCAACAAACTACGTACCTATCTAAATAATTTTGTATTTTTTACGATTTATATCTAGTTCCATCATGGTTTTCTTCCAGACATTCATTATATCGGTACTTCCTACTTACTAAAAGTGAATTAGTTATAAAAATGTTATACTTACAGTTTTTCACAAAAAACACAAATTCACAACACGTAATATTGCTGGCGCATCCGACACGCGTGGTGTCACCTTGAACCATAAAAACGTACTGCCGATCAGTAGCGATGCGGGTTACTAAATCATAATATCGGGATGCGCGTGATTTTTCATACATTTTTCTATGGAGAATTTACGTAGAACATATCTAGATTTTAGGGCTTTAAAAGAGGAAGTCTTTGTTTGTAAAGGTACAAAAAAAAGTACATAGGTTTAAGTATTGGTTTCTTCAGTGTTCAAAAAGTGTTTCTTTTTATCAATTTGTGTTGATTTATTGGGTAATATTTGAAGAATACGAAGGCATGTTTTTGCATTTTTGTCAAATTTTGTGCGTTTGTTGACGTTTATTATATAGCAATTATTAGGTTTTAAGGATTTAATATAAGACTAACATATATTTTGGTCTTTGATTGTAATATATACAAATTATCATTGATATCAATCATATCTAAATAAGTTAAATATGAAATATCGTAACACTCTTTTCGGTGATTTTCACGATCTGGGCCCTTAACAGTTCTATCTATTAAAAACAAACCGCATCAAAATCCGTTGCGTAGTATAAAAGATTTAAGCATACAAAGGGACATAGGGACAGAGAACGCGACTTTATTTTATACTATGTAGTGATGATATAAAATGATAGGAATAGTTAGCATAAGAATACTGAAATCAAATCAATTAGCCATCTCAATTCCCTGATAAACGTAGTTATAAGTATAGTCTTCTTGCAATGTTGCGAGGATTTGGTACAGGATTTTATCTCAAGTTTTTCATTTTTCACTGAGTCGTCTTTACCTATGGCAGGGGCCCTGGGCACGCAAGACTTTAGAGGCCCTTTTGGAAAGTTTATAGTAGGTATTAGATTTTTCTTAAGATGATGTGTGAGAAATTGTCTTTTGTGGGGCCCTTTGAAGCGGTGGGCCCTGGGCACGTGCCCCGTCTACCCCCGTCAGTGATATCGTCTACGTATTTTTCCGCTTGTCGCTTCATATGACACCGTTTAGATCAGAAGGGGTGGTGATATTATTCTTCAAATATCCCAAATGATATCATTGGCCATAAAGACTGAGAGAAATGAGGACCAATGGAATCGCAGTATAATCTTTCAACTGACCCAGATGAGTCATGATAATGGTCGAAGAGAATCGGAAGAAATGAGTCATAAGACACGAGTCTACATATAATTACTACGTGGACGGGCGCGTTTAGTTTTATACCTATTATATAATCTGTGAATTGGTAGTCTCTCTATCGATCTTGTTCATATTTCATAACATTCAATACTAAATATAAAACAAAGTCGCTTGCTGCTGTCTGTCTGTCCCATACATCTTTAAAACTGCGCAACGGATTTTGATGCAGGTTTTTTAATATATAGAGTGATTCAAGAAGAAGGTTTATAGGTATACTAGCTTTTGATCGAGGCTCCTCTTTAAAAGGAGCACTCCTCAGGACTTTCTGCCATCTTAGAACAGGATCGTAAAAGACGTAATAAATATATATAAATTCTCCACTGGGAAAGTTCCATCCATGCCTCCGATAAATCTTTTGACCACCAGCTAAGTGCCCAGTCAAGTTAGATAGCAGGTTGAGCAGAGTTAAAAAAACTATTGAGTAAAGTAAGTACATATTATATTTGTATGTAGAGCGATTCTAAATGTTGGTGCAAATGACCATGACATTGCTATGAGGAAGTTTACGTCATGGAAAATAATAATACAAGCATTACGTACTTAATAAATTCGCTTGAGATTAACTTGAACGTACCATCGTGTTGACACCTAGTGGTAGGGGTAATGGACTGCTGAGACGAGGTCTCGGGTTCAATCCCAGGTTTTAACACGACACACACCAATGACTTTTGAAGGCTTGAGTTTATGTTATGTTATGTTATGATACAATTAGGTAGGTATTCTGTTAAAATTTCAACTTTCAAGCTATCTCGGTTCATGGAATACACAATTTTTTATAAACTACCTCCTAGAATCGAAGTATCATCACTATTATGACCCATTGACCTAATTGTTTAGCTGATACTACTCGTATTTTATTTATCTTTAAAAAAATTAAAACTAAACGTAAATAATGTAAAACTGCCTACATATTTGACTCATTGAGTAACTTATAATAGATTACACTATAATACCTATTCCGATAAAAATAATAAGTAAACAGATTAATTTGAACTGAAATACTTAAAATCATTCCAATAAAAAAATAAGATTTCCTTGTCATGACATTCGCATTTCGTGTATTTAAATGAATTTGTGGTTATATAGAAAAGAAAATTATAGGTATAGTTCCCGGCGTTTGGACCAAAATTCACGAGAAAATGACTAACGCGCCCGGATTGTTTTGAAATTATTTATTATTATTATTATGAACTTAAGCGCCTCCTCCACCGTAGCACCCTGTGCCATCTTCAAAAGACATCCAAAAAATCGCGTAAGTACTGTGCATATAAAGCACATTTTGGGTCAAGATATATGTCGATAAGTACATTTTCTTCATTTCATTATTAAAACCGAAAGTATCAAAAGTACCTCTCCTTGTGATGTAAGAACTTTGAACCCAAGATAAAGTTGAAAAAATAAAAACGGGAATTTTTGCTCCTCGGGACTCTTGACTGAGGTCTCTTATCTGAAGTGGCGTTATCGCGGGTAGTTCTTGCCTCATTGCGGCTAAACTAGACCTTCCGTGACCCCGCGCTAACACACATAATGTTATATACGGCCAAGTTCAACATTATACGCTTGGCAGAATGACTGATATTACTTTCACTGTTCTTTCATTTTTATAGGCTCTTTGGAAGTTTCCTTCGATCGTTGTTGAAAGTTTTATTGTTTATCTATGGTCCTAACTGCTTATAGGCACGTAGTGGTTGAAAAAGAAAGTAATGTTTGCCTGCCTACCCGCCATATTGATAGAATATTTAACCTTTTTTGGTAGCTATTAGAAATTTTAATATCTAAACGGTGTTTTAGAGTGGGACTGTATTATAATAATAAGCACGCACGGTTTAATTAGTGATTCATGACTACAAAAATTCACGGAATTCATGACTGGACAAAAATTGGAGTGTTATGTTTTCAAGGTCACTAAGTATGCTAGTTTCTTTTCAACTATAACTTGATAATACTAGAATAGATATGGGTGTATGAAGTATCGTTGGAATCTTTACATAATCCCGTGTCCGCCATCTGCCTGTTTTGGGAGGTAGTCGTGTATTTACATTTAAATATTGCCATTATACCACAATCAATATAACAATAACAGTAAAAAAATGTTAATATTCTTGATAAATATCGTCCCTTATAGCTGCAATTTCGTCAATACCATACTTTCATTACAAACTTTAGCAGTTTTCCTTGGTTAGCTTGCGAATATAGCTGTAAGTTACGTCATGCGAACTGCAGTCCAATTTCGAGTTCATTCTCCGTAAAAGTCGGTCTATATCAAATGCTTTATTTATTGTAACAGTGCCAATTGAAAACAAAATGGCTTCCAGAACTGCAATTCTTAGGTATATTACCAAAGCTAGCATCGTAACTAGTTGTCATCGTGTTATAAAGATTGCTCGACGAATAATAAAACTTAAGTTACCTCTAGGCATAATAAGTTATTCGCCTTTGTGAACAATGAGTAGCGGTAAAAAAAAACAATAGAATCAGCTGAATGGTATTTTTATTGCCAGTTAAGTGCGCAAATTTCTGGTTCGCAAATTAAAAGTATTTTGTTATCAATTAATTAATTCTTTGACACAAAGAGATAAACAATATAGGGGCTTTTAGGAGCCAAACAAAACGGAAATTTGGATCTTTTTTTAACAACACATAGACCCAAACTATAACTTGATTTAATTTTGAACTTTTTATCAATATAATTTGATCTACAACCAATGTAACACTAACTACAGGTGACTGCAGAAACTATTGATTCATAAACTATGTCCTTCCTAACATGCTAACGCGCTATGAAGGTCAGCCCGTTTTTCAACATACAATACAGTACATATAATTAAATTTATATTATAATGAGATCTTTAACATTATAATTTCATAAATTTAAAGATAGCTATTATTTAAATTATTTAATACTTATCAATTTTAATCTCACTATAACTCCCTTTCTAATTACGAATACAGAAAAAGTATAGTAGATAGGTATAGTCCAGTTCAATTGTTTGTCAATACTTCGAACAGTTTCGCGCACGGATTTTTACGCCAGCGGAAATAGAAAAAACAAAATAGGGTTCCTACAGACCTGTGTAAAACAATCTGCGTTTTTAAAAAGAGGTGTAGTGAGCATAAAATTAGTTAAAAAGGATTTACAATAGAACAACCCTTGATGTTTTTCCATTTAAGAAATGTCAACTCAGGCAAAGACAGCCGTAGACGATCACAAATTATGTCATCATTTGAAACATTTCCAACGTACATTAATACCTAAATTTCGCTCCAGATGTTAACTTTTATATTTATATCTTATATTTCTCTCGTTATCATAAAATATGTATAAGGTAAATACTTTTAGCGATTTGGACAGGAGACATCTGGAAGATGTTATCTTAACCTATACGCTTTCAATTGGCTGTTTATTTATTACTTTTGATCTTATCGTAAATGGCAAGTGGTGACAACAGACATCCCGACGTAGTCTACGATGAATGTAAAGCGTGAGTCACACATTCATGCAATACTTATAGCTTTTATTGTGTGTCGCTCCGTTTCAAACATGAAACACATACAGAACAACGATTTCATTGATTTATTCAGAGAAATTATGTACACACCCCCAGTGGCGATTCGAAACTATATAAAAATATAATACAAAGCTTAATGAGACGACGAACGAGCCGTCGCACCGACGCGGGAATGTAACAGTGTCGTCGCGCACGTAACGTTAGGAAACACGTCGTCACTCACTCGAGTCAGCTTTGGTACCTCGTAAATGCATCGCAGGGGAGCACAGCACTGAGAGTCACACGCTGGCCGCGCGGCCGGCCTTCACCGCTAGCTAGAGCGCGGCGGACTCGGGCGCCATAAGTGGCGACAGAGGGCCAGCCACGCGCCGCCCGCGCTCCATCTCGAAGCGCAGATCGGGTGGAGCGCGTCGCGCCCCGTCCTCAGGCAGGAAGGCTGCTACCAACAGCGCGCAGATCACCAGCAGAGCCCCCAACACGAACGGCGGTCCCGGCACCATACGGACGTACTTCTCCTCGTCCGGCCGCCCCGGGACCGCGTGCTCCTCGTTCAAGTCCACGTGGAACAAGTAGAATATCACCCCAAACATGGCCGGGCCCAGACCGTTACACAGTCCACGCACCCCTGTCACCATGCCCTGCACGACGCCCTGCCGGTCAGCTCGGCTATTCACTGACACATAAGCGCTTATAGCAGGGTAAGTGACAGAGCCGAGTGCTGCAAGCACTCCGGCAGCCCACATCATCCATCTGCGGCTTCCGAAGCCGTACCACATAAGTTGCAGCATTTCAAACAGCAGTCCCACCATTATAGTGTGTTTAGCTCCCAATGATTTCATCAGAAACCCGAGAACTACTTGTACACCAATACTGAGCACTCCCACAATTGCAATAAATATTGCCACTTCAACAACGTCAAAACCCATCACTAGTTTCAAGTACACAAAAATGCAAGAGTATTGTCCCGCCTCAGGCAGGTATGAGAGGAACACTGCAACACACAACATTAGCACTGTACGTTCTGCACCGACTTTTCTCAACGCTGCGAATGGGTCAGCCTGTTCCCAGCTTATAGCAGGTCCCCAGCCACTTGGCCGGACTTTTTCAGGGAGGCTTTCTGGTACTGCGACCATAATGAAAAACACATCCAGAATGGCGACAGCCGTAGCAGTCGCTACTACTAGGGCCTCACCATATAAGTTCATTAGATAAGCACCTAGAGCTGGCGATATCACCATGCTAGCCGCGAAGGTCGCAGACACCAGCCCGTAAGCGCGTGAGCGCTCCGCCTCAGTGGTCACGTCAGCCACGTACGCGAACACGATTGAAAATGTAACAGCAAACACACCACTGATGCTGATCATTGCGAAGAACCACCATGTGTTGATGGTCATTAGGGGGATCGGAGCGCAGGTGAAGAACACCGTCACCAGAAGGAAGAACTTGCGGCCCCACACGTCGGACAGCGCGCCGATCAGCGGCGCAGACAGGAACGATAGGATGCCCTTGATACCCATTATTAAACCGTTCATCAAAAACATATGATCCGGGAATGTAGTCTTCAGCACCGAGATTATCGGCATCGTGAGCAGTCCCCACGCGAAAAACTCCAGAAATATCACCACCAGAGCGTGGAACACGGAGGGCTCACCGATGCCAGACATTGTCATAATCCCGTCTTTCATAACAGTTTTTCTATTCCGTATCACCATTTCTACTTCAGTTTTTGTGGTTTTCGTGGGCGTCATTTAAGATTTATATTGTTTATTTTCCTACTGAACTACTTATTTTACAGACATTATGGAAACCTAAGCACTACATGGAGGAAAACTTGTTAAAAACGAGCAAGTAGTAGCAACGTCAAAAATTCACTGGAAAATTGAAAAACAATTCGATATTTGTGTTGCCATAACTTTATACCGAAATTCACCTAATCCAACAATTTCATTTGATAAATACTGTTCTTCTACGACGTTAAATGTTTGCTACATAGTAATTTAGTACACCTATAGCCATCTTCTAAAATAATAATTAATAAATGAATTATTTATTAAGTCAGAGTCAAATATTTTCATGGATATTACAACTACTGTGTATGCAGAATTAACTGTACTTGCAACATTGGTTTATGTCATAGACAATGAATTGCAAAATTAGCTTTTTAAGAAGCAATAATACTAATACTCATACAATGCTGCAAATTTTGATGATAGTTACTGATTAATTGTTGATTTTATGAAAAATATTTCGTTTTAAATATTACATCTTTATTAAATTATTAAACATCGCTGTATTTGTTACATAATGATTACAATGACCAATAAACAATTATATACTTTGTCAAATATAGGATGATAATTTTGACAGGTCTAAGTAGAGTACCCCATACAGTACAATCGTAAATGAATCTATTCGATATTCGATTATCGTTTCCGTAGAATATGGTATCGATGTTACATAAATAGTAAAACATTTATTTCTTATTATTTTATGTACTTAGGGTATTATAATTCTATAAATATTTGTTTACTTAAGGTGACACTTCATTAATGCGGCGCGTCATTACCTAATCGCACTGTACTGCAAATATAGATTGATAATTGCTACAGTTACTGCCATTTATAGTATAATATTTATGTTTTATATTATATCTAGTTAATTTTATTACCAAAATTGTAGTAGATAAGTACTTAAACATAAAATTATTTTCATAAATTAATAGATTATGTTCGATTTGTTCGATTCGTTTGTCTACAGTCAATTATGCTGTATTCTTGCAAGGCACTACTCTACGATAAGTGGGCGGTACTTGTCTATGAATTACGATAATTTTAGAGGTATTAATTTTGATTAATTTGTTTTTAAAAATACGTTACTTCATAGACGTGAACTGTCAAAGGTATCATCCTAAATTAGACAGAGTTTTATAGGTGAATAAATCAATACCCTGCATAGACAATATAGACTAAGTTATTTCTGACGTAAAAATATTTTGTAAAGCTGTCAAATTTCATAGAAAAGGAGGCGTTTACTGATAAATTATTGAATTTATTGAAATAATTTCTATTAGATAAATACAATGGTAAGCCTTTTGAACAAAACTGTTAATATTGATGTAAATGATATTGTAATTAACAAGTATTTTCGTGTACTTCTACAGATTCGCTTCATTTTAATCCAAAATCGTGCTGGCAAAACTAGATTGGCAAAATGGTATATGAACTTTGATGACGATGAGAAACAGAAGCTCATTGAAGAAGTACATGCAGTAGTAACCGTTAGGGATGCTAAACATACAAATTTCGTCGAAGTAAGTTGAATAATCTCAGCTCGAATTGATAATATTACTAGGACTTTAGACATGGGATACTTAGCGATCGTATTTTCTTCAATTTCAGTTTAGAAACTTCAAAATTGTGTACAGAAGGTATGCGGGCCTCTACTTTTGTATATGCGTAGACGTAAACGATAATAACTTGTGTTATTTGGAAGCTATACACAATTTTGTTGAAGTCCTAAATGAGTACTTCCATAATGTATGTGAATTGGACCTTGTTTTCAACTTCTATAAGGTAATTATTTTGAATATTGTTTACTGCTATTTAGATTGAACAACGGGGCCTCTATAAACTATTAAATCTACCCTGCAGCAAAATTTAGGCAGATGGAACAAGCCGTTTAATGAAATTAGAAAATATGAATATTCTAGACAGGATTTGAATTTGAGTGTTAAATTTTCTCAGTCTTTATCTATAGGAAAAGTTAGCTTGCCTGGTTTAGTCTGTCTGATCTGTTTGTCTGATACACAGGACACAGCTAATAATAGAGAGGGAAACAGCTTTTTTATCCAACCAGATGGCATGAAGTCAACTATGGCTTTTCAAGAAAGTACTTAATGAACCTGGCAAATGAAAATGATAAATTTTCTGGTATAGCCTCGTTAAGTAGCTTTTATAATAGCATGATTCAAATTATACTTATTCAGCAAACATCATTCCCTGAACCTTTTTTCCCAACTCAGTTGGGGTCGGCTTTCCAGTCTAACTGTGATGCGGCTGAACTTCGATATTTTTCCGTGAAGCGACTGCCATCTGACCTCCACAACCAATGGTCTAATGACCAATGGCGATATCGAAGTTCCAAGTTAGGCTGGTTGGACTTTTGAGGGCTCCAACTACCCGTATCGACTGCCATAGATGTTTGTATGGCAACCGGGACTGACGGCTTAACGTGCTCTCCGAGGCACTTATAAGCCTGCGATAAATACACACATAACTTCGAAAAGCATCGAAAAGTCATTGGTGTGTGCCATGGTAAACCTGGGATCGAACTCGAGACCTCGTCTCAGCAATCCATTACCCATACCACTAGGCTACCGCGGCTTCTTCATATATACTTATTCAACAAACATAGAAAGATATTAGCATAATGGAAAAAAAGATATTGATTATTGAATAAAATTCAAAACATAATCTCACTTGTGAGTCAGAAGAAATTTGGTCAAGCAATTTTACCATAAACCATAGACAGTAAATATTCTATAATCTCTGAAATATCTGTAATAAAATGACAGAACAACATCAAAGTGACAGCAAACTTGATGCTAGAGACATCTATGTTGACTTTTGAGTTTTCTATCAATATAAGACGGTCTTACTAATTTTTTAAATGCTGTATCAAACTTTTCAGGTGTACACAGTGGTGGACGAAATGTTCCTAGCAGGAGAGATCAGGGAAACATCACAGACTAAGGTCCTGAAGCAGCTGCTCATGCTCAACTCTCTAGAATAAGTTATTCATATAAATATTAGTATCCAATGGGTTAGTATATGTTAGTATCCATATACACTGTTACGACATTATTATTATTATGTAAGATTGTATAAAGAATACTCAACCATTCCATCTGGAGGATGTATAAAATCATTTTAATCTGTTATACATTAGTATAATATTCTCAAATGTTTCAGTGTATTAGAAAGTGTACAATTGGTACATGTATTTATTTAGTGTACGCGAGAATAATGTTATTATAGTTGCATCACACTATGATGGCCGTTTTGACACAACGGGTTTTGCTTGTTTTCTCGTTTTTGGTGCCTTAGTATTGTACAATGCACTAAAGAAAAAATATGCTGACTTTGGCACAAGAAAATAAACTTCATCACCAAAAAAGAGAAACGGGCAATACCAGTCGTGTCAAAACGGCCATCACAACGTGTCCCAACTATAAAGCTATCATTGTATGCATGCAGTATAAATGTATTTCATCATCGCAATTGGTCGTACCATGGATTATAAAATCAAGATTTCTGACGACGACGTTACGTTAGAAAGAAGTCAAAATCAAAAACATTTAGTTCTGTATAGACCATAAAAATGGCGCTATCAGACCGTTATAACACTCACTTTTTACTTCCCTTTAATAGAGTAAAAAAAATAGCAAATGGGTTCAATGGAAAAAAAAATTGCCGGTCGAACTTTTTGATTAAAACTGTTAGCCCCTTGATACAGAGGACTCCAAAAGTTCCTAAACAATTCGAAACTATAATTGTATAATAGATATACTTATTAATGTAATTAAGTTTAGGATACTACTTGCATGAGTTTACTTATTTTTTTATAAAGAAACAAGACATCGATCTAGTTATTTAATTAACGCTATCTATTTTACTTCTGGTTAAATTTGACTTAGGCTGTCAAAGGATTATAGACCCTAGGTGTTCAGGAACTTTTTGAGCCCACTGTATATTAGGCAACTCGAGCGAAACACAATTTGTCAACTGCCAGCCAATCAGCAACTCTCAATATGCATCGACAAGATGGCGGATACCGCGGGATTTATGGAATAGAGTTGATGAATTGCAATTTTTTTCTAGTTGCTTGATGTAATATTGGAAGATAGATAGAATATAATTAGCTATTCGAAATGAGTTCTAAGACGGTAAGTGACATTTCGGTTCGGCTTAAATTCTACCGCAAGAAAATGTAGTTCGTACAAAGTTTTAAATACTACATCTTTCGTCCATATTTCGTGCGGGTCCGAGGTCCCGGATGCTTTATGGTAACCCCCCGATTTCTATTTCAAATACCAGTGTTGCCAACAATTAATTTTTTCGGTATATTCGCTTTCTGTCCGAATATATGTAAATGTTCTGTATATTATTATAAAAACGTCTATTGGGATACATGTTATAAAAAACTCAATGTACTAATTTTCTAAATAGTTAATTGATTTTTTAGGCATGTAGTATATTATTTAGTCATGGATTAATACTGTATATAAGAGTACTTTAGACGTGTTTAATGGAGAATATAGAGTAATTAAAATATGCTTATTTAGACATTTGTTTTATTTGTTGATTCATTCGTATAAAATTTTATGTCGTAATTTATAATGGCATATTTTTATGCCATGTGATATTTAAGCGATTAAAAAGCTTGAGTAGCATAAAGTACACTATATAACTGTAGATAAAATCTGCCTAAGGGTTACATCAATTAATATTTACAGTAATAGGTATGCCGAAGAATTTCAAAAAGTATACCCGACTAGATTTGAATAAAGTAGATAATAAAAGCAAGCGTTATGTATAAGAAAACTGATTTATTTATGACTGAATAGATTATAATTTACATGATTAATTATATGTTGCAAGATGACATCTAAATAAACGAATCTTTAAAGATGCAGGTTGCAGGTACTTTGTTATGCTGACATGAAAATAAATATAAGTCAGACAGTATTGACGCAGCCGGGCCGTAGGGCTACCTCACTCTCAACAACTGATGGTTGACGGCCGTGCGGTTTTGACTCCGACACAACCTAGTAATAGGGTTCAAAAATCATGGTACCTACCAAAAAAAAAATATACCGACCAAAAAAGTAACTCTATACCTGAGGTCGCGTTTACCCAGCCGTTAAATTGAATATGTAATGCACTCCTACACAAAACCCTTACTATTCGAGTCGTAAAATCCTTAACATTATTGTACGTTAAAATAATCCTTATTTCAACGTGACAAGATATAATTTACTCCCACTCCCAGTCGTGGAGAAGCGGTTGAAACATCCACTCGTCTGGATGTCCAACGTGAGATAGTCGTGTTCCCAAGTCGAATTTACTCCACCTGGAGGAAAATGGCATAGTGTTAGTGATTGGTAAGTTGCTTAATAAGTCGTTTTTCGTTTGACAATGGTTTAAAATTTGGGCCCTCAATTCAGAGGCTTAGTAGACAAAGGACTTATTCGCAAAACGCCTTACCCTTAAGAAGAGGACCTATTCGTCCAATGGCTTATTCTTATAAAGACTAATTCGCAAAATGACTTATTCTTAAAAAGACCTATTCGCAAATTGGCTTATTCTTATAAAGACTAATTCGCAAAATGACTTATTCTTAAAAAGACCTATTCTTAAAATGACCTATTTTTACCCGACTGCGAAAAGCGAGGGCAATGTTTTTCGCGCGTATATTTTATATATTTACCCACGGGCATCATATATTTTATACGAAATAAAAATACTAAAAGAAATAGCCCAGTAGCTATCGCTTGCATGAAACAATACTGTTAAAATATTCAACATGTACTGCAAAGCGATTAACGCACATTTTGTTGAAAATTTATAAGAAAATATATATTGGGGGAGGGAGGGGTACCCACCGCTTACCACGGTTGAACAATTCCAACGATAACAATAGTAAATATTACTGATTGTCATTTAAAGAAATGTCAAACCGCACCCCTCAACCTCAAAGCAAGTAAAAATACTTCTTACCCGAGTAGAGATGTTGTTGTATGTGCAATTCCGCAAGTGCAAAGACACGGGTTTCGTCCGTACACGAGGTATCTTCTGCAGCGCTATCAAGCTAATTTATAATTCTCATGTGCGACATGGTTGGTTGTAGTCTCTTATACGTACGTATGTATATATGAGAGTCTAGGGCCTTTCTCCGAAAATCGAACATGAACGTTTCGGATCGGAAGAACGCTCGCTGAACACGTACCATTAAAGTTACTCCGAAAACCTTTCGGTGACGACTGACGGATTCCGTCGTTTTGGAATCATAGACAAACGATCGTTTTGATTGCTAAAGTTGGTTTAAAGTCACTTTTCTTTGGTTATATATGCCGTGGTAACTTATACCTACATATATGTACATTTACCTAAATGGAGGTATTCCTCTAGAGATATTATGAGGTGGGCTGGACACAGCAAGGAATCGGTAGCTGGACCTGAGATATGCGCTTGTGATCTTCGCATCTGTTGCGCCATGGCTGCGGTGACCCAGGGCTCGGAATGGAAACGTCCCTGTAAAATTTTCGTATCTCATGGACCTAGGTCTATTGGTTACTTAAAAACTCACGCCTCCTCCGGGATCGGTCTTCCCTCATTAGGGGAATGGGGTCATCTCAAAGACATGTCTCCGGGTCTGCCGGGGTGCGATCAAAGACCCATACTCCTTGCGTTTTTACCTCAACCAGCTTTGGCGGAGGTGGTATCCGCGGGAATTTTGCGCACGATACATAAAAAAAAGGTTACTCAAAGACTTGTAGAGAAATGAAATACCAGAGATTTAAGAGATGTATTGAAATTTGTAATAGCATATGACGGCTATGGACTGTTAACATTCAGGACCTCGATTCTACAAAGTACTAATTGTTAACATAGCCACACGACTGAAATCACACAACCTGCCATGGCATTTTCGGCTCAAAATAAAATGAAAAAGAGTTTATTGCATCCACTATACACAATGCCATTTAATTTTGAACTTTGACTGTGTCAGAATAGAGTCCAAAATTGAACGACACTTTTTGCAATCTCAGTACCTTGACAATAGTTAACAATTAGTAGAATCGAGGCCCAGGAGAGAGGATGCTAAGTCCCTTACCGTTTGCGGGATTTAAATCATTCCTGGCTGCGATGGCATTACAAGCAGAGTATGGTGGGTCACAGTTCTCGCAGCGAGATAAGGGATCATGCATGTAATCGTTGTATCGCATTGCGTAATACATATCTCGAAGATTGCTAATCGTCGCCTGAATAATAAAATTGATTAGGTTAATTGTGTGAAACAGACTATTACGAAAACGACCATTAAAATATATTTAGTTAACTTAAAAAAATTGCACGCTAATGTATGTAATAAATATGACAGAAATACAATGGCATAAATACCTTGCATGCCTACGTATATACACTCTTAATTAATGCATATAAATGATTATCTTATCTTATGAGCTCATGCTCATAAGCTCATAAGATATGATCTTAGCTATTGTGAGCTTAAAGGAAAACGTGAATTTCGAAAAATGATTTTATATCTAATATTCAGTACATAGACCAAAACAATAAACAACTGGATTTAGACTTTTTAATAAAATGGACTGCTCTTCTAAAAAAATTGTATACATACCTGCTTTTCAAAAAGAATCTTGGCTCTAGGATTAGTCTTGTAACCAAACCATTCGCCGAAAGTGGCCATTCTCACGTTGCCACCGCTCAAGTTGAACACTCGAGGAAAGAAAGGGATGTTGTATGAAGGAAAATACGTATACTTTTCAAGCTTTTTTGTCCTGTGAAAGAAAAATGTTAGGATAAAAAGAAAATTCCTGGCTGATTGTGCAGACGATTTGGTGCACTTAATGATGGCGTTGCAATTGCAACATAAACGCTCCAAAAAATGCCGGTGGTTACGCCTTCATGGAGTTTTATCACATTCCCACGGGAACCTATTCCCTGTACCTACCACAGATTACCTAATTGCCTGAACAAATTTTCAGCCAGATCTATTCAGCCGTTAGAACGTGTTTGAGTAACAAACATCCAACAATTTGTAATTTTAGTGCAATAACAAAATGGAGAATGATACTATAGTCTGACCACGGGCGCTGTACCGCTTCCATGGTGCACGCTGTGTGGCGGGGGAGGAGGTAAAGAAAGAGAAAGAAAATGCATGAGATGAACGAATTAGTGGACTGTGGCAAACTGAGGAAATCTGACGGGCTGTACTCCCTCGTAGTCAGACTATGGGTACAGGAAAGCATGCAGTAATCGATGATATAGATGTATAGGTATATACTCGTATATATTGCTGATCGTTTTTCTTTGCTTGATTTGAATGAACTGCTGTTCGTTAGTCTCGCTAAAACTCGAGAACAGCTGGACCGATTCGGCCAATTTTAGTCTTGAATTATTCGTGAACAAATATGAAAATGCACGGAATGGACCAGCGGGAACGGGATCATAATTTTTCAAAATTTAAATTATTACTTACTACGTGTTTATGAAAATTAATACAGTGCTTACAAGTCAGCGCCTTCGATGTACCCAGGCAGTTGCTCCACCACCCACAGCAAGCCTGGTTTGACCACACCTTTCTGTCGCGAGGTCTTCGGTCTAAACTTCTTGTAATCCACTATGTACCTTTAGCAAGTTTGAAAGTTATGAATAAATATTTTTTTTTTATACTACGTAGGTGGCAGACAAGCACACGGCCCACCTGATGGAAAGCGGCCACCGTGGCCTATGAACGTGTTTTTTTAGATTTTAGATAGAATTAGAAACCTTCATCTCTCACCCCACTACCTCTTTATAAAGGGCATTTGATCCTACTGTGTTAGTGCGAGTGATTCTCCTGGACCTCGATTTTATTAATTCATAACCATAGTCACATGATTGAGATCACAAAAAGTGCCATGGCATTTGCGGCTTTACTTACGTTGCTTTAAAGTTCAAAATAAAATGAAAAAGAGTTTATTATATCGTTTCATTCGCTATACACAATGCCGTTTAATTTTGAACTTTAACTGTATTATAATAGAGTTCAAAATAAAATGGCAGTTTTTGTTATCTCAGTTTCTTGACAATGGTTGACAATTAGTAGAATCGAGGCTCTGGAATGTTGGAAGCAGAACGACTCAACCGGTCGTATGAAGGTCCACAGGGGAGGCCCATGTTGGACGTCCAATGGGTAAAATTATGAAGATGAACACATACCTAATTCCTACTTAATTTCAGTTTAAGGATTGGAAGAAACCTCGGATCTATAACAGTGTCTAAATATTTACTGCAGGGGTTTAAAATCTAACCATTGGTTGTTATAGGTGCCGCTGTTGTATTTCTTGAATATATGTACCCACTCTTTACCGTTACGAGCTAGACGGTTGGCCACCATCACTCGAGCGTACTCCAATACCTGGAACAAAGTTATTTTACATACCTACATACATACATACAGTCACGCCTCTTTCCCAGTGAGGTAGGCCGAGATCACACGTTTTCACCTGCTACCATCCTGACATACATAAATAAATAATAAATAAATAAATATTCTACGACAATCTACACAACGACACCTAGACCCATGGTATGCATAGCTAGCTTGTGTATGGGTTCTAGAATGCGGATAAACATACTTAGATAGGTACTTTTTTTGTAAATAAATACATATTAGGTATACATAGAAACACCCAGACCAATGCAAATATTCATATTCATGCACTCAAATATTTGCACTGAGCGGGAATCGAACCCACGCCTCCTACGTAGCAATCGCGTTCTCTGCCGCCACGTCACGTAGGTCAACATCTGGGGACTTAGCCAAAATGCATTCGTTCCGAATCTACATTCGTCATCGCTCTGAAAATGTATGGGAGTGACATTTGTTTGATTGTTTTTTGACATTGTTGACAATCCGATTCCGACAACAAATGTCACTCCCATACATTTTCAGAGCGATGACGAATGTAGATTCGGAACGAATGCATTTTGGCTAGTACCCCTGTTCCATCTTATAATTTCATAATTTATTTCATATCGAATCATCATTCTCTGGACCTTTTCCCAACTCAGTTGGGGTCGGCTTTCCAGTCTAACTGTGATGCGGCTGAACTTCGATATTTTCCGTGAAGCAAATGCCATCTCCACAACCAAAGGTCCAATGACCAATGGCGATATCGAAGTTCCAAGTTAAACTGGTTGGACTTTTGAAGGCACCAACTACCCGTAACAACTAGGTACCATAGATGTTTTGGCAACCGGGACCGACGGCTTAACGTGCTCTCCGAGGCACGAACAGACCAGTGCAAACAGACATATTCATGCATACAACTTTTTGCACTGAGCGGGGATCGAACTCATATCGAATGTAATACTGTAAAAGTATAATTGTTAATCGTCGCTCCAATATAAATGGCTCTTACATCACAGGTACAGTAAGTAATAATTACGTAATAATTAATAATTAATATAATAAGGATTAATTCCATATATTATTTCCATTCCATCCA
This sequence comes from Pelosia muscerda, assembly GCA_963691645.1. NCBI lineage: Eukaryota > Metazoa > Arthropoda > Insecta > Lepidoptera > Erebidae > Pelosia > Pelosia muscerda. The sequence continues at coordinate 15,360,298 of OY829116.1, read as the reverse complement.
GAAACCGCGGTAGCCTAGAGGTATGGGTAATGGACTGCTGAGACGAGGTATCGGGTTCGATCCCAGGTTACCATGGCACACAAAAATGACTTTTCGATGCTTTTCGAAGTTATGTGTGTATTTATCGCTGGTTTATAAGTGCCCGGTTAATAGCAATAAGCTCGCCAACTATTACATTGAGACCTAAACATAAACTGGCGAAATGTGGGTGCTCGCACCTCTGCCTACCCCTTCGAGGATAAAGGCGTGAGTATATTAAAAAAAATATGTCCATAGCAACTATCGGCTTATCGCATTTGTTTTTTGTCCTTCACGAGCGTTTTCCTATACTGCTAATTGTTAAGATAAGAACAGGAACATATTAAAACTACCCATACATACATACATATGCTCACGCCCATAATCACCGAAGGGGTAAGCAGAGGTGTATTAAACACCCACATTCCGCCAACTATGATTTTCAGTCCCACGTAATAGGGGGCAAGCCTATTGCCGCTAATCGGGCACTTTGTAACAAAAGGGTATTCCGAAAATGAATTTCTAACCGGAAATGTTGTAGCTAAATAAATTTGGTAAACAAAATTTACCCGATTCCTTGCTATGCGGAGTAAATCGCAAGAAAATTAATTATATGCTTAGCCGCACAAGCACTACCAATTAACGTCTTGGAGAGTATCAGACGAGTAAAACTACCCACTCATATCAATATAATTAAAATAAGTTCATTACCTGTCCGTGAGGGCTGACATTCTGGAAGAGTGTTCTGTTACTGTTCCCAATAGTTGTCTCCCCAGCCACCAGTCCAGAAGATATTATGTAGAAGTCGTCTGTGGACTGACCACATATTTACTAACAATATAAAAATGATGCACAATATTTTATCCACCATACACATTGTGTGAGGACGTAGGCATAATCGTTATAATTCACAACTTAATAAAATACCAAACTACTTTTCCAAACTTGTGCCTAAGTAAGACAGGTATTGTTCTAGCATAAGTACAATATTTTTGTAGCTATTATAGGTGTAAATCAATTGTAATTTCTTGTTTTTGATAATACAATAATTTTAAAAATATGGTACCGTGCAATACTTAACCCTAATAAAATTAAACGACGCCGTCGATTTTTTTGTAGCCACTTATTATATAATTATGAATATCAATCGTACCTAATGTCTTGCTATTGTCAAATTAACTTATGAACCCCATACAAAGAAATTATTAACCCAAATAAAATAAGTAGGTGAGTTATACATTTTTGATAATACATTTGTACTTCTTCATGATATTTATTATCTGTCGTCTTGCGGCATTCTTAAAGGTTTACATTGATAGTTATTAACATTCCAATTTGTTAACATTACATTAAGGTAAAGTACAAGTATGTTATGAATAATGTATAACAATAAATTCCACCAAGTATCATCAATCAACAGTATAAAAAAATACATCTACGAATCTCAAAATTGAAAAAATCCTGTACCTAAAAAGAAGGTTCAAGTTAAATAAAAAAAATCTGTAAATTCATTTTGGTACCTGGACAAAGGCTGGATACGAAGACATCGACATCTTGTTCCCGGGGACCAGTCTTGAACTGCCCGGGAAGAGGTGCAAATTTATTACGTACATCTTTTGTATGCGGAGCATCGATTGGTAGCTGTAATGGACAAATATAGATTAAAATACTAATTTAAAACTTTACTCAATCAATCCTTTTTGCAAAAACAAACAAAAATAATATCATTGAAAGAATTGCCATAACAAATTTTGGCGGTTTGGTAGCAGAACGTCCCATTCCCAAACTCGTCACGCTGTTTCAGATGGTCCCAATCCCAGATGGTCCTATTCCCAGATTGTCCTATTCCCAGATTGTCCTATTCCCGGATCGTCCCATTCCCAGATGGTCCCAGGGATGGTAACGCATGATGCAATTTTAATGATAGGGGTATGAATAAAAAATACTTCTTGAATTAATAATAATAATAATAATAATATGTCTTTATTGTACACCAAAGAATTACATCATGTTATGGACATGCAGGTTTTTAGGTACATACAATGGGCGGCCTTATCGCTCTGTGGCAATCTCTTACAGGCAACCATGGGATGGAGAGAAGTATTTGGAGATAAAAAAAAATTCGGGGCCATTTGGTGCACTCAAATATTTGTCGTAAATACAACACAGCACACATATACAATACAATACAATACAATACAATACAATACAATACAATACAATACAATACAATACAATACAATACAATACAATACAATAAAATACAATACAATACAATACAATACAATACAATACATATCTATATCACATACATACAATAATACAATAAATGTCTGAACCATTGCACCTCCTTATAGCGATAAGTAATAATCCTTCACTTGTTTTTTAAATACTGGCAAAGACTGTGCCCGTCTAATAGCCACCGGCAGAGCATTCCACAAACGAGCCGCTTGAATTGTGAAGGATTTGTCGGCAAAGTTGGTGGAGTGACTCGGCAATTTTAACCTTAGATTCTCCGATGATCTCAAAACTTTTGAGTGCGTGTTGTGCAAGAACTCAAAGCGCTGTCTCAAATAAGAAGGAGTTAGTGGGTTGAATAAAATGTTAAACAATAAGGACAGAACATGAGCATTCCGGTGAATTAACATACAAATTAACATTTATTGGAATTTAAAAAAAGTTGTGATGATAAAATATCATTAAAAATGTATTTGTATAAGATACTATTATCAAATAATATTTTTTATTAACTTAAACAATAAGGTAAATCAAATCTTACGTAAATGGCGTCTAGACTCAAACATGTTTTTTTTTTCATAAAAAACCCCACCAGTGGATACTTATTAGACCTGTTAATGAATACTACTTCAATACATTTTGACATGACTTTTTAGGCCTGTTAATGACGTAGATGAATACTACTTTTCGAAAAAACTAAAAGTAAAAGAAGAGAAATAGATATATACTTTGATAAAGAGTACAATAAACTTTTACAAAAATTGGAAGGAAGAAGAATGCCATTGGAAAGATTTCTGAAAAAAGTAATTTTTTTACAGCTTCATAAATAATATTAATAATATTTTAGATGATATTATTTTTAGTATTTGACTATTATTTTTACTTAATCATTCTTTTATTTCCTAGGCAGCTTTGATTTCTTTTTGTCTAATTCAAAATAAATAGTCACACTCCGTCAGACACAAGGCCATAGCGTCTATATGCAAATAGCTTTTTTTTTTAAACATGCTTGTGTGTGCGTTTTAGTTACTTTTATTCAATTAATAAATGATACAGCGTTTAGAACAAATAAAGTTTTTTTTTGAAAAAAAAAACATGTTTGAGGCTAGACGCCATTTACGTAAGATCTGATTTACTTTATTGTTTAAGTTAATAAAAAATATTATTTGATATAGTATCTTATACAAATATTTTTTTTAATTATATTTTATCATCACAACTTTTTTTAAATTTCAATAAATGTTAATTTGTATGTTAATTCAAGAAGTATTTTTTATTCATACCCCTATCATTAAAATTGCATCATGCGTTACCATCCCTGGGACCATCTGAGAATGGGACGATCTGGGAATAGGACAATCTGGGAATAGGACAATCTGGGAATAGGACAATCTGGGAATAGGACCATCTGGGATTGGGACCATCTGAAACAGCGTGACGAGTTTGGGAACCTATCTAAGTTCGTTGGGCATATCCACGTAATATTACTTTGACATATTTTTATGCCATATTAAGCTTTTTTAAGATATTTATTTGATTTTATGACGGACTTTGACATTTGTAAATAATTAATTGTACTCTCGCGGCTTCACCTGTTCCACGTGACATGTGAAGTGTATAAATTAGACAGGTCTGGCAGTAGCTTGACGAGGCCCGTGCAGTGCTCGTCGAAGATGGTGTCGCTGGTGAAGTTCGGCGAGGAGAGAGCCAGAGCGAGCTCGTCCAGATCACCCAACATGTTGATCCAGCTGGCAAAAAATGTGTCTTTTTAACTATACTTCTTTTTAAATAAAACTATTATAACCCCATGGTTATGGAGGAGAGTACCCCGTCTACTTAACACTTCCATTATTCTTGTATATATTTGTATATATTGTATTCTTGTATATATTGTATAATGGAAATGTGAAGTAGACGGGGTACTGTGTGGGTGATTGCTGTTTTTCGACAATATGAACTTCATTTTAAGCTTAAGATTTAAATTCACATAACTTTCTTTGTATTCAGACATTATGTCTAAACTTTTTCAGTGTCGCCCGCGGCAACTGATGGCCCGAAACACCCGTGCGGTTTTAGTCGGTTCAAATATGTTTTTTTTATTATTTATGGCACGTTAACCATAATCGCCCTCTCTGGCTCCAGCAGAAGGATATCCGTGGCCATTTCCGCACGTGTAGTAAGGAGCCTGATGGTCTGTCTGTCAGCATTCAAGCAGGAGTAACGGCTTGCAGATGAGGTTGGTTTGTCGTGAAGGGTACTAACACGATGTCCCGGCTGGTGAGGAACTCGTAGGGATCCGTGGTGGCGGCGTTGTACCCGTCCGCCAGGCCTTCGATCTGCATGAAATAAAGCTTCACCTGCAATATTAATGAATATTATGCACTAAGCAATTGTTAACGTATACCTAATCTATCTATATACACGGTGATTTTATAGTGGTTTCGGAAAAAGAATATTTTGTTTCACGCACAGTTTCGGTAGCAAAATCGACTGGAAGTTTTAATTTTGAAAAAAAAAAAATTCTTTATTTATGGCAATAATGTGCAGGTGAACAGAAAAATGTATGGGACGTGTAAAAAAAATTTTTTTTTCCCCAAATTAGGTCTTCCTCACGATTTTACTATCGAGGTTGTGGACAAAATCTTTTTTTCCGAAACCACTATAAAATCAACCGGTACCTATATAAAAATGAATTCTGTTCGTTAGTCTCGCTAAAACTCGAGAACGGCTGGACCGTTTTGGCTAATTTTGGTCTTAAATTATTCGTGGAAGTCCAGACAAGGTTTAAAAGGTGTACAAATATGAAAATGTTCGGAATGGAGCAGCGGGAACGGGATCAGAAGTCACGCCATTTAGATCCATAGCATAGCTAGTAGGTATTATAGGTTTTAGAATGAGGACCCAGATACCTTTTTTTTGGATTCATACAAATAATTCCTACATGAAAGCATCTACACCAATGAAAATAAAAATATTTGCATTTGCATTGGTATAGTTCAGTGTAGTTTTCCCAGAGAGGAGGTCGACATAAAATGTTGGATTTTACAAGCATAATTGTTTATGTTAGTGCATATGTTAGCCTGGGTTGCACTATCTTACTTTAACATTAACAGTGCAGTTAAAGTACCGGTCAGCTATAAAACAGGTTTCACCATTTGACTATTATTGTTAAAATGACGTCATAACTTGACGTTAACTGTAACCGGCCACTCTCAAACATCAAATTTTATCAAAAAGATAACTATAACCGAGCTACTAAATACTCTGGTGCAACACATTTGCATTGTCCATAAAGGTAAATTTAATGTTACTGTTACTGTTAAACTTGACGGAAACCTTAACTTTAACAGGTAGGTGGAGCAACTAAGCCTTAGAGTTGGAGTTTGTGTCTCTTTACACTACTTTAGATTTGTGTATGATTAGGTATGTGCGCGCGCGCGTGTGTGTGTGCGTGTGCGTGTGTGAGTGTTTGGTGCTGTAATACCTGGTACCAGTACGGCTCCATAGGATATTTCTCCAACATCGTGTTGATATAATCCTCATTAAAGTTTATGAAGTCTTCTATTAATCCACATATATCCGTCTTGTTGTAACAGTAACTGCAACAAAGTTAATAGGTATTTTTTACTTTTTAGCTCGTTTTTGACCGTATTCGTATTTTAGAGTTTCATAGCCAAAGAGTAGAAACCCTGGTAGGTTCCCTTAAGTGTCACTAGACACCATTATCTCCGCGACGAAGCGAAACTTTTACAATTTGCTATCAATGGATTATTTGACACGGGGCAGTCCCGAGGCAATCTTTTGAGATGACCCTCGTCGGGTGTAGGGACCACGGTGTCGTCCCCCGTCTAGCCCCTGGGTATGGGGAAGCGCACTTTGTGCCGCCACCGCGGCCTGCTTCTGCTGTCTCCACCCATCCCAACACCCCCATGAGAGCCCACGGTCTGCGGTCGACTTTAAAATCATTCCACACTACCAATATTTCATTGATTAAACCGTATTCACTCCATCACACAATATCACGTTCTAAAACTTCCTGAATACCTCTTTCCAAAGCCAATTCAGAAGCCCCGTGAATATATTTACACCACTATAGAAGGTATCCTTTTTATTTTACTGTGGTAACCCTGTCTCTTTCTACCCTAAGGAACAATACATTGGAATCAAAGAATCAAAGAATAAATTTCATTTAAGTATTTAGTTTAGGCACATAAAGAGCACTTATGAATGTCAAAGTTTTACAATATTTATGTACCTACCTACATTTGTCAAAAATATTATAATTTATAATAAATAAAATACTTAGTAAATAAATCATTTGAAAATGATTCTTTCTCTTTTGGAGTAGGTATATGTATGCATGGTTACCCTTTAAGCATGTTCTGCCAGTGCATCCACACGAGGTCCCTGGTGAGGTAGCCCTCCAGGTAGCCTGCCGCGTACGCTTGTCTCTCGTCTAGGCAATTCGCTGATGTGTGGAGCTCCAGGAATGCCCAGCTACAAAATAGCAGAATTGTGAATGAATACGGGAATAAACTATCCCTACAGTACGTTTTTTTACGAACCGACTAAAACCGCATGCCGTTTTGTTTAGATGCTCAGGGTGTAAGTTTGCATAAAACATCCCCATGGATACCGGCCAAAGACGGTGGAGGTGATTATGGCGGACTCAAACCGACTAAAACGCACGCCGTCTATGGGTCCTTGACTGCCAGAGGTAAGATTATACAAGACATAGGTATCTATCGTACCCCGGCAGACCCGGGGACATCTATTGGAGATGACCCCCTTCCCCTGATGAGCCACCGTGGCCTGCTAGGATAACAGGCGACACCACCTGTCACTTCCAGGCCTCCTCATTTAGGACGGAGGTCATTCTGCGACATCCGACGCCAGAGTCGTCTCCACTGATATTTTAAATTAAATAACGAGGTAATTGAGGATTCTGTGGGTTTATTAACGTTAGTAATATTAATGTCTATGTAGGATACATACCCCGTACTATTGATTTCATTGCTGTACGTAGCGCGAGCGACGTGCGTGTCAGGAATATCAGCGAAGTAATCCGTCACATTGAGTGACACATGCTTTCCATCCATCACAACATACCCATATTTACACTCGATGACTATTACGCTAAATAATAGTAAAAAACTCAAAACTTTACAGCAATTCATTACGTTTTTATTTCGCACCCAGTGTCGACACATCGCTATTTGAACAAGCAATGTCTGCAAAAATATATCCGTCTAGAAATGTAGTTGTTATTTAGCATATTATCGAAGGTAGTTGGCGGTTATTAGTTTTAAAATTAAACATTTGAAATTAACGACACGTTGTCCTGTTGTTTTGACACAATTTTGACATTTATATTTCTGTGTTGCTAGAAGATATAATTATTCTACATTTGGTAGATATAAATCTGACATGGACACCAGACACTGACCATAATGCCATAATGCATAATGCCTATGATTAGATACTGTATGCTGTCATTTCTCTACCGGTTTCTCTCCAATTCCTCCCTTTCTCTACTTATATAAAATATAAATAAACCAAAAGTGAAGGTCTTGTTGCCTTGTTGAAGGAATACCTGAATTAAACGATTTTTATTTATTTACCATTTATACCAATAGGTGGCAGACAAGCACACAGTCCATATGATGGAAAATGGTTATGGCGGCCTATGGACGTTAACACCAGTGGCGTCATTCCGACTCTGTAGAGGTGTGAGGGTAAGAGAGGGAAGGGAGATTTGCTGTACGGTTAGTGCAGTAGCACTAGCATGAACTCTATTTGTGATATAAAATTTGATGATTCAAAAATTATATATCATAGTTTTATATTTTTCTGTATGCCCTATGTCCAACTATAAGTTGGACGTTCAAGGCGTAGCCAGCGCTCACTGGAGAGGTTTTGTTTTTTTGTCTTATGTAGCCTTAGCACGAAATGCTATCGAATTTGTAATGTAAAGGTTTCGAGAGAACGGAGTATTGTGATTGGCAGTCTGCCTCTTGAGAACCTGTGTGCATGTGTAGCCCGCCAATCGCAATGCTCCGTTCTGTCAATACCTTTACATTACAAATTCGATAGCATTTCGTGCTAAGGTTACATAAGACAAAAAAACAAAACCTCTCCAGTGAGCGCTGGCTACGCCTTGAACGTCCAAATTATAGTTGGACATAGGGCATACAGAAAAATATAAAACTATGATATATAATTTTATATCACAAATTCATTTCATATAAAAAACTATATCTAACAAAATATAGATAAAAAAAAAACAATAACAAGAACTATTCATTTACTCACATCAAAATTTCCTGTCCCAAAACATGACCAAATTCTATCAAAATCATACCCTAAGGACAACACGTCGACAACTTTAACCCAATCTCCCCACACTTGTACCCAATCTCCCTGATCAAGTACGGCGTCCTCTCGTGCGCAGGCGCAGACAACCACTCGTTGATATTGACGGGCACTGTCGCGTAGCCTTGCTTCTCTAGAATGTCTAAAACTAGTCTGAATATACCCCGGAGACGGTTACTGTTCATTGAGAAGCAACCTGGGGAGAAGTTCATTACGCAGACCCTGGAAATAGAAACAATAGTCTATATATCTATACATATGGGAAGGTATTTGGGGTTTATTTATTCCATTGTGGACGACCTTTTTTTTCCTTTGCATATCCCAACGGATACCGACCCCACCAGAGTCGGTAGAGGTGATTATGTCGGACTCGAACCGACTAAAACGCATGCCGTCTATGGGTCTTTGATTGCTGGAGGGGTGATATACAAGGTATATCTCTTTGCACCGCCGCGGCCTGCTTCTGACAGGACAGGTGGCTTCATCCGTCAACCCCAGGCCCGCGCTCATGGAGGACGGTGGTCATTCTGCGGCCTCCGAAGCCTGAGTCGCCTTTGCTCATCGCCTACCCCTAGGGCTGCCATTAGGACGTACCGCGGAGTCTCCCACGCCGGGCACTCGTTCAGCGTGTGCAGCCCCAGGTCCTCGCTCGCACTTAGGTGGCCGACCTGAGACCCTGACTGACAGCCTATGTGTGGCTTGGCGATAGTGAACGCGGCTGTTATGCAGTAGGCGAGAGTTCGAACCCGCTCAGTGCAAATATTCGTATGCATGAATATGAATGTCGTGCCTCGAAGAACACGTTAAGCCGTCGGTTCTGGTTGTCGTAGGCAGATGACAGTCTATACGGCAAATGGGTGCAATGACATATACAGAAAGACTGAACACATGTCCAGTCAACGGTGTCCCCATTAGAAGTAAAGTAGGTAGCTGATAAGCACGTAACCCTCCTGATGGAAAGTGGTTACCGTGTCCTATGGACGTTTGCAACACCAGTGGCGTCACACTCGTACTGACGAACTAGTAGAAACCTTCTAATGCAGAAGGTTAAAGAACCCCATATTGCAATCACAGCAGCTAGTCCATTTCACTGCAGAGCATAAACCACTTGTGCTACATGCCTAAAATTTTGTCAAGATCTTAAATATACTCACGCTATGCTACCCGCAGGTAGGTTGAGGTATCCAATGGGAACTTTTAGGTCACCGCTGCAGATGGGCATCTGTACTGGGTAGCCATTTTGAAGGCAGATCAAACAATCTGAAAGATATTACAATGTTTAATATCCGTCAAAAGAGGCTTTCAGACGGGTTCAGACGACTATCTCTCACGTAAACCTAAAAATAGTACTAAATAATTGACAGTAGAAGAGTGAACCCTGGACTCCAATACAGTGTATTTTATTCCAATAACCATAAAGTTTATTTTCAAGTGCCTTAATGCAATCCTCTTTGCTGCTCTATCAGCACTGACCTCTACGCTCTCAAATCTAAACCACAATATATCGATTTTCATAAAATTTGGTACAGAGATAGGTCCCTACAAATGCCCCACGGATACCCCCCGCCAAAATCAGCGGGGTGGTTATGTCGGACTCGAACCTACCAAAACTGCACGGCTGTCTTGAGCCATCAGCTACCTAGGGAGAGGTAGCCTCTAGTATAACGCGAATGACAGATAGGTTAGACCTTAGAGAAGCAGTTATGTTAGGTTACGATAGCCAACACCCACGCAAGTAGAGCCGCGGACAGCTGCTACGGATATATAAAAACACACTTACCAGCAACAAACCCGTTCGGCAAAAGTACGTTTCTTACAACATATTCAGGACCTCCCATTCCTTGCGCAAGATGTTCCTCCAACTGATCCGTCAGCCTATGAGCTGGATATATCGACTTCGCCTTCTCTAACACTTCCGAAGGTAGCGCATACTTCTCATTATGGAATGTCCTGACAGCCTCGTGAAGCGTCAGAAGTTGGAGATAATCCAGCATATTAGTATCTCGTATGTGGAATTCGTCGAAGTAATCCTTCGAAAATACTTTTGTGAGCAATTTATCCTCGTAATGTCCTAAGGATGCTAGCTCGAGACAAATCTTGGCCCACGGTAAGGCGTTGTTTTTGCCGTCCAGAACTGGATTCTGGGCTATTTGCCGACGAATTTCTCTCCACTGTGCCTCTTCAGGCTCGTAGTTGTTATTTGAGAGGCAGTTGATGAAACCGAGGAGTATATTAGTTCGACAGGACGAGAGGGTCGAGGGATTGTTCGCTGCGAGCTTACAGAGGTACTCGACTAAACCTAAATGCGTATGTGCCTGGAAATTTTACAGAACGTTGAGTACCTGAATGAAATTATGATGGATATTGGAATGTCACTATCCAGGACGGGGTTTGAATATGAGGCAATTCATTTTTCACCAGTATATATTTTGACGGCAAACACATTACAACGTGTACTCGATATTATGCAGTACACCTTTTTTTGGATGTCTGTTGAGGATACAACCAAGTTACAGCAGCGGAGAAGTACAAATTCAATTCAATCATAGATCTTCGCCCGGCAGGCCTCGCTTCTCTCGCGACTTGAGGTCATCATATATGCCGGGTACCATCTTAGGGATATTTAGCGACTACAAGCTGCTACTAAACGACTGATTCTGAGTCACACAACTGAAGTTTACGTGTATGGAGTGATCTCCGTGCTTTTTCGGAATATCCTCAGTTTGTGGAGAAAGAACATTCCACTCCATTCTTCCACAAAACGACTTTTACCTAGTCCTGGATAGCTGAAATTTTATATACTCACTGTTCTTGACAAAATCCTCGCCACCAGCAAACTCTTATCAAAACTGACTTTATTCTTCACCATGTATTGAGCGACAGCATCCATTAACTGCTCGTGATAAAACTCCGGATGTTTCTCCAAGATCCTGCCCTTAATCCTCGCGACCGTACTCAGGACCTCATCATACGTCAGCTGATTAAGCCTCTGTGTCAATATATCATAACAAATGTGGAGTAACTGAACCCTCGTAGGATGAATTTCCTCAGTACAATTCGCTTGGCACAACGACCATATTATTGACTTCGCGATTTGGGCATCTATCGCCTGATCGTGTAGGAGTAAGCTCGTGACAATGTTATTGATGCATCTTTCTGGAAGGTCGTGTGAGCAGGAGTAGGATAGCATATCCCTTAATAATAATAAGTCTTGGTTGTCGATTTCTATAGGTAAGTGTATTTGGAATGCTAAGGGGAGGGCTAGTTTTAGTGCATCGACGAGATGGTTGTGGCTGTCAAATCTGGTTAAAAGAAAATCCATGAACATGATCTGTCGTAAGCTAATCATGTTGATATTGCATCTTATTAGCTGCAGCATCGTTTGGACAACCACAGAGTCGGCTGGCACCTTCAGATATGTAAGAACTTTGGTAGCCTCTATAGCTTCATTCACGTCTAAGGCTCGAGCATGTTTCTTGAAATTCTGACAAAGAACTCCAAATGTCGGATCTTTTACGAGGTAATCGATTTCACCTGGTATTCTAAAAAAGATAAAGTGTGTGAAATTAATGTTTGGTGCACACACATAGCATATACAGAGAGGAGGTTATATAGTTAGTTTTTTAGAATATGAATATGATCTGCCAACGTGAGACGATCTGCGAGACGAGACAATTGCTGACAGTAATTAAAGCCATCCTTGTGATGACCATCAGAATAAACAGCCATTAACAGTGCACTGTTATTTTGACCTCCTCCTCTCAGCATATGCTCTATATTGCACCTACGATAATGGAGTCCAAATAGGAAAATTAATTATATCATCTACATACAAATACCAGGTATGAATGTGCTATTAATCATATTTGTCAATGCCAGTTATATTCAAAGTTTCGTTGTGGAGGCCCAGGATGACCAGTCCTATCTGTCCGATAAATTAATTTGGTTTTAAAGAGCCGCTAGTCACCAAACCCAAAAACCTTGCCTTACATTATAGCAACTCTGATTAGCACTGAGGTGATGACATAGTTATCATTAAGGACCTTAGGCTTAAAAATGCCAATAAACTTAACTTAAACTTACCAATGCCCTAAAAAACATAAAATTCGATGTAATAGGTCTCTCAGAAGTAAAAAGATTAGGATGCCAAATAGAAGAATACTGCGAATACATTCTTTGCTACATTGGCGAAACCAAGGGGCTTCATGGAGTGGGCTTTCTTATTAGAAAAGAGATAAAGAAATACATTAACAACTTCATCGCCTTAACTGAAAGAATAGCGATACTGCAACTGAGCTACAATGACAAAATCATCTCAATCATCCAGGCTTACGCACCAACAACAGCGGCTACTGATGAAGACCTAGAGGCATTTTACTCTGACCTTAGGAGAGCACACTCGATGACAGAGGGCATTGTGTTAGTTATTGGTGACTTTAATGCAAGAATTGGAAAACCAACCACAAACGAAGATTTAATCATGGGAAAGTATGGATACGGCAGCCGAAACGAGCGGGGCGAACGACTAATAGAGCATGCTTTAGAAAACAAACTCTCAATAATGAATACATTCTTCAAGAAAAAGAACTCGAGGAAATGGACATGGTTGTCACCTGACTCGAATACAAAAAATGAAGTTGACTTTATACTCACTAATAAACCATATCTCATAACGAACCTAGAAGTTTTAAACAATATCAAATATTCTTCTGATCACCGATTGGTACGATCAACTTTAAGACTCACAACCCTGAAAAAAAGTAGAAAAAACTTTCACCCTGCCATAAGAACACCATCAACTGAAGACGAGATAAAAATGTACTTAAACTGCCTAAACTCCCATATTAGTGCAGACCCAATTTCGGGAGAAAACGTCCAGAAATATTATAACTCACTTGAAGAAGTCATAAAGCAAAGTCTAAAAGCAGACGAAACCACTACAAGAAAGAAAAATATTCTCAGCGAAGAAACTCATGAGTTAATAAGAAAAAGGTCACAACTAATTCAGGAGAAAAATAAAACCAGGCAAATGAAGGAAGAACTCAGCAAACTGTTCAAAGAGGTTAATAAATCTATTAGAAAAGATTATAGAAAGCATAGGCAAAATACGATTACTTACAATTTAAACAAGTACAGAAGTGTAAAAAGAGGCTTAAAAGATCTCAAGCTCTGCAAGACATGGATACATAATTTAAAGGACCATAATAAAGGAACAACTGTCTCTTCTAGGAAAGAAGTAATTGAGATAGCAACTTCGTTTTACAGAGACCTCTATAAGCATCAAAATATTATGGAAGTTGAATATGCTGAAGAGTGGAACCAAACAAACATTGAATCCCCACCACAAATTGAAGGAATTGAAGTGTTCAATCAGGTCAAGCTGCTGAAAAATGATAAAAGCCCGGGCCCTGATGGGATAGCCAATGAGGTGATCAAATTGGGGCTACCTGTTTTACTACAACACATCACACAGTTGTTCAATATAATCCTCGAGACAGAGACCATACCAGAACAGTGGTACAAATCTGAAATAATATTAATTTATAAGAAAGGGAATGCTCTGGATATAAATAACTACAGACCAATCAGCTTGCTACCTAGTCTATACAAACTCTTCACATCTATTCTTCTTAAGAGACTAACACCAATAATAGATGCATCACAACCAGTAGAACAGGCAGGTTTTCGCACAGGTTTCAGTACAACTGACCATATATTCACCTTAGAACAGGTTATAGAGAAATACCAGGAATTTAATCGACCACTTTATATAGCATTTGTTGATTACAGTAAGACTTTCGACACCATCAGTCATAAAGCAATATGGGAAGCCTTAAATTCAATAGGAGTGCACCAGAAATACATAAAAATCATTCAAACTATCTACAAGCATAGTGTCAGCAGGATAAAGCTAGAACAAAGAGGAGAAGAGATAAATATTGAGAGAGGAGTTCGACAAGGAGACCCCTTGTCTCCAAAACTATTTCTGGCAGTGCTGGAATTTGTGTTCAGGAAGTTAGACTGGAAACAAAAAGGAATTATATTAAACGGTAAATTCCTTAGTCATTTGCGATTTGCTGATGACATTGTCATCTTCTCTGAAACACCGAGAGACTTGGAAAGTATGTTGCACTCCCTAAACACTCAGAGTTCCCAGGTTGGATTGGAGATGAATGCCAACAAGACAAAAATAATGAGCAACGGCGTTCAACGACCTTTCTGCATAAACAATAACATCATTGAATATGTAACAAGCTATGTGTACCTAGGCAAGCAAGTATCATTCTTAAAAACTAACAATGAGGAAGAGATAAATAGAAGAGCAAACATTACATGGAAGAAGTATTGGGCCATGAAAGAAATCTTCAAAGGAGACTATAACATAAACTACAAGAAAATAACATTTGACACCTGTCTTCTGCCTTGTTTGGTTTATGGCTCACAGACTTGGACTTACACAAAGACTGTAAAGAACAAAATTCAAACCACTCAACGAGCAATGGAGAGAAGTATGCTGAGTGTATCAAAATGGGATCGAGTAAGACACGAAAAAATTAGGCAAAAAACTAAGGTCACAGATGCACTGACATACAGCCTCAAACAGAAGTGGAAGTGGGCTGGTCATGTCGCTCGACTCTCTGACAAGAGGTGGACCAAACGAGTCACAACCTGGCGAGGCCCACCTGGCAAACGCCATGTTGGCAGGCCACATAAACGATGGGTCGACGATATTGTTGAGACAGCAGGAAAACAATGGATGTCAACAGCAAACAACAGAGAGAAATGGAAAATATTGGAGGAGGCCTTCACCCTAAGTGGGGTCCACAACATTATAAAATGAAATATAAGAGGATTAACATTACTAATACTACTATATATGGAACTACTAACAAAACTAACAAAGTAAAAAAAAAAATTTACTGTAAATGTGGAAATAAAAGGCTTTATTATTATTATTATTATAAGGACCTTAGGCTAATGACTTACTTGCCAGCTCGTTGTAGCTCGAACAGGCATCTGAACGCCTGAAGCATATGTTTGTGGTTCATAACGGGCATGTTCGTCTGCACAGCTTGTAGGACATCGGCAGCGCTCAGAGCCGTCTTGATGCTAGTCATGACTATGTCTGGAGATTGCGACCGCGACATCTCTGTCACTGGAAAGAATTCGGTATTAATTTACCGCACAAGGTAACCTCATCTGCAAGTTGATACTCTTGTTAAACTTTGGATGAGATATCGGGGCAGGCCTTTATTTTCTTGGGTAGGGCGGTAAGATGGCATATCGCTCCCGGAAAAGCTGACAAACCGATGCCCAGTAACTACAAAGTTGAAAGGTTGAAAGGGAAAAGAGCCCGTAGTTTGATATTGTAACAAAACATAACATAACATAAACCACGCCTTTATCCCCGAAGGGGTAGGCAGAGGTGCTAGTTTGATATTGTGTGTAGTAATAAATTTCAAACCAAACGCATATAAGAATATATTCTATACAGAGATATTTTGGAGAACCTGGAAGGAAAATATGAAAATATTTACTGTCTGAAGTAAAGCTTCTTGATCGCAACGAGTTGTTTAGCGATCTGCCGTTCAGTACACTTCGCCACATACTTTTCAATAGCAGCGTCATGGTGTCTAAAAGAAAACAATCAGTGATTATTATAATGAGAATAATTATTCATTTGTAGGTTAAAATTATTTATTGTTAACTTCACATATCTAGAGCCTGAGTGTTTGCGTGTTTTGCAATAAAAACTGAGGCGATGATTATTTAAATATTTAAGATATAGAATTAATTCCACTTACGTTTTAATTGAAGCAACTCGACAGTATTTACCTTATTTTATGAAAACAATATCGGTAAAGTAATTAAATATAAACACCAATTTTATATTTATAATTTGCCTAAATTAATAATTTACAGAAACTAATAAATAATTAATAAAAATTCAACACGGTTTTATATATAAAAGTTTAAAAAACATATGAAATTTAATTTGAAAAATTCGCGTGAATGACAGCTGGTTCTGTCATTTTCATTAAAACAATAAAAACAATAGAAAGTCGTTCGCTTTGTTTTTATTATTACCTATAAGACAACTATGAATAAGTAAATAAATAATCTGTTTAATCGAATTACTCAAAAATTATTAAGAGAACTTTGAATTATTTGGATAAACATATTTTTCACTACATATTTGAAATGTGTGACTTTCATATAGTAATTACTAATACGTAAAATGAAACGCTATGGATGCTGTTCGGAAGTCTTTATTATAAACGATACATCATAAGATAAAAAAAATGGGCAATACTGTTACTGTTATTACGTATATAGTCTCTCCTCCTACTTTATAATAACACTTGCAAAACAGCTCACTTCATGCAGATTTCTCCAAATATCTTTTTTAAGAAAACTTGCAACTTTAATTTCATCATCTACTTCGAAACGTTTGCTCTCTATTATTATTGACAACTTTGACACATTGATTGATTGAACTGAGTTAAATTTTTAATTTCATTACGAATTCATCATTTGTACGCTCAATAACTTTACAAGCATTTGAATAATTGCAACTTTCAAGATGGATATGGTGGATGTAGACACAGTTGTAAGCGACCGTCCAGACAGAGAACTACGGAAGCGAATACTTATACTGGGCGACTATAACATTGTACCTTACGAAGATTCTCGTTGCAGGATTAAAATAACTGACGTTCTGACCAAACACGAGAAAGGACCGTGTGGAATTGATCCTAACAGTCGTATTTTCAGTACTTATTTCGATGGAACGGTTCTCATAGGTGATTCTGATGGCTTTATAGACAAAGACATAGAACTAATTCTCCAGCAAATGTGCCGCGGTGAGGTTTGTGCGGCAACCATGTTGTACAGAGACGCGGGAGGTGCTTTTGCGAAGGAGATAATGTGTAAAATAGAGCTGATAGATTTAACTGAAGAACAATTAATCAGTGATTGGGGACGTGATAGGCTGTTTGAAGCTGCTTTGCATCACAAGGTATTTTTTAAACTGTCTAGATGTGTTTTAAGAAATTAAATTCAAACAATGGCATGGCAGTAGTCAACGCAACTGCTACACAGGAGGTGCAGGTTTCGATCCCCGCTTAGTGCCAATATTCTTATGCATATATATGAATAGTTACGTAGGTCTGGTCATGCCTCAGAGAGCATTTTAAGTTATCGGTCCCAGCTGTCATAGGAGTGTCTATGGCAGTCATTACAGGGAAACTGGACAGAAGGGCTAATCATCCGTAAAGTTAACGGAGTCCACAATGGAGTTAGTAGTAGGTGGTAGTGTGTATATATGAAGAAAGTTAAAACTTATCATCAGATGAGGTGAAGTCATGTTGACATGTCCTATTGAAAAGTAAAGATAAATACAATCCGTAGAAAAAAAAATGTTGCTCATAAATCTATGCTAAGTATAAATTAGAAGCGAGTGCTAATTTGGTGGCCGCTTTCCATCAGGTGGGACATGTGCTTTTCTGCCACATAAATGGTTTAAAAAAACAAATGCCTTGACCAATTTGTAATTATTTTTACATATATATCCCTCAGTTACATGGAATGTTTTTACATGCAATGGATCACAGGAATGGGTTAGTAGCAATAGATTAATTGTACAAAATTTTTGACCCTTCACACAACTTGCTTTAGAGATAGCTGTTCAGTTATAGATAACATAACATAAAGTCATGCCTATATCCCCGAAGGGGTGGGCAGAGGTGCTAGCACCCACATTTAGCCAGTTTATTTTTAGGTCCCGATGTAATAGGTCGCGAGCCTATTGCCATTAACCGGGCTCCTATAAACCTGCGATAAATACACACATAACTTCGAAAAGCATTAAAAAGTCATTGGTGTGTTCCATGGGAAAACCTGGGATCAAACTCGAGACCTCATGTCAGCAGACCATTACCCATACCACTAGGCTACCGCGGTCAGATATAGATATTTTTACAAATTCAATTTTAAAAAATATACCTAATAATAAAAATTTATTCCAGGAGATGGGAGTTCAGCTCTTTCACGAGAAAAGAGTTGCAGATTCATTTAGAAGGTTCAACAAGTCTCTTAAGATGCTGATAGCCACCGAGCCACTGGACCCGGCCACCCTCACAGAAGATCTTGCTAGGGATATGTTGGACCTCAAGGTAATCAACCACTGATCATTCATTGAATTCATCCTCTAAACCTGTTTCCCAGATCTGGGGTTAGCTTTCCAGATTGTGATGCGACAGAACTTCAATATTTTCCATGAAGCCACTTCCATCTGACCTCCTAAACCAATTGACTATTTCGAAGTGTTTTTAAATTATCTGGTTGGATACTCTCCAAGACGTTAATTGGTAGTGCTTGTACGGGTAGGCACGTAATAATTCCCTTGCGATTTCTTTTCGGCACACCCTTTTTTTTTTTACAAAGTGCCCGATTGACGTCAATAGGCTCGTCCCCTATAATGTGGGACCGAAAATGATAATTGGTGAAATGTGGGTGTATAATACACCTCTGCCTACCCCTTCGGGGACTACGGGCGTGAGCATGTGTATGTATGTTTAAACTAGTCAAACTTTTTTTTGTTTTCTGACTTCTTAATGACTGCCATACATGTTTTTCGAGGTATGATAACACCAGAACAATGCAAATAGGCATATTCATGTGTACAAATATTTGCACTCAGCGGGATTTGTACTCACACCTTGAGCATAGCACTCAAATGCATCACCACCACACCTCAATGGCGACTTTGATCGACTTCTCTTGAAATATGACAAATATACCTGAACCCAAGTGCAATCCTTTTTAGAAAATTTCATTAAATTGACCTTGTATTATATGCGACTGCTACGCACGGGGCTCGAGTTCGATCCCCGCTCAGTGCAAAAAGTTGTATGCATGAATATGGTTATTTGCACTGGTCTGGTCATGCCTCGGAGAGCACGTTAAGCCGTCGGTCCCGGTTGCCATACAAACATCTACGCAGTCGTTACGGGTAGTTGGTGCCCTCAAAAGTGCAACCAGTCTATCTTGGAACTTCGATATCGCCATTGGTCATGGTTTCACGGAAAATATCAAAGTTCAGCCGCATCACAGTTAGACTGAAAAGCCGATCCCAACTGAGTTGGGAAAAAGGTTCAGAGCATGATGTATTAGTCTCACTGTTTATTGCTTATCTTTATCTTTTGATTATTCTTCCAGTTAAAATTGTACAACAACTTAGCACACTGCCAGATACAGTTTGATGAATTTGATGCTGCTTTGGATCTAAGTAACAAAGCACTCAAGCTAGAACCGGAGAATGCTAAGGCTCTATACAAAAGATCTGTTGCTTATGAAGGACTCAATCTGTATGAAGACGCTTGGAAGGACATACAACGCGCACTCGAACTTGAACCGAACAATAAGATCGCACAACAAAAAGCATTGACTCTAAAACCAAAGATTGATAAAATAAATAAAGAATATGCTGAAGTTATTAAAAAAATGTTTGTTTAAAATGTTAATGAACTTATTGTATATATGTAAATAGCAACACACGAAGGTGAATTTGAATTTTAGAGTGAAAATAACGGAATTTCAAATCTGAGGGCCAAGCACTCTAATCTCGCCCAAATCAATCCTGTCTTTGCCAATTTGTGTAGAACATCTTCACATCATTGTGGACGGAGAGTGATGCAGGTACCTCGTCTTGATATATTTATATGGCGATGTACTTAATAAAATAGCTTCCGATTTTATTGTTAACCCATGTAATCCCTATAGAAGCAAATGATCTCATAGGCTTCTGAAGCCAAAAATAGAGACAAAATATATGTAAATGTATCCAATTTTCGTCATCGTCATCTCGGATAGATGTTATAAATGTGAGTATAAAATATATCCTAGTAGTAGTAGCACTCATGCTGAGCGTGAGAATAATTAAGTATATTTGACCAAATGTAGGTCAAATTATTTATATATGGAATACAAAACACATTCCGCTAACCATAGAAGAAATAGAAATTGGACAGGCAAATATTTATTTTAAGTATATCCACCTGTGCAATTCGAATTTAAGTTCCGTTCTGACCACGAAAATATGGGCAATATTTTCGTGGATTATGGAAAACTTTATATTGAAGACGGAAAACATACCGAAATATGTAATCCAGTTAGATTCCAATAATGCCTTTGATATTGTTGATATCAACATTCTTCTTGATATTTACAATTCTCTTAACATATCTCCAACAGTTATAGAGTCTCATCGCCAAATGCGTTTCTATATATTGACAAGATAGCCTTCGTCTTTCATTTCGATGTTCATGAATTGCCGGAGTGCCGCAAGGTAACATACTTTGTCCCATATTCTTGGAAGTTTTATTATTGATGTTTAACAGTTCAATCGCATTGCAGTTGACTGGAAAAAGAAAAACTGACATAACTATATTAAATTATTACGTAGATTCATGTTATATGTATTATTTGTTATATGATGTATGAATTTTTATGTAACTTACATGTAGGTATGTAATCAATGTATCGTTTTATATTGTAGATCATTAAATCGTATTCCAACTGTAGAAAATGTTTCATTTATTCCTCCAAGTCAGTCATTTTAATAGACGATTCAATCATGAATGTGATATCACTGAGAATGATTTTAATATGTCCACCAATACAAGCGCTTGTTACTGGTCATAGTATACCTATCGGCACGGAACTTAGATCTAAATTGTGAGAGAAACGATGCCTTTGTTCATGCGGATTGTTTTGATATAATCTATTATTGATAGATTTGAGCTCGTCCACCATCGTTGCACCTCGTGCTGTCCTCAAAAGACTGCCCAAAGACGCTTAGGGGAAAGTGGTCACCATTCGTACGCTTTTTATATTTTATTTTTTTAATTTATGATGGATTGTTGAATTTATCTAGTTTATATACCTAAGCGTAACAAATATATTGTAGTTTGTTACAAAAAAATCCGAAACTATTATGTCAAAGGGTTAAAGAGTTATAGTAATTTTTCTACGATAAGATATTTGTACGAAGGTACCCCACGTACGGGGTACCTTCGTACAGTAGGTGGGGTACTTTCATACGCCATAGGGTAGATTCATACAGGGTAATTAAAAAGCCTATTAAAGTTGTTAAATTTTCATTAATTATTACAAAAATATTGATTTATTAAAGAACTAACTTAAAATATTTGACTTGACTCATAGTCGATTAATGTTTCTTTAGAAATATAACAAAAAATTCAATCGTTTATCCACAGTTTACTTATTGATAATTCTTAGCTCAACAATTAGTCTTAATGATTTCTTTGCAAACATTTTTTATGATATTGACAATCTAAACTTAAAGTCAATAATCATACATATTTGGTTGTTACTTTAGAAATTATTGCACATTATAATTGTTTAAATTACATGCAAAAGAAAAAAGTCTAGCCATTCTAGCTATACAGCCCGCTTGTGGCTGTGGATCAGGTAGGATCATGAAGACATCGCTGATATACAAAGTGTGTATGTCTTCTATATCAGGAAAAAAGAATGACCATGATGATCCCGGTTTCTTCCAAAGATAAGAATATTACTTTCAGGCCCGTACCCAAATAATGACTAAGAACTTTTCCATCTCTAAGGACTCTTCATCCACCTCTTGGGTACGCGTACCCTTTTTTTATATTTTCGTACCATGATTCTGCAATAAAATATTAGTTATAAGGCTTACTTTATAAAATATATCGATTTGTTAGAATTAGAATACTTCATAAAAAGAAAAATGTTATTTTGATGTTCTGGGGGTTAATAAAATCTAAATGGGAGCATTCGTACGCGTACGAATGTGCCCCCTGTTTTGCTGTCCGAATGTACCCCATGCCTTGCACAAAGTTAAAATACTACTTTATACAAATTGTATTTTAATTTGAGAAATTTAACAATTGAAGCTCAAAATAATTAATGTTAACATTAATATTAATCAACACTATTTTGTCAAGAACATAATAATTCTACTTACAATTGCGAATTGAATTTACGTAAAAAATTTACTTACCGCGCGCGAAAACAAGTTACCTCTTGTCAGCCGATGCACCGTGGTGCGACTGGCGCGACACTCTGCTTAGCAACATGCCGGCCGGTATGTCTATGCACACAAGCAAACGTGCGCTTGTGTGCTGTTTAGTTTGTCTGTTATACTAACTGTATGAATGTGCCCCGCGTACGAATGGTGACCACTCTCCCCTACTGGAGTCCTGTGTACTATACTCTTTGGTACCTATAGAACGCTTTTTGAGCACAGTTTAGGTCCACAACTCGTCCCTATACATAAACCAACTATGACATGCCAAGTATGACCACCACTCCACACATACGAGACATTATTTGCCAGATCTATCCAAGATTTTATATATAGGATAGGAGTCGTCAATTTTACTTCACCTTAACCAAAATAAATATTTAATAATTGGCGTGGCGTGGCGGTAGTGAACGCGACTGCTACGCAGGAGGCGCGGGTTCGATTCCCGCTCAGTGCAAATATTTGTGTGCTTGAATATGAATATTTGCATTGGTCTGGCTGTTTCTATGTATGATATGTACGTATTTACAAAAAAAAAATGTATCTATGCATGTTTATCCACATTCTAGAACCCGTAACACAAGCTAGTTAAACTATGCTTACCATGGGTCTAGGTGACATTGTGTAGATTGTCCTAGAATATTTATATATTTATTTACTTGCCTTATTACTCGTACCTACGATTTTTTATACCACTTAGGTAGCAAACAATCCCTTCTTGTGGCGAACTTCTTGTGATGATACAAAGCAGGCGTGGGCATCGAATGATTTTTCTGAAAACTAACAATTGTAGGTATAAGTGCTAACTCACAAGGCCCTGGGCCAATTCCACCTTCGGCAAGTGATGCCTCGAGACGACCGTGTGATTTTGGTCGGTTCGAGTTCATCATAACCGCCCCGCTGACTGCTGCTTCATTTCCGCACGTGAAAAGAAAGAGTGAAATAATCTATATTTAAATAAAAAATATGTTGAAGTATGTTTCCAAGCGCATAACTCGAGTACGGCTGGTCCAATTCAAGTAATTTTTTGTTATATCTTCCTTGAACCTTAGATGTTTTTATAGAGCAGCGGGAACAGGATTAGAAGTCCACGCAAGCGAAGCCGCGGCCAACAGCTATGTAAAAATAAAAGTTGTTAAGAGTAAACGCCTATTAATCAAGGTAAAGTCATATAGGGGAACATGTGCATCAGTGGATCACGGGAAACAGTGAATCATTTGATATAACTTAGGGCCTATGGCACTCACACATTCACACTTCGGCTCAGTGCACACAATCCCACACCCCGTGCTACCTAACTAGTCGCCGCCACGGAGTGACAACGGAAAGCAGCTCGACAGCGCATCGGTTTGTAGGTATGTACGAAATAAATAATTTTCGTATTATTGGAAATTGTTTTGCTCTCAAGTTATTGAGATATTTTAATGTCTTTGTATATTTTCTTATAGTGTATGTGTCTCAGTGTTTTAAACTGTATTATACTGTGCTGTACAAGCTTATTATTTTTAAATAAAAATATTATTTCTGTTATTGGTAGAAGGGTTTCAGTGAATCACACACCAATGGGGTTCGTCGGATCGTGATCCACTGTAACTGAATGGGATTCAAATCTTATATGATCCTTTTTTACAGGTTAATATGCCCCGTAATCGTGAAAGAAAGACACAAATTGGGCTCCATACCGAGAAATAGATGCGCAATTAAAATGATAGCGGATGGGTTGGAATGTAATAGGTGGCGAGCCTATTGCGATTGACCGGGCACTTATAAACCTGCGATAAATACACACATAACTTCGAAAAGCATCGGTGTGTGCCATGGTAAAACCTGGGATCGAACCCGAGACCTCGTCTAAGCAGTCCATTACCCATACCATTAGGCTACCGTACCTACCCTTATATTCCTACATTTTTCATTAAGTATCCATTTAAGTTATTTATTTATTTCTTTTTTATATTATTGACGGTGGGGTTAGTCCACAAATTGAAAGTCGCTCAGCGGGCCATGGAGCGAGCTATGCTTGGATTCTCTTTGAAGGATAAAATTCGCAATGAGGTCATCCGACAAGAGCTAAAGTTACAGACATAGCTCGCAGAATAACCAAGCTAAAGTGGCAGTGGCCTGGCCACATCTGCCGGAGGGCCAATGGTCGCTGGAGCAAACGAGTCCTCGAGTTGAGACCGCGAGAAGGCAAACGGAAGGTAGGACGCCCCCTAGCCAGATGGACTGACGACCTGAAAAAAGCGGCTGGGACAGACTGGATGCGGAGGGCGGAGGATAGGGAGCAGTGGCGCACATTGGGAGAGGCCTATGTCCAGCAGTGAACTGCGATAGGCTGATTGATTGAATGATTGAGTTAAGCAAGATTTAAGTGCATTTTTATGTTTTTGAAAGTTTATGTTATAAAACAAAAAGAGTTGATTTTCTATAGATAGGTACCTACCTACCTACTATTAACTAAGACTGAGGAAAACAATGACTGATTAGAATTTTTGTTTAGAAAATAAAGAGATTAATTAATAATAAATCCTTTTATTACATACTAACCACTTAAGATCCATAGTACCCCTTATGATCCACTGTAACTCAAACCCTGATTCAAGGTAACCCAAGCATGTGACACAGTGGATCAATTCCCTCTCGCAGAAAAAACCGTCTTCTGTTCCGTATTAATGTATAAATGAGGTATTTAAAAAAAGAAACTTAAAATTTAATAACCCTATCACGTATTACATGCAAAACCTCTGTTATTGAAACAAAAATTTAAGTCAAAACAGCTTTAAAAAGAAAATTGATCCATTGAGACCCATGTTCCCCTATCATCTTCAAAAAAATTTTCAGTTTTATAAAAGTTGAAGACGTGTGTTGTATAATTAATATTTTAACCCTCCCTCCCTCTTTCTTCGCATACAGTTGAACACTCTAATCTTTTAAACTACATCTATAAATTAGGTAAAAGCTGTGTGTGCTTATACATCACTGGACTGATTTAAAAAATACATATTTTTGCACAGATAGCTTGTTTTAGGGAAGGACTATTTGATATTACAATACGAACCTCAATAGCATTGCAATAACAACAAAAGTTAACAAATGAGTACCTAGTCGATATTATGCGACGCTGTGGTATCCGTTGAATAGAACTTAATAACGGTATAAAAAACCACAGAAAACATCCAATATCTTAATAACAACTAGTACATGTACATAGTCTCTCTAGAGACTATAGTCTCTCAACTCAACACTACTTAACTTTCTTTACTAACTGACTATATATTAATAATTAATAATAATAATAATAATAATTTATTAACCAAACCAAAAAAGAGGTACAGTATGTTGTATAAAGAAAGACATAGATTTACAACGAGTATCATTGTTTGTGGTTTCAAGTGTACAATAATATTAACCCTGCCTCTCAAACTAGGGTATCCTGTATCTTGAGAGACAGTGTATCTCTAGAAGATTATTCACTCAAGAGATTATTCCCTACCTACCACAATACACAGTATTATGTTTATGTACGTGTAGAGTGTTTAATCTGGGCATTACGCCCTTGACATCAACTCAAACAAGTACTGTATGACGTCACACGTGATGCCGCGATCAGCTGATGACATCATATTGTCGGGTTGGTCGCGGACTCGCGCCTGTCTCGTCGAGACCGACGAGCAAAAACTACGCGCCATCGTTCAATGCCTAATAAACACAACACACTAGTTGAGTACCAACTGCGTACGAACGCGACCGTGAAATAATACAGTTTATAATAGTTTCTAAAGACATTTTCCACTTCTAAAATGGCTAGTAAGTATAATAATACGTTTTTTTATATAATAAATAATGTCGTAGTGATAAAAAAGTGCAGTGATATGTGTTACAAGTGGTTTTGTTGATGGTATTGAGTTTCACCTGTGTTTATGTAAACAGTGTATTGAATAAATTCGTCATAATCACTGATTTCGTTGTGATTATATTTCCAAGTGGTGTTTAGTGCAACTATACAACGGTTTATGGTTCTAATTATGAGAAAAATACGACATATTCTATATGTAGGTTTATTTTAGGCGCAGTTTTGAGCCTGTGTATTGTAAATAATTGGTACTTAATACCTACCTAACTGTGCTAGATTTTTACTTATTATGACCACATTGTTTTCGTTATTTGGACGAACTATTTGGTAACTTTAATATCAATATTACTATAATGGTAAATACAGATTGGGGTATGTCAAATTCTGATCACGTGTACGTTGCCGACCCAATAATAAATCTTGCCGTGCCCTTTTTGAAGGTTTAGTGCGTTCAGGAAATGGCTACTGAATCCGGAAAGAACATAGTATTCCTGGAATAACCTTCTAGCATATTTGTGCATTTCATAGAGTCTAAAAGACGCTACATACTCTACCTATATCAGTAAACCTGAAACTATTATGAATTTTAGTGAAGGCGTATACCCTAAAGAAAATTTCTATGGACATCACTACCTTCTAGGTATTAAAAACATTGTCCGAAAATGGTCTCTTCCTAAATTAAACCATTCCTTTAAGGGTTTATCAATTTTAGCGGTAAAACGTTTCTCTGCCACTTTGGGGGCGCGGGTTCGTTTCGGATGTAGGTAGTTATATGTGTTATAATATTATTAAAATAGTTTTACGTAGGTACAATACTTATTATTTAATTCTCTGAAGATTAACATTAACGAAAGTAAAATAAGTGGAGTCAGGAGTGAATAAGACATTTAAATACACACACACATTTAAATGTCTTATTCGCTCCTGACTCCACTTATTTTCTCTTTCTCTTTCTACCGGTTCTATCAAAATAACTGTTGCAAGATTTACATGTAACCTACTTAATACCTACATGTGATTTGATGTGATATGGTTGTATTACCTACTTATTAATAATAGGTTTTCAATTTTAAGCTTTCGCGTTGCATAATATGCTTAACGAATCCCGGGTATTAACACGATCATAATAAACACTACTTACTCATATATATGTAGGTATATTCTGTACCCATAGGTAAATATCTACAATAATTTACCTTTTGATTTGCTTGATGTTTCGGCCAGGGTAGGGCGAAGTTTTAAGTTTTATTAACCCCCGGGAAGGTAATAACAGCCTTCCTTTTCCAATACATTAATTCACAGCAGTTCACTGCTGGACTTAGGCCTCTTTCAATGTTAGGAGACTGTGGTGATCTGTTTCCACACTGGTTAGACGGGTTGGTACAGGGTTATAACTATTTAAAATTTTCATTCATTCTCGTGTATTTTTCCGATAGTCGCCGATTCTTTTGTCGCCACAGCAAATACTATTTGAATATTACATTAATTTGAATATAATCCGTGTAAACTATGTTCTACGCAGTAAACCGGTCCCATTAATGTTTTTTTTATGTAGGTATGGCATGTCAATTTGACTTCACCTCGCCTGGTGTCAATCTGAAGGCAAAGTCTCATGAAAGAGGGTCACCATTGCAAACACGTTCAGTGCTACAATGGTAGCGCTCAGCTTGACGGCAGATGCTTTTTCACGCCGCGCTTAAAGGACCCGGGACTGTAGGAAGAAGGAAACACGTGCGCCGGTAAGGAATTCCAAGACTTATGGTGCGGTAGAGGAAAGACTCACCGAACCGCTTGGTTCTTGATGAAATATTCTGCACCGTATGCGGGTGACATCTAAGCCCTGCACGTGTTGTCCTATGTAGGAAAGGAGAGGGAAGCAAGGAGATGTTGCACTCTATGTTGCACTACTTGCATTGAGCCAGCCGAATTAGCCTCGTTAGTCGTTTACCGTAATAGTTTTTAAGCACCAGTGCCTTATACCTACTATCTCTTTTTATAAGCTCATTGCCTGTTACAGATGATATTCTCCAAAAAACTAATATGTAAAAACTGACGTCTAAAAACCAGCAAGTTAAAGTTCATTGACTTTATAATTATGTGGCAGGTACTTAATATTTATCTATAAAAGTGTAACGCGAAATACAATTTTATAATGCTAATTATAATCTGGAATACTGAATCTGTAACTTGACTCTTATCTGTCGACTAAGTCATATGAGTAGGTATTCGAGGACATGGGCTCACAGACCAAGTTCCGAGTTTCATATTTTACGAGTAAATTTTACAATACAACTAGCAAACCCGGCGAACTCCGTTTCGCCATGTGAAAAAATGATTTTCCCGCTTTTCTGTTGAAATTTTTCCTGAATTTTCTTTGCTATAAACCTTACGGAGCCCGAGACCTTTCCAACGAATGCAAAACCGTGGAAATCGGTTCGTGCGTTCTGGAGTTATAGCGTCAGGAAGGAAAGCTCGACTTATTTTTATATACTTACAGTAGATATTCATGTGGTGTATATAGTTACTTATTGTGACGTACAATAGACAAAAGACCAGATTTTTATACAACGTTGTATGTAAATACCGTATTATCTTTTGTTGACTGTACTGTACTCGAAGCGACTAAAACACACGCCGTCTTTGGGTCCTTAGTTGCCGGAGGTGAGATAACATATCCCTCGCACCCCGGCAGACCCCGGCCATCTATATCGAGATAACCGCCTTCAGGTGTAGGGACCACGGTGTCCCAGTCTAACCCCTGAATGTGGGGAGGCGCATTTTTGCGGAACCACCGCGGCCTGCGGACGTTGGCTCCTTCTGGATCCATAACATAAACTTACGCCTTTATCCCTAGGCAGAGGTGCTAGCACCCACATTACACCAGTTTATGTTTAGGTTCCAATGTAATAGGTGGCGAGCCTATTGCCATTAACCGGGTACTTATAAACCTGTGATAAATACACACATAACTTCGAAAAGCATCGAAAAGTCCTTCTGGATCCGATGTTGCGATAACCAAATCCACACAGGGGCTCTGAAAATGTATGGGAGTGACATTTGTTCTCGGAATGACATGTGATCCAATTCCGACAACAAATGTCACTCCCATACATTTTCAGAACGATGACGAATGTAGATTCGGAACAAATGCATTTTGGCTAGAGCCCCTGATTGAATTTGGAACTGCGGGCATCAGTTGCTCATGATGGAGTCGTGGTCGTGCACTAGGCTGCCGCAAATAAAACAGTCTGCCAATGTTTAGTAGATTTTCTATATCCATTTTTTTATATTCCATTAACTTAAGCTATTTCCATAAAAATCTACTTAACAATTCTCGTCTTATGATAGAATCGCTATTTTTATCGTGAATCGTATGTTAATAAACTTCGTTGCGTATTGGAAACTGACTCATAAGGCTGAGATAAATGACTCACTAATTTTAATAGTCATAGCAAGTTACTACTTACGAAGGTGGTCCAATTTGTATACTATTGGATATACCTACAGTTACTAAATGTTAAATGGTAGTGCTTGTGCGGCTAAGCATTTAATTAATTTCCTTGCGATCGCATAGCAAGGAATGTGGGTGTTTAATACACCACTGCTTACACCTTCAGGGATTATGGGTGTGAGCATATGTATGTATGTATATGTATCTATGTTTTTTTATAGACCGTATTTTACCGTGACCGTGTCAGAAGTACGTGTCCGCCACGTACAGCTGCGTGATAGCTGAGCTTAAATGAAACCATCGATCGACTGGTGGCCGTGTCAGCACAACTCTAATTTGTGTACCCATGTGCCACAAGTTGTTACATCTACACTCAACGTCTGTCTTGATGTCACGCTGTCCGGTGCGCTGTTCTTGTCACAAATCTGGACGCACCCTGGTGTACCTAAAGTAATAATCAATATATAAATTATACATTCTATTAAAAAAAGCCTGGAACAAGCCAGATAAGCCTAACAACAAATTTATCGCTGGCTTCTTTTGCACAGATAATTCAAAAAGTTAAATGACATCTTCGCTAAGCCTGGGTCGCACGATCTTTTATGTTAGCTACATTATTAACGCTGAACCCATAAATGTATTCATTAGATTATACAATACCTTTTGTATTCAAATGTATGTGGTAAGTAGGTAATTATCAGTAAGTAAATTAACCTTTGTTCATAAAAATACTACATCGTTAGAGTGTTATAGTAAGTACCTAACTTGTAGCAGATATTAGACAGTTATTTGTAGATATTTATTACATTAGAAGAAACATTATTAACACGAATAGAAGTTAATAACTTTTCTAGATTCTTCGTGTTAATATGGATTCTAGGAGATACTGGGTAAACTCACGGTAATACTATCGTGGTAAACTGAATTGATTTGGAACAGTGAACAAAATACTAAATAGTTACTTGATTTTTTATACCATTTAGGTGGCAGATAAACACGCGGCCGACATGATATAAAGTGGTTACTGTAGCCTATGGACGTTTGCAACACCAGGGGCGTCATATTCATGATGATATAGGGCCTCTGCGCAGGTATTTTTTTTTAAATGTGCGCTAGAGTTGCACAGCACACATGTACAATTGTACACCCTAAATCACCTTGGTTCCATCACAGAACGACCAGACAAAATAAATCATAAAATAGGACCTTTCGATGTCCAATTCAATTTCAATAGTGCAAAATGGAAAGAATTTAATAACAAGTTGAAATTAGACAAAATATAATTTGTATGGCTGAAATGTAATTATAATTAGTCGTTAGACTTAATTACTGCAGAGGCGATATTACGCTTGCTATCATGTAATTTGTAGAATCATTTATTTTCAAACTTTCACGAATTATTTTTGAACGTTGCAATTTATAACAAATGGTATTTGTTTTCATTAATTTACAATAGAAGAGTAGTGGATCAGGGAGTGCTCGGGAGCAATGGCGTACATTAGTAGAGGCCTACATATTCCTCTCTTAATGACGACATTTTTTTTTTTTTTATACTACGTAGGTGGCAGACAAGCACACGGCCCACCTGATGGAAAGCGGCCACCGTGGCCTATGAACGTGTGCAACACTAAGGGTGTCACACACGCGCTGCCCACCCTGAAGGGAGAGAGGGAGAGCTGGGAAGGGGTGGGGAGGCTAGGAAGGGGAGGGGAAGGAGGGGTATAGTGACTCTGGCTACCCTACTTACCGGTGGGAACACAACACGATGGTTATTATGACCGCGGTCTTCTGTAGGGCGGAGGTACTTCCCCAGTTGGACAGCTCATTTCGGACGGGAGATACCGTCGTGTCCTACCTCCGTTAAGTACAACAATATAATATAGACATCAATCATCCATCAAGAACCAAGCGGTTCGGTGAGTCTTTTCTCTGCCGCACCATTAAGTCCTGGAATTCCTTGCCGGCGCACGTGTTTCCTTCTTCCTACAGTCCCGGGTCCTTTAAGCGGGGCGTGAAAAAGCATCTGATGGGGCCGTCAAGCTGAGCGCCACCATTGTAGCACTGAACGTGTTTGCAATGGTGACCCTCTTTCATGAGACTTTGCCTTCGCCTTAACATCAGGCGAGGTGAAGTCTAATTGACGTACCATAAATAAAAAAAACATCAATAATGTGATAATGGTAATGGTCAAACCCAGGCCCGCTCTCATCCGATTATCTGCCCCTGCTGATTATTATCTTCCTTAACAGAATCAACGGAAACGAACCAGGCTTTGCAGATAGTGGCACCCAGTGGGGAGCATACCTTCATTCTCCATGAGGACGTGCTCAAGAACCTGCTCCTCAGAGATGATATCAAAGACTGCGGAGTGGTTCTCCTCTCCGTCGCAGGCGCCTATAGAAAAGGGAAGTCGTTCTTGCTCGACTTCTTCTTGAGATATTTGGAACATACGGTTAGTTAGATCAATATTATAACATAGTAATGAATTTCCGCCATGTGATGCTTAATTCAATCTATACTAATATTATAAAGAGGAAAGATTTTGTTTGTTTGTTTGTAAAGAATAGGCTCCGAAACTACTGGACCGATTTCAATAATTCTTTCACTTCTGAAAAGCTACAATACCTAGGAGTAACATGGGCTAAATATCATCACACTACCATCCAAGGGAGCGGAGTAATAATCATAAATCTCAATCGATTCGGTAAATTTCTATACATTGGTGCTAATATCGGCAGCAAGGAAAAGTAGTATATAGAGGCAAGTAGAGAATCGAGTAGAGTCGTAGAACACGATAATCGACATCCACGCGGGCGGAGCCGCGGGCAACAGCTAGTATCTTATATAAGGCCGTTCCTATATTAGGCAACTAGAAAAAACCTGTATTTTTTTTAAATTTTCAATTCCAATCCCACGGAATCCGCCATCTTGATAATGTTTTTGGGAGTTGACGAGTCAAGTTTCGTGCTTAATGTAAAGAGGCTAAATCTTATGTTTCAGTACTCGCAAGGTAACAGTGAAGGTGAATGGCTTGGCCTTGACGACCAGGCCCTGGTGGGGTTCTCGTGGGAGGGAGGATCAGACAGACACACCACTGGAATACACCTCTGGTCGCATCCCTTCAAAACTACCCTTGATAACGGGGAGAAGGTAAGAAGATTATTGTTATTTCGCCCTTTCTTTGCAGCAGAAAAAAATATGATTTACTTATTTAATGATTTGAGTTGTGGATCAATAATGTGTTCAAAATGAGCTCTGTACCTACACGTATACGCGCTTTTAGGCTGTCTGTTGGCAATATATCAGTGTTTGAGGGTAGCACGGGGTGCAACGGTGGTGGACGAGCTCAAATATACCAACCACAGATTATGTCAAAACAATCCGCGCGTCAGATGCTCGTTTTTTACGCGACTCGTGTCCAAGATCTGTGCCGCTTAGGCGGCAGACAAGCAGTGGTACTATGGTACTGTGGAAGCGGTTGCCATGGATTATGGACGTGTGCAACACTAGAAGCATTACATCCATGCTATCCCTGAACTGTAAAGACCTTCAGATGTCCTTCTTGAATTGGTTCTTGAATACTTTGAATGAAAGTAAGAATGGATAGGTATAAGTGGAGTCATAGCATCGTCAAGAAGGAAGGTTTGTGGAGGTAATGTTCATCCAACACATAGGGAGGCTCCTCTGACCGTAATTTGATCATACCTGGCGAGTCACAGCCCTTCGGATGCCGTTGTTGTACCAGCGAGAGAACTTCGCTTTCGTGATGCAGGATTCGTAGCGACGTAGTATTTCCTCTTACTGTCGCTAGATGGCGCTGTGTACATGTGGTGTGGTATCGCCACAGGTTGTGTGACGGCTCTGACTTTGCTCGCGTCCATTGGTCACAGAACTGAATACCATCGAGTAGACCGTGTGCTTGTCTGCCACCAAGTGCTATGAAAATTAGAAGCATTGTTTTAAAAAAAAGACCCCTAATCAAACAATGACTGACCTTGTTTCTTCAGGTGGTGATACTGCTGATGGACACGCAGGGCACCTTCGACAGTGAGTCCACCGTCAAAGACAACGCCACGGTGTTCGCGCTCTCCACCATGCTGTCCTCGGTTCTCATCTATAATCTCTCGCAAAACATTGAAGAAGATGATCTCCAACATTTGGAGGTAAGTTACTTGAGCCGCGTCTAAATTTACGGAACATTTTACCGTGATCGTGTCAGAAGAGCGTGTGCGTCGCGTATTCAGCTGCGTGATAGCTGAGTTTAAATGTAACCATCGATCGACTGGTGGCCGTGTCAGCACAACTCTAGTTTGTATGCCCATGTGCCGCGGGGCGTTTGGCGCGGGGTTCAAAACCCTGTACCAACCTATCTGGTCAACGTGCAAACAGTAAGCCAAAGCCTCCCTGCATTGAGAGAGGCATATAATCAGAAGTGGACTGTAATATTGTCCATCATTATTCGGTCCTCATAGCAAGTAATTTCTTACCCGAGGATATAATTTCGTAGGTATGTGTAACATTTCGCAAGTGCCAAGAACGAACCTCGACACGTGTTACGCCTCTACACGAGGCATCTTCAGGAGCGCTATTGAGCGACTGAATTTCTAATTGGAGTCTTCTCAAGACCAGCCGTATTGCGAACCGGTGGTTCTCTTATTTTTTATTTAGTACACGTAATTTTGACTTGAAACCGCCTGATGATAAGCTGAAGGCAAAGTCTCAGGAAAGAAGGTCACCATTACAAACACGTAAAATGTTACAATGGTGGCACTCAGCTTGACGGCCTCATCAGATGCTTTTTCACGCCCCGCTTAAAGGACCCGGGACTGTAGGAAGAAGGAAACACGTGCGCCGGCATCATTTGCAACTGTCGTTAATATATGACATGGTAATTTATTTCCAGTTATTCATGGATTATGGCTGCGTGGCGATGGACAAGATTGAGGGTAATCCGTTCCAGAAGCTTCTGTTCCTCGTGAGGGATTGGAGCTACCCGTACGACCACGCGTACGGAGTGAAGGGAGGGACAGAACTCTTGGACAAACGGCTTCAGGTAAGAGCTGATATGCTGGGTGGTAGGTCCTGAAAGGTACAAAACATTGCTCTATCTTGAAATATTAAAATAACTCTTCTTGAAAGATTATTCGTCTCGCCTCTGTGGCGTGGCGGTAGTGAAGGCGGCTGGTACGCAGGAGGCGCGATATTTGCACTGAGCGGAAATCGAACCCGCGCCACTGAGGTCGTCAAATGAGAAATGGTTAAATAGCGTAGTGCTTAAGAATTGTCAATAACCTTTGAGAATGCCGCAAGACGGAACCGGTTAGGTACAATAATAAATATCGTGGAAGAATACAAGTGTACATACATACATACATAAACTCACGCCTCTATCCCCGAAGAGGCAGAGGTGCTAGCACCCACATTTCGCCAGTTTTTATGTTTAGGTCTCAATGTAATAGGTGGCGAGCCTATTGCCATTAACCGGACACTTATAAACCTGCGATAACTTCGAAAACCATCGATAAGTCATTGGTGTGTGCCATGGTGAAACCTGGGATCGAACCCGAGACTTCGTCTCAGCAGTCCATTACCTCCACTAGGTTACCCCGGAAAATATAAGTGTGTTACCAACAAATAAGGTGTTACAAAAAGTTCTTCCAAGTGCGATCAACAGTATAAACTTGTATAAAAAGGTTCACATATCATTGCTCCTGATTCCAGATCAAAGACGGCCAACATGAAGAGCTGCAGAAACTGCGCAAGTACATTAAGCGGTGCTTCGAGGATTGCGCCTGTTTCCTGATGCCACACCCCGGCCTCAAGGTCGCTACGGACCCGCATTTTAAAGGAAAATTATGTGGTATGGTAACATTTTCAATTATTTTACAAAAGAAAAACGGCTTTTTCCAAGATTTTTTTTCATATACTCGTATGTATGTTGTACCAGCACGAGAACTTCGCTTTCGCGATGCAGTATCCGGAGTGTGGTAGTAGTTACTCTTGCTGTCGCTATATTGCGCTGGGTATAGCCACACCACTTAGGTGGCAGACAAGCACGCGGCCCACCTGATGTAAAGTGGTTACCGTGGTCTGTAGACGTTTGCAACACCAAGGGCGTCACATTGGTGCTGCCGACCATATAGAGAAGAGGGGGGGAAGGGGGGGGGGAGGAGGAGAGAAGGTTAAGAGAGTCGTGCAGAAGACAAAGAAGGATTTCTCGGTCTTCCCACTGACAACACAAAACCTGTGCTAACCATCGGCAAGCCACTAAGATTACAAAAAGTGACCTTTACACTTTACTCCTATACAGTTAGAGTTCATAATTAAATGGCATTGTGCATGGGGAATATTGTGACCCCCCCCCCTCCCAAACACACACAACATGAACCATGCACAAACAAAAGGAGGAGAGGGTTTAGAAGATCATTAGTAAATTCAAGTCTTTTTTGTGTTTGTGTGTTAAATGATTGTTAAGTCGAATCTCAATCAACAAGTTTTTGTTCTACAGACATCCAACCAGAATTCTTGGACGCTTTGAAGGAACTGGTCCCCATGCTGCTGTCGCGGAAGAACCTGGTGCCGAAGACCATCAACGGCCAGAAGGTGAAGGCCCGGGACCTGCTCAACTACTTCACGAGCTACATCGACATCTTCAACAGCGAGAAGTTACCGGAGCCTACAACTATTTTACAGGTTTGTGCCATTTACCGCCAATAGGGTCACCACCTGTCTAAATGTCTCGATGTAGTCGGGCAATTTGGAGAGAATCTTCACTCGATAACACAAACACATGACACTTTTGCCTTTTTTCTTTTGCCGTACCGATACCCTAATGTTAGTGTGCCCATAAAAGCATTTATTTCCCTTGCACCCCGGCTGACCCAGGGCTATCTCCGGATGGCCTCCTCGGGTGTAGAACCATGATGTCCCCATCTAGCCCCTGGAATGGATGGTCGCGCATAGGCCTCTCCAATGTTGTGGGGTTTTGGCCTACTGTCTCCAAGTTAACCAGACAGGTTGGTTATATTTCGAGATTTCCTTCTCTCGCAGAGATAATATCACTAATACGTACATAATATAACATAAACTCAGGCCTATATCTCCGAAGGGGTAAGCATAGATGCTAGTACCCACATTTCGCCAGTTTATGCGTAGGTCCCAATGTTAAAGGTGGCGAGCCTATTGCCATTAACCGGGCTCCCAAACCTGCGATAAATACACACATAACTTCGAAAAGTCATTGGTGTGTACCATGGTAAAACCTGGGATCGAACCCGAGACCTCGTCTCCGCTGTCCATTACCCCTACCACTAGGCTACCGTGGTTTTTTTTATCACTAATAACATCCTACATATATTTCCAGGCGACTTCAGAAGCTAATAACAGGTCAGCCATGTCAGAAGCCGTTGACATCTACAAAACCTTGATGGAGGAAGTATGTGGAGGCACGAAGCCTTACATGCAGCCAGACAGACTGGACAAGGAGAACTGGAGGGTGACCAACAAAGCTCTTCATTTCTTCGACACCAAGAAAAAGATGGGGGGAATAGAAATGTCAGAAACGTTCAGAAATGATCTTGTCAAGGTATGAAGCGAAAGTTCAGCGATTACTTTTCAAGTTTTATTTTTCAAGTCTATATATACTTGTTTTTAAGTTTGTTAATAAGGTCAATGCCGTATTTACCATATGGGCACTCGGGGCACGTACCCAGGGCCCACCAGCCTCAGGGGGCCTCCCGAAAGAGACACAATTTCTCGCGGATTAACTTAAGAAAAATCAAAAACTTTCCAAAATGGCCTCTAAAGTCTTGTGCAACAGATAAAAAAGGTTCTGTATGAGGTAATGCCGTTGAACCAACACAAAGAGCCCCGGGTCTCCGAGGGTCGAGGGTGCGAGAGATATGTTTTCGCTCACCTCCGGCAATCAGACTCAAAGACTGCGTGCGTTTTAGTCGGTTCAAGTCCGGTATATAACTACCTCACCTCCACAGGCTTTGGCGAGGGTGGTATAGTA
This sequence comes from Pelosia muscerda, assembly GCA_963691645.1. NCBI lineage: Eukaryota > Metazoa > Arthropoda > Insecta > Lepidoptera > Erebidae > Pelosia > Pelosia muscerda. The sequence goes on along the minus strand of OY829116.1, from coordinate 15,322,266 downwards.
TCCGCGTGGATATTGCGCTCGATAAAAAACCCTGTTACGATGGCCGTTTTGACACGACTTGGTTTTGCTCGTTTCCTCTTTTTTGGTGCGCCCATGCCCTTTCCATAAAACGCAACTGGCAAGTTATTGAGACTAGAACATCTCTTTTCCATAACGCATGTCTTTCTCATCCTTCCTTAACCTGTGACCTTCATCGCCAAGGTTCTCTTGCATATCCAGGAGTTGGAAGAACTGTACGCCCAGCTAGCGGCCCACAACGAAGGGAAGAATGTCTACCGCATCATTGGGACGCCCATCGTGTTCCTGACCGTGATGATCCTGGGATACCTGTTCGGTGTGGTAGGATCCACGCTGGGGATCCAGACTGCAGTAGCTTTAGGACAGGCGGTCACTATTGGGGCTGCTGTTATGCTCACAGTTTGGGGATACACCAGGTAAATCCATCAATAAATCTGCATAAACTAATTATAAAACTGAACTGAACTGACAGCCACCATGGCGCGACTGCTACGCACGGGGCGCAGGTTCGATCCAGCTCGGTGCAAAAAGTTGTATGCATGAATATGGCTGTTTGCACTGGTCTAGTCGTGCCTCGGAGAGCACGTTAAGCCGTCGTTTCTGGTTGCCATACCAACATCTATGGCAGTCGTTACGGGTAGTTGGAGCCTTAAAAAGTCCAACCAGTCCAACATAGAACTTTAATATCGCCATTAGTTGTGGAGGTCAGATGGCAGTCACTTCACGGAAAATATCGAAGTTCAGTCGCATCACAGTAATACTGGAAAGCCGACCCCAACTGAGTTGGGAAAAGGTTCAGAGAATGAAACTAATAATAAAAGTGAAGAGTTTTTTTGCTTGACCGCATTTATCTCTGAAACTGCATGTGGGAATTTAAATTGTTTTATTACATTTGATAGTTCAGTTATCGAGAAAGATTATAGGTTAAATAACAACGCGCTATGACCCGGGTAAACCAGCATTATAACATAAGAAAAACATAGGCTGCAGGCGGATTTTACTTGAATTAATTATTATTTTAAAAGACAAATTATCAAATATATTTTATTTTATTTTATTGTCCATTTCAGAATGACAGGCAACATGAGAGACGTTGGTATGCAGTTGGATGAGATTGCTGGCAAAATACGAGCTGTCGTGAGTACCTTATGAGATTAATCCCGCCCGTAGACCCATTACTGTAACTCTTGGACCCTATGCAATTCTTTAAACATACAACTGCGGGGACGTAAAGGAGGCGACTCGGATGTCGGAGGTCGCAGAATGACCTCTGTTCTCCATGAGCGCGGTAGCGGAGAGTGTAGTGTTGTATCCGAACGTATCTGAAGAGCTCTATGTATTTATGCTCTCTCTTCTATAGACACCTGTGATTACGTCTTGATCTATATTACAATAAAACCCGGGTTAATTAATTCCCGCTAGTTTTATTAAGATATACTTAATAGATTGGGGTGACGGGTGGAGCCGCCTGTCACCCTAGCAGAAGCAGGCCGCGGCGGCGGCGCAAAGTGGGCCACCCCACCCCATACTCAGGGGCTAGGCGGGGGCACCGTGGTCCTTACACCCGAAGGGGGTCATCTCGAAAGAAGTCGGGTCTGCCAGGGTGCGAGGGATATGTTCGCTACTATCTCACCTCCGGCAACAAGAGACCCAAAGACATAACCTCTTTCACCGACTCCGGTGGGATGGTATCCGTGGGGATTTCGCGCACAATAAAAATAAATCCTTTTTTTCGACGTAGAGCAAGCCAAGAACTGACTCTTAGTGAATAGCAGAACAGCAACGCGATACCTTGAGCATACAGCGTCAAACTCTTATGATGTATTCCACGTAAACAGTCTAGAACTATCGAACGATCTATGCAATTCACTAAGCGTTAATTCTGGATTATGCTCTGTGTGAGTTCGTGAATGAGGTCAGCGTTCGACACTGTATGTTTGATTGCTTGCAATACACCGTGTGCGAGCTGTGAGCTTGTCTGCCATGCCATCTAAGTGACATATTTACTACGTAATTTGGTGACAGAGAAAGAATATTCACCATCCCATTTCATTTGAGGAATACGTAAGATCAGATTGCGATCAGGAGAGAGGTCCATCTCGAAAGATATGAGAGATGTGTCTGGTACTATCCCACCTCCGGGAATTAAAGAGCCAAAGACGGGGTGCGTTTTTGTCGGTTCGAGTAGACATAACCCCCTTAACGGCATGGGCAGGGGTGGTATCCATGAGGATTTTGCGTACCATAATAAAGCGACTAACGAACAACGCAGATGATTATCACTGCGATAGAAAAGAAACCACAAAATAAAACCCTGTACAGACCTGCAAATAGTAGACCACAGTCTACAACATTGCGAGAGTCCTATGTCCAGCACCGAACAGCGATAGGCTAATTTATCAAATCAAATCAAAAATCATTTATTCTGCATAGACCAGTAAACGGCCCTTACAAAACGTCAATTGATAGAATAATTAGCAAAATGGCGTTCGTTCTAGGTACACAAGCATGCCTTCGGTACGCTGGACCCTGCGGCGTCTCCGCTGACCACAATGACAGCCACATACATGGACAACAAGAAAGACTCCTAGTGACCATCAAATGACGATCATTGTACCTACTTATAGTGTAGTTCCTAACACACGTTATTTTTAGAAGCCATTGTGCCCCTTCTTAACATTGGGACCTAAACATAAACTGGCGAAATGTGGGTGCTAGCACCTCTGCCTACCAAGAGAACAAATAACTATAGATAGATACATATTTATATATCGTGTGTAAATAAATAAAGTAAAAAAAAACTGGAGAGAGTTGGTGAAAGTGGGAATCGTGAGTAAACCAACATAATAACGTGATTGAAAAATAACTGTTTATGTATGAGAGCAATATAAGGGCACTCGGGGGCCGCCGAAAGAAAGACAATTTCTCGCACATCAACTTAAGAAAAATCTAAAACCCTTAACTTTCCAAAAGGACCTCTAAAGTCTTGTGTACCCAGGGCCCCTGACCTATCTAAAGACGGCTCTGTATGTGAGTGCCAAACAGTGATAATAATATTAGTTGACGCTAGTTGTAGTGTTGGTGGAAATATACAGCAGTTTAGGTGACGAGCTGGCGCTAAAGATGGCATCTAAATCTTAGTGATTGTAGACAACATTATATGAAAAAGTGTACACCTATTATATAATGATATACAGGGTGTAAGGGGAACACTCCTGATTTCGAACGCCCCTGGTAATTTGTCATTTTTTTATTTATGGCATGTCAATTTATCAAATCTAAATAGGTGATCGAACCAATTCAATCTTCATTCATATTTAATTCCCACGAAAAATAATAATGAGGCCGTCAAGCTGAACGCCACCATTGTAACACTGTACGTGTTTGTAATGGCGACCCTCTTTCGAGACTTTGCTTTAGCTTACCATCAGGCGAGGTGAAATGAAATTGACGTGGCATAATTTAAAAAAAGCATGCTAAAACATTTCTGACAGCTGTCCACAGCTGATCTCTTAGTGAGAATCTAGGTAGGTATGCCTACCTTGGTCTAGATTTTCTATCAAACAGAAACTTCTCAATACAATAAATTATATTTATATCTAGTGTATAAGAATACTATTTACTGTATATATAACTTTAACTATTTAGGTAACTTTTGTACCTACATTGCAATATACTAATTTTTATAATTCTGGTTTTTTTTTTCGGATTCCTCACAAAAACAACAAATTTTCAAAATCCGTTACAATAGCGATCAAATTCGGTTGTTATAACTTGGTTCATTAAAGAAAGGTTTTATAAAAGGCGGACGTTATCACTTCCTCTCGCTCGCACACTAGTACTGTCTATACTCACTCACGCGCGTACCGTCAACACAAAAAAAATATTGATCTTTATTTTCTTCCACGCTCTGTGCTCTTGATGCGATGCATAAAAGAAAGGATTCTTAAATGTCGGCTTGTACTTGCGTTGACAGATAGTACACCTAGCATACAAAATTTGAATTAGGAATCGACTCGTCACACTGAAAAAGTTTTCTAACTGGTCATAACACAAAAAGCCTTAATCTTTGTTTGTATTGGTCATATTTAGACTTAGTTCTAATTAGTCACGTCGGAGTTTTGTAGCTATTGGTCACAGTGTAAATCTGTTTCAATTCGTCATCCCGTCAAATAGTTCTAATTGGTCACCGGCTTTTTCAGTTTAAAAAAAATATATACGAGACCGTTGTTCATAATAATGTTAGTTCTTTATGTTAACCAACATCATGATTTTCCATGATCCTCCTTATAGAATGTGATACACGTTCCTTTCCGGTACGAATGCATTTTGGCTAGAGCCCCTGGACTCAATTCCGTCCAGGGCCTTCAGAAAACTACTGATATTAGAAAACTGTCATTGAATTTCCTGCTTTATTCTCATGAAGTTAAAGTTCAAAATTAAATGAAAAAGATTACATAATGTTTCCTTTACTCTATACTAATTTCAGACTAACAGACTTTTGTGTTCAGAATCGTTCGACATGATGGTTTCCATGGGTTCACCTTCCATCACCTCTTCAAGGGTTTCACACAGCACACACACACACACACACACACACACACACAAAAAACAACCCAGATGAAAACTGAACCATATAGACGAGAAGACGCTGTGTAACTTCCTCAACGCAACCCAACGAGCTCGACAAGAGCAAATTAAAAAAAAACCAGCCACTTTTTAGTCAACTTTATTGTATTAAAACAAATATTTACATGGAAAACTCCCCATAGTGGCGGTCGGAGCCTCACAACCGCGGCATACATTACACAAGTTTCGGTAATCAACAAAATAAACTATAAATACCTCAACGAATTATTCATTATCCCACGCCAAACCGACACATTCATTTATAATGAATTCAATTGGCACATGCTATATTAATATTTATAAAAAATCCACAGATATGTATTCCTATTTACACTTCGTTATATTTAAAATACAATTCAATGTCTTTTAAGTTAGCAAACACTTTTTGAGCAGTAGTTTTATTAATAACATTAAAAAATAGGTATTCTAAAACATTTTACACAGACCTAAAGCAAATATTAAGCCTGGGTTGCACGATCTTACTTTAACATTAACAGTGCAGTTAAAGTACCGGTCAGGTTTACAACAGGTTGCACAATTTGAAAATTGTTAAAATCACGTCATAACTTGACGCTAACTGTAACCAGCCACGCTCAAACGTCAAACTTTATCAAAAAGATAACTATAACCGAGCTACTAAATACACTGGTGCAACACATTTAGCCAAACCATTAGAATCAATGTTACTGTTACTGTTAAATTTGACGGAAACCTTAACTTTAACAGGTAGTTTAACAGGTACAGGTAAAAAAAAAACTAAATAATTTATATTATGAATTTTAGAATACATTTTTTTTAATCTAGACATATGCCAAGATTAAGATGGATTGTGTGAACGCCGTGTCACAAGTCAATGCATCTCAAACGGTAGATAACTTTAGATAAAATTGTTATATTATCTCAGTGTTGCTAACTTAATAAACATCAGATTACTGGCAACACATTGCATATTTATTCAATTTAAGATAGGCAAGTCTCCAGAGTACACAGCTGAAAATCTATTAAATAAACAAAAGTATAAACGTAAGACAATCAATAAAAATCGCGATCAATATTATAGGGCCACATTGCAATTCAATATTGTGTCAATGTTATTAATAACACCAATATATATTGATAGAATCGTGATATATATTGATTTACAATAATTTTTGCGTGTTTACTGATCAAAATGTTATCAGAATGACTTATCCTATCCAATTTAAATAAATATACATAATGCAATGCACAACGAAAGTAACAAAATCATCTGATCATAAGAATTCAAAAAGAAGAAACGCAACTTAATAACGATGATTTTGTCGCACGTGTGCGCGAGCCCTAACTTAATTTTAAAAAATGACCCCTAATTTTGAGCAATAAACTACAATTTTGAACACACTAAGACTTAATATAGAAATAAAACATAATTCAAATATATATACACGGTGATTTTATAGTGGTTTTGGAAAAAGAATATCTTGTTTCACACACAGTTTCGGAAGCAAAATCGGCTGGAAGTTTTAATTTTGAAAAGAAAAAAAAATACTTTTTGTATGGCAATAATGTGCAGGTGAACAGAAAAATGTATGGGACGTGTAAAAAAAAAAAAATTTTTTTCGCCAAATTAGGACTTCCTTACGATTTTACTATCGAAATTGTGGCCAAAATCTTTTTTTCCAAAACCACTATAAAATCAACCGGTATATTTCACAATTTTTTAAGATGGACTATACACGAACATATTGTTTATACAAAAAGGAGCATATATTTCAGGGCGTTTAAGTACATGATTTTACAAGTGCAACGTAACGAGTGAAAAATGATTTGACCTAAAGTGAGGAGATATACCCCCATGAAACAAAACAAGAAAAGTATTTGATTTGATTTGATTTGACCCATGTCTCAGAATTGAAGATACTTATGATAGGTTGCACGGTCTTACTTCAACATTAACAGTGCAGTTAAAGTACCGGTCAGGTATAAAACAGGTTATACCAATTGACAATTGTTGAAATGACGTCATAACTTGACGCTAACTGTAACCGGTCACGCTCGGCCGGGTACTGTTAATTGTTAATGTAAAATTCTGTCAAAAAGATAACTTTAACCGAGCTTCTAAATACACTGGTGCAACACATTTAGCAGAAACCATTAGAATCAATGTTACTGTTAATGTTAAATTTGACGTCAACTTGTCTATAGAGAAAATACTTCAGCATTGTGCACTATCAAAATGTCTATTTTTACACAAAATGATTACTAGACTACTCAATTTATTAAAATCTTATTACTCGATTATCCTATACCATTTTGTATTTAGTAAAAAAAAAAGCCGTTTCACCGAGTATTCAGGGCGATAGAAAAGTTTATAGTTCATCGCGGAAAAACAAAACTTGGACCTCCTTCGACAAATGAAATCGACCTATACATAGAATAAAGGTACATCTCCGATCTTTTTTAGGGTCCAAAAGGGTACAAGCGGAACCCTATTTTTTGTACTTTTGTCACAATATTCCACATAATTAACAGTGCTTTAAAAATATAGTTCTTTAGTCTAGAATATGGAAGATAGGTAAAAGACTAAGGAATAAGGCTTTACGGCCATAGGCCCGTATCAAGTGTAACAGAGAACTTATTGATTGCGTAATGTGATTGATTATACGATACGATACGATATTATACGATACTTAGGCGTGAGAAAGTGACAGAGTAGAAGAACCGTGAAAAGTTTTTTTTTATAAACCATTATCAACTTTGACAGAAATAGATATTGTAGTGACGTCAACGTTAAAAGTCACAACACACTGATATTATAAATTCAGTATCACAGTAATGAGGAGATTGTATCTCTATTTACGCTAGTAATAATAACTTTATAGTGAGTTGATATACTAAAGCGTATATAAGGAAAATATAGCATGTTATTATTTCAAAAAGTAATAATGATTTTGTGGATGTATCTTTATTCAATGAATAGGTCGAAATACAAAATGTATTAGTTTGACTTTATTTCGCTAACTTTATCATTATTTTTATTAATTTTTTTAACATTACTGATGCGTAAGACGCACGGCTGAGTATATTTCAAAGTAACGAGGCAACATTTAATAAAATATAGTATTTCTAACGGCCCGTATTCAATATTTCTTAGAGTAACATAAAAATGTTGCGAAATTCATTGCAAAGTAATATCAGACAGTTCACTATTTTCACTTTCTCTCGAGTGATTGCTTCATTTTTCTTGCTGGCGTAGCTGAGACGGGTTGAAATTGACTTGAACATAATAAAATTTCTCTCAACCCCAAAATGCCGAAAGTGAACCGATCATTACAGATAGATATTTTTATTCGTGATTTTAAACGGAATTTTATTATGTTCAGGACCATTGTAATTGCTGAATTGTCACGACGGCGACATTTCTCATTGCCATGAGAAAGTGGAAGAAGTTGGAGAAAGAATGAACGTCTGATATCAGTTTAATCGTCAAAAAATTAAAACTACTGTAAAGGCCTGTACACATTGAACCAACTAGTTTAGTGAAAGCTCCGAGAGGACACACACACACACAACACAATAAATAGTATTCCTGTTAACCCCTCAATTTAAGCTAAATTGCTTGTTTTAAGGGTAGGTTCACGTCAGCAATGTAAATATAACCTGGTACCTTTCGATTAAGGCCGCATCTTTAGTCACTAAGCAGAATGGTGAAAGATTTCTTACATTAGTTCCACCTGTACATGACACTGTAGTCACACACGTTCAAATATATATGCGCAAGCGCCGGCTGGTACAAATACACATTATTGAAATTTGCACAAATATCTTTCAACACTCGTTATAGTATATTTGTGCAAGCCTATATTTGCGCAAGTATACTGTAACGTGTTCGACGTAAATATTACAGTGTGTGATAACAAAAGATGGACACTGTTTATTTAGCATAACAATAACCTGGGCTCGAACCCGAGACCTAGTCTCCAGTAGTCTATTACCCATTCCACTAGGCTACCGCGGTTTACTGGTTATTTAAATTTGACTAATAAAAAATCAGATGTCACGTATGTATGTTGGTTTATATGTGGTCAATGTGTACATAAGCAAAAACTTTCCAATTAATTTGAAACAACGATTTAAAAAAACTTTAATTTGATAGAAATGGCAATTTAAAAGACTTTGCCGCTTCTATAAAATTATAATTCTGTTAATATAAAAAAAAGATTTGTACATAATTATTTTTTAAAGTTATCGTAGTAAGAAAGAAAAATGGTAAATGATAGATTTTTAAAATTAAAATATAACAGGTATTGTTAATATTTTTGTGGGTACGAACAAGGATGGAATAAAATGTGTCAAACTTAATTTTGCATAATTATTTACCAACATACATGTTTCCTTCTTCCTACAGTCCTGGGTCCTTTAAGAGGAACGTGATATGAGGCCACTTACAGCTTCTTACCACGTTATAGAAGAAATGATCGAGTGCTTTGTAAAAAAAATCGGGTGACATTTAAGCTGTCGCCAATAGGGTTTTTGTTCGAAGGGGCCCTGGCGGGGCCCCTTTGGCCGTGGTCTACAGACCCTGTAAGAACTTTCTAATGACCTTCTTGAAGAACCCCATATTGTAGTTGCTTAGAAAAAACATGCTGTTATTGTCTTATAAACTCTATTTTAAGGTGCTAAGACACAATTTTGACTAACCAGTATTCACACTGTAGTATTATTCCGTCCTTGTCTTACCCATGCGAAATTTATATTACAATTCGGGTTATGATCATACCATTCCCTTAACTATAATATTCACATTAGGGTCACGTCGCCCTGCGAACGAGAACTGTCTTGTGTACACTCTCGTAACTGACTAGAGTCCGGCCGGTTGGTTCTTTGGCACTGAGCGGGCCAGGTACTGACGGAGCGACTGGGTATGAGTGTTAACTAGCTTGTAGGTAATAGACAACTTACTTATGGGACAACAAAAAAAAATCTAAAAAAAAGTTGATAAACGAAAGAGGTTCTCAATTCGAATATTTATAATTTTTTATGTAATGTGACATAGCTCTGTCACGCGTTTACGCAAACCCTACTTTTTTATTATACTTAAGTGGGAGACAAGTACACTGCCCATCTTATGGTTACAGTGCAATACTAGGGTCGTCACACTCACGCTCCCGACCATGTAAAGTGTAAAATGTAAAAAGGAGAAGAAAAGAGAATTCTTTACAAAATTGCGAGAACACTATAATTTTGCTAGAAGAAAATATATTTAATTAAGGTCGTGATGTTCAATGTTTAATTTACTTATCATCTACTAATAAATCATAGAATTTTTCCATTACAAAGCCGGAACCGGTCGTGTCAACCGGTGCACATGGCAAGCATATGTCGGTATTTTTAAAAGCTTGCAACACTGCAGAGTTGCACTTAGGCGTTGTCAACCCTACTCAAGGAAATTTAGTATCTATGTTACTATTTACATTGTTAATTTAGAGTTGGAATAAGTAACTTGCGTGTGTCTGTGTGAACGATTTGAATATACGTTATCTAACTGCATTATATTCTTTTGATAGTTTTTTTATTCAAATAATCTTAACTACATTTGATTTTGTGAAGTATTTGAGTATGTGTATGTGTTTTTGAGAATGTGTACAGTTTAGACGAATGAATTGTTTTATTTATATCCATATAGTAAAATATAAGAGCTCCACAAGCTCCTACAGTACACACCCAGTCGCAATCCGTATATTAATTTAAAAAAATATCTCAATATGTGAGCTCCCGGTCGGACCCGCCGCCCCAGTCCGTTCCTACGTCGCTAGGCTATATCTACATCAGCCGCCGGCGCGGGGCCCCCGGGGCCCACGTCACAAGTGCTTGTGCTTGCCGTTGGGCAGGGGCGCGGGCGAGGGGGGCCCCCCAAGGGCCCTCTCGGCGGCCGCCGTCGCCGCGTGCTGCATGCCTTTCTCTAAACACGTCTGGTACGTGGGCTTCATTATCTGTGGAGGAAACGCATATTAACATTAGCCAAGTATCCACTAGGGAATATTTGAGGTGCAACACGTGATGCCCAACAAGTTCGGCAATGTTGCTCGACGGGTGTGATGTTGCCAAACATGATGATTGATTTTATATAAGATATTGAAGTAGGCGTTACATAGCGGAAATCCCTTACGAGAAAATATAATAGTGATTTTTTGCTGTCGTTGGGATTGGTAAACCGCGGGTATGTGGTCGATTCCCTCCCCCGGTACAGAATGTAAGGAAAACACTCCCGAAGTCGAAGACCCCTGGTAGTACTCCTGATACACAACATATTGGCATAATAAAACATTACGATTTGCAATTATTTTTTACGCAAATGATTTACTTTCCATCGCATCAGTCAAAGCTAAAATAAAATGATAATTTTATAAAAAAAAAACCTCACTGCAAAAAAAACGAATAGCAAGTGCAAGTTGATGTTTTTTTCTGAAATAGTTGTTTCATTTAGCTTTACTAACACGATGGACAGTGAATAACGCTAGTTGAATGGTATAAAAAAAATAATTAAGAAAAAATCTAAATCGTAATGTGTCCCTTAGGTATACCCATATATTTTCTTGTATATACTTTTGATGTTGACCTCTATATGGCGAAGCGGTAGAACGCTCAACTTTCAAGTCACGAATGTTTATCGCAGATATTGTAATAAAAAAAAAATATGGCGTAATATATTTTAATACTTACATTCTCCCACAGTAAATTAGCTACGTCATCTATTGTGACTCCGATCTCGCGCATCTCACCACTATATCTGTAATACAGACATATTCAGTTAGAAATTATACAATAACTAGCTGACCCGCGCAACTTCGTCTATGTCACCCCGTTTTTGCAACATTTTTCAAGTTGGTTGTAGCATGATGTTATATACATATAAACCTTCCTCTTCTATCACTTTATTTATTAAAAAAGAAATTTGGAATTATCATTCCTAAAAAAAATGCAAAAATGTTAGTACTGAAAATTGAGTTTCTCCCAATTTCTTCAAACTAAACGGCAATGTCATATGTAACCCAACTTTGAGTTAAGCTCGCATTTGTATATCTCGTCTCACTATTTTATATAAATATAATTTATGTGTACATCACTACATAGTATAAAATAAAGTCGCGTTTTCTGTCCCTATTTTTCTTGTCCCTTTGTATGCTTAAATCTTTAGAACTACGCAACGGATTTTGAAGCGGTTTGTTTCAATAGATAGAATGGTTAAAGAGGAAGGTTTATATGTATATAACATCATGCTACAACAAACAGGTGCAGAGCAGGAATGAAAAATGGTGCAAAAATGGGGTGACGCAGACGAAGTCGCGCGGGTCAGCTAGTAAAGAATAAAATAAAAAATAAAATAAAAAAAGAGGTTACCTGATGTAGGCCCACATGACAAGTGTGAGCAGCGCCAGGCCCATGGCCAAGTTAGCGAGGTTGGCGAGCGGGTACAGCCCCACGAGCCCTAGGACCCCGCTCAGGACGTAGAACACCAGGGCGATGGCGCAGAACACGGAGGGTGTGCGCGCCGCCTTGAAGATGTTCTTGCTCTCATTCTGAGCTGCGAACTGCTTGAACTGCTCGTCCAGGTCCTGGAAATGGAGATTATTTGCTGAATATATCATTTGAAAATGATTCTTTCGCTAGTTCGGTAGTTAGATCTATTGAGAAGAGGCCAGCAAGAAACTCAGGTAGATTATCTTTATCCTTTATTTTCTTTTTTAATATGTAGTTTCGATTATTTATAATTGTAATAAACTAGCTGTTGCCCGCTGTTCCACAAATAAATCCATACCATATTTAGCCAAATCGGTCCAGACGTTCTCGAGTTTTAGCGAGACAAACGAACAGCAATTCATTTTTATATGTATAGATAGGTGCAAGAGCAAGATATTAGGATGACCATGCAATTTTATCAATAACATAATCATCTACTTTTGCTCAGGTAATGTAGCTAGCTGTGTAGACACCCATATACCCAGGCTGTGGAATGAACTCCCTGAAGACAGTCTATGGATGCTGCTGCAGTAGGACACAACCTCCCAACATTAAGAGAGGTTTATGTCCAGTAGTGGACAAGAGATCACACCGTATCATGTCCCACTTACCTGTATTAACTGACTAAAGTACGCCTGACTGAATTCATCGCCACCCATCTTACGCTTGGAGTGGAAGGAGTGGACCGCCTTGTCCTTGATTCTGGTGTGCTCTGTCTCCAGCAGCGCCGTCTGCAGGTAGGGCTTCGCCCCGCCGCATACTTCCTCCATAAGTTTTGTGTATAGCTCCTTAGCTTCGGCCAAAGCGGTTAAGTTGTTGGCTTCAGCTGTAGCCTGTAATGTAAAGGTTATAGTTTCAAATGATGAAAATAATGAATTATATGTGTGATTTGATTAACCACGTTAGCCTAGTGGTATGGGTAATGGACTGTTGAGACGAGGTCTCGGGTTCGATCCCAGGTGACCCATGGCACACACCAATGACGTGACGAAGTTATGTGTGTATTTATCGCAGGTTTATAAGTGCCCGGTTAATGGCAATAGGCTCGCCACCTGTTACATTGGGACCTAAACATAAACTGGCGAAATGTGGGTGCTAGCACCTCTGCCTACCCCTTCGGGGATAACGGAGTGAGTTTATGTTATGTATGTGTGCGATTTATCAGTCGCCAGAATAAAAGATTCGGAGATGATTTGGGCGTCGGACAATATGGTGGTCAAATGAGAAGCTGTTATTTAAAGCTTACAATTTAAATTCTAATATGGTTTTTGGAATCTTTTTTTTTATCGTGCGCAAAATTTCCAACCAACTCCGCCAAAGTCGGTGAAGGTGATTATGTCGAACTCGAACCGACTAAAATGGGTTCCTGATTTCCCGAGATGAGATTATAAAGACATATCTGTCGCACCCCGGCAGACCCGGGGATATCTCTTTGAGACGACCCCCTTCCCCTAATGTGGGAAAACCATTGTGGTTTTTTGGCACCGAAAAAAAAAACAAAATTATTTGTGGCACATACATTTGACTTCACCTCGCCCGATGGTAAGCTGAAGGCAAAGTCTCAGGAAAGAGGGTCACCATTACAAACTCATAAAGTACTCAATGGTGGCGCTCAGCTTGGCGTCAGATGCTTTAACACGCCACCAAGGAAACAGGAGCGCCGGTAAGGAATTCCAAGACTTAATGGCGCGGCAGAGGAAAGACTCACCGAACCGCTTGGTCCTTGATGGAAAGCCCTGCACATCATATTGGTTGATTCTTTCATTTTGAGTACAAACATTTGAAAGACTTCAGGATTTCAAGGTGAAGGCCTCAGATGTCCCCGGGACTAATGCAAGAGTGATGCTGTCACTTACCACTAACATACTCTTGGGCTCCGGTAGCTCGTTGCCCTCGTATATCTTCATGTAAGACTTGAAGTACTGCACCAGGTCCTTGGCGCGCACCTTCTGCCCGTTGATGAGCTTGGGCACCAGGTTCTGTGGAGCCAGGAGTATCGGCACCAGCTGTTGTAGAGAAGCCTTGAATTCCGGTTCGATGTCTGAAGATAAAAATCTTTTTAATAACATAACATAACATAACATAACATAACATAACATAACATAACATAACATAACATAACATAACAACATAACATAAACTCACGCCTATATCCCCGAAGGGGTAGGTAGAGGTGCTAGCTCCCACATTTCGTCAGTTTATGTTTAGGTCCCAATGTAATAGGTGGCCTTTTTAATAAATTTACAGAAAATATTGGAAAGCAATTACTATGCTGTGTTCAAATCAAATTTAAATAGAATAATGTTAATGTTTTGAGGGGATGAGAACCCGCGATCTTGCCCTTAGAGAGAAACGGCTATGGCTCCCATCATAGCCTCAAAGATAGTTGTATAGGAGAATTTAGAATGATTCAGACAAGGCTTCGTGGCTTAGCGGTCAGGGCATTCATTTTTCCTATCTAAATTATATTTTTGAATAAAATTTTGAGCCATTATAATATACTAATATTTGTATGCAAGAATAATTATGGCTATTTGCATTAGTGTGGTCGTGCCTCATAGAGCACATTAAGCCGTCGATTTCGGTAATCGTTACAGGTAGTTTTTTTTTTTTTTTTTATAATGTCACGCCTATATCCCCGAAGGGGTAGGCAGAGGTGCTAGCACCCACATTTCGCCAGTTTATGTTTTAGGTCCCAATGTAATAGGTGGCGAGCCTATTGCCATTAACCGGGCACTTATAAACCTGCGATAAATACACACATAACTTCGAAAAGCATCGAGTCATTGGTGTGTGCCATGGTAAAACCTGGGATCGAACCCGAGACCTCGTCTCAGCAGTCCATTACCCATACCACTAGGCTACCGCGGTCTCTTTCGTCTACAGGTAGGTGTAGCTTTAAAAAGTTCACAATTGTCTAACTGCAGTACTTCAATATCACTAATGGGTTGTAGAAGTCATATGGCAGTCGCTTCATTGATAATATCGAAGTAGATAACATAGAGTCAAATGTCTCCTGAGGTGGAAGGTTCGGATGCGGCTGGAATTACCGCTAAGGTGGAGAAGAAGGGTCTGACAAGACAAGCTCACGGCCCACCTGATGGAAAGCGGTCACCGTGGCCTATATACGTGTGTAACACTAAGGGTGTCACAGACGTGCTGCCTGGGGAGAGCTGGGCAGGGGTGGGGAGGCTAGGAAGGGGAGGAGGAGGGGTACAGTGAGCTCTGGCTACCCTACTTACCGGCGGGAACACAACACGATGGTTATTATGACCGCGGTCTTCTGTAGGGCGGAGGTACTTCCCCAGTTGGACAGCTCATTTCGGACGGGAGATACCGTCGTGTCCTACCTCCGTAAGTAGAAGGAAAAACGTGATAATGATGACTGTATATTACCTTTGAGTCTGCCATCGAACTCTTGGCTGGTCGCGACCCTGATGCCAGGGTGCGGCATCAAGAAGCACGCGATTTCGCTGAAGCATGATGTGATATGTTTGCGGAGAGACTGCAGCTCTGGGTGCTGGTTCGCCGATACCTGCAGACCAGACAAATAATTAAAGGTTTAACTCCACCTAAAGAAAGAAAGAAAGAAAGAAAGAATTTATTTGCTCATAGACATGGTACAATAGGTTGATCTTAAAATTATATCACAGCACAACATGTTTAGCCACAGTATGTGGCATGCAAATTCCGGATGTGTTATAACACAACAAAAAAATTATACAACAAAAAGAAATATATAATCTAATACTAACACCTAGTGTAATTATAGTGGCTTGCATAGCGTTGCATTTTATTTTTATAATTTTGTAGAATATTAGCGACCCAAATTACTAATATTCCCTATAACCCCTCCAACTAAGATCAATGGCTTGTGTTAGGAGTGGGTCCACGTTAATAGTGTTCGAGAATTCGAACCCGGCACCTCTAGATCGTAAGGACGACTTGTTAACCACTACGCTACCGACGCTTCATTTTACTTGCACTCTAGAAGCACACGACCCACAGATGGAAAGTGATACCGTAGTCTATGGACGCTAGTAACACCAGGGGCCTCACACTCGTGCTGGCGAACGTATAGAAACCTTCTAATACCCTTGTTGAATCAGGTCAACTGAACAGAATTCCACGCGGGTGAAGCCGCGAGCTGAAGTCAGTATTGAATTCAGTTTTTAGGGCCTATGGAAATAATCACTACATAGTATAAAATAAAGTCGCGTTCTCTGTCCCTATTTTTCTTGTCCCTTTGTATGCTTAAATCTTCAAAACTATGCAACGGATTTTGATGCGGTTTGTTTTAATAGATAGAATGGTTACAGAGGAAGGTTTATATGTATATACATCACGCTACGACCGACAGGTGCGGAGCAGGAATGAAAAATGTTGCAAAAACGGGGTGACAAAAAGACAAGATTTTTTTTTTATTTTATTGACAAAATTGCGCGGGTCAGCTAGTAAATAATAATAAATAAATATTCTAGGACAATCTACTCAGCGTCACCTAGACCCATTGTAAGCACAGTTTAACTAGCTAGTGTTACGGGTTCTAGAATGCGGATAAACGTATACGTATAGATACATTTTTTTTTGTAAATACATACATATTATCACCCAGACCATTGCAGATATTCATATTCAAGCACACAAATATTTGCACTGAGCGAGAATCGAACCCGCGCCTCCTGCGTAGCTGTCGCGTTCACTACCGCTACGGCACGGAGGTCGTCAAACTCTGTGACGTCATACCTTGAGCCTCTTCTGCAGGATCTGGCAGCCACCTTCAGGCCCGTAAGCTGCCTCGTAAGGGAAGCTCCAGTCGCGCACCAAGAACTGAAGCCGTTGGAACGGCGTGCGGCCCGAGTCCTCCAGCGCCAGGCGACCGTACTCTGTGAACAGCTGGAAGAGGGATCTTCGATTTAAAATAATAATTTATTTATTTATTTATTTATTTATTTATTTATTTATTTATTTATTTATTTATTTATTTATTTATTTATTTATTTATTTATTTATTTATTTATTTATTTATTTATTTATTTATTTATTTATTTATTTATTTATTTATTTATTTATAACGTTTACACTATCATTACAGGTACATATCAAACCTAATACAATAATGACGCTAGTGTAAATATAAATTATATAAGTCGAAGACATACAAACATAGTTGCCAAACTAATATCAAACGACCCATCCAATTTACATTTTTTTTATTCTTATATTTTTTTTTAACATTGTATCTTTTTTCATATAATAAATAATATAGCAATCAATAATAATCATTATCAATCATAACAAAATAGCAATCAATAATATAGCAATCAACAATAATCATAGCAAACAATATTCATTAATACTTTTGTGATTTCTCTCAAACTAAATAATAGTTAAATATGTACTACATAATTATGGTAAGTGTACAATATCAATACCTATAGTCCATTTTTTAGGTACTTAAATAAATGTAAACTATCTTACACCCAGTTTTCGAAAGGCTGATCAACGCTGAAATTAACTAATCAGCTGTTAAATCTCTTGTCAAGTAGCAATTGGGTTGCTAAAAGCATGTATAAATAGTTTAAAAAATTTGACAGCTATGTTAACTGACACGATGATCAAATTAAACTCTTTATACATGCTTCTAGAAACCCAATTGCTACTTGACAAAAGATTTAACAGCTGATTACTTAATTTTAGCGTTGATCAGCCTTTCGGAAACTGGGTGTGTGTCATTTTAATAGGTTTTATTTAAAGACTCAGTCAGATATTCCATTCTATGACAATTAGTAATTATTTGCTATTGTTATCGTTAGAATTTTTAAACCGTGGGTGAGTAGTGGGCCCTCCTCCCTCCGCCAATATATATTTTTTTAAAGTTTCGCTTTCGGGCCCAACCGGAGAATCAAACCAGTTACTCCACGTGTAGTAGTCTTGTAACCTTACCTGTAAGTGTTGCAGGTCATCCTCCTGTATGTTCTGCGACAGATTGTATATGAGCACCGAGGACAGCATGGTGGACAGAGCGAATATGGTCGCGCAGT
Organism: Pelosia muscerda; assembly: GCA_963691645.1. Lineage (NCBI taxonomy): Eukaryota > Metazoa > Arthropoda > Insecta > Lepidoptera > Erebidae > Pelosia > Pelosia muscerda. The sequence goes on along the minus strand of OY829116.1, from coordinate 15,304,075 downwards.
CGCGCACCGTAGACTCGCTGTCGAAGGCGCCTTGTGTGTCCATTAGGATTATTGCTACCTACAAATTTAACATAACATAACATAAACTTACGCCTATATCCCCGAAGGGGTAGGCAAAGGTGCTAGCACCCACACTTCGCCAGTTTATGTTTAAGTCCCAATGTAAGGTGGCGAGCCTATTGCCATTAACCGGGCACTTATAAACCTGCGATAAATACACATATAACTTCGAAAATCATCGAAAAGTGTGTGTGCCATGGTAAAACCTGGGATCGAACCCGAGATTCCGTCTCAGCAGTCTATTACCCTTACCACTAGGCTACCGCGGCTATAAATTTAATTAAATGCTATTTCAAATTTTCTAAACAAAATTGCTTCAATATTTTAAAGTATGATGCATTCCACAAAGTTTATGAAAGAACTATTTTACAGTGTAAGCTGTTCGATTGTGGAATGCTTACTAACGTTTAGTGAAAATAACTGATTATAATACCCACGAACATTTCTTTTCTTAGTAAACATTACTCAGTGTCATCTAAATCCAAACTTAGCGCTACTTGTAAAGTTCAAGAATATGGATAATTTTTTTAAATACGTTATACATGAAAATATCTGCCCTTACAGATAAATATATCTGCGAAATGTAAATTTTTAAATTATTTCCGCAAATGTCAGGACAGAAATTTATAGCTAACCTTTTCCCCACTTTCCAACGTCGCTTTGAAGATCTCGGACCACATGAGGATACCAGTGGTGTCCCTTTCGGAGCCCCCTCGCCAGTTGAAGCCCTGCAGAGGCTCCTCGCTGCCGCCCATCCAGTCTGTGCCGCCGTCGGACCCATACTGAAAACACACGCATAATATATTGGGACAGGGTTGAGGCAAACACGATAAGTGACTATCTGCTACTTAAAGTTGATATTTAAAAGGGGAGAGGAGATGAAATACTTATAAATATTTTCTTATAATTGCTTTCCGCCATGTAACGTCTACTTTAATATCTTATCTGTGGAGCAGGCTTTCCTCTCATATCGTGTGTAGGTCAGACGGCAGTCTCTCCCATAAAAGTATTAGCCAAAACAAAAGTAGAAGAAATATGCGGACCCTAGGCTCTGATATGCTAACCACGGATGCAACTGGAACGCCATGGTGCGAGTGCTATTGTTTCTCACGTTGGGCAACTAAAGACCCAAAGACGGCGTGCATCTTAGTCGGTTCAAGTCCCCCCGCCGCGGGGATTCCCATAGGAATTTTGCGCAAGACCCACCCTCTCCTTTCCTACACAGGACAACACCTTTAAAGCATAGATGTCACCCGCATACGGTACAGAATATTCCATCAAGAACCAAGCGGTTCGGTGAGTCTTTCCTCTACCGCACCATTAAGTCTTGACATGCCATACCAGCGCACGTGTTTCCTTCTTCCTACAATCCCGGGTCCTTTAAGTGGGGCATGAAAAAGCATTTGATGAGGCCGTCAAGCTGAGTATACCATTATATATTACCATTGTAACACTTTACGTGTTTATAGTGGTGACCCTGTTTCCTGAGACTTTGCCTTGAGCTTACCATCAGGCGGGGTGAAGTCAAATTGACGTGTCCTTGATAAAGAAAAGGAATAAAACAACTGGGAATAACCACAAAACGATGAAAAAACCCACCTTAATATTCAAATATCGTAAGAAGAAATCCAGTAGGAAGGACTTCCCTTTCCTGAAGGCTCCGGCCACGGACAGCACGACTACGGCTCGGTCTTTGATGTCATCCTGCAGCAGCAGCTCCCGAAGCGCTTCCTCGTTAAGTGAGAAGGTGTGGTCGGGGCCCGTGTTCACCACTTGTACTCCGTGGGGTCCATTGTGGATAACCGTGGGCTTCTCGGGCGCCGGTGCTGGTTTCTCTGTTACTGAAGATGGATAGGAGAATTAAATGTGGTTTCATATTAAAAGATAATACGGTTATTCTATAGACGTTCTTTAATATTATTGAGAGTTAACACCGCGCGAGATAGTCGGACGACATAGTCAAAATAGAAGGTACCCGTTGGATGCAGACTGCTTTAAACCGTTCGACCGATTTTCTGCAAACCTCACATAAATACCGAAAAAGCCTGAACATTTGGTTTGGATACGTGAGCCCGATCTTGAGTTATGAAATTACAACAAAAAGTGACATTGATTTTTATATATTAGATTTAAAAATAACAATGTTGACATGTAGATTACGGTACATATCCACGAAGTACGGGATTTCGACGCAGTAAGAATATTAACACTGAGAATTTGTATGTAAGTATGTCCTTTCTAGAAACTCTCTCATTCACACGCACATTTGCGCTTCGGCCTGTATATTTACTGTTGGATCGAGAACAGCCCTAGGGCCTAGACAAAGTGACATTCTATTAGCAAAAACGCCGTATATATGTATGTATTTTTTTCTTTTCTCGATGTTATATATTTTTGTAAAAGACATTATTGTATGCCCATGACATGGACAATCTATAGCCGATTGTAAGTGGGTATACTATGATGAACGCTGAAGTCTTGTATCACACACGAGCTTTAGCAGCTTAAGAGATACATCAGATTAAGTTTGCTTGTATGTTTTTGATAAATAAATATATAAAATTCTAATCCACGGGGAATCAATGGTTTGCTATCATGGTTTATTCAGTTTGTAATGTGTGTTTGGACAAACACGTCTTTACAAACATGCATGTATCAAGGCGTCGGACAACACAATACATAACTACATAATCTCAAATTCGATATTACATTACCAACAAGTGAAAGTATGAGGTAACTGTAGAGGGCCGTGTGACCTCAAGCGAACACCGAAGGCCGCAGAGGAACGAATTAAATTGAATTTATCTCCAGAGATATTGCAAGTACATAGTCATTGTTTACTTTATCTGTAGCCATCGCACTTGCTATGTCCCATCCTATTTTGTTTTTAAAACAAAGACGAGGAAACTTTTGTTAATTAAAATATACTTTATATGCTAGATTCTACATACATACATAGATACAAACATAATGGATAGTTGTGTTTTTTATGTATAGTGTTGGTGTGTGTGTGTGCATAATAACTAATAATAAATTGTTCTTTCTATATGCTCCCGCCTGTAATCCCCGAAGGGGTAAGCCGAGGTGTATTAAATACCCACATTTTGCCAACTATGATTTTCGGTTCCACGTAATAGGGGGCGAGCATACTGACGTCAATCGGGCACTTTGTAAAAAAAATGGGTATGTCAAAAATAAATTCCTAACCGAAAATGTAGCTAGCTAAATAAATTTGTAAAAAAATTTTTTGTCCCGATTGCTTGCTATGCGGTGTTAATCGGAAGGAAATCAATTACGTGCTAAGCCGCACCTACCAATTAACATTCTATAGAGTATCAGACAGAATCCAGATTATAATTTTTATCACACAAGTTGCCGCGAATCTGACTAGTTGATGTCCTTTTTTGAGAACAAAAGCTGAGGCAAGCCTCTGTATCACTCACTACACATAGTATAAAACAAAGTCGCGTTTTCTGTCCCTATGTCCCTTTGTATGCTTAAAAATCTTCAAAACTACGCAATGGATTTTGATGTTGATTTTTTTTAATAGATAGTATGGTTAAAGAGGAAGGTTTATATGTATAACTTCATGCTACGATCAACAGGTGCGGAGCAGGAATGAAAAATGTTGCAAAAACGGGGTGACGCAAACGAAGTTGCGCGGGTCAGCTAGTGTGATATGTATTGTTATGAAATGTATGCCCCGCCATTATAATAATTTGGGGTCACACGTGTCAAGGCGTTTGATCTGTACACCCGACTCTATACATCTCATAAGTATCGTACTTTTTTGTTTAAGGCACGTCAATTTGACTCCACCTCATCGATAATAAATTCCTAGCCGAAAAAATTGCAGCTAAATTAATGTGAAACAATTTTTTTTTTTAGCCGATTCCTTGCTATGCGGTGTAAATCGCAAGTAAATTAATTACGTGCTTAGCCGCACAAGCACTACCGAACTTGGCGTGTCTTTTTAATGTTTTGTATAAAAGCTTGGAAATGCATTATAAAGATTTAAAAACCTATATCTAACCACTTGTAAGTCGGTGTAGTTTATTTAACATGTGTTTTCATTAAAAGATCTAACAAGATTACCTTTATTTATTGTACTTAAACAAATGGAGTATAGGTGTTACTATTTATAAAATGTATTTATTTACAAAAGAAAATATATCCGCATTCTTGTTTTAAAGCGATTATTATGCTAACTGTTTAAAACCGATTCAGATCGGAAAACGTGAATGATCCAACGGGATTTACAGGATAATTTCTAATGCTCAAGAAGTGGTTCCGTGGTTCAGCGTTTAAAGAATTTCCCCTGTAAGTGGAAGACTACGGGTTTGAGTCCCGTCAGAATATTTTTACTAATTTAAATCGGCTCGTTAGAATGTTTCTTTTATATTCTAAAACAGCCAGATAACTTGTACCAGAGCATTCATTTGATATTTTGCCAACAAAATGAGGTTCTATATCCATTAAAGCATTTTCTTTGAACGCTAAAAGCCCTCTTTAAACATAATCGGGGCATTTTCCTCCGAATTGAGGTCGACTCCCCGCCGCGCCGCTGTCTGACCTTCACCGAAACATAGTAGGAATATGGAGTTAGATCAATCGTTCATATTTCAGGATAAATGCGGAATGAATCGACTAGATTTAATTAACTTTACTATAAAGGTATGGATCCGTAGCTGAGGTATGGAACCCTGATATAGATAATGTGAAAATTACTGTTTTAAATCATTGCGGTATTTCAATGGAACCTATTTCAAAAATTCTTCCACCATTCTTGACTAGACAGATTAACTATACTATAAAGGCATGGATCCGTAGTCGACCGCAGACCACAGCAGCAGATACAAGGTACCGCGGAATAGATATGAATGTGAAAATTATTGTTTATTGTTTTAAATCATTCCGGTAACTCAATGGAACCGATTTCAAAAATTCTTTCACCATTAGAAAGCTACATTTATCCTGAGTAGAGTACACTCGTATTTATTGCTATAAAAAAATAGTGACACGGTAGCCTAGCAGTATGGGTAATGGACTGCTGAGACGAGTACTCTGGTTCGATCCCAGGTTTTACCATGGCACACACCAATGACTTTTCGATGCTTTTCAAAGTTGTGTGTTTTTAACGTAGGTTTATAAGTGCCCGGTTAATGGCAATAGGCTCGCCACCTATTACATTGGGACCTAAACATAAACTGGCGAAATGTAGGTGCTAGCACCTTTGACTATCCCTTCGGGGATATAGGCGTGAGTTTATATTATGTGTAAAAAATTAGTGAATCTTACTAAAACTTAAGTAACGTAACTTAAGGTGTAAAAAAGTGCCCTAAAACATTTTTCGTTGCATGTGCTGCAGAAACTATTGATGATAGAGCAAAAGTATGTGAGTCGAGTGGAGAGGCGAATAGAAAATCAAGTAAAGCGCTAAAATTTACAACACGTGGGCAACAGCTACCCAATCCATATCCGCTATATGATGTCCTTGAATATACTTAGATATACATATAAATCGTATAATTCCAAATATAAACGAAAGTGATGAGTGCTGATAAGGTAGTGATAGCGACAATCTCTCGTGTGTTAGTAGAGATGTTATAACTGATAATACATACTCGTAATATCGGTTAGTCTTTGTATCCGTAAAATATTGTATTAGTATTGAATTGTTATTGTAATTACTCATTATATTTTCTAAAATTTGTCCGTCATAAATACGGCTAAACACGTTGGACTTAAACGTTATTTTAATATCTTGCATGCACATAAATCTATAACACGTGTTTACACAAATAAATGATTTGATTTGATTTGAATATTGAATAAATTAGAACTACCTACATATACCTAAGCGAAGCACAGCGACATATTTCAACGTTCTGGTAGGGCTGGTAATCCGGTAGGAGAAATAGATGGTTTATAAGCCATTTGTCAGGTACGCAAAATGTCAGATGTGGATATTGTGTCCCTTTTCTGGAACAAGATGGACGGACACACACACACACATGGACTGAAGACCTAGTTAGAGTCGCGGGTACCTACCCGTTGGATGAAAACCGCCTCCAACCGGTCGGTTTGGAAGTCGATGGGGGAGGTCTATGTTCGGCAGTGGTCGTCTTATGGCTAAAATGATGTTGATGATGATGATGATGATGATGATGATGATGATGATGATGATGATGATGATGATGATGATAATGATGACAGTATAGCAAACGGTTGAAAGCCACGAAAATGAGTCGTTCTTGTTGGAACGATTCACGCGATTCTCACAAAAATAATATACATTTTACAGCGGATCTGTACTTATTCATGCCTGTGTTATTGCACTTGTTGATATTTGCATAGTTCGCATATAGGGTTGTTACAATAAATGGAAAAAATCGCGGAGGTTCTTGTCGGTCTCCTTTTTGTTTTCGTCAGGCCGTGGCCGCATTACTAACAAATAGTCCATTAGCTAAACGAACCTATAAAATATTTTTAATTTTGATGTTTTATAAGTTCCGTTTAATATAATTTATACGGAATAAATTATATTTTTGAATTTGAATTTGAATGCCTAATAAGTACATGTTCAAAATTCAGGGCAAAATGACAAAACGATCAGAAAATTGTATCACGAGAACACTATTTTTGACACTTAATTTCATTATGACAGATGGAGACTGAATTTTGGATATTTTTTAACATACAAGCCTTCTACATTCCTCTTCCAATTAATTAATTTTACTCGACACATTTTTTTTATCACGTCACACATGGATTCATATGTAACGGTGTCCTCATTTCGAACGAACCGCCAACTCATTTGTGGCAAGTGGCAACCTTACCAGAAACATTGGCAACGGAGCGAACGAAACATAACTTATTGCACATTATGTAAAAACGGCCAATGATACGTGGAACTACTTAAATATCGCTTAGCATAGTACAAACTAACGTAATGTAGGCGCATTGGTTGTTACTTCGCGAATTGTTGTTCACAAGAAGATTGCGAAATTACTATGTTAGATGTCAATTAGAGTGCCTTTGTTTCCGGATAGCTCTAAGTTGGAAGTATTCAAAACTAGAGTGTTAAGGTTACTTCTAGGCAAGCGTGCTCCACCGTTGACCAAATTATGTCCTACAAACCGATGAGACAGTTGTCAAACGCGAGGATCATCTCAGGAAGATGACCCTCCCCTTGTCACAATTATTTGTCATGTCATGTCACTCAACATGTCATTCTCTTCCATACATTCCTATCGGATGTCATTTCCTCAGTCACTCCCTTCCTTGCCATATCTTCCTTCACGCAATCCATCCATCTTTTCTTGGGCCGACCTCTGGGTTTGAAGCCTTCTACATTCATACTTTTGTCTCATGTCTCATACTCTGTCAAACGCGAGGATATCGATATAAAAGAAGCTCTCAGCCCACATGATGGAAAGTTGTTGCCTTGTGTAATGTGCAATACCAGTTGCGTCACACTCGTGCTGCCGATCCTGAAGAAACCTCTATTGGACTTCTAGAAGAGCAAACATGTAGTCCCTTGAGAAAACCAGCCGGGTGTGCGCTCCAAAGAAGTTTATTGTGGATGTATGGAGCCCCGCCAAGATCTACAGGGCCCAAGTTAGATCCGTCTGCAAGTTGGTACACAAGTGGATTTTACAGATAGGTAGCTGTAGCTCTGTAGGTGTAGCTCTGGCGCAAGTCTCTTTGTCTGTTTACTACGGCTTATGGTTTATCTCCGAAACACCTGGCCTGATTTGGCGGAATTTTTATGACAGATAACTGATATTATAATGTGTAATTAAGACTACCTTTGTTATAGGAAACTTTGGTGTAAAAACAATGGACCCCATTAAACTGTGGAAAGCGATTAGTAAATGATAAAATTTGATAAATGGATACTATTGGAACAGTAACTTATGTGTTATCAAGTAACCTATTAAGATTAACCAAATCTTAATAATAGGTATGATATAGATTATTATTATTGCTTTTTATATTATTATCACTGTTGTTTATTATATTACAGCTACTTATTACGCTTGTTCAACGATGTGGCAACGAGGACTATAATAGGTTTGCTGAAGTTGGGGTTGTATGAGGTTGTATGAGGTTGAGGGGTATACATGGCGATTTTCGAATAGCGACCGCCTGGAATTGGCTTCCGATTCGGGAGAAAACTAAAACCACCACATCAAGAGCTTGTATTATGGATATTTGCGCCTTGTTATGGAGTAATACATAGCTACTTGTGAAAATATGAGTAGTATGACTTGCAAATATTCCTAACAATGGCTATTGAATACGCAGAGTTCGATAACTATCGCCATATCGTTAAATAATGAATAGTGTTTGTGTGATTAAGATCTCATCATTAACCAATAATGTACAAAATTTGTATAATATTACAACCAAGATTTTTATTTAGAATTTTCCGAGAAAAAAGCCTACGCCAGAGCGTCATCCATTAATCATTTCGCCAGTTTCCAAATATAATTGGCTTGATAACCCCGTATCACGCCTGTAAATCCCAGAAGGGGTAAGCAAAGGTGTATTAAGGAACTTCATCCCACACACACTCAAGCTGTGGAATGAAAGTCTTGCTGTGGTTTTGCCAAGCAACTACAATATGGGGTTCTTCAAGAAGGGCATTAGAAGGTTTCACCAGAGTCGGCAGCACGAGGTCCCTGGCCCTTTGGATGAGATGGGGTGGTGATATTCTTTATCTGTCAGCAGTCGCGACACAGACATTATCAGCACGCATATTATTATCATAAGGGTTATGTAAAAACTAGTTTTCCGCTCCAGATATGAGCACAAAAATACATCATTATCTGCATCATCAGCACGTAGTACACGCAGAAGGACGGCCTTCTGCGAGATGGACTGATGGCAGACCGTCTCTAACCGGTCGGATTGGAAGTCGATGAGGCCTATGCTTAGCAGTAGACGTCCTATGGCTGATACGATGATAATGATGACTCGCAACACCCAATGACCTACATACAAGTATTTCAGTTCAATACTGCGCCTACAAAAATACGAGTTGTAACAAATATACACAGCATTTGTATGTATTCGTTATAAGGAAGCGTGTAGTACAGTGAGGTATAATCCGCTGTTAATGAAGGATAATTCATAGTCTGTGCCGAAGTACAGTCGGGGACAAAACGTGTTAAACATTAACAAAGGAGAAACTCTGTTGGCAAACAAACTTGATGATAATCAAAATTATCCGAACGTTTTTTCCAATCCGGTTGGGTAAAAGGCTTTCCAGTCTAACTAAGATGTTGTTAGACTTGATAATAATACCTACATACTGAAAATAGGTGCATGGCTAGAGTCAACACTACTGCAGGAATATTGCAATAGGTTCACCCGCTATTACGTGGGAACGAATACAATGACCTCTGCCTACCCCGGAGGGTAATAAGAGTGAGCATAATGTATGTAGGTATCTATGAAAAAAAGTGTATGAGGTCGCAACAAGACCTACGAGACGAATTCTATCTCTACTGTCAAAGAATCAATTTCGTTCATTCAGTTTTGATTCAGAAATTGATTGAAATATATATATTATTATAATATATTTTTAAATAATTCATGTTTACAAAATGTCTATAAAATTTCAGGGCCAAGGTAACTGCTAAATAGAAATATGTGGAGGATGGCTCACTCATTGTAATCTATACATAGAGAGTTCAAAATCTTATAAGTTACATCATTTATAAATCGAAAACGACTGAACTGATTCAGATGATTTTTATTATCAGAACAACCAAAAACGGAAGCAGAAAAAAATACGGCCGTACGTACTTCACTGGGGCAACAGGCTATAATACATGTATATCTACACCTTGTTTACCTGCATTCTAGCAAACAAATCAATTCATTCAATCATTCATTCATTCATACTGGAAGTTGCTATTGTGACCGACTGTACCTGTACAGTTGCGTGCGACCACGCGAAGGTCAAGATAATAAACGTCCGCATCGAGTTTTTTCTTGCGACTGTATAAGTAAGTACACATACGAGTACAACTAACTGCTGCCCGCGGCTTCGTCCACGTGCAAACCTTGAATCGCGGCAAATTACTTGACGATGCGTTCCATATTTAAGTGGAGGAGAAGTCCAGGATAAAACTGTTAGGAATATGGAATAGTATTGTTGCCTTCCCCTAAGGCTCCGCAATAAAACCAGTTTTCTCGTTTTTTTTTCTCTCCGTCAGGAAGCAAGATCACTCTACTCCATTAAACAAATGGTAAAATGGCAAAGGTACTAAAATAAAGGAAATCAATCTTGTGGCAGTTAATAAGGCAAAAAACACATGTTAAAGAAATAAACTAGACTAGCTAATTGACTAACTAGTGGTTCAACACAAGTTTTTAGTCTTCAAAATGCGTTACTAAGCAGAAAAGTATTTTATATGAGTTTTTAATCTAAACAGGATTTTATACCATAACATAGCAAATGCTGGATGAAACCCTGTTTTGTCTTCTGGCACTGACAGCACAGTAACACACAAAGAACCAGATTAAGCCCTAGGTCTTCCCACAGATTCCCACTGACAACAAAACCTCTCCAAACATATATGTAGCTGTGGAGAGTAGTAGTTATGAAGAGTAAACAGAGCCGTCCTTCCGTACAAAGCCTGTAATGTGCGAAATGACCACACGCATCGGTGGTTAACCGCAGACATCGACTGACGCACGTGGGCTCAACTAACAGGTGAATTTACGATTATATCCATAATATTAATACGATAATGGTAGGTTAAATGCGATAGTTTGAATATAATGTATGTTAATCATTCACGGCAAAACGGCTGAATGGTTCTTGGTGCAATTTTGCACAGAAAGAGTACCACAGAACAGAAAAATTAATAGAAATGTGACTTGACAGATTCCGCAGCGGAACTGATGTCGCCAAACTCACACATACAACAGAGTCGGCGCAACATTGGGTGCTTTTTCTATTCATCTATTCATTTCCTGGACATATCGTCTCTCACACAATCAATCTACTCTGAAATCTTCCTCTCCCCTTATAGCCATCCACTTCATAGTTAGCGCCTACCTTACGTCATTGCATTCATCCCTACGCATTACGTGTCCGAACCAAGACAAACGATTTATAGTATGTACAGAATATATTTTTAGATACCTTATGGGTTTATGTGGATTACGGTAGATTTCAAAATAGCAAAACTTATCGTCTATACAGCAGAACCATCTTCTTGCTTATGTGCTTAAAGAGTTAAGATAAGAGTGCTTCTATAAATGTGAAAGTGAACAAATAAAAATGTTGACTAGTCCAACATTCACTCCGACATGAGTACATGACTCACATGAATAATAAAAACAATGAAGTCTAAAGTCTAAACACAACACATGAATAAAATCACTGACAATAACTTTACAGATTTAAAACCATTCTAACAATACTATAGAGTATCAAAAGTTCATGCTACCACATAAATAATAAAAAAAAAACAAAATATTCAAAGTTTCCAATGGAACTAATAAAAAAATAACATTCAAATTAAGAACAGTATGACGAAACAGCAATAATTGTGGGCCGTTTTTTTTCTATTTCTAAACTACGAGTATAATAGATACGCTATTACAGCAAATAGCAATTTTAAAATCATCCTAATCATAGATAATAAATGTACACTGTTTGAAAACCATCCTAATAAGAATACACACAGAACAGAATAGTTTGATACACATCGACATGCTATACATAAAAATGCGGCTACCACATAATATCCGAACGAAATATACAATAATGATTGAATACAATTTATACAATTCAAATTAAGAACAGTATGACGTCAATAATTGCCAACAATGCCATGAAAAAAAGGTGTTTTTTTTTTTCAAAACTACGTTTCCAAACGATATACAGCAGACCGCAGCCATCTTTGAATTTTACGCGGTCAGTCTGGTGTTGTATTTCATTACTTATTAACTTCCTTAAGTTTTTGCAGCATCTTAAACTGGTTAATAAAGCATCCTTTCGCAAATTTTCGTCTAGTAGGTGAGCAATTTATTTGACTACAATCCTCTATTGTTACTTATTATTACAAAAGAAGGATCAAGTTATTTTACCTAGTTCAATTGTTTTGTTAAACGAAATCACATGTGTATTAGGAACAATGTCGTAAGATGCAACAACCATTTGACTGGGTAACATATTTATTACGTCAATGTATTCTTAAATTGAATGGACTGTACAGAGTAAATTATAGTCTTAGACATAACACGAAAGATGTTAAGTGCTCCACATCGAAAGTTAAAACAACGACACGCACTTACTTTGTATCTGTTTATAATTGACACGCAAACTCAGCTTGCCTACCACCTCACTGCCTGAAACACACGTCAAAAATGTCAGTCATACTACCGAGAGTGAAGTTATTGTTATCTTAGTAGACCATCATCTGTCAAGCCTAGTTTCAACCCCCAAAACGGTCAAACTTCACAATTTTTCATGAAGCAACTGCTATCTGACCCCGATAATCGGCTGACGGCAAATCGGCTATTTGGGCTAAAGGGCGGGAATATTAGGGTTTCAACTACCCGTCCCGTAACGACTGCCTTAGATCTTCGTATGGCTACTGGGAGTACTCTATGAGGCAATAACGAGACCTCCAGATCTCACTATTTTGCGAATATATAAGAGTATTTATGCATTCCTAAACTATTATCTATTACTGACTAGTTCTATTCCTTAACTTTGACACATTAATTGATGAAGCGAGCGAATCGAGTCAATACGTGTACGGCCTCAGTTTCGACTAGGTGGACAATTCTGCTATCGTCCGTATGTCTGAGCACCCATCTAAGATATATGCAGATAGAATATATCCTACATACTACATATTGTCGCTATCTCAATCTGAAAACCATGAATGAACCTTCCGCAATTATGAAGTAAAATCTCAACAAGTGGTTCCCTCGACCGCTGGGCACTGAATTAATTCTAATTTGTTATTCAACGATATATTTCCGCTACGTAACACCTAATTCAATTTGTCAAAATGTATTTGATTTTAAATTGTCGGTAAGTATTATAAGTAGATTTACAGTAAGGATGACACTGCAAAGCGCGGAGTAAATTTTTGAACGATGTTGAAATTTACATAATAAGTTGGTAACTGAGAGCGGTGATCTTTTAACATGCTTGCTTTTTATCAGATTAAGTTCGAATGACCTTTGTCGACGGATTTTTGAAACCGCCACAGTCCATTTTTTGGCAAAATACTCTGACCACTGAGGATCAGTCCCTTTAGACAAGTGACAATCGTTTTCTAGAAAGGAATAGAGTAGAATATTCAATGCATGGGATTGACATTCGTTGACGACTGTCAGAAATATCATAAATGTCAAAATTGAATATCTCCACACAATATAGCCCTAGCCGTTCAAGTTCTGCTTTGATTCATCAGTCAGGCTAAGTAATTGTACACGATAAAACTCTAGATACCACAGATGATATTATATCCACATAATATTACCTGTACGTCTATAGAATCAGATTACTTGAATGCACGTGCTGTGAACCAAAACGGGTATTACATTCGCCGTCTGTAAGAATTGTCCACAAATGATACTGTATGCTATACTCTATAACCCAGAAGTAATATAATTCGTACAAGGTAGAACTCATGCTTTTCGCAGCACAACTAACCATAAGTAAAACCTCATTGTAAACAACTGGATAGTTGTCCTCAAAAATAAAATGTTTAACTGGCCACATAACATCAAAATTTGGAAAAAGAAAACCAACGGAAAAATACAAAATGCATCATTTCTTAATCCACTTAATAAATTTATCACGGACATTTCGTTCCAAGACTCCAAGGATCCTATGGGTTTTCTTTTAATCTATTTTAGTGATAAAAAATAGATTCTAAACTTTCTGCGAAATGTGATCTAGATCAGATATTTTAACCAATATCCATCTTCCCAACCATTCCCATTTATAATATTAGAAGTTCGACGTCACACCTCGTGAAATATGGCTCTGATATTCAATAAATGTAAACTCACTTGACGACCTATTGACAGCTAATTTCCTTGGCTGTGAATTCCATCGAAAGCTTTCGACTATTTTTAATTTTTGTCAGAACTGAGACACCTGGCACTTTCGCTCCGTGCATGAAGCATGAGAAATGAGCGATGCGGTCGAACACCGGTCTGGCGGCCAGCCACATGTATATTATGTCAATAACCTGCTTGGACATCATCCAATACTGCTGATAACGGAAAGATGCTCTATCTTTTAATATTCCATGTAAAAATGCACGATTAATTTGCATGGAGATCTGCCAATTCTTTTGAAATCACACGTGGTATGCAAAAATAGCTTGAGATAATGGAGCTATGGTGATGGATGGATTCTTTGGCGCCAATCAACCGATCATAGATTGCAATAAACTAATCAAGGGTAAACGGGCTCACGTCATTGGTTGATCAGTCCTTTTATTGTTGATTTGATTGGTCTGTGTAGTGCACATGCGCGAACTGGCTGACTTTTTTTGAAGAAGTTCTAGCGTCTATAACCGATATGAAAATTGTTTCAACTGCAGTTAGGATTCACTTTTAAACTTTCACGTGGCGCATTCTCCAGTCACATCGCGACCACGGCTAGTGTAGCCAGGTCGAAACTTCCAGCAAATCAAACAATTGAATTTATTATGATCGCGTTATTACTCGGGTTTTGCAAACCATATATCAGTAGTTAGTAGTCAAGATAGGCGGTGAACAAATAATCGGTGATTTTAAACTCCAATCCGAGACAAGTTTAACAATTTTGTTTACTGTCGTTAGGTCCTCATTAGTTTGCATACCAGCATACTTAAGATAAAGGACAGAGAATAAAGCTTAGTTCACACGGCATTTTACTGCGAGTATCCGATTCGAAACCGATAAGCATCAGAATATTCACACGATGAATTCACTCGTGTGAAAGACTAATACCTGAGTGCAGTAATCATAGCAATCATCCTTATTCACCATAACGCAATGCACGTACGCTTCTGTAAATGTAATTTTCATTCCTTATAAAGACCGCGCATGACCATACAAAAAAAAACCGCGCAAGCCTAGTGGTATGGGTAATGAACTGCTGAGACGAGGTCTCGGGTTCGATCACAGGTTTTACCATGGCACACACCAATAACTTCACGATGCTTTTCGAAGTTATGTGTGTATTTATCGCAGGCACTTATAAGTGCCCGGTTAATGGCAATAGGCTCGCCATCTATTACATTAGGACCTAAACATAAACTGGCCCCTTCGGGGATATAGGCGTGAGTTTATGTTATGTTATATTATGTTATCAAGACCTCTTTTAACTTGCGAGTGATATGCTACCATCCGATCTTCAAAAATCTAGAGAAAAACCTGAACCAGATTTAAGCCGTCAATAAAAACCAGTAGGTACACGGTTTCCATCACCTATGGGCGAACGTATAGTGTGGCATTTTTGTTGTGTGGCTACGGGAAGATGTGTGTGTCAACGCGTTTACCTAAGTATTCAGCAAGGTGTACCAATCCAATCCAAAGGGTCTTCAGTCACCACCGATAAATAGCTGACCACATTTAATGATACCGATCAGCTTTATTGGTTCTAAAACTATACATAAAGTCAGTCAAACATTTTGTTACTCATGTAGTCTGGTCACTGGCCACTGCATTCTTTTTTGAATTCTACCAAATAATATAGTCGTTACTTAAGTAGAAGGTTATCGGTTCATTGAACTAATTTCAATAATCAAATTAAAGTCAAGGATATGTATGTATTTTTCCTCTAGACACTCCCTTTTTTATCGTGCGCAAAATCCCCACGGATACCACCTTCCGCCGAAACCGGTGGAAGTGATTATGTCGGACGCGAACCGACCAAAACGCACGCCGTGCCCAGCTTCCTCTATTGATACTCGGATACTCCCCAAGCCCCCCCCCCCCCTGCCCGAGGCAATTATGTTGTTGACCATCAACTAACACCGCACGCCGCCGGTTTGGGTCTCCAAATTCCGGAGATAACATTGCCATTGACATATCTTTCCCACCACGGCTGACCCAGGGCCATCTCTAGTTTTGAAATAACCCCGTCAAGTGAAGAAACCACGAATGTCATTTGCTCCCGATTTGTTTCTGCTAGAGTAACAGGCCTCTCCACCTTTCACCTTCAGATCTGCGCTCACGGAGGATGACGACCTCTGACGAAGCTTCCTCTTTCTAGAGTTAGTGAACGAACCTTTCATATACGTCATTTTCGGATGTATCCAATCAGTTCTTTTCCCTATCATGATTTACGTTCATTTTGATCATTAGAATGCCTGTAGCTATCTGTTGTAGATGTGGTAACGGAATTACTTCGTATTACATCACGTGCCCAGGCTGTTGGATGCGTGCCAAAGCTAAAACGTTGCGAAATACCTTAGCGTTCAACGTGAATCTGTAATCTAAGTAGTAGTTCCCACTGCATTCATTCCTTTGTGATTGATGATTTGATGGGTGGGAATATTTATTGTGGCATCACATCACGACACACGATTATGTCTCCGATTCTAAAGATACTTCTGCAGTTAGCGACAGCCACCATTACAGGGAATGGTTCTTGTAACAAACAACTTTCAGTTTCAAGCATCACAGACAGCCCTCTCTGTAGAGCTTGATAGAGGAAGAAACAGCAACCCATGTGCTTTGACGCTGTCCTGCGACTGCCACGTACAGGGTTCAGTACTTCAATAACCCAGGTACGCTTCAAGAAACCACCGACAGTGTGAACAGCCCGTTGGCGTTATTTTGACAAGCTGGAGTGGATTGAAGAGATTACCCACTATCAGGCAAAAAACACGCCGTGACGTGGAGTTACCTCGTTAGTATACGAGTTCGTGTCGTATGGCCAATTAAGATACAGAAGACAGTGGCATGATTAGTTAACAAGTCTAGGTAATTGTATTCGAGACTCCGTCAAGATCTTCGGGACACATCCTCACACATCAAGAATGCACGTTCACCGATAGATATTGGCACTATTGCCCAACCAAGTGTAGAACAGCAATTGTACATTGATGTTATCGGGAATTAGAGCGATCATAAATGAATGAGTACCTTCAAAATGCCCGATGTTTTGACCAGGTTACGCCCGATGTTTCGACAGATTTGGCAACGCATGATCAGCCCTATACTTGCTGATATCATAAACTGGTTCTATTTGCGTCATACCTCTTTGGAGGTAGAGATAAGTGACCGCAAGCGAATTACAAAGGTCGAGAGGCAAGACGTATGTAATTTTTTGTTACGATACTTTACAAAAAACTAGTTTTGTATTAAGATTATCATCGTGAAACGAGAGGATAGAGTTTACCATCAGAACTAATATTATGCGAAAGTGAGTTTGTTTATTCTTGATTACGTTAGGCGTCTGAAAGGACTAGGCTGAAATTTTACAGACTACACAGAGCGTGAGGCCAGTAATTAGAAATAGTTTAGTGAGAAAATATATTGGCGGGTGGGCCTAACCCACGGTTTTCAGGGGTGCGGTTTGGCAATCCTTTTTATGACAATTAGTATTTTTTTGCTATTTCTATCGTTAGGATAGTTACCCAACGATAGGGACAAAGTTTGGACATGTCTAAATAAGATAGAATAATAAAAACGGTCAAGTGCGAATAGAAATTACGCACGAAGGGTCCCTCAGTTCCGTAGGTACCATGTGTGGGAGCCCCCTCCTTATATTTATCTTATTCTCTTAGTATTTGTTGTTATAGTTTGGCAACAAGAATTTAGACTGTCTAGCTATCTCGGTTCATGAAATGCTCAGTTTTCTTCTATCGAATCGACGGCATTTTTGAGTTGCTATCGTGGTGTAATATTTTCCGCTACTTACAGAGAGGGCTCGAGCATAGGTTCTGCTCTTCGGAAAGGCTTTCTACGTCCCCGCCTTACTACAGCTCAGTGACACTGACATACATACAGACAGACAGACAATGCAGTCTTAGGGTTCCGTTTTTAGTCCTTTAGGTACGGACCCCTAAAAAGAAGCGACTTCGCAAAAAGATAATGACGAGGCATAGTTTGTTTTTGACTTAGAACACGAAATGTAATTTTAGCTTGACCTTTTCGTATGGGTTTATGGTTCAACGGCAGACAATGTTATTGGAAGGGCAGCATAGTGGATAAAGTTCAATAAAATCGAAGCCCACGTAATGCTAATTACGGATCTTAGTAATTTTTAAATAAAATCTATACAGGCAGGGAGAGGGGGCAGACTCCGTGGCGTGGCGGTAGTGAACGCGACTACTACACTGGAGCGCGGGTTCGATTCCCGTTTAGTGTAAATATTTGTATGCATGAATATAGCTATTTATACTGGTCTGGTCGTGCCTTGAAGAATAAATTAACCCGTCAGTCCCGGATGCTATACCAACACCTATAACATGTCGCAGAATGACCTCCGTCCTCTATGAGCGCGGGCCTGAAAGTCACGGGTAGAGCCGCGGTCTAGATACCGTGGTTTCTACACCCAAAGGGGAACCTCGAACATGCTAGGAGTATGTTACCTACTATATCTCCTCTGGTACCCGAAGACTACGTGCGTTTTAGTAGTCTGTTCTAGTCCTATATAACCACCCTCATCGGCTCCGGTGAGGGTGGTATCCGTGGAGATTATGTGCACGGAAAGAAAGAGTTCATATCACAGGTCACGTTAACAGCTTATCATCAAACAGGTGTGCATGGGCACGTCATATATCTCAGTGGTATAAAAATGGCTATTACTATACCACCAATAGTATTGAAAACTCGAACAATGATATGCTAACAGACTTCAAATGACCTCGATTCGAAGAATTATCACTGACACAGTAATTCAACAAGATTTACTACGCATTTTAACACGGAAAACAATGGCTTGATGTATGTATAATATATACTCGTAGTAATAATGCCCACGATTCAATAAAATATATTTGAATATTAATTAGCAATGTGGATAAGAAAGAAAGGAAGGAAATAGCATCATTGATTCATCAAACCGAACACTAACTCTTGTGTTTTTGCACAAGTTCCACGTGATATGTATTTATAAAATAATGGGCCCGAATTATATTTTCGTTCAGGGAATCTAGACAAAATGCATTCGCTCCGAAGCTACATTTGCCATCGATCTGAAAACGTATGGTAGTAACATTTGTGTCGGAATTGGAACGTGTGTGATATATATCGTGGATTGATGGTAGTCTAAGATATGAAAAGTGAGTGGTGACGCGCTGAATTAGCAATCTAAATTTGATTTTCAGTTAACACGTACATATTTGCTTACTCTACTTAGCACAAGCTGCACAAGCATACACTACCGCGAACAAAGGTTCTGTGTTACGAAAATATTTCTTTACCCCCATTATATTTTGTATAAGTTGATAAATTAGCTAGAACGACAGTTTCTTTATCGAAACATCCGAATTACTGCGTTAATCCTGATCGTGTCCGTCACCTCCGAGACCAGGACCCGTTTTTTTCCAGTCTATCTGGCCTGCACAACTGATAGCCCACATCGAAGTACTGCAGTTAGACCATTTATTGGACGTTTTAGGGTTCCAACTACAAGTAATGTAATGTATAATGGCCTGTATTCAGAAGAATTGTTTGACATGATGCCCACACCTACCATAGGGAGGGAGTTCATCCTCACACACTACGACCGGAAACGGTGCGCACTGTGCGGTATGGAAGGAGTTTCATCCCGCGCACTCTCAAGCTGTGGAATGAGCTCCCTGCCGTGGTTTTCCCAAGCGACTACAATATGGGGTTCTTCAAGAAGGGCATTAGAAGGTTTCTACAGGGTAGGCAGCACGTGTGTGACGCCTCTGGTGTTGCAAACGTCCATAGGCCACGGTGACCGCTTCCCATTAGGTGGGCCGTGTGCTTGTCTGCCACCTAAGGGGTATAAAAAAATAAATAGAAACGGCTGCCATACATGTTCATATGACAACCGGGAACGCAGCTCAACGTGTTCTCCCTAATTCAAGTATGTTTTATTTATATTTCGATTCTACACTAACATGTTATTAAAACGATAGCGCGTGACAACATAAAACTAGACAGTTACATCCAAGCAAATGGATGATTATGGTAATCTGTTTGATGATGCCTGACAAATGTTTGTACACAATACGTTGTATACATAACGCAGTTGATTTGAACCATACATACAATCATGTAGTGTTCCTCCGGTAATAAGAAGGGGACACCGTTGTTCTCATACCCGAAAGAGACAGGAGATGGCCCTGGATCGTCAGGGTGCGATTGAAGTTGACGGCGGTCATCTCGAAGAGAGAGCCCCGGGTCTGCCGGGGTGCGAGGGATATGTTGGCTACTATCTCACCTCCGGCAACCAAAGACCCAAAGTTTTAGTCGGCTCGAGTCCGACATAGACTACCCAACGGCGGGAGGAATCCGTAGAGATTTTTCACACGATAAAAAAGGGTGCGATTAAAGTGACCAGACCAGAGTATTTAGTAGTTCGGTTAAAGTTATCTTTTTGATAGAAGTTGACGTTTGAGCGTGGCCGGTTACAGTTAGCGGCAAGTTATGATGTCATTCTAACTATTGTCAAATGGTGCAACCTGTTAATATACCTGACCGGTACTTTAACTGCACTGTTAATGTTCAAGTACGATCGTGCAACCGAGGCTAAGCCTAAAAGTCACAAGTCATTGCGACTGACATTTTAAATTCGGTAACGCGGTTATAAATTAATCTGTGGGTCTATTTACGCTAGTAATATTAATGTCTATAGAGTGCACTCTGCGACAAATATTTATTTAAAAAAAAAAAAAACAGTCTGTTATCCTTATCCAACTGTGCCGATAAAAAGGAGGTTATCACAATAATTTGTTACATTGACTTTCGAATCGCCATATATATTATTTTTTTACTGCGGAATATTATTGTGTAGAAAGTTTTAACTGATTAGATATATTTCTATAATTAGATTAGATATTTAAATTTATGGATACAGTTAGTGAGGAAGTCGGGCCGTATCGTCTTCAAAGTGATAAGCCTCTAGGTTGACTAACCGTAACGCTAACACACGCGTTTTAGTTACCAATACTGTACGTTCAAATTAGTTTAAACGTAAGTTGCAACACTCATTCACAACAAGGTTTAAAAATAAATTAGACAAGTTATACAACAAAGTAACCGCGATAACCTAGTGGTATGGGTAATGGACTGCTGAGACGAGGTCTCGGGATCGGTCCCAGGTTTTACCATGGCACACACCAATGACTTTTCGTTGCTTTTCGAAGTTATGTGTGTATTTATCGCAGGTTTATAAGTGTCCGGTTAATGGCAATAGGCTCGCCACCTATTGGGACCTAAACATAAACTGGCGAAAAGTGGGTGCTAACACCTCTGCCTACCCCTTCAGGGAAGAATTATTGAAATCAGTTCAGTAGTTATGGAGCTTATTCGTTACAAACAAACAAAAAGCAAATCTTTCCTCTTTATAATATCAGTTAAGATGTAGATTATCAATCAACTTTCTAAATTTGATATCCTGTAGCTTATGGTAGAAGCAAATGGCGGGCTCTTTGTCTACACCCTAACCGTAATAGCTCTCACACTTGACCGATTTTGTTACTTTGCCTATCACCACACACATGCTAAGTACCAGTGAGAACACATGGTTTAGTTGCGCAAGACCAGCTTTCTAATCAACGGGGGCCGACTCGTCATTACCGACACATTCCTTGTACGAC
Organism: Pelosia muscerda; assembly: GCA_963691645.1. Lineage (NCBI taxonomy): Eukaryota > Metazoa > Arthropoda > Insecta > Lepidoptera > Erebidae > Pelosia > Pelosia muscerda. Next base: position 15,282,233 of record OY829116.1, on the reverse strand, counting down.
CGGCGGAATGTAAGAGCCAATAAAAACTGATATTGAGGTCCAGCACTCAGTGACGTGTCTGTTTAGAACGATTCCAACTGACTTCAGGCTTACTTTAAGCCTGGGTTGCACGATCGCACTTTAACATTAACAGTGCAGTTAAAGTACCGGTCAGGTATAAAACAGGTTGCACCATTTGACAATTTTTATAGTGACGTCATAACTTGACGCGGGGCGTGAAAAAGCATCTGATGAGGCCGTCAAGCTGAGCGCCACCATTGTAGCACTGAACGTGTTTGCAATGGTGACCCTCTTTCATGGGACTTTGCCTTCAGCTCAACATCAGGCGAGGTGAAGTCAAATTGACGTGCCATAGATAAAAAAAAAGAAAAAAAAAACGCTAACTGTAACCGGCCACGCTCAAACGTCAAATTCTATCAAAAAGATAACTATAACAGAGCGACTACAGGGTCGGCAGCAAGAGTTTAACGCCCCTCGTCTTTAACGCAAACGTCGATAGACCACATTACCACTTTTCATGAGGTTAGCCGTATGCGTATTAACTATTAACTTTTATGAAAAAAGTTGTATAAAAAAGCTATCCCAGAGCCTTGTTTCTATAAAGACTTGGGGTCAAACATGATATACACCAGGAACTACAAACTGGTATTTAATTTATCTCAGCCCGCAATAACTTATCTGATTCGCGCCAAATTTATCACCATATAAATTATCTTCATTGACATGTCTTACTCAAATGCAGACGTGGGCTAAAACTAGCTTTATAAAACCAAGAATTAATGTTAATTTACAGTTATCTACTTCATACTTTGATATATACAGTTATAAGAATTTCGTGCAAAAATATTGTTGAAATTTTTTAATTTTATTTTAAGTTAGCGTAGAGGAATCTAAAAATCCCATCATGAGTATGTAATAAACCGTTGCGGCTTCCCATAAGCCGGTTAGTTTGCTTGCTTGACAGCTTAGGAGGAGAATCTGACCTACATTGGGAGAAGTCAATATCCAGTAGGGTAGTGAAAGGCTAATGAATAACCCCTTTGTTTTTTAACATGAGCAGAATTCCTGAGGATACCAGTACTCCAAAACCGGGTATGTCGGACTGGAACCGACTAAAACGCACGCTGTCTTTGGGTCTTTGATGGCTGGAGGTGAATGGAATGACCCCTTAACTTTCAAAACACGACTAACAAATTTTCATACATATAAAACAATTTGTTTCAAGTAATAAATCTAGGACGGAGGTGGGACATGATTGTATGACTGTATAAAGTCTTTATTGTAGACCAAGGATGAAATGATACAACACACAGAGATGTTTGCACATGGTAAATACAATTGGCGGCCTTATCGCTCTCTGCAGCAATCTCTTACCTGAGAATGGAGAGAAAAAGTAGGAGAAAATTTGAACAGTCTGACTGAGGAAGTACCTCAGCCCTACAGAATATAGCGGTTAATAATAACCTTGTGTTGTGCTTACAGTAGTGGCGGACAATCACACGGTCCACCTGATGACGTCGTCACTGTAGCCTATGGATGTTTATAAAGAAACTTATAAAGAACTCCATATTGTAGTCGCTTTACCGAACAGTGAGAGCGCTTCAATACAATTTGAGAGTATTGTGTAACTGTTATGAAATTTTCCCGTGCTAAACCCTGTCAGTACAAAATATAATATACACAATATGAAGAGACAATTAATGATTATACTTTAATTAATCAAAACATTTATAACAATATAGGTCAAAGGAGATTGTATACGCGTGCGAATCTGCCTCCTTACAGTCCAAACCGTCTTGATTCAATTACAGCATTATTAAAAATATATAATAAACTGTTGAAAACGTTGAATGTATACTAAGACCTTGAATACAGCTATTTTTTTAAATTTAACAGATAAAAATATTTTCAAAATATTATTCTTGGGAAGCAATTGAAACAAGAAACGGCATAAATTATGCGATTCTTTAACAATCACTACATAGTAGAGTCTAAAACAAAGTCGCGTTCTCTGTCCCTATGACCCTTTGTATGCTTAAATCTTTAAAACTACGCAACGGATTTTGATGCGGTTTTTTTTAATAGATAGTGATTGAAGAGGAAGGTTTATATATGTAATTATAAGTTGCGCGGGTCAACTGGTATATAATAAAATGAAGTTTTTTAACGATTTTACGGGAGTAATTGTCATCTGATCTCTTAACTGCGAGAGGATAGTCTACACCAAACTTGTCCCATCAACAGTGTGTACCAGCTTGCAGATATGGTTAACTTGGAAGATCTTATTGTGAGGTACCCAGCCTCACTAACGGTTTAACAATCCTAACAATATTAATAGTAAAATATTACTAATTGTCATAGATGAGAATGCCAAACCGCACCCCTCAAAGCAAGTAAAGACTTCTAACTGGAGAAGATATGATTTCGTAGGTGCAATATTCCGCAAGCCGAGGATAAGCTTTCCTACTTTTCATTCTTAACTTCCCACGATTTTGGGCGAGTATTTGGTGTGAGTTTTTATAATTATTATCGTTTGCCATCCTAAATAACGTACGTAAATGTCATTGAACTCTATTAAGTAACAAGGACACAATAAAACAATTATATTTAAAGAGGCTTAATCAAATATGGCGCATGCGGGCGTCTGAATGGGAGCAGGTCGCCTACGCTGCCATAGCACCCAAGATGGCGGTTCCGAAAAATGGTGCTCACTGCTTTCATCATAAATATTAGCGATGATCGAGTCTACTTCGTATTCTATGATTAGCTTATTTTGACAATCACAACTGCCTTTGATCTGCCAAGAGGAGTCCACACCAACGACCAGAGCCTCATCCGTTGTTAGTTTGGTCCCTGAAGTCGCTGAAGTAACGTAAATAGAACCCCGTAGATCCTAAATTTGTTCCAAGAGGCGTTCATTCGTTCTAATATTATTTTAAAGAACGATGTATACTTGAAAGACGAAATAGTAAGGTACTTATTCGTATAGATGTTCGAAATACACGTACAATGATATGTCTTTCAAAGATGTTTTGTCTTTTCAGTGTAAATGAAACGTCGGATGTGGGGACACCGTGGACCCCATATCTGAAGGGAGTCATCTCGAAAGAAAGAGGTGGAACCGGGTCTGTCGGAGTTCGAGAGAGATATATTATCTCGCCTCGGGCTATCACCAAAGTCAAAGACAACCTGCGTTTTAGTCAGTTCGAGTCTGACATAATCACTGCCACCGGTTCTGGCAGGATTTATGAAAAACGAAAGTAGACGTAACTCGTAGCAAATTACATATCACATAGTTATATACCTACTCAAATAAACTTTCGCATTTCCATTTGTTATTGGAATCTAAATGTTCGCACATTTTAAAACAACAAACTCGTTCCTTCGAAGAGAGCTAACACAAATATTACACGCAAGGAGCGTTTGAGAGAAACCTCACACCTGTGCAAGACAGTCGTATAAATCTAGAATCTAGTCTATGAATATGCATAAACAAATACAATGAATTGAATACTGCTAAAGATTTTTGGCAAAACAAACTATATACGAGAGCCGGGGCCAGCCCAGACGCGGTTATATTTAGAGATAATTGTTCATCTGAGAATTGAATTGCAAGGTGACAAGAATCTCAACATTGGTAACTGGATCTCAAAATGGCAATTATGTTTACTGGCATTTAGGTCATTCGCTGCTTCGTGCGCGTGTACGTATACGCGCATGGCTTGTGTAAATAACATGAAATGAATTTTTTGCAGATTATTCTTAAAATAGTTCTTACGTTTTGCACGAAGACCGGGTGTAGCATTCGAGACATGGTTGAGGCAGCAGACGGCTTTAGTTTAGGGTAAATCTATATTCTATATCAAAATGATGTTCAACGGTGGGATTCTTAGAAAAAGATCGATGAACCATCCTATTGCAACCCACTGCTGATCATAAGCCCTCCTCTTGGAGAACGGCGGCCGTTGAGCGATCTACCCTCTGGACAGTAAAATTTTTACCTAATGTTTTGTTTTCACTACTAATTTTAAAGCAGAATACGTTTTTATTTTTTTTTTACGTTTTTGGATAATTTTTTCGTTTGGATAGTAACTGAGATCAAGTAAACTAACTTAACTAGCGTATCATGTTTTACGTAAATAATTCCATTGAGTAAAACCTGAGAACTCAGTTTAATAGATTTGTGTTGGTAAAATCCAGCGTCAGTATGCTAAAAGAATAATAAAATACAGTATGTAAAGAATATTTCCTTAAACAAGTCTGTCACCTACTAAAAGGACAACGACCCGTAATGAGTAGTTTTGTTTAGAGATTTGACATTTCGTTTGTCTATGCGAGTTGGATTTATCATGGAGCGAATGGGTCCTAGAGTGGAGATCGCCAATTGGCACACGTGGGACGCAATCAGCCAAATGGACAGACGACCTGAAAAAGGTGGCTGGGTCCAGCCAGTCAATGCGCAAGACTGAGGATCGGGTTAGTCCACATTGGGAGAGGTCTAAGTCCAGCAGTGGACTGCAATGGACGAATTGCTTAATGAACTTTTCTATGGTAAACCTGGTTATATGTGGTCATTTCGGGCAAACTTTCGTTTGGAGACTAGAAACCTTATAAAAAATAATGTCATCATCATCAACCCAATAACATTTGGCTCGTAGAAATTGAACACGGAACATTTGATGGAGGATGACTTTCGATTATTCAAGTACGATAACATTTTATTATTTCAAACGTATAAACAATACACGTGGAAATAGGCAGCATAGCAGTAATGACTTGCAATGATTCATTTTTTAACGATGACGCAAATTCTATAATATTTAGACATTACACAGCAATAGTGACGAAAGTTTCGACTGACTGAGTAATATATTTTTAAACAATTACAAATTACAAAGTATTACTACATATTAGAAACATTACAACATATTATTATTTTCGTCTTAGCTCTATAAATAAAAAAAATTGTAGCCATTGTCGTGAAGAAAAAAAAATGTCTATGAACATTTTGGCGCGAAACCGAAACTTCGTTCTGATCGAAATATTGTCTTAATCTAATGTCTAATGGCAAAATATTATGGTGATACCACTGTAATTACTGAATAACAAGAAGAATAATATTGAGAAGAGATTTTTTACGTGCTGGCTAGATGTTATTATGGATATGTTAGTAACAAGTCATAAAAAGTATAAGACACTGCAAAAAAAACTCATCAAAAACAGGTAAAACTGCTTGCGTATGCTTTTTTCTGTGGAGCAAGTGGCTTGGCTTTATATTCACACTGTTTAATGAATGTTTGTATCTTACTTTAGAAGTGATACAACACAGTTTGTTTGAAAAGAAATTCTAGCCAGATATCCTCCTATACCACTATACTATAAGTAGAAAGAGATGGGTAAAATGGCCCATAAACAAAATCAGGTCCTCTGCCCATTGAAAATATGAATATATAATAAAATTGAATAAAAATGCTTCACAGGGACCCTGTGATACTAGGTATACTCTCTATAATTTAGTTCCTTAACATTAACTTCAGATTAAACCTTAATGACCATCAAGTATGCATGTGTTTTGTGTAATAAATACACATTAGGTAAGTGAGTTAGGTTCAAATAAATTATATCAGTTAAATTAATAATTTTCCAGTTATATATAGAGGTGAGGCACAGCCAGTCAATACAGCTAAGGAGGAAAACAAGATTTGGCTCAAGTACAAAAGACTATTCAATATTCAAGCCTTCAGACATTTAGACAGGTGATACTGTTAGTGACTACCCACCATAAATCTGAACATAGAACTATTATACAGATAAAAAAAGTTTTCATCTGTGGAAACCCCCATGATTATTTAATATTTGAGCTATAACTAGGTTATTGTTAGCCATCACAATTGAAATATTAGTGAGATTCTTATTGGTGTAATAAAACAAAACTTATTAAGTCTCAATTTAAGTTTCAAAATTCCTTAGTATAGGACTACTGAACCAGAAACTGCGAGTGTTCTGTACTATTTTTCAATATGGCGATGATAATCTGTCTATTGCCTAGATTATAGTTTTAAAGCATGTGTATGCACAAATTTATACCTAAATGAAAAGAAAAGTCCATGGAATAACTGGAATGATCTCTCTTTGTGTTTCATCAAAATCATTACTGAATATTTTAGAATTTTTTTTACAAAGAAGTATTTTATGCAAATAAATTATGTAAAATCTGCTACCTACAGGAAGTAGGTAAACAAAGTATTCACAAAACAAAGAAATACAAAGAACTTCATTACAATGTTCATTATTATATATCCTGCTTTGTTACTATACAAATATTTTGACTTTAAGAGCAGATTTTTTGCTGACTATAGCAGTACTAATGCTGGTTCACCACATTCACCGATTAATGTATGACATCAATAAATTAGCCTACTACAGTCTGGTCAGACATAGAACTGTCCAAATATGTGTAATATATCAAGCAATCCCAAAATAATGAAGAATATATTTCATGAAGTATAATAGCGATATTAAGTCATATATTTTCACCAATATGAAGTAGCAAACTTATGTTTATATGTGACCCTAGTAAAACAGAAAATGCAATTCATCTTCAATAAATTATGGAAATCTTATAAGAATTAAATAAAATTTCAATAGAACAATGATGCAAATAAAGACATTATGGTCAATGTTGTATGTTTAATTTAATAAGGTAAGAATATTCATAACTTCACTTACTAATCAAAGAGTTCCACGAGCAAAGAGACAAACTATTAGGCCACTGACCGCATAAATTATGTGTTCGTTTAAATTACATAAATGTAAAAATAATCTGATTGTACATTTTTTTAAATTAGAAAGTGTGATAGTGGATAAAAGAATAGTTGTATTATTAATATCATCAAAATGTATCCAAATGCAGTAAAAAGTAGACAGAACTACAGTTATGAGGCCAGGTTAAGTGAGAGCTGAATAAAAGCAAATAATCATCCAACAACTGTTAGGAAAGTAGAATATTAATTCATAAAACAAAGTTCAGACTGTAACCTTGATATGACTACAGAGTTATTATTGTTACTAAATTGTAATGTAACTAGTTGGTATATAATGACTTGTACATTAAATTACATAGTTTACCCTCTCTACAATATATTTATTGCACAAAAACGGAAATATTTCAAATATTCGACACATAAATGTCCACTTGTTATGACAAATGGTTAATGTCAAAACAATGAAATAACGCAGGATGTAAGACAACGACCTTTTACTTTAACCCGCGCAAATAAACAATAATAATTGTGTGAATACGCACTTAACCTCAGCTATTATTGGAATATAGGTAGAACAAAACATGAATACCTGGTTGGAGGCTCCTGTCCGCGCCCCCCGTCATGTTCACTACAGTCCGCCGTACGTCGTACGGTACCACTCAACGCGTCAGGTGGGCGGCGCGCTTTTCTCCTGGCGGCCCAGCACCACAATCCACGCAGCAATTATAAAAAGAACCCAATTTCAATGTCACAAAGGTAACACGAGGGTAACGGGCTACGGCGACGCAGCCGCTCCGCACAGACGTCCGCGAGAAACACTAACCACGCGCTCTAACCATTAAATATCATAACATAATTTACCTTCTCCCTCATGGTAATTAGTTTCTCGATGTTTATGTCCTTCGACTTCAGCCATATTCAATTTATTTATTTCGAGTTCTGACTGGACTGAACATAGCGACATAAAATTTTTCCAACACGACGCAAGTTGACAACTTGACAGAGAAAAAAAGACGTGTCATACTGTCAAAGTCAGAGTTGGACCATTTTTATTTTTAAAGTGTAAAATTATTTTCGCATCAAAAATAATCAACTTTACTCTACGTCTGTGATTCACAAAATGACTTAGTTATTATTACAATTTTTCTATTCAGTACTATAACAAAAAATACAAGCAAATGTAGTGCTGTTTCAGTACTGCAAACATTAGAGACGTTATATTCAATAAAATTGTCTTGACTAATAACGGAACTAAAACTAAACTCTCTAATGATGAAAAACGAACTATAAAAACAGCAAACTATTTCCATTTAATTTTTATTATTTTGGATATGCATGATTTTATGATAGACCATGAAATATCAAAAACATTTTACCAGGAACGTATTTTGGTAGTGGCATAAAGGTGCACTTTTTAGTCGATTATGATATGTGTAGGGCATAATCTGTGAAGTACAATGACGGACATCATATCATACGCAACGTCAACTGTCAAAATGACATAACTCCAGAAAAATAATGAGAAAAATGCAATTTTATGTAGATTTATTAAAATTAACAAAATAAACTTGTAATTATCATTTATTATCCTTAAACCCGTATAATATATTTATTAAATGTTTGTTTGTGTCTGTTGTAGTAGATGTCACATTCACATCAATTCTGCTTGAGAACCAATATTGATGTATCTTTTGACCGTACAATTTCACATAGCTGAATAATCTCTTCACCAAATTACTTTTCACAACACCCTGACATTGGCAAGTTGTGGCAACACACAGAAGCCATTCAAAAGAATTGAAAAATTGAGAAAAATGCACTCTACAAAAATAAAACAGCTGATACAAAATAACATTACGTTTATTTCATAAACTACGTACTTATTAACCCTATTTAAATAATATTCCGCATTTTTATATCACTTAGTGGCAGACAAGCTCACGGCCCACTTGATGACGCGTGCAACACCAGGGTTGTCACCATATTTAACAGAAAATTGTCAATCCAAGCAAACTTATGTATGATACTAGATATCGTCTGAATTTTGCAAAGTTATAAGACCTTGGTACTCCATCTCTTTGAACATTATATCCTGGTTCAAAGTATGTAAGATGTCCTGGAACCTTTGTCTCAAAGCCAAATTTTCCATTCCGGAGATCTCGTGCTGAGTCCTCTGTCTGCGCTGCTTTAATTCCTCTAGCTCGGTTCGGAGCTGTTCAATTCGCAATGACATGTTATCTTTGGACATATCCCTTGATTGGTAATCCCCTTCATCTTCAGAAGACATTCCTCCATTTTTCGACATTCCTGATGCTGCGGGCGTAGTTGCCCGACTGTGACCAGCAAATGATTTTGGTATGTCCTGTTGAGACTGGAACATGTGCGACCTAAATTGAGTGGGCATTGCATCTCTTCTCGATGGCCCTTCTCCATGCATAGAGTTTGTATCAGAGAGACGGCTATCATAAGCCGAAAGTCTACTGTTATCCATTTCATCAACATTGATATTATCATCATCCAAATCAGAATCGCTGACATTGCCACCGAATATGTCGACAACATTAGAAGACTCGGTGTTAGACACACTAGCATGTGAGACAATGGTATCTCGTTCTCTTTTAGGGTTGCGTTCAGCCTTCACTTTCTTCTCAGGCTTAACCTTCTCTGGAGCACTCTGTTCCGCTTTAGGCTGATCTTCTTCTTCTTGGATTACTTCAAAAGTAACACTGACAGCCTCATTGTCTGCTCGCAGCAACCTCTTCACTTCTTTCTCAATTTCTGGTGCTTCAACGTATTTCTTCTTTAACGTTTTTCTGAATCGGCGCTTGCGCACATTCTTAGTCGGTGGTGTGATACCATGGGGCCATAGGAACTTCTTGTCCACCTTGTATGGATCTTTCTTTTTGTTTTTAGCAGGAGATTCTTCTTCTGTTGATGGTTGATCCGGTTCTTCTTTACATATCATCATTTGGCATATGTCAGCGGTCTTGTAAAAGCTTTTGTTGTCGATCGTTTTCATGGATTCTATCAGGGTTGGGAGGTCAAAAATCTTGGCATGCATCAGCCAGTGGTCGAAACGGACTTCGCCTTGCCGCATATCGTTTTCTATCTGTATCGTGAGCCGGTTCTTCAGGTTCTCTCCGGATTTCAACACTTCTCGGAGCACTTTACTTGGTTCTTCTGGTAGCCGCAATATAAATTGGGACTCCAACTCGGTCGGATACTCCGGTTCTCGTTTGTCTCGATTCATAGTTGGTTCTTAACGATTATATTAGCTTGTTCTCAACGTATATGGTGTATTTGTGGTTTTTGTTACTAGAAGTTTCGAAGAATCAGCAATAAACATAAAAATAATAAATATTTACCACGCTATTACAACATCTTTCATTAATGACAAACAGTCAGTGACGTAATGACAATAGACAACTAGACCACATCAGCTGCACAGATTATATAAAAATAGTGGTTAAGTTATTTCTATATTTTCTTTCTCTTTGGTCACTTAAAAAATCCCGCAGGGCATGTCTTAAAATTACTCAAAATAAAAAATTCAAAATAAAACAGCAAATTGCTTATTGCGTTTGCAGTAAAATGCAATGCAGTGTTAGAAGAATATTATAGTCAATTTTATTAGTATAGTATTCCCTGATTTATCTCTTTTTCAACCGATCGAACTCGATTTATAGTTGACACATCGCGATTATTCATCATCATCTGATCATCCTCCATTTGCATTATGTACAGTAACTGCAGTAAATAACTGTTTATTGAAATTAAATATTTTACAAAGAATTTAACTTAAACCAATACTTATTTCTACACAAAATGCAGGTAAACTACATACACATTCTGAAGAACTGTTGTTTAATTTAAAACTCCTTATTTTAAGTACTGTTTTGTGTTTATTTTTAGAACCCGAATGAGGATACTGAATGGAATGATGTCCTTCGCGAAAAAGGTATAATTCCCCAAAAGGAGAAGGAAATATCTGAAGATGAGATCGTTAACATGATAGAACAGACTATACAACAAAAACAGGATGAAAGTAAGCACGAATTACGCTATAATTTTGAGGTTATATTGTGAACCAAATTGTCCATATATGGGCATACTACACAACTTGATGTTATCGAACATTTATCTACACTTAGAAGTAAATTCAAGGTTATGCAACTAATAGGTGTGTAAACACCATCAAGACCAAAGTACTTGAGGATCTTGGTGGTGTTACCTTACCACCAACAACTTTGGGGATTGACAGATATGACTTTACAGCGGGTTTCATCTCAGGGATGATCATACTAGATGGGAAGAAAATCCAGCAACTGCAATTGACCTTTTTTATTTTTTTACCTGATCTCGTGGGGGGCGGACACACGGAAACGAATTTACTGGCGTGGCTAACGTGGCTCTGGAAGACTTTTTTTAAAACTTGAAACTTGACATTGGCGTCTCGCCATTAATTTTATAAAACGTTTACATTTACTAGAGACTGGCAAAATTGCGGCTATCCTGCTGCAGAAGCCATATTGAAAAAAGAAGAAGATGAAGATATAAAGTTAGCAGCCAGTTTAAAAAAACTTTTTCCTGTATTTTATATCGTCTGTCCCAACTGAGTGATCTGATTGGAGAAGTACCTTTGCCCTACAGGATACTGCGTCTAATATTAACTGACATTAATATTCCCTTCCAGAGGATAAGCAATTATCAGAACTGGATTTGGATGGTCTTGATGAGCTTGAAGATTCAGAAGATGAAGCTGTACTCGAAGAATACAGGCGGAAGCGGATAGCGGAACTAAAGAGACTCTCAGAAAAAACAAAGTTTGCCGATGTTAGAGAGGTCTCGGGACAGGACTATGTGCAAGAAGTTAACAAGGCAGGAGAAGGAATTTGGGTGGTTATACATCTTTATAAGCAAGGGTAAGAGTTATATAAAGCTGCTTATTATTATTATTATTTTATGATACAGTCCTCTGGTGCATAGTGCAGCAGGATGCGCCGGATCGATCCCCGCTCTGCGCAAATATTTCAATAGATGAATGTCTATTTTCCCTGGTCTGGTTGTGCCTCAGAGAGCATGTTAAGCCGTCGCTAACAGTTGTCATACAAACATCCATGGCATTTATTACGGGTAGTTAGAGCCCTAAAACGTTCAGCAACTGGTCTAGCTTCTTTGAATCTTCCATTTCACCTATTGGATAAAAAAGCGGATACCAGCCTCTAAGGTGAACGTTTTGGATGCAATCGTAACTAACATGGATGATGATGATGTATTTCTCCAGTGAGCCATCTCTACCCTACTCACTGAAACAACACAAGGTTATTATTAGCCACGGTATTCCATAGGGCAGAGGTACCTACTTTACAATATTTACAAATTTATATTATTTTTCCAGCATTCAACAATGTGCATTAATAAACCAATACATGCGAGAGCTAGCAGCAAAATTCCCATACACTAAGTTCCTGAAGGCTATCGCTCAGACGTGCATCCCCAACTTCCCGGAGAGGAACCTGCCTAGTGTGTTTGTGTACTTCGAGGGGGATATGAAGAAGCAGTTCATTGGATCACTTGAACTTAGAGGGACCTCACTGACTATTGAAGGTAGAAATAATTGTGATATTATTGAAATTTTTCTTAAAGAAAATAGCTGAAAATTACTCATTTTGGAAACAAATCAACTGAAACCGCATATAATTATCTTCAGATACTGGGGCATAATGTGGCCGGTCCATAAGGCAAGAGAGTTTAAACCACAAACAATAGACAAAATCTCATAATTTTTTTTTGATGAATAGTGATGGAGCATCTGATGAGGCCGTCAAGCTGAGCGCCACCATTGTAGCACTGTACGTGTTTGCAATGGTGACCCTCTTTCATGAGACTGTTGTCACTACATAGTATAAAACAAAGTCGCGTTTTCTGTCCCTATGTCCCTTTGTATGCTTAAATCTTTAAAACTTCGCGACGGATTTTGATGCGGTTTTTTTTAATAGATAGAGTGGTTAAAGAGGAATGTTTATATGTATATAACATCATGCTGCAACCAACTGGTGCGGTGCAGAAGTGAAAAATGTTGCAAAAACAAAAAAAATAAAAATCTGGTTCTGGCTCTTAGCATCAATTTCGCCAATGTCGCTTTCTCCGCCAAATATTTGTATGTATGAATATAGCTATTTACATTGATCTGGTTGTGCCTCGAAAAGCACGTTAAGCCGTCGGTCCCAGTTGTCATAGGAATGGCAGTCGTTACAGGGTAAATGGTAAATTAAGACGGGCGATCACCTGTCTGGAACAGCCGGCCCCATTGGAAGCAGTACTAGCGACATCTTCACCTTGTCTAGAGGGCCAATACAGAGTGGAGAGTCAATCACAGTACTTAATAAACCTTATTATTAATTTTACAGAATTCGAGTACATCTTAGGACAAGTAGGCGCAGTGGACACGAAGATCACAGAAGACCCCAGACCAAAAATAAAAGACAAGATGTTCACAGATCTCGGCAACAATGACTGGTGACCGTGACTAAGGGATGATTTGTTATACTTCACGGCATATATCTTGGATCAAAAATGTACTGTGTACGCGCAGTATGCATTTAGAAGTCTTTAGAGGATAGCATGGAGTGCAAATCCAATAGTCTTTAAAGTCGGACACATTTTTCAACTAGGCTCTCCACTCGGGTGAAGCATGGATACTAATAGGGATCCGTGCAACTGATGACGTTAATGTACACAGTATTTCAATTAATTGGATTTTTTTGGAATAGATAAAATGAATTCTATCGTTTTTCATAAATTATGTATTATTCTTAATTAGCCCCTATTAGTATTATTAGTAGTCGAATAGTATCGAAGTTCAGCCGCATCACAGTTAGACTGGACAGCCGACCGCAACTGAGTTAGGAAAAGGTTCAAAGAATGATGAGTATTTGTGCTTCACCCAGGGGGAGAGCATGAGTTTGACCCCAATTATATCAAACAATCTACGACTTAGGTCCAAGATATGTGTCCGGCAGTATAACACACTGAATATGACTGGGAGGCTTGCGATGGGTCTTTGTCTTCGCTGTTACAAATTAATTTATTTTTCAAGTTATGAAATTATGTTTTATTTTAAGTTTAATCTAATATTAAATACTGCATTATTATATACTAAAGTTAAAAATAAACTTGCTGATATTTTGCACATAGAGATATTATTGCACCTTTATACCTATTTTTTTATACCGCTTATGCCGCGTCTACATTTACGTAACATTTTGCCGTGACCGTGTCAGAAGTGCGTGTCCGTCGCGTATTCAACTGCGTGATTTATATCCAAATATTGTTGTTAAAAGTGTTATAAAAGGTGTTGGGAAACGCTTCTGAAGCCAAGGAGCGATTCCTTAACACCATAAAATGGTCTTTATAATAAAAAATCCATATTTTACAAAAAGTAGTTATTTTATTTACTTTTTTACTATATTTACACACATTAACAGACTTATTCTATTCACTTATCTATCTATAGATTGTCTAAATTGAAATGACGCCTTCCACACAATCAAATCATCTGTGTAATATCTATGGGGCGAAAACACAAAGGTCGAAATAGATGTCGCTAGCATCAATTTTGCAGTCACTTTGCTGTTGACCTGCTATTTTGTTACGGATGTATCATAGATTATAGAATATTCTGTCTATGGTTAATATGATCTCGTGAGTTTTGTTTCACTCAGACTGAGATACTACTGTACATTTTAATTTTCATTCAAAAATCAATATTTTTTTTTCTAATAAGCTAATTTCTTCTTAAGTTCGTTTATTAGATATCATGATTTAAGATATGCTATTTTATGAGGTCATCAACGAGGCTATACCGGAATGTTGCTTATTTTCATTTGTCAGTTTCAAAATGTGCATCCTTGACAAACCATAGTCGTCGACTTCTAGTGGAGTAGAAATCGTCAATAAATTCGCTTGTATACAAAAGAGAGATGGTGGGGAGCGTGACATCATTTGAGCTTAGACAGGCTATACCTATGTACAGTCAACAAAAGATATACGTAACCACATTTACATACAACGTGTATGAAAAAGTGTCACCGTATCTCTTTTGTCGACTGTACATATTCTTCCTTATACCGTCAATATAGATTCTTAGTCATACAAATCTCACAACTAGCAACCTCTATGCAAGTTGATCATCGCAACGCATTTGGCGATGCAGGGTTCAACGGGATGCCTAGATTTGATGCCCAGTTCGAACACCCTCATGAGGATGGTGGCGGCGTGCTCCTGCATGCCGATGATCAGGTCAGGAAGCTTGTCTATCACCGACTGAGTGACTTCTGGGAGGTGGGAGTCTAGGCATTCCATAACCGCTTGGAGTCCTGGGGAATTGAAGAGTTAGATTAGGGATTATAGGTGAAGATGTAATGTCTACGTGGTTCAAGTCAAGATTATAAGTAAGTAATTTAGCTATACCTAGTCCATTTATTTAGGTACTTAAATAAAGATAAATAATCTTGTTATAAAAACGTCAATATCAACAATATTTTATAAATTACTGAGATTTGTTCACTAATCGGACCACACCGGTTCAAAACGCGGCACCGGCCTGAGAAGACTCCGGCAAGAAACTCAGCGGGCTTTTTATATTTTTTAGTCTATTTACAATCATCACCTTAGTCTAGATACAGAATTTTGCTCGAGTAGCAAGTTGAGTGAACAGCTCATTTCCAGGCTTGCTTATCATCTAAATAATCCAGAATTTTATAATAAGCTTTTTGGCATAACATTTTTCAACTAAATTTTTAAACTTATTGATAGGCAAGAAAGAAAAATGTTTATAAACAACCTCAATTATACTTAGTTACAATTTTCGACTTATACATCTTACATTTTACACCTTTATAGACATACCTTTACACTTTTACATATTTATTTTATTTCAATGAGATTGTCAAAAGGCAAATCCCTTATTACATTAGGGAGGTTATTAAAAAGAGTAGAGGTGGGGGGAGGGGGAGGAGACAGGGTGTGGTACGTACCGGGTCGTGTGTGCGGCACGGCGGGCAGCAGCTTGGCGAGCAGCGCGAGCGCGGCGGTGCGCAGCGGGCAGTGCGGCGAGGCGGCGAGCGGCGCCACGGCGCGCAGCACTGCGTCCGCCGCCGCGCGCCCGCCCCACGACCCGCCGCGCCGCCCGCCCCACGCCTCGATCTCCTGCCACAGAACACCTTTATGTAGACGTTTCTAGAACATGCTTCTAGCTGAGAGTTTTCCTATGGAGAGAGGAACTGCTAAAACCGCACTTTCTACCTTCCCAGGAGAAAGGAGCTCCCGGGCGTGACGTAACAGTGGTCTGCGAGACTTGTTAAAAGTCCTAAAAAGTTCAACAACTGGTCTAACTACACAACTTCAATATCCCCAATTTAGTTGACGAGATCAGATGGCGGTCGCTTCATGAAAAATATTGAAGTTCAACTGCGACACGGTCAGGCTGTGTGACCGTGATTAACGCAAGAATGATAATAATGAATCTGTCAGATAAATTTTTTAGACTACCTTTTACGTTTTATTTTTAAACTTCCTTCTTCTTACTGAACAGACATGGCAACGAGCGGTTTTAGTCTGATACATAACCACCCCCGAAGACTGTCGGGGGAAAGAACGTGTGTAAAGGTAGTAATTTCTAAGAGAGTCTGGTTGTTAGTGACGCCCGTACCTGTAGCAGCAGCTGCTGCGTCTCGGCGCTGCCGCTCCTCCGCTGCAGCGCCTGCAGCGCGTGCGGCGGCGGCGCGGCGGAGGCGGGCGTGCCCAGCTCGCCCGCCTGCAGGCTGCCCAGCGCCGGCAGCGACCTGCGGCACCACGCTCTTAGCGGGGGAACTCACACGAGCGGTACTGTGTCACAAGTCACAGCTTGTGGGTGCGGGCACAGTACTATATTACATACATGCGTAGTGTCACTGTACATTTACTATTGTAACACATGATCGAATAGGTAGGTGTCACCTTTATAGACTGGTTAAAACCAGAGTAATTATTAGTTATTATTTTAGTTAGTTAAACAAAAAATCATCGAAAATAAAATAGTACGTCTATGTGAGAAATGAAATGTCTAAAATCTATCAAAAATATTGAATTTTTTTCATTATGCTGTCAAAAGTTAAACAAACAGTCGGACAAAGCATAATACACTTTTTATACATATTTAATGGTAGACAAGCACATGGCTACCTGTTGGGAAAGCTGCACTCATGCTGCCGATCATATAAAAACTGTCTGTCAAATATTACGTAAGATTCTATGTCCCCAGCGCGGCTGGAGACAAATTGATCATCCCACTGGCAGTGCCCCTCCACCAAACTCTAGCTACCCCCTAGTCCAGTTGCCGCTGTCCCCCGCAGGGTACTCACGCGATGGTGTCCCGGTGCGCAAGAAGCAGCGCTGCGGCTTGCTGCGGGCGGCAGGCCACGTAGCGGCGAAGCAGTGCGCCCACGCGGTGCAGCAGCGAGCACGCCGCGCCACCCGACCGCAGTGTGCTCAGGAAACACTCCAGGATGCTGTGGATCTCGTCGCTGTGGACACATCCCTCGATAACTTATTTGGAACAATTATTACGGAATTACATAATAACATAATAACAATTACATCAATGAATCAGCAAATCACGTATTTGTTTCACGAATTGTAATTGTTTTTGCGAAACCGAGACTATTCGAAAGGGAAATTAATGTGAAAAGGATAGTATTACCAATGGGATATTTAAACGAAAAAGACTTATTAAGACCCATTTTGGCGGGTGGAAAAGTGATTTGAATTTGGAACGAATAACATTCATAGACATCGAACGCAAATTGTACGGATTACTGGCTTGTACGTGTTGGCTCACAGCGCAGTGACTTGTGCTCATTAAAAAAAAATTAAAGCGCGCGAATTACTTCTACGTTCTTGTAATCAGTACAAACATGTTTTATTGTATTTTGCAATTATGAGTTCTAAGTGAAGTTATGAAAGTGAAAATACATTAACTTCAGAAACAATAATTATAGAAGCTAACAACCTCATACAAAACTAATCCAACTAATCTACGAAATCCCAGGATAAATATTTTCTCATAAAAAGGAGCTGAAAATAGAGTATATTACTCGAGAGCTAATATTTTTTCCCTCGGGCGGTGTATTTAGAATCCCTTACGAAACTCAGGATTCTACGTTCTATTATAGAATCCTTGCTTCGCTCGTGTCTCAAATAGATAATCAATTTCCAATCTGTATAATATGCAGTACAGTGAGTGCTATACGTACAGAGTGTCCGTGGCGAACAGCTCGTGGTCGGGCAGCACTTCGATGGCGGCGAGCAGGTGCGGATGGTGCTTGGTGGCGGGGGGCGTGGCCCCTCTGAGCAGCGCGGCGGTGAGCGCCAGCGCGCGCCCGCCGGAGCCCGACACGCGCCCCCACACGCCGCGGATGTCGGCCTCCATGCGCCACACCCTGCAGGGATCCATGTTTGAAACTGAGACTTCAAGTAAACTACTAGTTATATATTTAGTCAGTTTGCTTTTCAAGAATATATAATGTATTTTAATTTTAGTTGAAGAGGTTTTATTCTATCGCTGTTGCCTTTATATAAAGTACTAGCTGTTGCCCGCGGCTTCGCCCGCGTGAACTTCTGATCCCGTTCCCGCTGCTCTTTGTTCACCTTCTAAACCTTGTCTGGACTTCCACGAATAATTCAAGACCAAAATTAGCCAAAGCGGTCAAGCCGTTTTCATGTTATGTCGTGACAACGGAAAACGGGTTTCATTTTTATATATATAGATTATATAATTATATATAGGATTTTTAATGACAGCCTCCGTGGCGTGGCGGTAGTGCACGCGACTGCTACACACGGGGCGCGGGTTCGATCCTCGCTCAGTGCAAAAAGTTGTATGCATGAATATGGCTGTTTGCACTGTCTGGTCGTGCCTCGGAGAGCACGTTAAGCCGTCGGTCCCGGTTGCCATACAAACATCTATGGCAGTCGTTACGGGTAGTTGGAGCCCTCAAAAATCCAACCAGTCTAACTTGGAACTTCGATATCGCCATTGGTCATTGGACCATCGGTTGTGGAGGTCAGATGGCAGTCGCTTCACGCAATATATCGAAGTTCAGCCGCATCACAGTAAGACTGGAAAGCCGACCCCAACTGAGTTGGGAAAAGGTTCAGAGAATGATATAGGATTTTTAGTAATTACAGTAACAAAAATACCAAAATATACAGTTATTGGACACAAAATTTCATTTTTTCATTCTATATAATGAAATTTTAAAGCAATTAATATGCTAGTTATTCCGATCGATTTAAATTGGCAAACTTAAAGCTCGGTCATAGCATTCCCCCTGTTGTGAGGAACCGGTTATCTGAATCTGAATCGATTGAAACAAGCATCCTCCGGGAATTTATCTCATATGTGATGAAAGTCACTTACCTCGTCCAAAATAGTTCTCGTTGCTCTTTCAGCTCTTGTTTACTAAAACAATACACTTCGGTTAAATAAACTCATTTTTCTCTAGGGGTGGCGAAAAGTCACAGTCTTCGGTTAAATAAACTCATTTTTCTCTAGGGGTGGCGAAAAGTCACAGTCTTCGGTTAAATAAAATCATTTTTCTCTAGGGGTGGCGAAAAGTCACAGTCTTCGGTTAAATAAAATCATTTTTCTCTAGGGGTGGCGAAAAGTCACAGTCTTCGGTTAAATAAACTCATTTTTCTCTAGGGGTGGCGAAAAGTCACAGTCTTCGGTTAAATAAACTCATTTTTCTCTAGGCGTCGGAAGTCGCTGAAAAAAACTTGACTTGTCCTCCAGAATCTCACATTAGATCACAAAAATTGTCATGGCATTTTCGATTTTATTCATATTGGAATAATTTTCAAAATGGTGAAAGGAAGTTGAAAAATGAAACAATTACATAGTTTCATTAGCCTTGCCTTATAATTGTTGAGTTAATTAAAAGCAAGGCGAAAATTGCGGTTTAACGTTTTTAAAAAAAGATGTAAAAATGTATGGTCACCACCAAAAGTTGTTTTTTTTTTCATTTTTGTATGAAATTCTTAACGCGGTTCATAGAATACGTCTACTTATCAAATTTCAAGTTTTGGTGAAAAGTGGCTGTGACATACGGACGGACAGACAGACAGACATGACAAATCTGTAAGGGTTCCGTTTTTTGCCATTTGGCTACGGAACCTGCCGCCTTGCCGGCGCACGTGTTTCCTTTTTCCTACAGTGAAAAAGTTACTGATGAGGCCGTCAAGCTGAGCGCCAACATTGTAGCACACCCTCTTTCATGAGACTTTGCCTTCAGCTTAACATCAGGCAAGGTGAAGTCAAATTGACGTGCCATAAATACCAAAAAAACCCCTAAAAAGTAATGATACACGCTTACTTGTGAGTGACATCCTTATTCGGCGGGTACTGCGGGGCAGCCGCGATGGCTATCAGTAGCGAGTGCGACACGGGGTCGGTGGCGCTAGTGCTGCGGGACGCAGCGCTGCTCAGCTCTTCGCTCAGCGGCAGGGGACTGTCGTGGCGGTGGCGGGGGCCGCTCTGCAGCAGCAAGGGGAGGATCTTTGGCACCTGGAATAGGACGGCTGGTTAGATCATAGACGTTGATATTACTAGCGTAAATAGACTTACAGACTCCTTTATTAAATCGTAAGCGAATTTAAAATGGCAGCGGTAGTGACTTGTGACTTTTAGTGTAGAAACAATGACGTTACTTCAATATATTTCTGTCAACTTTTTTTTATTTTTCACGATTGGTTAAAATTCGGTTTAGATTTCACTTCATATATTTTGTGATACAATTTTCAAAAAAAAAAGAAGATTGTTGTGAAGAAAGAATTTATTTCGTGATTGATTTTAAAATTAGATAACATCATCATTCCCTGAGGCGACTACCATAGATGTTCGTAGGGCAACCGTATCCGACGGCATAGCATGCTCTCCGAGGCACGACCAGACCAGTGCAAATAGCCATATTCATGCATACAAATATTTGCACACTAAGAGGGGATCAAACCCGCGCCCCGTGCGTAGCAGTCGCGTTCACTACCACCACGCCACGGAGGCTGTCTACTCTATTTAATAAAATTACCGCATCAAAATCTTTTGCGTAATTTGAAAGATTTAGGCATACATAGGGATATAGGGACAGAGAACGCGACTTTGTTTTCTACTTTGCAGTGATAAGTATGTGAGTGGCAATGGTCCGGGGCTACCTTCATGTACAGCAGCAGTAGCAGTAGCGGGTGGTGCTGCTCGGCGGCAGCTGCCACGGCGAGCAGGCGGTGCGGCGCCCAGGCGCAGCGCAGCAGCAGCGCCAGCCGCGCGTCCGCCGCGCGCCGCGCCGCCTGCAGCCCCCCCGCGCGCTCCGCCCCCCGCGCCTCCGCGCTCACGTACCACACCAGCGTCGACAGCTGCGCACGACCACGGACGCATGAGTGACGGCACGTACGTACACACATACATAGATCAATTCTAAACTCTAAATTTAAAAATATTTATTGTATATTGGCAAATTCTAAATTTAAATATTATTTATTCTATGTTGGCATGTTGTAAATTTAAAATTATTTATTCTATATTGGCAAATTCTCAATTTAAAATTATTTATTCTATATTGGCATGTTGTAAATTTAAAATTATTTATTCTATATTGGCAAATTCTCAATTTAAAATTATTTATTCTATATTGGTAAATTCTAAATTTAAAACTATTCATTCTATAATGGCAAATTCTAAATTTAAAAATTATCTATTCTATATTGGCAAATTCTAAATTTAAAAATTATTTGCAAATGGACCATCTCGGTTCGAAACTCGGCCCCGGCCTGAGAAGACTCCGGCAAAAAACTCTTTCTTTTTTTTTGTCTATTTAAAAACATTGGTCCATTTACTAAACTAACTTATTATTATTAATAATTTTGACTTTTGTAAGTAATGTTTAAGGGTTTATATAGACTAAATTTATTATTTTTTTTATTTAATTATTGCACTTCAATTTGACTTCACCTCGCCTGACGGCAGACCTGCAGGCGAGGTGTAGTTCACCTCGCCAAACATTCACTTTTTCCTATCCAATTGAAAACGTCGCGTGTACCTGTTGGTGTGTTAGCCGCAGCGTGTCGTCGGGCACGTAGTGCTTGGGCGTGGTCTTGTCCCTGCCCTGCCACAAGCGAGGACTCTCCACTATAGTCTCTGCGAAGTCCAGCACTGCAGTTGCCGACCAATCACTTCGAAAGGCAAGCAATGAAAAACAAATGATTATAGTATACCTTTTATCGAATTGTATTGCCAATGTTCGTTTTGAATGAATAACAAATTCGAAATTGAGCGCTCATTTCAAATAGTCTCGCATCGCTCGTGTTCATACACGCACATTGTATAATGAGCTTTAAGTCATGTTCGTAAGGTTGAATTGTGATTGCGAACAATAGCCTTAGCATGAACTCATATCGAATTTGTAATGTAAAGATATCGACAGAACGGAGCATTGCGATTGGCGGGCTACACACGCACACAGGTTCACAAGAGGCAGACTGCCAATCACAATGCTCCTTTCTGTCGATGCCTTTTCGAAACGAATTCGATATGAGTTCATGCTAGAGCTGAGATTAAATAAAATACTTAGTGAATAAATCATTTGAAAATGATTCTTTCGCTGGTTCGGTAGTTAAATCTCCTGAGAAGAGACCAGCAAGAAACTCAGGTAGATTAGCATTATTCTTCAGGATATAATATAGTTCTGTTTATTTATAATAACTGGGTGCAAGAGCAAGATATAATTATGACCACGCATTTTTATCATCAAGATATTCGTCTACTTTATAATGGCTTTTTTTCATTAAACCCACCATTAAACAGACCATTAACGTAGGAAGGACACGACGGTATCTCCCGTCCGAAATGAGCTGTCCAACTGGGGAAGTACCTCCGCCCTACAGAACACCGCGGTCATAATAACCATCGTGTTGTGTTCCCGCCGGTAAGTAGGGTAGCCAGAGCTCACTATACCCCTCCTTCCCCTCCCCTTCCTAGCCTCCCCACCCCTTCCCAGCTCTCCCCTTTCCCTTCAGGGTGGGCAGCGCGTGTGAGACACCCTTAGTGTTGCACACGTTCATAGGCCACGGTGGCCGCTTTCCATCAGGTGGGCCGTGTGCTTGTCTGCCACCTACGTAGTATAAAAAAAAGCCCCATGGTTGTAGTGCAGGGTGGTGGTACCTGCTGCGCTCGCGCTCGGGCTGCAGCAGCGTGGTGAGGCAGTGGTGCAGCGTGCGCCACGACGCGCGGTGCGCCAGCAGCGTCACCAGCAGCGGCCGCCAGGGGGCGCAGCCCGACATGAACATCAGCCGCATCTGGCACAACCGTATAATGATATCACCAGCGTGAATATACCCACAGACTCCTTCATTACCGCATTACCGAAATTCAAATGACAGTGGCAGTGTCTGGTGACTTCAGTGTACAAACATTGACGTCACTGCAATATCTATTTCTGTCAAAGTTGATAAATCTATATATTATAAAAATGAATCGCGAAATATGTTGGTAAGCGTATAACTCGAAGACGGCTGGAATAATTCGAGTAATTCTTTTTTTTATTTGTTCCTTGAACTCTACGGAAGGTTTTTATGGAGCAGCGGAAACGGGATCAGAAGTACAGTAGGCTGCAAAAGTGCATGGACATTACAAAAACTAAATCGTTTGCGCCGGTATGCTACGCCATCTCTTGTAAAAAAAAAGTAAAATGGTTCACATGGTTGTTTATGTTATGTTATATTTCACTAGATGGCGCCGCGCTACTTTTCAAATGTAAGAAAAACTATCAAAGTAGTTTATTGTATCCGAAACATCATTTTCACTTCTTTTTGTATATTATTACAAATTAATCATGCATTGAAATAGAATATTACTAGATTTTTTTAGTTTAACTTAATGTTTTAATCTTAGAGGATGAACTTAATTTATAAATAAATGAAC
The DNA here is from genome assembly GCA_963691645.1 of Pelosia muscerda. Classification (NCBI taxonomy): domain Eukaryota; kingdom Metazoa; phylum Arthropoda; class Insecta; order Lepidoptera; family Erebidae; genus Pelosia; species Pelosia muscerda. The sequence continues at coordinate 15,258,458 of OY829116.1, read as the reverse complement.
TACGTGGGTAGTTCAATTTATTTATTAGCTGCTTAAACTCAGTGATTTGCTAGTTTGTTCGTTCGCTAACATCATTCCTATTTTTATTATCCTTGAGCTGAGATAACCAAATATTTTTTGCTACTACTTACTACTAATGGGCTTATAGCTAGTAAAACCACTGGCGCCATCTAGTTTATATTTTTATAAACTGGGGTTTGAAAGTTCATAGGATTGTCGATCTTAAGCTATCCATGCACTTATGCAGCCCACCGTACAAGCCGCGGGAACGGGATCAGATGTCCATGCGGGCGGAGCAGGTGGCAACAGCTAGTGGTTTATAAAAACGCGTCATTTTTACTTTCTTAAGCCTAGGTTTTGTGTAAAGATACATGTGGTTTACAGATTATTATAATAAATCAAAATTAAATACCCGGCGTGCAATTATTATATCAACTGCAATTTAACAAAAATCAATCAACTACATATTATGGCAGTATAAAATAATATTAAATAATTAAAATAGTGAAATCATATATAGACTAATAGACTAGGCTCAGATACAGGTCAAACGGCAGTCGCTTTCAAGAAAGCCACTCAATCCATATCTCTGGCGTTGACTTTCTTTTCGATACTACGAACTCAAACGGCATACGCGTCCTCAAAAGCTACATAACCCAAATCTTAAGGAGTTAAAACCCTTTATACATTAGGTTACTAGAATCATAGGTCTTTATTAAAGTCAAAATTTTGACCTAGTATTTTGTAATAACAAGCTACTAACTGCCGCATTGGGGCAACCTGTTATGGTAGTTAGTTAAGGAAAATCTTAATATATATAAATCTCGTGTCACAATGTTTGTCCTCAATGGACTCCTAAACCACTTAACCGATTATAATAAAATTCGCACACCATGTGCAGTTCGATTCAACTTGAGAGATAGGATAGTTTAAATCTCAAATTATAGTCGCAATTTTAATTTATTGGTAATTATTTGTCTGTTATTATTTGACAGTCACAATTATCTGTTAACTCCAAATGATTCTAACAGATGTCGATACCTTTCGACTGAGTTGAGTAAGTAATCAATAGATGGCGCTGCTATGGTAAATCTACGAACGTGTCATATAAGCTACATTTTAACAGCATAATTACCACGTGTTGTTGACGCTATAAAACGCAGACGAAGTTGCGCGGGTCAGCTAGTAAATACATAAATAAATAAAATAAATAAAAAAGATGTATTGTAACCTGTCTCTGGCGCTGGTCGCTGGGCCCCAGGTCCTCCGGCTGCAGCTCCGACATCCAGTCCAGCAGCAGGCCGCAGCCCAGGCCCCTGTTCGAGAACACGTGCACCGGCCCGGAGCTTCCATCTTCATCTTTCACCTACATTTTATAAACACTTAATATTCAAGAAGTTTTTGTGAAATACAATCAAAGATGCTTTTTACCCCCAAAGCGGTAGCCTAGTGGTATGGGTAATGGACTGCTGAGACGAGGTCTCGGGTTCGATCCCAGGTTTTACCATGGCACACACCGATGACTCGATGCTTTTCGAAGTTATGTGTGTATTTATTGCAGGTTTATAAGTGCCCGGTTTATGGCAATAGGCTCGCCACCTATTATATTGGGACCTAAACATAAACTGGCGAAATGTGGGTGCTAGCACCTCTGCCTAACCCTTCAGGGATATAGGCGTGAGTTTATGTTATGCTATGTTACATCTACTGACTGTCAAACCACCATACCTATTTGTTTTATACCAAACAGCTCAATTTAATCTGAATCTCACCAAGGGGGGAGGGAGGGTCAGACAATTTAAGAAAACACCTCACGTAATTTATGGACGCCCTCTTAGTTAGACTAGAAAGCCGACCCCAACTGAGTTGGGAACAGGCTCAGAGAATGATGGCTGGCTGCAGGTACTACTGCACTACAAGTATTCCTTTTAGTTTCTTGAAGGCACGGCTACGAAAGTGGAAGTCTGATACCAGCTAAGGAAAGTCCAAAGAACACTTGAACAAAGAAACTCAAAAGCATCACCAAGGTGCGATGGAAAGTAGTGCGGGTACTTGGGCGGTCGCCGCCTTCTTTGGCCAACGAGTAATGCTCGAAAATGAGGAGGTGGAGTGGGTCCGGAGAATACTCCGGTCCCGCACTGCCCGTGATGAGAGAAGGCTACTCGGATTTCGGAGGTCGCAGATTGACCTCCGTCCTCCATAAGCGCGGGCCTGGGGGTGACGGGTGGAACCGCCTGTCACTCTAGCAGAAGCAAGCCGTGACAGGGGCACAAAGTGCGGCTACCCATATCCGGGGTTAAATAGGGGACACCATGGTTCCCACATTAGGAAAAGGGGGTCATTTTAAAGATGTCCGAGGGTATAATCTCACCTCCGGCAATCAAAGACCCATAGACGGGTGTGTTTTGGTCGGTTCGAGTCCGAAATAATCGCCTTCACCGACTTTGGTGGGGCGGTATCCGTGGGGATTGTGAAAGATGTCCGAGGGTATAATCTCACTTCCGGCAATCAAAGACCCATAGACGGGTGTGTTTTGGTCGGTTCGAGTCCGAAATAATCGCCTTCGCCGACTTTGGTGGGGGCGGTATCCGTGGGGATTTTGCGCATGGAAAAAAGCATGACCAATGTAAGAAACTCCTCAACGCAAGTACCCACCTTTGATTCGTAAATCCCTTCTTGATTCTTCTCAAGTATATGAGTGATGACGTCAACTATGACCCTCGTGTCCTGTGTGGCGATGATGCGGTTACCTATAGACTCCAGGGTGCCTGGAGTGGCTGATTCCAAAGCTGTGGAAAAGATAGTAGACTTAGGCTGGACTGCATCATCTTACTTTAACATTAACAGTGCAGTTAAAGTACCGGTCATGTATAAAACCGGTTGCACCATTTGAAAATAGTTAAAATGACGTCACAAATTGACGCTAACTGTAACCGAGCTACTAAATAATAGCAGAAACCATTAGAATCAATGTTACCAGGTAGTGGGTGCAACTTAGGCTTATAGTTCATTTGTTTATTGTCTTGTATTTCGTATCAGAGGGCCAATTATCATAAAAATCTGTTCGTAATTCAGTCACGAGCGAATGTCAAAAACGATGAATGATCAAGTTCTTTCTTGAAAATTAATACCATATTAGATATTTGGGGAGTACTTTATTACTGTTTTGATACCACTTAGGTGGCAAGCGATGTCCGGGGACTGGACGGGGACACCGTGGTCCCTACACCCGACGTCATCTTGAAAGAGACGGCCCCGGGTCTGCCGGGGGGCGAGGGATATGTTGACTACTATATCACCTCCGGCAACTAAAGATGGCGTGCGTTTTGGTCGGTTCGAGTCCGACATAACCTCTCCAACCGCATGAAAAAAAGTTAAAAAAGGTGGCAAGCGATGTAAATATAACCTACCTGAAATAAGTGCTTGTTTGTCAGCGGTGTGCGCAAGCGCCGGGGCGTGCGGCTCGCGCTTGACCGCGCCCGAGTGCGACAGCGCGCGCAGCAGCTCCACCACCGGGCCCGACACCAGCTTGCACTGCTGCAGCAGGGCCTCCGCCACCTGGGGGGGGGGGGGGGTTTGGCATTAAACCTACATACATGAACCTACAGTAGGAGGTAGGACACGACGGTATCTCCCGTCCGAAATGAGCTGTCCGACTGGGGAAGTGAGTAGTATAAGACCGCGGCCATAATAACCATCGTGTTGTGTTTCCGCCGGTAAGTAGGGTAGCCAGAGCTCACTGGACCCCGCCTTCTCCTTCCCTTCCTAGCCTCCCCACCCCTTCCCAGCTCTCCCCCTTTCCCTTCAGGGTGGGCAGCGCGTGTGTGACACCCTTAGTGTTGCACACGTTCATAGGCCACGGTGGCCGCTTCCCATCAGGTGGGCCGTGTGCTTGTCTGCCACCTACGTAGTATAACTGTGACTTTCACTGGTGGTAGAAATTTGATGGCACAAATTTGTCATAAATTTCGACCGGGTGGGTACCACCGTGCACATGTGCGGAAAACCCTCCATAGTAATCCAACCTCGGTTGGATTGCGTTCAGGGGTCAGCAAGTGCATAGCCGGGCAGAGGTGGTGGTAGTCGCAGCATTAGTGGGACCAGTGGGTCTTGGCGTAGTCTGGTGGGTATGGCGCGGGGCGACCCGCCGAGCAGGGAGACCCGTAGAAACGGTGGTGCCGCTGGCCGCCCGCGGCATAGTACAGGGGCCCAACTGGGGCTAACCACCCTGGGAGGCTGCCTCACCAGGCCGCGCATAATCCCGATATGGTTCGTCGTGCCGGTTGGTGACCGGACGGGACCCCGGCGACCATATTCGGGGGGGTACGGGGGCCCTTCCGTTCGGCGCATCGGCTCTCACCATGCCTCACAATCACAGATAAAACCAATCTCCCGCGCTTTGTCACGCGATGCTGCGACGACAATCACCTCTTTTTTCACGCCTTCTCTTACCCACTACCATGGCAGTGCATATTAGAGATTATGGCATAGTACGTTTCGAGATAAGTATAGTTTTGAGTTCGATCCCAGGTTTACCATGGCACACATCAATGACTTTCGATGCTTTTCAAATTTATGTGTGTATTTATTGCAGGTTTATAAGTGCCCGGTTAATGGCAATAGGGACCTAAACATAAACTGGCGAAATGTGGGTGCTAGCACCTCTGCCTATGTTATGTTAAGGACTAAAAGTGGTACTTACGTCGGACAGCTGTGGTCCCTTGTAGGGCAGCAAGGCCCTCAGCAAGATGGCGGCCCTGGCGGGCTGTCGCAGGAGCGCGGGCGCGCCGGCCGCCGCCGCCAGCTGCTGCAGCCACGACACGCAGCCCTGCAGGTAGCCCGGGTTGCCGCCCGTACGCGATGACGTCACTAGCTACAAATATACAAACATGTACAATGTATTATAACTTTGCCATCAGTTTCAGCAAGGCGGGGAAGACAGGTCTCTCAAATCTCTGCGATCAATAGTAATAGTACAAAATCAAATTCTCACGTGACCTTTAACAGAGTTAGTTGAAGAAGTGGAAGGAGGAAGGACATGACGGTACCCTCGTCCTAATTGAGCAGTCCGACTGGGGAAGTAGCTTCACCCTACAGAATATCGCGGATAATGATAACCATGTGTAGTGTTTCTGGCGGTGAGTAGAGTTTACGTTGAAATTTCGTGTTGTCAGGGGGAAGACTGAGAACCTTTGTCTTATGTACTGACAGCGCAGAAACCAACTTAACCTTCACTCCAAAGAAATTAATTTAATTTTTTATGGGAAAAAATACCTTACCGTGTGCAAAATCCCCACGGATACCAATCTCAAGGGAGCTGGTAAGAGAGGTTATGTAGGACTCGAACCGACTAAAACGCACGCCATCTATGGGTCTTTAGTTGCTGGAAGTGAGATAGTAGCGAACATAACCCTCGCACCCCGTCAGACTTGGGGAACTCTCTTTCGAGATGACCCCCTTCGGGTGTACGGACCACAGCGTTCCTGTCTAGCCCCCGAATATGAGGTAGCGATATTTGCGCCGCTGCTAGGTTGACAGGCGGTTCCATCTGTCAGCCACAGTCTCGCCCTCACGGAGGACGGAGGTGCCCAAAACCAAAGAATGGATTTGAATAAAACCTGAACTCAATTCTTAACTCCACACTTTCTCTTCTCATTCTTAATTTGACATTTGACGGTAGCTTAGTGGTTAAGAAGTCAGCCTTACGATCGAGAGGTCCCGGGTTCGAATCCTGGCCATTACAATACCGACGTGAACCCACTCCTAACACAAGCTATTGAGCTTAGCTGAAGGGGTTAGAGGGAATATCAGTAACTTCTGTTGCTAATATTCTTAACAAATAAAAAAAAAAAGACATTTTGACATTCTGAAGTTTTCTGTAAGTTAAAGAGAATAAATAACTTTTGACGTTTCCTTTGACATCGATAACGTCTGTGGGTAGGGGATTTCCAGAAGACTACTTACCGATATAAGTTGTGTAAACGCCATGTCCACGTCTCCCTGGTAGGTGCTAGCCCCTGCCAGGGCCGTGGACAGCAGTAAGGGCACAGAGTCGACCTGGAGCGGTAAGGGCGTTGGAGTATTGCTCCAGTCATCGTCTTCTTCTATTGGCTTCTCTTCCTCGGCGAATAGTGCATCGTCTGGTAACATTATTCAACGTGTTATTGTACGGTTGTTAGCATCTGGCATTAACGTCAAGATGCCTAAGAACAACGGGAAGAAGAAAGAAGAAAGCCATGTAATAAGCATGGCTGTACTATGGTTACAAAGAATAAAAAATGAAAGGAGAATCTGCATTTTTTTGACTTGTTAAAGGCCTTTGATAAGGTATCAAAGGCCTTTATACATCTTCTTACGGAATTTAGAAAAGATAAGGGCTACGGAATTATATCTGAAGTTGAAAACATTGCCCTGAGAGTTGTAGTGGGTTTTTAACAGTAAAAGTCGATTCTGACTATCTTAGAACAAATGGGGTTTCACAGGGTAACATACTAGGACCGGTACTATTTTTTGATGATATGGAATGTTTAAGTCATTTTATCAGTTAATGAAATCACACAAACACACACGCCCTCCCAGCAATACCTAGTGACCTATAGCAGGTGGTACCGTACTCACCGGGCGGGTACTGCGGCGGCTGCAGTCGGAGCGCGGCCGCGAAGGCGTGTCCTGCCGTGGCACCTCGCGCGCGTTGCACACGCAGCAGCTGCGCCATGTAGTTGCGTTCCACCCCCAGCCGCACCACCGCGCCCGCAGGGCACGCGTCCAGGGCGCCCAGCAGGGCACTGGGCATCAGAGAGGATTATCAAAGCGGTTACAGTCTTTGGTACTCAAAATTCTCTTTGGATCCAAAAAATTACATGCAAATATTTCATTCTTATGTGTATAGGGTTCTTCTCCCATCAGCATTTGTTTGACAGACTAGAGCTCGACTCTGGCGTAAGCTTTATTTCCGGGTTGCCCTTTTGCATCTCGCTCCTTTTTCCCATTATTTCCTCTCGAGTAATATTATTACTCTATTTTCGTTCCCTTTTTATGATAAAATATATATCACGGGATTTCGTGGATTGCAAGTTTGTACGACGTTGTTAGGTTCTATAGTTTTTATTTCTGGAGGTAATGGATTGTTACTTTCATAACTCGACATAGAAATCATTATATTTTCAAAGTACAATAAAATATTATGTGTGTACTGATTATAAGAACAGAGAAGTAATTCGCGCGCTTTATTTTTTTTTTAGTAAGCACAGGTCACCGAGCCGCCTGTGAGCCAACACCAGCCAGTAATTCGTATAATTTGCGTTCGATCTCTATGAATGTTATGTGTTCCAAATTCAAATCACTTTACCGCCCGCTAAAAAGCTCTTATCAGAAAAGAACTATTTTGCTCCCGCTTATAGAGAAACAAAGTGACACTTTTCGAATAGGATGAAAAAAATATTTTCGACCTTATTGTAGTAGCTTAGTGTAGTAGTTAGTGTAGTAGCTTTTTTTTATTATATTCGTGATCAGCGTCATTCACTAATGCCATTAAGGTCTAAAGTAGCTTGCTTGTATTTGATTCGTCGTTCTCGTTATATTATACAACTTAACTTAGTTCTTTTTGAAGAATGAAATTGATTGAATAAATTCATATGACATGGTCATGTGCATTGACATGGTCCTTCGAGCCGGATGTACCAACCTCATGGAGGCAGGCGGCATGCCGAATGTCTGTATGAAGAGCGCCAGCTTGTGCGCGGGCAGCGCCCTCACGCCCGCCTCCAGCAGCGCGGGGCGGGCAGAGCGCACCATGTGCAGGCGCAGCCAGTCCGGCAGCAGCAGCGCCTCCTCCTCCGTCTCCAGGTGGAAGGCCTGGGGCGCGTCGTTGCCCACCCACACGGACTGCAGCCACGAGTACATCTCTTGGTTTGTGTCGTCTGGGGACCGAAAACTACTATGTAGCCTGCAGCTCTGTGCCCTTAGCACGAAAGACTATTGATTTCGTAATGTAAAGGTATCGAGGGAACGGAGAATTGTGATTGGCAGCCTGTCCACTTTGAACCTGTGTGTGTGCGAAGTCCGTCAATCGTAATGCTCCGTTTTCTCGGTACGTTTACATTACGAATTCGATAGTTTTTCGTGCTAGGGGCCCTGGTACTGATGCCGGTACTGCGACCAAAGCAATTCATTATGAAGGTTTTACTTACAGATGGAGGGTCCCCAACAAAGCAGCTTGAGGTACGCGTGCGCCAGGATGAGATGCATGGTACAGCATCTGCCGCTGGGCCAGTGCAGCATCACCCTTTCGCCAAACACGTTCTCTGTAGGAATGGCGTTCGTTGCTCGTATCTAAAACGAAATTCGAGACATTTATGGGCGGCGGTCTTTCGTAATTAGCTGCTTACGCTTTGAAGCATACGTAATCAGAACGAGTTACACAGCAGTAGCCTTAGCACGAAATACTATCGAATTCGTAATGTAAAGATATCGACAGAGTCGAGCATTACGATGGGCGGGCTACACACGCACACAGGTTCACAAGAGGCAGACTGCCAATCACAATGCTCCGTTCTCTCGAAACCTTTACATTACGAATTCGATAGGAGTTCATGCTAGTGCTACAGATAATCGTTTACACATTCGACTCGAAAGACTTTTTCCTTTTTTTTTCAATAAGTATTTTAGCAACAAAAAATTCAAAATTCAAAAAGCATTCATTCTGTATAGAACACTTACGAAACGTCAATATTAAATTACTAATATGCCCTCTAAGGGTCCTTTCACACAGACCGGCTCGGAAAGCATTTTTCTTTTCACACTGACCGGATCGTACAGGCTTGGAGTAGTCGGAGCGGAGCTGCCAACTATTTCACATAGACCGGCTGGAAGCTATCTGAAAGCGGATGCGCTCGGAGCCGGTCAAATGCGCTCGCAGCCGATCGGATGCCCTGGTAGCCGATCGATTGCTCTCGGAGCCGGGTGGATACACTACGAAGGCAATACCAGTATTCCACGCAGTTCAAGTTTTGTTTTCGGTGTTAACGTGTGCTTTTCGGAACATGGATTTAGATAGCTCCGATGAAGAAATATTTTTGTTAGCAAGATTGTTTGAAGCAGAACAATACAAACGAAAGCGCAAGTGGAGAAGAAGAAGAAGAAGAAGAGCATGCAATCGGAGCCGATCGGTTGCGCGAGCGAGAAAGAGCATCCAATCGGAGCCGTACAGCTGCGCGAACGAGAAAAGTACGCGATCGGAACCGGTCAGGGGGCCTAAAAAGGCCACTAACGACGAATCGTATCCGCATTGAAATACGAAGCGGATTTAATTTCGTAAAATGGTCACACACAGCGCAATTCGCCGCGCGATTCGTTTTTGGCAATTCGCCTTTTTGACAAGTTTCTATACAAAATCGTAAAATGGCTCACCAAATACGAATCGCCTTAAATGTCAAATGGCAGTATTGAAAGACGCAACTCCCACATTGCGTCTAACAATTCGTCGATCGTTGTGACTTGTTTTGCTTGACTCAATTGATTGAAATTAAATAGATATAGCTTAAATATGGCTGATATATTTCTTTAAGACAATTTATCGCAACATGCAATAGCCCAAGACGACTTCACTCACCAAAACGGACACTATACTTCATCGTAACGTATTTAGTGTTCCTTGTTATTACTTACAGAATTATGAACATGAACAAAGTAATGAATTAATACGAAAAAAATATCTCAATTGAATTGAATTATTTTTTTATTTGAGCGTCATCTAGCGATTAATCATGAAACTCATATCACTTGCTCATAAATTGACACTCGTTGACAAAGCACAGTTTATTACCAGTTAATAAAATATTATGCTAAAATATATATTTATGGTATAAAATAGTTCTTAAAGTCTATTTTTTTATATAATATGAATAAATTCTTATCTACACGCTTTTATAAGTCTTTATAAGTATTATTAAAATAACCGGAAAGTTACCGGTGTATTGTTAAACGGTGTATTTTTAAACTTGCAACATTTCATCTTAATCCGAATCCTCCGACGAACCGCATTGTAGACGAATCGTCGTTAATGTGTTTCATTTTATGACAGTCGGCGAATCGTAAAGCGTTTCGTCGGACGAACTGGAAGACGCACTGCAATCCGATTCGTCTCATGAAGTGGCCTTTTTAGGCCCCCAGCTCCTCTTATTATTTCACACCAAGCGCGTTCAAGCATTCTTAATGACATAAACAGTGCAGATGCAAAAATAAACCTTACTACAAATACTAAAATCTCTGTTTTCAACGAAATAAGAATCTGCTCTCCTCTCCGAGCCGGTCTGTGTGAAAGGACCCTAACCCCTCCCACTACGCTTAATGGCTTGTTTTGGAGTGGGTTCACGTCGGTAGTGTAATGGACAAAATTCAAACCCGAGACTTCTCGATCATAAGGTCGACTCCTTAACGACCAAGGTACCGACGCTTGGACTGAAATCAGGGTACGTTGAAATGAAATGAAGATGCTCACCCTCTGCAGATGTGTGTAGAGGATCTGGGTGAGAGAGTGCAGCGCCTTGTGCTGCGCCTCGGTGACGTCACTGTCGGGCGGGTCGGAGCGCTCGCCCGCGCCCAGGACGCTGTTCATCACTGTGGAGCGCTGCATCAGCACCTGGCTCAGGTCCTGCGGATAGACAGGTGACGTCATAGCATACAGGCTGGTCGCCATTTGCCGACAAACTTTGTGAATTTAGGCTAAAAATTGTAGCAGTTGAAGTGTCCCTAACTGGTTAACTTAAAAAAAACAACTGATTAATAAATAACGCAAGCGTCAAATTGAAGAAGTAGCCGGAATTCGGTCTTAGATTACTATAATTTTTCTCCTGTAAATATGATTCAAAATGGCTAGTATTATGTTGCCCCAAAAAGTTTTTACCAGCCGTTGCTATACAAATAATCTTTTATTTTTTAGACTAAAAATGCAGGTGGACGAGGTGGACGGAGCTGCTGGGGTGCGAGAGATATGTCTTGTATAATCTCACCTCCAGCAATCAAGGACCCATGGACGGCGTGCGTTTTGGTCGGTTCGAGTCCGACATAACCACCGGTTTTGGCAGAGGTGGTATTCGTCGGGATTTTGCGCACGATAAAAAAAAACATACCGCGGTAGCCGGTATGGGTAATGGACAGTTGAGACGAGGTCTCGAGTTCGATCCCAGGTTTGCCATGGCAGACACCAATGACTTTTCAACTTACCACACCTCTGCTTACCCCTTCGGAGATAAAGGCGTGAGTTTATGTATGTTATGTATGTATGTATATGTATATGTCGCTTCACGGAAAATATCGAAGTTCAGCCGCATCACAGTTAGACTGGAAAGCCGACCCCAACTGAGTTGGGAAAAAGGTTCAGGGAATGATGATGATGATGTATGTATGTAAAAAAAAGGTGGACGAAGGGTGGGGGGTTCTCACCAGCGCCAGGTCGGTGTGGTCGGCCCTCGGCATGTCGAGCACGTGTCGCGCCAGGAAGTGCAGGTAGGCGGCCACGTGGCGCGGCACGCACTCCACCTGGCACGCGGCGCGCACGCGGGCCACCACCTCGCCGCGGACCGAGCCCCAGTGCGCAAGCGACCACATCAGAGGGAGCCACGACCTGGAAACAGCCCTCCTTTACAAGTGCTAGGCTTAGGCATATTTTAAATTAGGTAACTAGAAATAAACTAGGCGAATGCGGAGATCGTCATTGAATTTTAGGCTGGTCACATCAGAGACCAGTAAAAGTTGTCATCGACCCGAAGAAAAAAAAAAGAAGGAAAGAAAATTATTTTTATTGTGGATCACGATTCACGCATGTAAGGATGAAAAAAACATACCTAATAACAACAAAAGATATCTGTAATAACCAACCTTGATGAATAGGCGGTGGTGGGGAGGGGGATGGGGTATCCTTGTTGTTTTCCGCAGGAGACAAAATGCCTTGTCTCCTACAAGTGTTAAATAAGTAATGCAACAATCTTGTTACCAATCCCTCACCTGTCTTTAACATATTTATAGTCACTCGATCATTTCGTGCAGACTGAGGCAAACTCACGTTTTATCCCTTACATAATTTCATGCAACTAAATTTAAAAATAGGTTCAGATTATGGTAATTTCAATTGATTTATTTAGAACTCAATTTTAATAATTTTGAATTTTGAATTTAATGTATTTTATTTCAAATCTATGTTAAATTTATGAGTTCAATGTTAATAATTCCGAATCAATCATGTGTCAAGGCAATTTCATCCAAATCTATCAGCACTATTAGCTACACTATATTTTGTATGTCAGAACATTGAACACTGACTAAATATGTGACTCTTACATTCATATTTAAAACCTACCATATTTCTGCAAAAGAAATATATTTCATTACATTTCATCCTTTCTAACTTCATCAGTAAAATCTAGTGAAACTTCATCATACTCTTTCATTCAAACCTCATTCAAACTTTTCAAATACCAAAAACGCTCCAACACATTATCAACCTTACACCGCCAGCATAAGACTGTAATTCGTATAAATATAATGAGGATATACTCACTCAGGACTGACTTCAGTATTGTAATCCATTTCTCCAGCGTCATCTGTTGATAGCGACAGTACAAGCTTGAGGCCCTGGGGATATGGAAATAATTTTATTACTTTGATATTAGCGAAGAGGTTCTCCATCATGAGACCTTGATAAGCCTCCAGTAACAGTTGACATTTGAACAATGAGTATAGTTGACGCTATAAAAAGTTCTACCACATGGTCTAACTACATGACTTCGATATCGCCTGTTCTGCATGTAGTAGTGGTGGTAGGGTGGGTGTGACGGTGTGACGTACCCTGTTGGCGCTGCATGTAGTAGTGGTGGTGGGGTGTGTGTGACGGTGTGACGTACCCTGTTGGCGCTGCATGTAGTAGTGGTGGTAGGGTGTGTGTGACGGTGTGACGTACCCTGTTGGCGCTGCATGTAGTAGTGGTGGTGGGGTGTGTGTGACGGTGTGACGTACCCTGTTGGCGCTGCATGTAGTAGTGGTGGTAGGGTGTGTGTGACGGTGTGACGTACCCTGTTGGCGCTGCATGTAGTAGTGGTGGTAGGGTGTGTGTGACGGTGTGACGTACCCTGTTGGCGCTGCATGTAGTAGTGGTGGTAGGGTGTGTGTGACGGTGTGACGTACCCTGTTGGCGCTGCATGTAGTAGTGGTGGTAGGGTGGGTGTGACGGTGTGACGTACCCTGTTGGCGCTGCATGTAGTAGTGGTGGTAGGGTGGGTGTGACGGTGTGACGTACCCTGTTGGCGCTGCATGTAGTAGTGGTGGTAGGGTGGGTGTGACGGTGTGACGTACCCTGTTGGCGCTGGCGCGCGTGGGCGCGTGCGCGTGCGCCAGGCGCTGCATGTAGTAGTGGTGGTAGGGTGGGTGTGACGGTGTGACGTACCCTGTTGGCGCTGCATGTAGTAGTGGTGGTAGGGTGGGTGTGACGGTGTGACGTACCCTGTTGGCGCTGCATGTAGTAGTGGTGGTAGGGTGGGTGTGACGGTGTGACGTACCCTGTTGGCGCTGGCGCGCGTGGGCGCGTGCGCGTGCGCCAGGCGCTGCATGTAGTAGTGGTGGTAGGGTGGGTGTGACGGTGTGACGTACCCTGTTGGCGCTGGCGCGCGTGGGCGCGTGCGCTTACGCCAGGCGCTGCATGTAGTAGTGGTGGTAGGGTGGGTGTGACGGTGTGACGTACCCTGTTGGCGCTGCATGTAGTAGTGGTGGTAGGGTGGGTGTGACGGTGTGACGTACCCTGTTGGCGCTGGCGCGCGTGGGCGCGTGCGCGTGCGCCAGGCGCTGCATGTAGTAGTGGTGGTAGGGTGGGTGTGACGGTGTGACGTACCCTGTTGGCGCTGCATGTAGTAGTGGTGGTAGGGTGGGTGTGACGGTGTGACGTACCCTGTTGGCGCTGCATGTAGTAGTGGTGGTAGGGTGGGTGTGACGGTGTGACGTACCCTGTTGGCGCTGCATGTAGTAGTGGTGGTAGGGTGGGTGTGACGGTGTGACGTACCCTGTTGGCGCTGCATGTAGTAGTGGTGGTAGGGTGGGTGTGACGGTGTGACGTACCCTGTTGGCGCTGGCGCGCGTGGGCGCGTGCGCGTGCGCCAGGCGCTGCATGTAGTAGTGGTGGTAGGGTGGGTGTGACGGTGTGACGTACCCTGTTGGCGCTGCATGTAGTAGTGGTGGTAGGGTGGGTGTGACGGTGTGACGTACCCTGTTGGCGCTGCATGTAGTAGTGGTGGTAGGGTGGGTGTGACGGTGTGACGTACCCTGTTGGCGCTGCATGTAGTAGTGGTGGTAGGGTGGGTGTGACGGTGTGACGTACCCTGTTGGCGCTGCATGTAGTAGTGGTGGTAGGGTGGGTGTGACGGTGTGACGTACCCTGTTGGCGCTGCATGTAGTAGTGGTGGTAGGGTGGGTGTGACGGTGTGACGTACCCTGTTGGCGCTGCATGTAGTAGTGGTGGTAGGGTGGGTGTGACGGTGTGACGTACCCTGTTGGCGCTGCATGTAGTAGTGGTGGTAGGGTGGGTGTGACGGTGTGACGTACCCTGTTGGCGCTGCATGTAGTAGTGGTGGTAGGGTGGGTGTGACGGTGTGACGTACCCTGTTGGCGCTGGCGCGCGTGGGCGCGTGCGCGTGCGCCAGGCGCTGCATGTAGTAGTGGTGGTAGGGTGGGTGTGACGGTGTGACGTACCCTGTTGGCGCTGCATGTAGTAGTGGTGGTAGGGTGGGTGTGACGGTGTGACGTACCCTGTTGGCGCTGCATGTAGTAGTGGTGGTAGGGTGGGTGTGACGGTGTGACGTACCCTGTTGGCGCTGCATGTAGTAGTGGTGGTAGGGTGGGTGTGACGGTGTGACGTACCCTGTTGGCGCTGGCGCGCGTGGGCGCGTGCGCGTGCGCCAGGCGCTGCATGTAGTAGTGGTGGTAGGGTGGGTGTGACGGTGTGACGTACCCTGTTGGCGCTGCATGTAGTAGTGGTGGTAGGGTGGGTGTGACGGTGTGACGTACCCTGTTGGCGCTGGCGCGCGTGGGCGCGTGCGCGTGCGCCAGGCGCTGCATGTAGTAGTGGTGGTGGGGTGGGTGTGACGGTGTGACGTACCCTGTTGGCGCTGGCGCGCGTGGGCGCGTGCGCGTGCGCCAGGCGCTGCATGTAGTAGTGGTGGTAGGGTGGGTGTGACGGTGTGACGTACCCTGTTGGCGCTGCATGTAGTAGTGGTGGTAGGGTGGGTGTGACGGTGTGACGTACCCTGTTGGCGCTGCATGTAGTAGTGGTGGTAGGGTGGGTGTGACGGTGTGACGTACCCTGTTGGCGCTGCATGTAGTAGTGGTGGTAGGGTGGGTGTGACGGTGTGACGTACCCTGTTGGCGCTGGCGCGCGTGGGCGCGTGCGCGTGCGCCAGGCGCTGCATGTAGTAGTGGTGGTAGGGTGGGTGTGACGGTGTGACGTACCCTGTTGGCGCTGCATGTAGTAGTGGTGGTAGGGTGGGTGTGACGGTGTGACGTACCCTGTTGGCGCTGCATGTAGTAGTGGTGGTAGGGTGGGTGTGACGGTGTGACGTACCCTGTTGGCGCTGCATGTAGTAGTGGTGGTAGGGTGGGTGTGACGGTGTGACGTACCCTGTTGGCGCTGCATGTAGTAGTGGTGGTAGGGTGGGTGTGACGGTGTGACGTACCCTGTTGGCGCTGCATGTAGTAGTGGTGGTAGGGTGGGTGTGACGGTGTGACGTACCCTGTTGGCGCTGCATGTAGTAGTGGTGGTAGGGTGGGTGTGACGGTGTGACGTACCCTGTTGGCGCTGCATGTAGTAATGGTGGTAGGGTGGGTGTGACGGTGTGACGTACCCTGTTGGCGCTGCATGTAGTAGTGGTGGTAGGGTGGGTGTGACGGTGTGACGTACCCTGTTGGCGCTGCATGTAGTAGTGGTGGTAGGGTGGGTGTGACGGTGTGACGTACCCTGTTGGCGCTGCATGTAGTAGTGGTGGTAGGGTGGGTGTGACGGTGTGACGTACCCTGTTGGCGCTGCATGTAGTAGTGGTGGTAGGGTGGGTGTGACGGTGTGACGTACCCTGTTGGCGCTGCATGTAGTAGTGGTGGTAGGGTGGGTGTGACGGTGTGACGTACCCTGTTGGCGCTGGCGCGCGTGGGCGCGTGCGCGTGCGCCAGGCGCTGCATGTAGTAGTGGTGGTAGGGTGGGTGTGACGGTGTGACGTACCCTGTTGGCGCTGCATGTAGTAGTGGTGGTAGGGTGGGTGTGACGGTGTGACGTACCCTGTTGGCGCTGGCGCGCGTGGGCGCGTGCGCGTGCGCCAGGCGCTGCATGTAGTAGTGGTGGTAGGGTGGGTGTGACGGTGTGACGTACCCTGTTGGCGCTGCATGTAGTAGTGGTGGTAGGGTGGGTGTGACGGTGTGACGTACCCTGTTGGCGCTGCATGTAGTAGTGGTGGTAGGGTGGGTGTGACGGTGTGACGTACCCTGTTGGCGCTGCATGTAGTAGTGGTGGTAGGGTGGGTGTGACGGTGTGACGTACCCTGTTGGCGCTGCATGTAGTAGTGGTGGTAGGGTGGGTGTGACGGTGTGACGTACCCTGTTGGCGCTGGCGCGCGTGGGCGCGTGCGCGTGCGCCAGGCGCTGCATGTAGTAGTGGTGGTAGGGTGGGTGTGACGGTGTGACGTACCCTGTTGGCGCTGCATGTAGTAGTGGTGGTAGGGTGGGTGTGACGGTGTGACGTACCCTGTTGGCGCTGCATGTAGTAGTGGTGGTAGGGTGGGTGTGACGGTGTGACGTACCCTGTTGGCGCTGCATGTAGTAGTGGTGGTAGGGTGGGTGTGACGGTGTGACGTACCCTGTTGGCGCTGCATGTATTAGTGGTGGTAGGGTGGGTGTGACGTACCCTGTTGGCGCTGCATGTAGTAGTGGTGGTAGGGTGGGTGTGACGGTGTGACGTACCCTGTTGGCGCTGCATGTAGTAGTGGTGGTAGGGTGGGTGTGACGGTGTGACGTACCCTGTTGGCGCTGCATGTAGTAGTGGTGGTAGGGTGGGTGTGACGGTGTGACGTACCCTGTTGGCGCTGCATGTAGTAGTGGTGGTAGGGTGGGTGTGACGGTGTGACGTACCCTGTTGGCGCTGCATGTAGTAGTGGTGGTAGGGTGGGTGTGACGGTGTGACGTACCCTGTTGGCGCTGCATGTAGTAGTGGTGGTAGGGTGGGTGTGACGTACCCTGTTGGCGCTGCATGTAGTAGTGGTGGTAGGGTGGGTGTGACGGTGTGACGTTGGCGCTGGCGCGCGTGGGCGCGTGCGCGTGCGCCAGGCGCTGCATGTAGTAGTGGTGGTGGGGTGGGTGTGACGGTGTGACGTACCCTGTTGGCGCTGCATGTAGTAGTGGTGGTAGGGTGGGTGTGACGGTGTGACGTACCCTGTTGGCGCTGGCGCGCGTGGGCGCGTGCGCGTGCGCCAGGCGCTGCATGTAGTAGTGGTGGTAGGGTGGGTGTGACGGTGTGACGTACCCTGTTGGCGCTGCATGTAGTAGTGGTGGTAGGGTGGGTGTGACGGTGTGACGTACCCTGTTGGCGCTGGCGCGCGTGGGCGCGTGCGCGTGCGCCAGGCGCTGCATGTAGTAGTGGTGGTGGGGTGGGTGTGACGGTGTGACGTACCCTGTTGGCGCTGGCGCGCGTGGGCGCGTGCGCGTGCGCCAGGCGCTGCATGTAGTAGTGGTGGTGGGGTGGGTGTGACGGTGTGACGTACCCTGTTGGCGCTGGCGCGCGTGGGCGCGTGCGCGTGCGCCAGGCGCTGCATGTAGTAGTGGTGGTGGGGTGGGTGTGACGGTGTGACGTACCCTGTTGGCGCTGGCGCGCGTGGGCGCGTGCGCGTGCGCCAGGCGCTGCATGTAGTAGTGGTGGTAGGGTGGGTGTGACGGTGTGACGTACCCTGTTGGCGCTGCATGTAGTAGTGGTGGTAGGGTGGGTGTGACGGTGTGACGTACCCTGTTGGCGCTGCATGTAGTAGTGGTGGTAGGGTGGGTGTGACGGTGTGACGTACCCTGTTGGCGCTGCATGTAGTAGTGGTGGTAGGGTGGGTGTGACGGTGTGACGTACCCTGTTGGCGCTGCATGTAGTAGTGGTGGTAGGGTGGGTGTGACGGTGTGACGTACCCTGTTGGCGCTGCATGTAGTAGTGGTGGTAGGGTGGGTGTGACGGTGTGACGTACCCTGTTGGCGCTGCATGTAGTAGTGGTGGTAGGGTGGGTGTGACGGTGTGACGTACCCTGTTGGCGCTGCATGTAGTAGTGGTGGTAGGGTGGGTGTGACGGTGTGACGTACCCTGTTGGCGCTGCATGTAGTAGTGGTGGTAGGGTGGGTGTGACGGTGTGACGTACCCTGTTGGCGCTGCATGTAGTAGTGGTGGTAGGGTGGGTGTGACGGTGTGACGTACCCTGTTGGCGCTGCATGTAGTAGTGGTGGTAGGGTGGGTGTGACGGTGTGACGTACCCTGTTGGCGCTGCATGTAGTAGTGGTGGTAGGGTGGGTGTGACGGTGTGACGTACCCTGTTGGCGCTGCATGTAGTAGTGGTGGTAGGGTGGGTGTGACGGTGTGACGTACCCTGTTGGCGCTGGCGCGCGTGGGCGCGTGCGCGTGCGCCAGGCGCTGCATGTAGTAGTGGTGGTGGGGTGGGTGTGACGGTGTGACGTACCCTGTTGGCGCTGCATGTAGTAGTGGTGGTAGGGTGGGTGTGACGGTGTGACGTACCCTGTTGGCGCTGGCGCGCGTGGGCGCGTGCGCGTGCGCCAGGCGCTGCATGTAGTAGTGGTGGTAGGGTGGGTGTGACGGTGTGACGTACCCTGTTGGCGCTGCATGTAGTAGTGGTGGTAGGGTGGGTGTGACGGTGTGACGTACCCTGTTGGCGCTGGCGCGCGTGGGCGCGTGCGCGTGCGCCAGGCGCTGCATGTAGTAGTGGTGGTGGGGTGGGTGTGACGGTGTGACGTACCCTGTTGGCGCTGGCGCGCGTGGGCGCGTGCGCGTGCGCCAGGCGCTGCATGTAGTAGTGGTGGTGGGGTGGGTGTGACGGTGTGACGTACCCTGTTGGCGCTGGCGCGCGTGGGCGCGTGCGCGTGCGCCAGGCGCTGCATGTAGTAGTGGTGGTGGGGTGGGTGTGACGGTGTGACGTACCCTGTTGGCGCTGGCGCGCGTGGGCGCGTGCGCGTGCGCCAGGCGCTGCATGTAGTAGTGGTGGTAGGGTGGGTGTGACGGTGTGACGTACCCTGTTGGCGCTGCATGTAGTAGTGGTGGTAGGGTGGGTGTGACGGTGTGACGTACCCTGTTGGCGCTGCATGTAGTAGTGGTGGTAGGGTGGGTGTGACGGTGTGACGTACCCTGTTGGCGCTGCATGTAGTAGTGGTGGTAGGGTGGGTGTGACGGTGTGACGTACCCTGTTGGCGCTGCATGTAGTAGTGGTGGTAGGGTGGGTGTGACGGTGTGACGTACCCTGTTGGCGCTGCATGTAGTAGTGGTGGTAGGGTGGGTGTGACGGTGTGACGTACCCTGTTGGCGCTGCATGTAGTAGTGGTGGTAGGGTGGGTGTGACGGTGTGACGTACCCTGTTGGCGCTGCATGTAGTAGTGGTGGTAGGGTGGGTGTGACGGTGTGACGTACCCTGTTGGCGCTGCATGTAGTAGTGGTGGTAGGGTGGGTGTGACGGTGTGACGTACCCTGTTGGCGCTGCATGTAGTAGTGGTGGTAGGGTGGGTGTGACGGTGTGACGTACCCTGTTGGCGCTGCATGTAGTAGTGGTGGTAGGGTGGGTGTGACGGTGTGACGTACCCTGTTGGCGCTGCATGTAGTAGTGGTGGTAGGGTGGGTGTGACGGTGTGACGTACCCTGTTGGCGCTGCATGTAGTAGTGGTGGTAGGGTGGGTGTGACGGTGTGACGTTGGCGCTGGCGCGCGTGGGCGCGTGCGCGTGCGCCAGGCGCTGCATGTAGTAGTGGTGGTGGGGTGGGTGTGACGGTGTGACGTACCCTGTTGGCGCTGCATGTAGTAGTGGTGGTAGGGTGGGTGTGACGGTGTGACGTACCCTGTTGGCGCTGGCGCGCGTGGGCGCGTGCGCGTGCGCCAGGCGCTGCATGTAGTAGTGGTGGTAGGGTGGGTGTGACGGTGTGACGTACCCTGTTGGCGCTGCATGTAGTAGTGGTGGTAGGGTGGGTGTGACGGTGTGACGTACCCTGTTGGCGCTGGCGCGCGTGGGCGCGTGCGCGTGCGCCAGGCGCTGCATGTAGTAGTGGTGGTGGGGTGGGTGTGACGGTGTGACGTACCCTGTTGGCGCTGGCGCGCGTGGGCGCGTGCGCGTGCGCCAGGCGCTGCATGTAGTAGTGGTGGTGGGGTGGGTGTGACGGTGTGACGTACCCTGTTGGCGCTGGCGCGCGTGGGCGCGTGCGCGTGCGCCAGGCGCTGCATGTAGTAGTGGTGGTGGGGTGGGTGTGACGGTGTGACGTACCCTGTTGGCGCTGGCGCGCGTGGGCGCGTGCGCGTGCGCCAGGCGCTGCATGTAGTAGTGGTGGTAGGGTGGGTGTGACGGTGTGACGTACCCTGTTGGCGCTGCATGTAGTAGTGGTGGTAGGGTGGGTGTGACGGTGTGACGTACCCTGTTGGCGCTGCATGTAGTAGTGGTGGTAGGGTGGGTGTGACGGTGTGACGTACCCTGTTGGCGCTGCATGTAGTAGTGGTGGTAGGGTGGGTGTGACGGTGTGACGTACCCTGTTGGCGCTGCATGTAGTAGTGGTGGTAGGGTGGGTGTGACGGTGTGACGTACCCTGTTGGCGCTGCATGTAGTAGTGGTGGTAGGGTGGGTGTGACGGTGTGACGTACCCTGTTGGCGCTGCATGTAGTAGTGGTGGTAGGGTGGGTGTGACGGTGTGACGTACCCTGTTGGCGCTGCATGTAGTAGTGGTGGTAGGGTGGGTGTGACGTACCCTGTTGGCGCTGCATGTAGTAGTGGTGGTAGGGTGGGTGTGACGGTGTGACGTACCCTGTTGGCGCTGCATGTAGTAGTGGTGGTAGGGTGGGTGTGACGGTGTGACGTACCCTGTTGGCGCTGCATGTAGTAGTGGTGGTAGGGTGGGTGTGACGGTGTGACGTACCCTGTTGGCGCTGCATGTAGTAGTGGTGGTAGGGTGGGTGTGACGGTGTGACGTACCCTGTTGGCGCTGCATGTAGTAGTGGTGGTGGGGTGGGTGTGACGGTGTGACGTACCCTGTTGGCGCTGGCGCGCGTGGGCGCGTGCGCGTGCGCCAGGCGCTGCATGTAGTAGTGGTGGTAGAGTGTGTGTGACGGTGTGACGTACCCTGTTGGCGCTGGCGCGCGTGGGCGCGTGCGCGTGCGCCAGGCGCTGCATGTAGTAGTGGTGGTGGGGTGGGTGTGACGGTGTGACGTACCCTGTTGGCGCTGGCGCGCGTGGGCGCGTGCGCGTGCGCCAGGCGCTGCATGTAGTAGTGGTGGTAGGGTGTGTGTGACGGTGTGACGTACCCTGTTGGCGCTGCATGTAGTAGTGGTGGTAGGGTGTGTGTGACGGTGTGACGTACCCTGTTGGCGCTGCATGTAGTAGTGGTGGTAGGGTGTGTGTGACGGTGTGACGTACCCTGTTGGCGCTGGCGCGCGTGGGCGCGTGCGCGTGCGCCAGGCGCTGCATGTAGTAGTGGTGGTGGGGTGGGTGTGACGGTGTGACGTACCCTGTTGGCGCTGGCGCGCGTGGGCGCGTGCGCGTGCGCCAGGCGCTGCATGTAGTAGTGGTGGTAGGGTGTGTGTGACGGTGTGACGTACCCTGTTGGCGCTGCATGTAGTAGTGGTGGTAGGGTGTGTGTGACGGTGTGACGTACCCTGTTGGCGCTGGCGCGCGTGGGCGCGTGCGCGTGTGCCAGGCGCTGCATGTAGTAGTGGTGGTAGGGTGGGTGTGACGGTGTGACGTACCCTGTTGGCGCTGGCGCGCGTGGGCGCGTGCGCGTGCGCCAGGCGCTGCATGTAGTAGTGGTGGTAGGGTGGGTGTGACGGTGTGACGTACCCTGTTGGCGCTGGCGCGCGTGGGCGCGTGCGCTTACGCCAGGCGCTGCATGTAGTAGTGGTGGTAGGGTGGGTGTGACGGTGTGACGTACCCTGTTGGCGCTGCATGTAGTAGTGGTGGTAGGGTGGGTGTGACGGTGTGACGTACCCTGTTGGCGCTGGCGCGCGTGGGCGCGTGCGCGTGCGCCAGGCGCTGCATGTAGTAGTGGTGGTAGGGTGGGTGTGACGGTGTGACGTACCCTGTTGGCGCTGCATGTAGTAGTGGTGGTAGGGTGGGTGTGACGGTGTGACGTACCCTGTTGGCGCTGCATGTAGTAGTGGTGGTAGGGTGGGTGTGACGGTGTGACGTACCCTGTTGGCGCTGCATGTAGTAGTGGTGGTAGGGTGGGTGTGACGGTGTGACGTACCCTGTTGGCGCTGGCGCGCGTGGGCGCGTGCGCGTGCGCCAGGCGCTGCATGTAGTAGTGGTGGTAGGGTGGGTGTGACGGTGTGACGTACCCTGTTGGCGCTGCATGTAGTAGTGGTGGTAGGGTGGGTGTGACGGTGTGACGTACCCTGTTGGCGCTGCATGTAGTAGTGGTGGTAGGGTGGGTGTGACGGTGTGACGTACCCTGTTGGCGCTGCATGTAGTAGTGGTGGTAGGGTGGGTGTGACGGTGTGACGTACCCTGTTGGCGCTGCATGTAGTAGTGGTGGTAGGGTGGGTGTGACGGTGTGACGTACCCTGTTGGCGCTGCATGTAGTAGTGGTGGTAGGGTGGGTGTGACGGTGTGACGTACCCTGTTGGCGCTGCATGTAGTAGTGGTGGTAGGGTGGGTGTGACGGTGTGACGTACCCTGTTGGCGCTGCATGTAGTAGTGGTGGTAGGGTGGGTGTGACGGTGTGACGTACCCTGTTGGCGCTGCATGTAGTAGTGGTGGTAGGGTGTGTGTGACGGTGTGACGTACCCTGTTGGCGCTGGCGCGCGTGGGCGCGTGCGCGTGCGCCAGGCGCTGCATGTAGTAGTGGTGGTGGGGTGGGTGTGACGGTGTGACGTACCCTGTTGGCGCTGGCGCGCGTGGGCGCGTGCGCGTGCGCCAGGCGCTGCATGTAGTAGTGGTGGTAGGGTGTGTGTGACGGTGTGACGTACCCTGTTGGCGCTGCATGTAGTAGTGGTGGTAGGGTGTGTGTGACGGTGTGACGTACCCTGTTGGCGCTGCATGTAGTAGTGGTGGTAGGGTGTGTGTGACGGTGTGACGTACCCTGTTGGCGCTGGCGCGCGTGGGCGCGTGCGCGTGCGCCAGGCGCTGCATGTAGTAGTGGTGGTGGGGTGGGTGTGACGGTGTGACGTACCCTGTTGGCGCTGGCGCGCGTGGGCGCGTGCGCGTGCGCCAGGCGCTGCATGTAGTAGTGGTGGTAGGGTGTGTGTGACGGTGTGACGTACCCTGTTGGCGCTGCATGTAGTAGTGGTGGTAGGGTGTGTGTGACGGTGTGACGTACCCTGTTGGCGCTGGCGCGCGTGGGCGCGTGCGCGTGTGCCAGGCGCTGCATGTAGTAGTGCAGCACGGCGCGCGCGCCCTCCTCCGACTCGCGCACGGTGCGGCGCAGGTGCGCGCACAGCTCGCCCGCCTTGCCCACCTCGCCCGCCGCGCCGCCCGCGCCGCCCGCCGACAGGAACTCGCACAGGCACTGCACGGGCAGCACGCTGCCAACCGCAACAGGATAGGAAAGAGACATGACGTAGGTGCTAAAACTTACACTATTTGATCGTTCGACCAATCGTTGTCGACCCATTGTTATTCGATGATTTAGCTTTCGGTTTTATGTACCAAACCCATTTCTTCTTACGTATTATAAACCACGTGAGAAACTATACATGATTGATATTGATAATGATAACACGCTTGTACTTCTCCACTGTATTTATTACGGCATTCTCAAATGTTCACATTGTCAGTTATAAGCATTCTAATACCTAAATATTACACTGGTTGTCAATTTTTCATATGTGAGTAGTACTAAAATTAAGTTCAAACTTTTTTCCCAGATTTGAGGGAAATGTCTAGTTTACCCTAATGATTTTTTTTTACAATAATTTAGAATTAGAGGTAAAATGTTTGGGCTGGTATACTTAATTTTAATACTACCCACATATGAAAAATTGTTAACTAGTGTAATGTTTAGAAATTAGAATTCTCATAGCTGTCAATGTAAACCTTTGAGAATGCCGCAAGACGAAATCGATGAGGTACAAATAATAAAAACAGTGGAGAACAACAAGTGTGTTATCAATCATGTATACCAATAAGTTCCACCAAGTGCCATCAACCAACAGTATAAATAACACGTAAGAGTTAAGTCAAGTCTATTTATACAAATGTTCATGCTATCTCGCATCTTGACAAGTTACAAGTATGAGAAATATACTCTACATTGACAAAAGGTTATGATGCGCATAAATGAGAATAATGACATGCTTGAGATGCATTAATCCTTGCAAGAAGAAATTATTGATTAAATTTGTGAAGGCAACCAGTGTTTGAAAGATTTTACGCACGCATTTGAGACTTCAACACATATTTTTAGACAGTATAAGATGTTTCCTTTAAAGATTTTATAGTAAAGGATATTGTAGTTTTTTGATGTAATAAGGTGCTAACCTCAATTTGAATTTTTATATATGCAACATCAAAAAACATAGGAAAACTAGTCGTGAGTTCCACAGGGACCTATTTTGAGACCTGAACTATTTTTAAGTAACAAATTGATATTTTGCCGTTTTATAAGCCTACAAATCTGGTATTGCAATCTTTCACTTGCCATAAAAAGTACTGGTAGCAATAAAAAATAGTCTTCAAATACCTGAGTTCAAGTTGGTCATGTCTAAGGAGTTGGTGGAGCCAAGGCATAGCGCGGCGGGTACCGTGACGCTCCACCAGGTCTAAGAGTAACGCTGGCTGACGACACAATAGCTTGCTCAAGCGCATCTGTGCAGACAACGCCTGGAGTGTTTCGATGATGGCTTGAGGTGGTTTCGGTGCTGGACCTAGTGGTTCTAGGGTTGTTAGCTGAAAATTATTACGTGTGGTGCTAAATGAATCTTATTAAAGCATATCGGAGGGGACGAAGTAAGCCTTTCCGAAGAGCAAAACCTGTGCTAGGGTTATCTCCGTGAGTAGCGACGCTGCCGTGAAAGAAATTACTAAACAACAATGGCAACTCAGAAATGCCGTCGATTCGGCAGAAGAAGGCATATCCGACATCCATCATGACATCCAGCTAATATTATAAATGTAAAAAAAAAGAATAATATGTTTATTATTCAATCACACTACCGGCTGAACGGATATCAATGTAAAATGGTACAGTGATAGATTGCAGTTTGAAATATCACATAGGCATTTTTATACCACTTAGGTGGCAGGCAAGGCACGCGGCCCACGTGACGTAAAGTGGTTACCATTGACATTTGCAAAACAAGGGGCGTCACATTCGTGCTGCCGACCATATTGAGGGAGAGGGTGGGGAAGGTTAAGAGAGTCTCCGTGCTATCAGTGCAGAAGACAAATAATGGTTCCTCCTTCCCAAAGACAATACAAACCTGTGAGCTCTGGCCATCCTGGCTTTTTATCCTGGTTCCTATGGGTTGTAGCAACCGAATCAAAATTCTATATAACAAAGCCAGGCAACATCTCAAGTCATATTTAGTTCAAAATATAAGGAACCACCCACCTGTTAAAGTTAAGGTTTCCATCAAAAACAGTAACAGTAACATTGATTCTAATGGTTTAACTAAATGTGTTGCACCAGAGTATTTTGTAGCTCTGTTAAGTTATCTTTTTGATAGAATTTGACGTTTGAGCGTTGCTCGTTACAGTTAGTGTCAAGTTATGACGTGATGTTAATAATTGTCAAATGGTGCAACCTGTTTTATAACTGACCGGTACTTTAACTGCACTGTTGATGTTAAAGTACGATCGTGCAACCTAGGCTAAATGTTATGGAGGAAGTCAGTTCTTCTAGTCCTAAGGGTATTAAAATCACAGAAAGGGCATAAATTCTTCACAAGGTACAGATCCAAGGTTTACCTGGCTAAGCAGTCTCGAGGAGTGTTCTGTGACAGGCAGTTTGGCATTACTGGCGGCCGCCAGGTGCGTCTCTAGCTGCAAGATGGCGGCGCGCTCCAGTTCTGCTCGTTCAGCTTCTGCTGCTGTACTGTTAGCCCACTCTATGCTGGGTTTGCTGGTTGAAAATATAATGGTTATACATATTATAATGGTAGACAAGCACACGGCCCGTTTTATGGGAGATTATCATGACCTATGGATATGTGCAATACCAGGGACGTTACACTTGCGGTGGTAATATCATCTTCGGCAACTGAAGACGAGACAGCGTGCGGTTTTAGTCAATTCGAGTTCCACATAAGCCCCCGCCAGCTCTGGCGAGGGGGTTATCTAAGGGAATTTTCGCACCATTCAAAACAAAGGAGTAACACATTCGCCGTAAGAAACTTCTTGAAGAATCCAATATTCTTCATATCTGCTTAATGGTTATATTGTACTTACTTAGTGATGCAGGTTTCAATGAGAGCCCTCAGCGTAGGGTAGGTACTGGCTGCTCTCTCCGCGAACTGGAGCGGGTTGTGTGCCGCCAACATCGTCAGGAGAAGCCAGCCGCGCCAGTACAGCGACGTGATGGCCAGCGGAGGGGGGGTGTAGCTACAGCAGACAGGATATGGTACATTGATTCGATATTCATCGTCAGATTGGGAGTGTTTACAATTAGAAGCTATAAAAAATACTTGGAAAAATGACAATCAAAGGGCTTAGAAAATTATAAAAAAAAATTGAAGTGACCTTGACCTTGGTGACCTTGACCTCTATGACATAAACCTCGGTGCCCTTGACCTCGTGTTTGTTTTGGTTAGCTACATTGAATCGGTGACTGAGTATTTATTTCTACCTCCAAAAAAATAAGCTATTACGTGAATACTTACCCAGCAGGTAAAGTAATATTTTCAGGTGGATTAAATTGGCACAGCTGGAAGATGTAGTCAGCTATCTCCAGCTTGTCCACTTGCAACGGATTATCCTCGGGGGGGAGGGCACACGCGCGACGGACCAGCTGTTCCACCAGCTCGAACACCTCGGCGGGGGCTACTGGAATATCCTGGCAAAAGAGAAGCACTTATATTGCATGATGGTAAGCGGTGCCCATGATCTATGAACAGTTTGATCTTGGAGGTATTATTGCCTCCCCATACCCGGGGGCTAGACGGGGACACCGTGGTCCCTACACCCGACGTGAGTCATCTCGAAAGAGACGGACCCGGGTCTGACGGGGCGCGAGGGATATGTTGACTACTATCTCACCTCCGGCAACTAGAGACCCAACGACGGCGTGGGTTTTGGTCGGTTCGAAGCCGACATAACCTCTCCAACCGGCTCCGGCGGGGAAGGGGGGTATCTATGGGGATTTTTCGCACAAAAATGTTACCTTAGACAGTCCAATGAAGATGACCCTGAGCAAGGTGTTCTGCGGCAGAGGCGCCTCGCAGCACAGGCGGTAGGTGACGGCGCGTTCGGACTCCGGGGGCCAGTTGTCTACCTTGCTGTAGGACTCCGCCGGCTCCACGAACATTATCTGTATATAAACATTGAAATTAACATAACATAACATAACATAAACTCACGCCTTTATCCCCGAAGGGTTAGGCAGAGGTGCTAGCACCCACATTTCGCCAGTTTATGTTTAGGTCCCAATGTAATAGGTGGCGAGCCTATTGCCATTAACCGGGCACTTATAAACCTGCGATAAATACACACATAACTTCGAAAAGCATCGAAAAGTCATTGGTGTGTGCCATGGTAAGCTGGGATCGAACTCGAGACCTCGCCTCAGCAGTCCATGACCCATACCACTAGGCTACCGCGGTTGATTTACATTGAAATTAAATTGGTATATAGGTATTTATCGCCATAACTGACACCTCATCAGTGCTTAACCGCGGTAGTCTAGTGGTATGGGTAAAAGACTGCTGAGACGAGGTCTCATGTTCGATCCCACGTTTTACCATAGCACACACCAATGACTTTTCCATGCTTTTCGCAGGTTTATAAATGTTCGGTTAATGGTAATAGGGTCGCCAGCTATTACATTGGACCCTAAACATAAACTGGCGAAATGTGGGTGCTAGCACATTTGCCTACCCTTTCGGAGATACAGGCATGAGTTTATGTTATGTTCACCAGTGCTTCCGTTCCGACTTCCAACCTACTTCTGTTCGCGTTTATCTCCTTTAAACCTGTCCTTATAAAGAACAGAGGTCATGGATCTGTCCAGAACTTGGTACCATACCTTGTTCAGCGCGTGCTGGTAGTCGTGGCGCGAGGGCCGGTACAGCGGCATGGCGGTGTCCAGCAGCCAGCCCAGTGCGGAGGCCTGGATCACGCATATCTGCTGGCGGTACTCCGGCAGGTGCTTGCTGTGCGATGCCGTCACCAGGCAGCACACGCAGAACAGGTCTGCCAGCGACGAGAACGCTCGCTCGCGGACCTGGAAGCATCGGTTTGTATTAATCGTCTACCAAGGACGTGCATTCCATAGAAACAAAAGAACTTTGTCTATGGTGATAGCTTCGTAACCGTACGACTTTACCCCTAAGTGGGAACGTTTAGGAAAAGTGGTGGTGCCCAACTAAACAACGGTAAAGCTATAAATACACTACAGTATAATCAATCTATAAGCATTAAGTCACTCGTAAGTATGAGTATAGGTACGATTGTAGAACCAAAATGTACACAAAATGCGCGTGTACGCATAGTACGCGTTTTTGGGCTGTCTACTGAGGATAGCACGGGGTGCAACGGTGGTGGACAAGCTTAAATCTGCCAAGGGCCTCGTTCCTCCCGCGCCCTAGGCCCCAGCCTCCTATATACACTGGGTACCTCGGCGGCGGGCTCGTGCGGCGGCGGCTGCGCTAGCGCCCGCGCCAGCGCCAGCAGCGCCTGCGCGTCGGCCCGCGCCGCGCGCACCACCTCGCGCGTCAGAGCACGCAGCGGCCGCAGGTAGTCCTCGGCGCGCAGCACCAGCTCCTGGGGGCGACCGAGAGTGTGATATATGACATAACGTGATCAGGAGATAGTCGACATAACCACACCACTTACCTCCGGCGGGTGGAGTAACTGTGGGATTGCCTTACGTGGAAAAAGAAAGCTGTAGCCTTAGCACGAAATACTATCGAATTCCTAATGTAAAGGTATCGACAGATCGGAGCATTGCGATTGGCGGGCTACACACGCACACAGGTTCACAAGAAACAGAGTGCTAATCACAATGCTCCGTTCTCTCAAAACCTTTACATTACGAATTCGATAGGAGTTCATGTTAGTGCTACTGAAGTAGAAATGTTGAAGATGGATAAACGAGTCGTAAAAAATTTAAATTGGAAAAAACCTCGAACCTCTGACCACCTGAGCTGACCTATTATATATAAACTCTTTTGCAAAAACAACAGGCACTTTAGATTTTTCTTCAATGAAGAAGAACAAGAAATAGGTTTTGTTAATTTGAAGATGTATTGGCATGTTTTTTGAAGCATCCTGGCATGATTCTTTACGTTCCAAATAAGATTTAATAAGAATTACGTAAGAAAAATAACGATTATTGTGGATTATTCTAAAATTGCTTTACTAATGGCGCGAATTGCTGAAACGATTTTTAACTGATTACGATATTTTAAAGCTTTTTGGATATTTTCTGCAAGTTAAACAATTTAATCTTTCTTTTTACATTAAATACCACTTTCTGATATGAGTGATAAAGCGATAAGGGCCGGTAAAATTATAGCCCTACTTGAAGAAGGTTGTTCGCAAACTTACGTGTCTCAGCGGCTAAATGTGAGTCGTTTACCTGTCCAGAGGACTTGGCAACGGTATCAAGAGACTGGTTCGGTCAAAAGAAGACCCGGTTCGGAAAGAAAACAATGCACAGAACCAAGAGATGACCGCTTTTTGGTGAGTCAAGCGTTGCGTAATCGTAAGGCATCAAATGTGGACCTGAAGAAGAGCTTTGAAGAAGTCAGAGGAGTAGAAGTTAGCTTGTGGACGGTCAGGAGGAGGCTTTTGGCTGCCAATATCAAGAGTTACCGCCCAGCTCGGGGCCCTAAATTACTCCGTGAGCACCGTGTTGCTCGACTTCGGTTTGCTCGGAACTGTGCTTCATGAACTCTGGAGGACTGGAATAAAGTATTGTTTTCTGATGAAGCTAGAATCTCTTTGTGTGGAGAGGACCGACGCCGGCTAGTGCTGCGAAGACCACGGGAACACTATGGGGAAGTGTGTTTCGAAGAAATCACTCCTTATGGCGGAGGCTCCATTATGTTTTGGGCAGCAATTAATTCGACGGAGCGTACGGAGTTAGGTTTCATAGAAAATGGAACATTAAATGCACACCGGTACATAATGGACCTAATTCCATATGCACAACCCACATTGACTGCACTTGGGGAAGATTCCATTTTTATAGACGATTATGCTCGCCCGCACCGTTCTGGCGACGTGGAAGCGTACATGCAAGAAGTTGGGATCCGTCGTTTAGATTGGCCAGCTCGAAGTTCTGACCCCAATCCGATTGAGCAAGTGTAGGATGTTCTAAAGAGACGGGTAAGATCAGTGCAACCTACTCCACAAAACATCAGGGAGCTAAAAAGAGTCATTGCAGAAGAGTGGGAACGTATTCCTCAAAACGTTATTAAAAACATCGTGGAAAGCATGCCCAGAAGAATTCAAGCTATGATTTTGGCAAGAGGAGGTCACACGCGTTATTAGGTTTTTACATTTGTAATTTTATTTAATTTAAAAAAGTAAAAAAAAAACTTGTCTTTATTGCCGACCACTTCTTATTGTTTGGGCGTGTACATCGATTTTAAAGAATCCATCGTTTTTTTTCTTCTTTTAATTGCTCGAATTCACTTCACGCGCATTAATTTACACGATTATAAATATACAGACTACGTCAAATAAATAAATTTCGTTTAATTAACTTAAATCGACCTTAGAACGTAAATTTCCTTAGGTGCCCGTTTTTTTTTTCAAAAGAGTGTATTACTTCAAAAGGCGGTTAGGACCATAAGAATACTATCAGTGTTAAACAACAAACAAAACCGTTGAGTTGCTCTCTAGCACCTTAGACCATTGTAATTGTATACTAAAACAAATTGATTCAATTTAACCCGCGATCTTAATATTTTCTTAAGGGAAAGATCGCGGGTTCGAATTCCGTCGAAGCATTCACTTTTTCCTATCTAAATTTGATTTGAACGGTCAGCATATTATTTGTTTACCAAACTTATCTGTGCAATAGAACAAATAGTTTTTGTCTTCGATGGTATACCTGGTAGGTGTCGGCCATGGCGGCCGGCACCAGTTGCGGCTGCGCCTGTATGAGCGCGGCCAGCACCGCCATGTTGTTGGGCGAGCGCACGTTGGACAGCTCGTTGTAGATCGTGTGCGTCACCACGCTGCGCAGCAGGGCGGGGCTGTCCGCCACCATCTCCCTGGGAACAGATTCAACGCCCATGTTGGTACAATGTAATACCTTAGTTCTGGCAACACTGATAATGATAGTGTCTATAATGTTCGGGACTTCACGCGATAGTGAAACCCAATAACACAGTGCCGCCGATGCCGCCTAAAACTGACAAAGTGAGTGTGGTGTGTCGCCAGCCTTACATTCAATATAAAAGTAATGGAGGGTAGGCACACAAAAAATGTTTCTTGCACACCGCGCGACCCTCGTAGGCCACTCAAGTCGTGACCACGGGTGCTGACGTCGGCAAAAGTAAGTGTTCAAAAATATATCGCGTGAAGTCCCGAACATTATAAACACTATGAGTAAACGCCGCGATAGTTTAAAATTAACAAATGATGTGTTATATTATCTGTCAAATAATTTTATCAGGCAGGCAGGCAAGTTGGGCACGTTACGGTGAAAATAAAAACCAGATTCCCTTTATAGAAACCTTTTGTTTTACTCATAATTGCTTCAGCCCTTTTAATTCATCTTTTATATTCACTTACATGAAGCGTGGACGTATAGTCTCACCAAGATCCTGGTTCAACCAAACCTCACCTAAAACCTGTATCTATACGTACTGATCGATAGTAGATCTTATATTATCCATGCAATAAGAGAAAATTACTACTACTACTAATTAAGAGAAATTTTTTTTCATGATAATATGTTGTGTACCATGAGTACCCTGTATACTAAAAAAGAAAAGATAAGATAACGAGAATCTACGTGAGTTTCTTGTTTCTCTTCTCAGTAGATTTAACTATCGAACTGGTTATGAATCATTTCCAAATTATTTAGCTACTATAAATTATGATATTTTTGACAAATACATTTGGAAATCAGTTTCAAAAGAAGAAATATTATTCTTATTTAGAAACTACTTTCGAAACTTGGTTTCGTACGTGGTCAAAGGGAAATTGTGACATACATAATATTATGTGGTCTTTATGTGCCTAAGCTGAATAGCCGACATAAATTTTACTTCATAACCGTCATTGTTAATTTTAATTTAATAGTGTTCATTTTTGGCGTCTAGGTATTTTGTTTTTGTTACTTTTTGCAATCAGTCTGCTTACATACAATGTGGATAGCTGTAATTGGTCATTGTTTTAGTAATTATTTACTGATATAAACTTTTGTAAACGACTGTTGTTATCCGAAATAAAAAAAAAAAAAAAAAACAAAAAAAAAAAAAAAAATAGATGTTTCCCCGGGCTCACCTGAGGCAGGCCTGGTAGGCGGCCTGCAGCGGCTTGGTCTTGAGGCGCATGCGCGCCAGCTGCGCCAGCACCTCGTGGTCGCGCGCCGCGCTGGGCCCGCACGCGTCGCAGTTGGCGCACACCACCGCCAGCAGCTCCTGCGCGCAGCGCCACAGCTTGCCCGAGTGCAGCCACGCCTCCAGCCGCGACGCAGAGATCATGCGGATCTGCCACCAGGGCAACAGATACATTAGCAGCCTCCATGGCATGGCGGTAGTACACGCGACTGCTGCGCACGGGGCGCGGGTTCCATCCCCGCTCAGTCCAAAATGTTGTATGCAGGAATATGGCTGTTTGCACTGGTCTGGTCGTGCCTCGGAGAGCACGTTAAGCCGTCGGTCCCGGTTGCCATATAAACATTTATGGCAGTCGTTACCGGTAGTTGGAGCCTTAAAAAATCCAACCAGTCTAACTCTTGGAACTTCGATATCGCCATTGGTCATTGGACCATTGGTTGTGAAGGTCAGATGGCAGTCGCTTCACGGAAAATATAGGAGTTCAGCCGCATCACACTTAGACTGGAAAACCGACCCCAACTGAGTTGGGAAAGAGGTTCAGATAATGATACTTGTAATTCTCCACGACATTTATTATTATACACCTCGCTTGATGTTAAACTGAAGGCAAAGTCTCATGAGAGAGGGTCACCATTACAAACACGTTCAGTGCTACAATGGTGGCGCTCAGCTTGACGGCCTCATCAGATGCTTTTTCACGCCCCGCTTAAAGGACCCGGGACTGTAGGAAGAAGGAAACATGTGCGCTGGCAAGGAGTTCCAAGACTTAATGGTGCGGCAAAGGAAAGACTCACCGAACCGCTTGGTTTTTGATGGAATATTTTGCACCGTATGTGGGTTACATCTAAAGCCTGCATGTGTTTTTGGTATATTAAATTTTATTCTACTCTGCCGAAAACATGCGTAATCTCCACTGCATCATATACATACCTCAGGAAACCCGCACGTAGCCGACAGCAGCTTTAGGAACCCTTTGCCGATGGCGTCGGGCGCCGCTGAGCGCCGCTGGATCTGTTCTTTAATGGCCTCCAACACTAACGCCTCCACAGCCTCGTAACTACTTGAGTACCTACAAATGATATAAAGTATTTAACATTATTGTAACGTAAATACTACCATAACATAAACTCACGCCTATATCCCCGAAGGGGTGGTCAGAGGTGCTATCACCCACATTTCGCCAGTTTATGTTTTAGGTCCCAATGTAATAGGCGGCGAGCCTATTGCCATTAACCGAGCACTTGTAAACCTGCGATGAATACACACATAACTTCGAAAGGCATCGAAAAGTCATTGGTGTTTGCCATGGCAAAACCTGGGATCGAACCCGAGACTTCTTCTTAGCAGTCCATTACCCATACCTACCGCGGTTTTTATACTACCATTATTTAAAGTACCACAAACCCCAAGATCTGTCTGATACTCTCCAAGACGTTAATTGGTAGTGCTGGTGCGGCTAATCACGTAATTAATTTTCTTCAAAATTTACACCAAGTTGAGTTAAAAAAAAAAATCCAAATTTATTTAGCTGCTACATTTATTTTCAGCATACACTTTTTGTGACAAAGTGCCCGATTGGCAGCAATAGGGTCGCTTGGTACCGAAAATCACGGATTTATGAGAAACAGGCGTGATTTAATGTAAGTATGTATGTATATTATATTAAGCCTCTCTTAAAGTACTTATAGTTGTGAACTTACCTCGCAAAGACGGAATATTCAAGGTCTGTGTTATCAGCAGTGTCATCTTCAGTGCTCCCCATCAGCGGGGACCCAGAGCCTGAGGGTGACATTGTACCTGTATCAAGAAGAGTCTTCTAAATGTTAGAACAAAAAATAATATCTCCATACTTGTGGAGGAATGAGACAAAGGGAGAATACAATAGCTATACTCCATTTGTTTAGGCACTTAAAAAAGGTAAACAATCTTCTATACTGAGTTTTTAAACAAAAATATCATAAAAACACATCCCAAGATTGTTTAGATTTATTTAAGTACCTACAAATGGACTATTGGCAAGTTGGCGTGACCGAATGTCAATCCCATATATTGATCAATCTATTCTATTAAAGAATCAAAGAATCAAATCAATAGAGAAAAGTATTCAAACGAGTCTCGTGCCCTATTTAATTGAAAATCAAATCAAACTGCAGAATTTTTGCTAACTCAATATTAGATCGGAATTGAAATCGTCGATTTTGACCAAAAAGTACACATCTCCACTCGATAGTCGAATTGAGATCGGAATACACCCTGTATTTATGTTGTACCAATGCGAGAATTTCACTTTTGCGATTCAGGCTCTATAGTGACATAACAGTCCTGCTAGGGATAGCACAATTTCCTCACCGAGAGTATTATCAGTAGGTATGAGGTGTGGCGGCGGTTGCTTAGTGCTGAAGGCTGTTACCACATTCTCTACGAAGCACTTGCACCATGAACACTCCACCCAGCATCGTTCGTTGAGAGCGTCCTCAATATACACCTGGAAAATTTACAGCTTACATAAAATACTGTTTTGATATGCGCAGTTTTTTTTTATATGTCAAAGGAACGCGTCGTTCCCTGCAGAGTAGATCTTGGGTCACCCCATCTCTTCCCAAGCGATGTCGTACAAGTCGACTAAGGATCGAAGGAAGAGAGAAAAGTCAAGGAAAAAAAAGACTTAACATCAGAAAGATATATACAGCCCTTATGGAGAATCAACAATAGTGCCCTAAATATGGTAATTACCTATTATGTGGGTGAAACCAAGTGCAATGATTGGTGAAATTTGGTTGACAATCCAACTCTGCCTAACCCAGAATGAAATAGGAGTCACATGTCATTATTCTCTGAGCTGAACGTCGAAATGTTTCGTTAAGTGACTGCCATCAGTGACGACACAACCAAATTGGCGATATCGAACTTCTGTAGTTAGGTTTTCGTTTCGTTTTTTTGAGGGTTCCAACTACCTGTAATGACTGCCATAGATGTCAGTATGGGAACCAGGACTGACAGTTTAATGCACACAAATAATATTTGTACTGAGCAGGGATGGAACGCACGCATCCTGTGCAGAGTCGTGTTCACGACAGCCACGCTACAGTGTGCACAGAATCAGCACATTTGAGTGATAAATAAAAATGCTTACCTTAATAAATATATCAGGCCAGTTAGTACTGTCCCGATGTCCAGCATATAGCATATTACATGCCAAAACAAATACCAATGGGTTTCCCTTGTTCTTGAAAGCAGCACCTTGTTCCCTCTTCAACAACGTGCACAGTGTCTGCGTAACCACCTCATGGGAGAACATATTGGGGCGTATCTTTGTCAAGTAGAGGAGACTCATACATAGCACTGGATCTGGTTTTGAACGTTGCGATTTTAGCAGACGTATTGACCCTGTTAGTAGGCCAAGCTGTAAGGAGAACAAAATAAAGAGGTTATATAAGTTTAATTTCTTAACGTTTCAATGGCTAGCTGTTCCCCACGGCTCCGCCTGTGTTAATGTCATATTTCGGGCAAATTTACACAATATCTTTATAAATTTTAGTGTATGTATGGTATATTATTATTAAATTGGGATACAATAGGTTTATTCAAATCCATTAGTATTTGCAACCATACAAGTGCAGAGTTCAAGTAGTTCTTGACACCTGCAAGAGCTCCCAAGGACCTCCTGCCATCTTTGACTAGGATCTCAAAAGACCTAATAACTGTTTATGATATTTCTACTGGGAGAGTTCCAGCCAGGCCTAAAATAATGGACCACTAACTAAATACCCAGCTAAGGCAGATCGCAGGTTGAGCAGAGTAAATAGAAAGTATCGAGATTGCTTCACATAAAAACATACCAATTTATCTGAATTGAGAGTATCCAGGGCTTGTAGGACTGAGGGAACCAAATCCACTGGTTCTACATCAAGAGAAGTTCCAACAACTGCCTC
Organism: Pelosia muscerda; assembly: GCA_963691645.1. NCBI lineage: Eukaryota > Metazoa > Arthropoda > Insecta > Lepidoptera > Erebidae > Pelosia > Pelosia muscerda. The sequence continues at coordinate 15,221,607 of OY829116.1, read as the reverse complement.
AGCAGGAGAACCAATCCGGGCTCTCTTGCTAGGGGGTTGCGTTCCGAAGCTGGTAGGGTCTCTCTTACGTTCAACGCCTAGAAGGAAGTATATGGTTACAAAAAGGCCGAATTTGTTTGCAGAAACATCTATACGATTAGTTTTTAGAAAAATCGATATGGATATTAAAGTGTAAGTACCGCTAGAAGAAGGTTTATGAATGTTTCTCTTCTCACTATCTCTGGACACAGGGACAGTGGATTTGCTGCCAAGCGCAAAGATATCTTGAGGATGCTGTGGTGCTTTGTTCTTGCCACCCCGACCCGATGATGGTATTTTACCGCGTTCCATTATTATGTTGAGTGTAAGCTTATACTTTAATTTGAGTGGTCATAAAATTTTCAGTTATAATTGTAGAATATCATATTTACAAAATATGCAATTAAACAACACAAATAAGCCGACTACAATGACAATAATGACATGGCTATTGACAGTATTGACACATTTGAGTAAATACATGTCACGCTGACACTGAGTGGTGCAGAAATGTTTGGTAGAGATGGTATATTAGGTTACGATTTTCATATTCATGTTATTGAATATATTACTTTGATGATATTATGTTACCGTATTATGTTACCCAGTAACAACGAAATAACAACCGAGAGGAATGCTAATTAGTTACTACGAATGTAGATCGTTCTATGTTCGATACGTACTTCTTGTTATAGCGAATACGTTGTAACAATATAATACCCATAATTTTATTCTGCTTTAATATTAATTATCAGCCGAGGTTACGCATACGATTATTAAATATAAATATTGTTATTATTTTTTTATAGACTTTTTTTTATTTTATTTTTATGAATTATATATTATGTACATGACGATTTATAAATTCAAGTATTTATGTACATATTTACATTTAAGTACATATTTACACTTACACTAAAGACTATTTGCACTTACACCACTAAGTGCTATTAACATATCACAAAAAAAAAACAAAAAAATCGTAAATAAACAATATACAATAAACTTTAGGCGCGAGCTTAGCGCGACGCGCGCGGAGCAGTCCAACTTAAACTGGTTTTGGTCAGTTTCTGTGTAGATTTTACAAGATTTACGCATACACCGTATTGTTTTTCATTGAACACTTCTACAATCGAAGTGCATAGTGTTCATACAAAGAGAGCAATGTAAAGCAAACAATTCGACTCCTCTGCCAAAACAGTAGTTATCTTGCTTACACATACTAAAATATCAATACTTCTATCCCGTTCTCGCCCAGTGAATCGAATGGAACGGCAACAGCTTGCTTGCCTCCGGCAACACTGTTACTCACACAAAAATAAATCTCAATGCGAGAGTGTTATCTTGTTATTGCATGTTACTAATAACAATGTAGTAGACATGGATCATAGATATTCTTTGAACAAGATGTTCTCCGTAACTACGTTACGTATCAAAACATAGACAAGTTAGTCGGAACGTGCGGGTATAGCTACCTACGGCTTAATTGTTATTTCGTTGTTATTCAGTAACATGTTACGAGAGCCGTCAGTAACATAATATGATTTTTTGAATCCATATTATGTTACTGGTACTTGTTATGGGTATATTCATTACACTTCTAATGTTTGGGAAGCATGCTTTTAAACAAAACGTGTCCACCGCATTAACATACCTTTAGAAACTTCTTCAAACTTTAAAATAGATATTAAGTATCTCTTCAATTCTAGGTGAACTACGTGTTTATTTTCTATTTAATATGAATTTTTAAAAAAGTTTCATATTAACATTTCAGTTTGAAAGGCTGAATTCAATAAATTACTTTTGCCTTCATTTTGTTACATTTTATAAAATCTGTCTGCCTGTCATAGTTGTCAAAAAGGTCCAAGAACTAAAAAATATTAAGGTAATTTCTTAATTCTTAGCTATAAAATCATAGAAATATTTCAATATACTATTCCTTTCTGGCATAATTTACGATAAAGTAAGTAATGTTTACAAAATTTTGTTATCACAGTTATGTAACTGGTAAGAGGTTATGTCTGTTTCAGATGCTTACCTCAAGGATTATGTCTGGTTTGAGGGCAGCGCGGACCTCTGTGGTCATCACCAGGAATTTGGCGGCAGCACAGAAGTCCACTGACCCTATCCAACAGTTGTTCCTCGACAAAATCAGAGAGTACAAATCAAAGAGTGCGTAAGTAGACTATCTGACCTTCCTCGTCAATGTTCTAGTGTGATAAAATAGGAAATACCATCGACTTAATGAATTAGCAATTTATTCTAAAGCCATTCATTATAATCATCTGAAAATAATACAGTCTTAAAAAAGTGAAGATCCATTGATTGTACCTACGTACAGACACCAGTATTATCACCAGTGTCAAATTCCTTATTTACCATTATGAAATTCTTGGTATTGAAAGAGCAGTTTAATAGATTTATTAACATCTGGATGTAGGGACTCGCATGTGTAGCAGGTGGATCATCTGTCCAGTTTTCAGTGTCCCCGTTTGGAAATAATAATAATAACATCATCTGGAAATGTGCATGGCCATATATGCATAAACACAATCTGTCAGCGTGGACAGCAACACATCGTATTCACACAACAGCAATATTATGTCATTTTCATCCTTCATATAAACCTAAAAAGAGTTGTTAGATAGAAAAAATACATTACATAAATAAATAAATAAATAACATGCATTTGCCCTTGCCTTCAGCTTACCATCAGGCGAGATAAAGTCAAATTGGCGTGTCCTAGTTAAAAGAAAGATTGAATCTTGTAAGATACACTATGCTTTAGTTAGAATGTCAGCACTAGAATTATGAAATGCATATTGTTACATGCTAGAAAAAAAAAGTCGAAAAAAGAAACAAAGAAGAATGGTAAACAAGGAAAAAGGAGGTAGACTTTTCTGTTTCTTTTTAATGTTTTTTTTGAGCAGAAATCTCCACTCATACCAGCCATAGAAGTTATGTTAGACTTGATTAAAAAAGACCCTAGGTCATGTTTTTTATCTCATCCAAGGACTAGTTATGATCAGAAAAGTGTTGCACTTTAAATTTGTTTGCCCTAAAGGTCTTGATATGATCCCTTACAGTCCTTAGGCATACACAAACAGTATACTATATATTTCCTGGTAGAATAGAATCCCACCTAATCTCTTCCAATACTGTGTCCTACCGGGTGACTATGGGATAGGGCTGTTTAACATAAATAATAAAATAAATAAAGAAATAAATAAAATAAATAAACATTAAACAAATATACTTATAAATATACAGCCCAGATTCAGCTGCAGATGCATGACTGGGATCAACAGTAGTGTCCAGAATATGGCAATAAGCTCCTCCGATTATATAGGACTGATTACAATGGTTGGCGTAATGTGGGTGTTATTTTACCTCTGCCTGCCCCGGATGAAAATAGGTGTGAGCATATGTTTGTATGTATATTTATTTACATGTAATAAGACCCCTTATTATTTATTGTCATCATCTGGATACTGTTTCCAAACTTATTGCAGTTGCTGAGAGCTACCTCAACAGTCAAGAAGGAATCAAACTTGCTTATCTGCCACCTAAGTGGTATAAAAAATACCCAACTTTTATTTATTTATGGCACGTCAATTTAACTTCACCTCGTCTGATGGTAAGCTGAAAGCAAAGTCACAGGAAAGAGGGTCACCATTACAAACAAGTAGAGTGTTACAATGGTGGCGCTCAGCTTGACGGCCTCATCAGATGCTTTTTCACACCCTGCTTAAAGGACCCGGGACTGTAGGAAGAAGGAAACACGTGTGCTGGTAAGGTATTCACTCTGACTTTACTTCCTACTCCTGCATAACCAACCATGTTTCTTTTGCAGTGGCGGCAAACTTGTAGAAGCCAGTCCAGAAATCGAAAAGGAGATGAAAAATGAACTGGAAAAGCTGGAGAAGCAATATGGAGGTGGTTCCGGAGTAGACATGACTTCGTTCCCCACCTTCAAGTTCGAAGAGCCCAAGCTAGACCCCATCGATGAGCCGAAAGTCACCGAGAAGAAGAAGTGAGCATGATGCTGATGTTCCAGGATATTGTTAATAATAAATTATCTGATTAGACAGTATGTGTTATTTGATTTTGTGGTGTGACGTCATTAGTTTACTTTTCCTTCTTCCTACAGTCCCGGGTCCTTTAAGCGTGGCGTGAAAAAACATCTGATGAGGCCGTCAAGCTGAGCGCCACCATTGTAGCACTGAACGTGTTTGTAATGATGACCCTCTTTCATGAGACTATGCCTTCAGCTTAACATCAGGCGAGGAGAAGTCAAATTGACGTGCCATAAAAAAAAAGTATCTAACGCCCTACAGAATACCGTGTTAATAATAACCTTGTGTTGTGTTTCCGGCGGTGAGTAGGGTAGCCATAGCTCACTGGAGAGGTTTCCTGTATCAGTAGGAAGACCAAAAAACTTTGTCTTTTGCACTGACAGCACAGAAACTCTAAACCCTTCCCCCTCTCTTTTCCTCCACATGGTCGACAGCACGAGTGTGAGGTCTCTGGTGTCGCAAACGTCCATAGGTGTCGGTAACCATATTCCATCACTTTACATAGTCATCTTCTTCACGTCCTAGTAAGGAGTCCGCTTTCCGACAATTCATTTGAGTCATTGACCATGCTTCGCACCGGTTGGTATATGAGGACAGGTTTAATGATGGTTTTGCAGATCTGCCCCTTTAGCTTGACCGGCATTTAGGGATCATAAATTACAACAGTTACCATAAACTTAAGTTTTTTAGATATTTCTATCCTAAAACGAATGTAATCTAAATACTATAGCAATTACTAGTATTCACTTAAGCATGTAATTGCTAAAAACATTTTAATAGGCGCTTTCTAATATGTGACGTGGTTCCCACCTGGACTGTGAAGATTAAGAGGGCCGTGCCACTAGGCACAGGAAAATAAATTCGGTCTTCGAACTGACAGCACAAAAACTCTCCGGTAAGCTCTGACTATACTCCTCACCGCCGGAAATACAACACAAGGTTCTTATTAACCGCGGTATTCTGTAGAGAGGAGGTACTTCCCCATTCTGACTGTTCAATTGGGACGGGAGAGAATCTCCTGCGGCCAGAACGATTCGTCTTGACACAGTTTCTATAATATCCTTTGAAATCTGAAGTATATTATTAAACAAGGTACACAGATCTAAATATTTGAGGCTGTGACAAGATAACATTGAGATCTATATGTATCTATTCACACTACTTAATGTAATCAGAAAAGTTGCTACCTACAACAACAGTAGTTGCTAGTAGTACAAATATTTGTAGGCTTATTCGAAACCGACGGGGAGCATCTCGAAAGAGAGGGCCCCGGGTCCCACCCAAGACTTGATGTTTTGGTACCAAAATGTCTTTAAAAGAAGGTTAAATAACATAACTAGGCAGTTCAGTGACGTCACCTTCACTTTAATATTGTTCATTCAATTTGATACTTAGATAGATTATTTCCAGTGGGCAATCATCATTTCAGCCACAAGACGTCCACTGCTGAACATAGGCCTCCCCCATCGACCTCCAATCCGACCGGTTGGAGGCGGTCCGCATCAAACCCGCTCGCGACTTTGACTATGTCGTCAGTCCACCTCTCAGGAAGCCGTCCCACGCTTCGTCTACCGGTACACGGTCTCCATTCAAGAACCTTTTGGCTCCAATGGCCATCTGTTCTTCTTGCTACGTGCCCCGCCCACTGACACTTCAGCTTGCTAACCCTGTAGGCTAGGTCGACCACTTTTGTTCAGATGAACGATGAGTTCAGATGCAGATCTCCTCATTTCTGATTCAATCTAGCAGAGAGATTCCGAGCATAGCCCTTTCCATAGCTCGCTGTGTAACCTTGAGCTTTCTTTTGAGGCCTTTTATAGTGATGGTCCACGTCTCGGCGCCATAGGTCATCACTGGCAACACGCACTGATTAAAGACTTTTGTCATTTTGGACGAGAAGACGCTGTGTAACTTTACGAACGGTGCCCAGCCGAGTTGGATTTGACGATTGAACTCCGTCATTGGGCAATAAGTAAATAAAAATAGCGTTTTATGAAAACAGCTGTCATCTCAAGATAAGCGAACGATTTTATTTGAAGTGGTCAGATAACACTTGAGCAGTTTTTTAACAAGAAGCCGCTGTTTAGAAAGATAAGTATATCTATCTAATATTTTGTAGGTAGGCTCTGATCTATACCCCTTCGAGAACCTTCTAACAGAGGAATGTGTAGACTTCTGGCAAGTAGGTTTAACTCAACGGCAAAAGTTTAATGACCCTTCTTTTTTCCGTGCGTGAAATCCTCACGGATACCTATCTTACCGGCACAGATAACATAATACTAAAGTCTTACCGGTGACGGTGAGAGAGGTTATGTTGGACTTGGACCGACTAAAACGCACGCCGTTTTTGGATCTTTAGTTAATGACCTCCGTTCTACATGATCGCGGGCCTGAGGGTGGACTCGCATGAATATGGCTATTTGCACTGGTCGGGTCGTGCCTCGAAAATCACGTTAAGCCGTCGGTCACGGTTGTCATACGAACATCTAGGTACGCAGTTCAACAACTGGTCTAGCTTCAATTCTTCGATATCACCTATACCTAAGGTTGTGGAGGTCAGATGGCGATCGCTTCACGGAAAATATCGAGGTTCAGCCGCAACGCAATTAGACTGGAAAAATGCGAACCCGGAACTACGAGGTTATAGCTTTGGATGAATTATACATGTGACCGGGATTAACGCACGGATGATGATGACTATACAGAGTGTGGTAGGCAAATATAGATTGTTAAAAAATAAACATTTTTGAGTGTGTATCAATCTTTTTATTCTTTTATCGGTGCTTAACCATCATTCACAAATAAAAATGCAGAAATGCGGAGCTCGGAGGCGACCGGGATTAAAGGACGGATGATGATGATCACTAATTTATGTTGTAATGTGCGTTGTTTTTGCAAATGAAATTATTTTCTTATTAAAACCCAAGGACAAACTTATATTAAGTATTTAATTTTGTGAGAGGTTGAAAGAGTGGTTTAAAGTAACCAATCTATCTACTTATTCCGTTTTCTGTACAAATAAACAACAACATGAAACTCTGAGTCAAACTCATCATTTATTTTTTTTGTCAGGGCCTGAACGCGTTGAACTCTTGAACTCTTAAAACCATCTTTGTGTCCATGCTTGCTGTCACGCATAACTCTACAATAGGATCACAGATTACCTTATAGACAGAACTCCGATTCAAATCATTGTCTGAATACTGAAATTTTTATAAAATTGTAGACCTCATCCAATTAAAATTTTAAATTAAATGGCAGCATGTAAGGTGAAGGAAACGAAATGTGATGGCTAATAATAATTAGTAGAACAGGGGTTCAGGATTAATGCGTAAATCTATATCTACACTAATTTGTATGTTTGTGTGTGTGTGTGTGTGTGTGTGTGTGTGTGTGTGTGTGTGTGTGTGTGTGTGTGTGTGTGTGTGTGTGTGTGTGTGTGTGTGTGTATGTTTATAATGAATAAACTCAAAAACTACTGTGCCTATTTCAAAAATTATTTCACTATTGGAAAGTTACATTCATCCTAAGTTAATAGGCTATATTTTTTGTGAGAAAAGATTAGGGATACTATTTTTATATTTTAATATTATAGGATACGATTATTATTATTATACGATATTAAAATTTAAGTAACGTAACCCAAGGTGTAAAAAAGTGTCCTAAAACGTCTTACGTTGCGTGCGCTGTGGAAACTATTGATGATAGAGCGCTAATTCTACAATATTAGAGAACATCAATATCTACAAGAATTTAAAAAGCAGAAAGGGGAGAAGGAAGAAAGACGGACGGGTAGAGTCGAGTGGAGAGTGGAAGTAGAAAATCATGTAGAGCCTACGAACAATATAATGTATAGTAGAGCTTTTAAATTTATAACACTGTGCGATTACCGACATCTACGCGAGCGGAACCGCTGGCAAATCTAGTACCAAATAGTTTCCAATTGTTGTGAGCTAAAACTAACTATTATATTAGATACCTACGTGAATAATGTGAGTTCGACACAAGTCTGCCTCTCATAAGTGTTCACCTTCAGACACAAGATACCTAACACTCGAAATAACCTTGCATTGTGTACCTGAAAACAACATGATTGTAAATACCTACCAGTTATGTTTATTTGTATGTGATACTTTCGGATATTTACTACAAATTGAAATAGAAAAACAAGATAAAAACATAAATAGAACATAACATAACATAAACTCACGCCTATATCCCCGAAGAGGTAGGCAGAGGTGCTAGCACCCACCCGTAACTTCGAAAAGCATCGAAAAGTGTGGGAATCGAAGGGTGTGTGCCATGGTAAAACCTGGAATCGAACCCGAGACCTCGTCTCGGTCCATCACCCATGCCACTAGGCTACCGCGGTCAATAGAATCAAATAGAGTTAAGAAGATAACACTGTTTTTCAATAGGTCCTAGCTTTTTGTGGCGGCGTTTTTGGGTGTCGCGTGTGCCCTGTATGTGGCCCTAGAGTGAAGAAATGAATGGTAACCGCAGTTAAATCATCTTTGGCGTGTAGCAACTTTGATTTAGCTTAACTTGGGAGCGATTGCAAAGCCTGAGAGGAAAACCATCTGAGGGCGTGAAAAAGGATCTAATGAGGCCGTCAAGCTGAGCGCCACCATTGTAGCACTGTACGTGTTTGTAATGGTGACCCTCTTCCATGAGACTTTGCCTTCAGCTTAACATCAGGCGAGGTGAAGTCATATTGACGTACCATAACCCGCGTTGTGTAGTAGGTGTATCTACCTGAAGACCCGAAGATCTTGATGGGACATCTTCACATCTGGAAAGTATACACTTTGCTGCAAATTCTTCCAGCTTTTCTCTACCTACAGGTTTTACGATTAGGTAAAAAATGTGCCGAGCGCTAAAAGTGTGACAACTGTGCATAATATTTTCCATTTTAAAAGTCCCTGGTTGAGGACATTAGGTTCGCCTCTGATTGCTTTGGATTGATGAATGATCATCATCTTTGCACAAGTCCCGGTCGCAAACTTTCACCTCGTAGTGGCGTCCGCTTGGATCGAGAAAATACCTGTGCAAGTTATGACTGAAAGAAAGAAAGAAGAAAGAAAGAAATCATGTCTTACTGCACGACTGCAGAAAAGTGTTACACAGATATGTCTATCTTGACATAATAGTATATCAAATTAACTGTTGAATAACATACCTACTTTTTCATTCTGATATGTCAGACGAGAGACGAGACATAAGAAACATAACATTCATCCACGACCCGTATCCAATTATTCATTGTCGACTCATCTACCGGCTTCCATATCAGAATTTAAAAAAATATTGCTGGAAACAGCGATGGAATTTTCGTCCAATCAGATGCAAGAGCCTCACACTCAACTCAAACGTGATTGGTTCAGCAGTTGTCAAATGATTTTTCCGCTGTTTTCAACTGCGACGCAACTGAGTTCTGTGCAAATAGAATCGACTTCCAGCGATTCAGTGAACGCAGACAGCCGGAGGGTTGTCGACGTGTGTTGATGAGTTTTTCGCTATGGCTACCGGTTTTGTGGGATCCACGAAGAGTTTCCCGTTTTCTTTCGATATGGATATGGAAGATGAAGAGTCTGGGAGAAACACTTCCCGTCTAAGCAAGCGAATAGGTAAGTAAAATCACTTACAATTACGGTATGTTATGTTTTTGTTATTATTAAGTATGTATGTGGTTAATTGTAACATCAAATCAACTGGAATAATATCGCGTTAATTCGCTTTGAGATTGTTGAATTTGAAATCAGAATAATATGTTCTATCCTTTATTTTACGTCTGAGGGTTTGTACATATAGGTTAATATGGCAGAATATGAATTAATTATATAGAGCTTAAGTATTGACCATCAAGGAACATTTTCAATGATCTGCGGTTTATACTTTTTTTGTGTTAGGCGCAAGGCAGACTACACGCTACACGCCCGCGGCGAGTGTTGTCTTTCAAAGACAGGTCGTGTTTACGATTTTGCCTTCACAATGCGTAACCGAAACTAAAAATATCTAGGTTTATTTTAATTTAGTTACTAATATCTAAATATAGGGATACGTAAAGTAATTTATTTACTAGTTAAATACGTAAATTGATTTCATACTTCACATTTATTACGTTTAATATATCATTTAATTTATAATTTTGTTAACATAAAGTTAAGTGTCATTTATATGAGACTAGTTTCTTATCTGATGTAGATCAAGCACATAACACATATATTATACTAACAGTATCTAGAAAATAAAATACATATACCAACATCTTCAATATCTCCAATTAAATAATGTTCTCGGGATGAATCTGAGAGAGCGTTCCTATGCGGTATTCGCCTGTGTTTTGTTGACATAACCCGACCAAATTAACAGGACGTTTTCACCGCTATGTAACCTGAACGATGTGGTACAATGTTGATAGCTCTTGAATTTATCCGCATTATACGATCAATATTTCTCACAGCTGATCGCATTGAGTGGCGTCTTGTTGCTGCATTGCCGTTAAATTCCATATAATTATGTGTTTACACACACGTTGCCTTGGTTTTGTAATTATAACGATTACTTACTTCTATTGTAATGTAATCAGTACCTATGGAACTGTTTACGAACTCGTATCAATGAAAAATATTTGTCTTTTTTATACCACTTAGGTGTTAGACAAGAACACGGCCCACCTGATGGAAAGTGTTTGCGGTGGCTTATCAATCGAAGCTTAACGTGTTTGCCGTGGCTTATCAATCGAAGCTTAACATGTTTTCCGAAGTACGCAACTACAGATCCGTCTCTAACGAGTTGTCTACTATTTTATTCTATCAATCTAACAGCCCACCCTATACCACTGCTGGACACAAGTTCTGGGAACCTTACCACAAGAGGCATGCGGAGGAATTCCACTACGCTTTTTAATTTAAGTCTTTATTATTTTTATTTTTCTTTTTAGTTTTAATTTATTCAGTATAATACTTGTATTTATAAGAATATAATGTTTTAGAAATGAAGAAATAAAATTATACCCACCAACAAGGAAAATAATTAAGTACTTGCTTAGCCGCACAAGCACTGCCAATCAGACGGTCACGGACGGATGAGAACTCAATATAAGTATGTAGAAATATAAATAGAGATACAGATCTGTGTGTCATCATAATATCATGGGTATATAGATAACTAGATAATATGCTCTGTCCTCCAAAAAACTGTGTGCCTCTGTAACAGCTACATATATCTAATATTTCTAAGTACTTGCATCATAAACCAGATAATATTTGAAAGCCTAATCCTGTTGACTGATTATCTGATGATGAAGGACCCGGGACTGTAGGAAGAAAGAAACACATGAGCTGTTAAAGAACGCCAAGACTTTATGGTTTGACAGTGATGGTAACCTCTTTCCACCGGTATTGATTCCGTACTTGCTAGCCACAGTAGCCACCTTTATATCCCCCTTTCTTCGTGCAAAATATCCCCATGGATACCGCTCCTCCCCAACCCGGAACCGACTGGGAAGTTATGTCGGACTTATACCGACCAAAACGTTTAAATCGTCCCTGATGATGGTCTCTCAGATTTCATGGTATAGAAACTAACTGTTCAAATCATATAGTTATTATTACTACTCATTACCACATTACCTACATATATGTACCCCATATGATGTACTCATACTCATTACTACGATGTTAGAATTTTATATGTCAATTGAATGCACTTTTTATATGACAGTCGTATAGCTATGACTGACGGACAAGTTGAGATATTTAAAAAAAAACTGTTTGACGGTTCATATACTCTGTCACTTTTCCACCTCGGTTTCGTTATAAAAAAAATAATAGTAGGTACAGTTTCGTGTAAAGATATGTAGAAATGTCACTCGCACACTACGTCCTTCTAAGTATTACTAATAACTTTATGATTCAAACAGAAACTACGCAATTTCTCACCGGATAATTTATTACAATTGCTATCCGTATTTACACTAGAGTTTTCTTGCTCAGAATATTTGTGTAGGCGCTATAGAATTGCTATTCCGCTGAGTTGGTTCCCGGGTTGAGTAGAATAGGGCTACCCTGTCCCTTCACGTGGAAGGTGACTAAAACGAAGTGTCCACTTGACGGTAATATGATTGCTCGCTTTCCTACACAGGACAACACGTTCAGAGCTTAGATGTTACCCGTATACGGTGCAGAATATTCCATCAAGAACCAAGCGGTTCGGTGAGTCTTTCCTCTGCCGCACCATTAAGTCTTGGAATTCCTTACCAGCGCACGTGTTTCCTTCTTCCTACAGTCGCGGGTCCGTTAAGCGGGGCGTGAAAAAGCATCTGATGAGGCCGTTCGGCCGAGCTGAGCTTCACCATTGTACTTAAGGGCCCAGATTGCCCAGACGCAACATCGATTTCGCGCGACCGCAGCGCTACTGTTTACTGAAACAACCGACCGGGGCGGGTGAATGACCCAGAGAGAGCCACCTTTTTGTATTCTACTTACCTAAAATTCCAACTATGTATTTATTTGTAATTTTTCTACCACAGTTTATTCTTATTTCGTAAAATATTCATTCAATAACATAATTGCAAATTCAGTAGCAAGTACGGTCGAAATAACATCGAGCCTTTCCTCGCTACTGTTTATCTATACGCAAGGATATGTGCCTATTGGATAAACTCAAATAATTACTTACTATTTGTTTACGATCACCTTGATATCTTAAAAATCTCCTAGGGTTTTACAAAAAAATATCAATAAATGAAACACAAGTATAAAAATGATTCATATAATTTAAAAGTAGGTAAACAATAACAAATATGAGTCGCCAAGCGTGCTAGGGTTGTGCAAAAATTTGTAAAACAAGTTTATAAATTATTAATATACAAATTAAAAGTAAGTAAACAATAACAAAATATGAGTTCAAAATTCTAATGTTTAAAGTTGTTTAAATAAATTACTGAATAAATTCTGATTTCTGCTAATTTGATTATAAAATCAATTGCTATTGCAAAACCTATCAGAATGAAAATGTTAACAGATGCCCGATTCACGTAATAAAAACCGTAGCGTGGTGACTTCAAAATGTCACTTTGTTTTTTTGCAAACAAACCCTTTTAACCGACTTAAAAAAAGAGGAAGATTCTCAATTCACTGTATTTTTAAACCGATTTTGATGATTCTTTACACCAGGTAACTCTTCAAAATTGTATAAGAATTGTACAGTAATTGATTTATGACAATCCAAGACTAGATAAGTAAGTGCGTTTAAAACAGAAAACCATAAGGCGATTTCTAAGTTAAAACAACTTTTGGATGCACGTGAATCGACCGGCTGGGTAGTTAAGTTACCTCAGTCTATTTCAAAATCCTTAGGCGTCCTTCTCTTTCAAAACACGTAAAGTTCTTTCTTTCCTCTCTTTCGTAGCCTCTATGATACTGGAACTGGGCGCATCACGAATTCGCTTCGTGACTGCCGAGGATCAACTAATTCTGGAAGTAGTCAATCGTAATAAAACCAAACTAATTTCATCTCCATTTTCTCCTTCCAAAATTTGACACTGACACTGCTTACTCTGCTTCTTCCTTGACAGCTTCTGCCATGGATTGTGCTCCTGTCTTTTCCCATCAATCGCAAACCGTATTATAAATTTCATTATATAATGAAGGTGACATAATTGGTAGGGCAGTTAATGTTTTTAACTGAAAGTAGCTCCCACCAGATGATATGATACCAGATACAATTTGATGATTCACTTCCATGCTATCTTCTTCCTTTCAACCAAACACACAGTAAATTTCATATTACACATACTAATTACACATACATTTCATGATGAGTTTTGAGTCCCGACCAACTTTTACTTCACCTATTATACTGAGGATACAATCCATTGGACCGCGGTCCCCTATGGCCTGAACAGCTTTAAAAAAAAAGAAATATCTGCTACTCTACGCCCAACTTCCACTTCAACCACCTTTCCTTCTTGACGGTTTTCAATTACTAGTTCCTGTAAAGAAAGATAATGGCTTGATTGTTTTTTTATAAAAAATAATAAATAAAGAATGGGCCAAATTTCTTCAAACATAGCTAAGAAGTCCCTTAGAATACATCTTTGAAACACATAGATCAAAAACATAAACGTTTTATATAAAATGTAAAATCGGTTTAGGATAATAATTTTACGGGATAACATTATAATATTATTCTCCATCGCTTGTTCCATGCTCTTGCTTGACCCTAACGTGACATAATGTGACACTTTTTCGTGCATGTTGCCTTTGTTCATCGATTTATAAGACGTTATCACGTCAAAAAATAAATAAATCTGACTACATATATTATAAATTTCCTTTACGCTACGGTAACGCGGTGTTGGTTTTTTATGACGTCACCTACTCTATGTCACTCGGGCTTAGAAGACAATTCTAATGATTCTAAAATCATCAAAATCGGTTAAATAAATATTATTTATTATACCTACATACATAAAATATGGGATTTTAACGAGAATTTTCTTTTGAGAAAGCAATTGAGAACTATTTAGGTACTAATGTGTTTGTCACCCAATGAAAATAATAAATATTGCAAGAAAAAAATCTATAGGTACTGAGATTTTGTCTTCGCCCATCACTAACTAGGTAGTTCGTTTGTGTCTCCCAATGAAAATAATAAATATTGCAAGAAAAAAATCTATAGGTACTGAGATTTTGTCTTCGCCCATCACTAACTAGGTAGTTCGTTTGTGTCTCCCAATGAAAATAATAAATATTGCAAGAAAAAAATCTATAGGTACTGAGATTTTGTCTTCGCCCATCACTAACTAGGTAGTTCGTTTGTGTCTCCCAATGAAAATAATAAATATTGCAAGAAAAAAATCTATAGGTACTGAGATTTTGTCTTCGCCCATCACTAACTAGGTAGTTCGTTTGTGTCTCCCAATGAAAATAATAAATATTGCAAGAAAAAAATCTATAGGTACTGAGATTTTGTCTTCGCCCATCACTAACTAGGTAGTTCGTTTGTGTCTCCCAATGAAAATAATAAATATTGCAAGAAAAAAATCTATAGGTACTGAGATTTTGTCTTCGCCCATCACTAACTAGGTAGTTCGTTTGTGTCTCCCAATGAAAATAATAAATATTGCAAGAAAAAAATCTATAGGTACTGAGATTTTGTCTTCGCCCATCACTAACTAGGTAGTTCGTTTGTTTATGGAACAAGTCTAATTACGTATAACAACTTACCTCTATACAGCGCGTAGCAGTGTTGCTCGGAGTCTCGGCCTGAAGGTTTTCTTTATTTTCAATACTGGAAATATTAATCATCAATAGTATCCACTTTTATTTATTTTGTAATTTTTGTACAACCCTAAACCAGACTCTAGGCGCGTCGCGCCGCGCGCGTCTTTGACGGCAGCGAAGTATGTACGCCCATGCTATTTCAGATAGGAAACATACCTACTTCCACAATCTGATATTTAAACAATATGATGAACATGAAAACGAATATTTAATTATATTATGTAATAAAATTAATTATTATGAGAATATTCCTATAGAAATCGACTTTATTACTTATAATACAAACCAATATTTACATGCAACAACAACAACAAATGCGAATATATTATTATTAGTACTTAGACATGATAAAGCACTCAAATAAAACTAGAATTTTTAAATGACACTTTCACACAAATCTCGTAATTTTTTTCCTCGGTATTTATACCTACTTTACAAGGTTCATAAAATAACCTCCTCAACAAACTACGTACCTATCTAAATAATTTTGTATTTTTTACGATTTATATCTAGTTCCATCATGGTTTTCTTCCAGACATTCATTATATCGGTACTTCCTACTTACTAAAAGTGAATTAGTTATAAAAATGTTATACTTACAGTTTTTCACAAAAAACACAAATTCACAACACGTAATATTGCTGGCGCATCCGACACGCGTGGTGTCACCTTGAACCATAAAAACGTACTGCCGATCAGTAGCGATGCGGGTTACTAAATCATAATATCGGGATGCGCGTGATTTTTCATACATTTTTCTATGGAGAATTTACGTAGAACATATCTAGATTTTAGGGCTTTAAAAGAGGAAGTCTTTGTTTGTAAAGGTACAAAAAAAAGTACATAGGTTTAAGTATTGGTTTCTTCAGTGTTCAAAAAGTGTTTCTTTTTATCAATTTGTGTTGATTTATTGGGTAATATTTGAAGAATACGAAGGCATGTTTTTGCATTTTTGTCAAATTTTGTGCGTTTGTTGACGTTTATTATATAGCAATTATTAGGTTTTAAGGATTTAATATTAGACTAACATATATTTTGGTCTTTGATTGTAATATATACAAATTATCATTGATATCAATCATATCTAAATAAGTTAAATATGAAATATCGTAACACTCTTTTCGGTGATTTTCACGATCTGGGCCCTTAATACTGTGGGTGTTTGTAATGGTGACCCTCTTTCCTGAGACTTTGCCTTCAGCTTATCATCAGGCGAGGTGAAGTCAAATTGACGTGCCATAGATAAAAAAATGTAGGATCAAAAGTCATAGTAATACACCTCTACCTAGAACCTATCCTTTCGGGGATTTACAGAGGTTTAAACATTGAGTGTATATATTTACTCAGTCCAGTTTTTCATGCTAGTAGCACAGTAGATCTACATGTGAACGAAAAAGCTTGAGCCTTTTAGCCCTTTTTTAAGACTCGTCGCTTTATAGCGATGGCTAGAAGGCTAAAAGGCTAAATGACTCTTAAGCCCTCGAGGCTTTTTTAAAGGCGGACTCACAAAACAGGATTTCTTAAATTGTTCACTAACAAGGTATTTTTAGGCTTAGGCTTTTTTTAAAGCTTAAGCTTTTTTTGAAGACTGGCGTCGTAATTAGAGTTCTAGTCTTCTAGCTTAAAAAAACTATTAAGCCTCTTTTGAGGATCAGGTTAATAGAAACGTAATGAATTATAAATTAAAGTTATGTTATGTTATTACAATTCATTATATTTTAAATCAATTAATGAAATAAATCAATTAGCGAAAATTAATCACCAAAAACCTTTAGCCAGGATGAAAGGCACATTGATGATTGTATGCTTTTATTACTCAAACGATTCCTTTTCTTATTGATTACATTTCCAGCTTTGGAAAATGACTGTTCACACACTACCCTCACATTAAAATATTAAACACCACCAAAATACCTAAATGTTTTTCTTTGTCATCTCTAAGATAATAATGACGAAATAGGAATCGATGTGTTATTTTGTAGATTGTAAAAAAAATATTCACGTATAAAATTAATAAAATAGTAATATAATTAATATAATATTTTAAAATAAGTCTATATTTAATATTGTAGCCATCGCTATAAGGCGGCGAGTCTTAAAAAAAGGCTGAAAGGCTCGAGCCTTTTTGAACGCAGCCTGATCCTCAAAAGAGGCTTAAGAGTTTTTTAAAGCTAGAACTTTAATTACGACGCCAGTCTTTAAAAAAAGTCTAGGCCTAAAAAAAGCGTCAAGCCCTTTTTTAGTGAGCAATTTTAGAACTATTGTTTTGTGAGTCCGCCTTTAAAAAAGACTTGTAAGCTTTAAATTTAGGGCTAAAAGGCTCGAGCCTTTTCGACCACTAATCTACATACATACATACATACATATGCTCACGCCCGTAAACCCCGAAGGGGTAGGCAGAAGTGTATTAAACACCCACATTTCGCCAACTATGAATTTAGGTTCCACGTAATAAGGGGCGAGTCTAATGCTGCAATCGAGCACTTTGTAAAAAAATAAATTCCTAACGGAAAACGTTGCAGCTAAATAAAATTGGAAAACAATTTTTTTTGCCCCGATTGCTTGCTATGCGGTGTAAATCACAAGGAAATTAATTACGTGCTTAGCTGCACAAGCCCTACCAAGAGAGATCAGACAGATCTACAATGAAACATTCGGAAAATAACGAAATTTTCAACGTGGGTGTTGTTTTTGAGACTCCTTTTTCCGCACCTAGCCTCCCTTTTTGGGCCATTGTGCGCTTCAAAAAACATTTGTGTGCGCATATATGACGCATACGTAAACAATTTCGAATACACCAACGAAAAAAATAAGTGCAAACGTTGAACTCGCAGTAATTTTCCACATTTTCAGTTCACCTCCGCTGACCTACGTACGCCCACATACCATCTATTTTTAGTTTAGTTCCCCGCAGTGACAATTTTCATGTCTAGTACATGTAAAGTCACCTGCAATAATATGTTTACACTTTGGAACCTTGTCACAATAATATATGACAAGTCAACATTAAGACATGAAACGGTAAAATTTGATAAGTTTAATGTGAAAAAGTTCTAAAACGTATACATATTACTCCAGTTGTACCCGTGTATACATTGATTTTTATAAGTACTAAGGGTTGTTATTCTAAAAGGCGTAGGCATAAATTATTAGACAAACAGTATCCTCCTCCAGGGTACTGAAAACATCACGGGATTAAATATAACTACACGTACTTCATTGTTCTGAGGAAAACATGGAATGCGAATAACAACACCGTCAGATAACAGTCCACAATTTTAGAAATGATAGTATTTGTTTATTTATTAAAGGTACGCTTACAGATTACTGCCACTTCAAAAACATTGTGTATTAAATTATATATCAGATCTAGACAGTAGTCCAAATATAGCATACACAACATGAATGGTACAAAGTACATATCATACTTATAACTAAGAAATTTGAATTTTTTAGCTTAGCATTTTTATAGGACTTAGGTGGCAGACAAGCACGCGGCCCACTTAATGGAAAGTGGTTACCGTGGCCTATGGACGTTTGCAACACCGACGTCACATTCGTGCTGCCATCACGAATATGACGTCAATCTTCACGTCATGCGAGTTCGTTTACTGTAAAATGACGCCAATAGATGTCTCCCATCAAAAAGCCCATAAACGGGTGTATAACAACGCTTTACAATGCGTTTTACTGTCGTATAATATATATTAGTCTATGGGAATGAATGTATTGTACCACGCACCACCAGTCGTTGTGGTTCCAGCGGTTTGGAGCGGTTGGGAAAGGATATTTATAGGCTATGTTTGATAATGACATCCACGCGAGTGGTGCCGCGGGTAACAGAGGAACTCTTTATTAATCTGTGGTAACAGCTAGTATTATACAAAAAGGCGGTTGGGACAGACTGGATGCGGAAGGCGGAGGATAGGGAGCAGTGGCGCACATTGGAAGAGGCTTATGTCCAGCAGCGGACTGCGATAGGCTGATTGATTCATTAATTGCATAGAGCATTAAACGGCTCTTACAAAACGGAAAAATGAAATATATCATAAATAATATTGAAGGTTAGTTTAGCAAATGGACTACCGCCCGTTTTGAAACACGGCCCATTATTACGGCACATTATTGTTTCATTTAGTTTCATAATGTTTCATGATGAAGAGTGAATAACGCTAGTTAAACAGTATAAAAAAAACAAAATTAAAAAAAAAACAAAAAAATACCATTTTTTTTATGCCTACTATCATGCGTCGTAACCTTCAGGAGCGTTTCCCTAACACTATGTACCTATATTGAATACCGACACTTAAGTTTAAGAAAAGCAGATACCTACGCAGACAACAACACCGCACCTCACGTTCACGTGCCCTTATCTTATCAAACACAACACTAACCTCTAAGACTACATTGTTTACACCAAATCAAAGCAGATTAAACCTAATCCCAACTACAAACGGTTGATTATCATCTATTGTATAACAATTTGCAGTCATCAACGACAAGGTATATACAATAGAACAGTAATAGTTCGTGACGCTGAAAATTGAAGTAACAAAACCATCGTTCCGTAGTCGTGCCAACGCTCAGTCACCGTCGAAACACTGCCACAAAAACATACTGTGAGCATAATTAAAAACAAAATACTGTTAAAAAGATAATTGGAAGTGTATCCGAGTGTGTCCTTGTGTCAGTGATGTAATATTCCAAATTTGATTGTATGAAACAGGTGTGTGTGTTCGAATACTACGATACGAGAAGTTATTTGATACAAAATTTTCCATGAATTTCTAAGGGGTCGGTCGTATAGTACGTTATGGTTATGTTAAAAAATTATTGCAAATTTAAATAACTAAGTCTTGGAACTCCTTACCAGCTCGCGTGTTTCCTTCTTCCTATAATCCTGGGCCCTTTAAGCGGCGCGTGAAAAAGTATCTCATGAGACAGTCAAGCTTAGCGCCACCATTGTAACATTGTGCGTGTTTGTAATGGTGAACTCTTTCCTCTTTTTCTGTCGAATCGACGTCATTTTTGATTTCCCATCGTGGTGTAGTAATTTGTTTCACGGCAGCGCCGCCGCTACTCACGGAGAGGGCCTGAGCATAGGTTTCACCCTTCGGGAAGGCTAACTACGTCCCCTCCAGCATTTTTTTTACCTGAGACTTTGTCTTCGGCTTACTATCAAGCGAAGAGAAGTCAAATTGACGTGTTCTATATAATAAAATTGATGTTTAGAGAGACCAAGGTAAGCCCTCCTGCCAGTCGGTACAATTGCAGTCGAATGTTGCTCTAGCATAGGCCTTAAGCAAGGGCCCCGGGTCTGCCTGGGTGCGAGGGATATGTTCGCTACTATTTCTTTGGGTCTTTAGTTGCCGGACAACTATAGACCCAAGATGCCGTTGCATTTTAGTCGGTTAGAGTCCGAAATAACCTCGCTCATCGGCTCCGGTAGGATCGGTATCCGTGGGGATTTAGCGCACGGGGAGAAAAAAAATAGGCCTTGAGCAGACGTTAGTCGCTACCATCAAAGAGAACCAAAAAAAATAGAAAGAAGGATTTGGAATTGGAAGTAATGGAACTGACCCTGGGCTTCAGTTCTGCGTCAGAATAAAGTGTTCAGTTATAAAATTTGGCGCGAATTGTTTACTTACTGGTCATTCATATCTCCCGGACAACCATCTTTTTCACACCTTGTACAATGAGCGACCTAAATAAGTAGAAACGTATTTTATGATAGTTGCCTTACTATAGACTTATACTTAGTTATGGTATTACGAAGTTAGGTCATAGTTAGTGATAAGAGTCGGCGAATGGATACATGAATAAACTTTTATTATCCACATTAGAACCGTCCTTGACGCACTTGATGCAACTGAACGAACGAAATGAACTATACTGAATGAATCTTTGAAGAATGCTATGCTTCAATATTATGTTATCTGTGAATATGCTTACGTTCCTTTTTTTAAATCGGAAAATTTAAACTATCGTTGAACCCGCGATATTCCTATGACTGTATCTTCCCATTATTTTCCAAACGACTTACATTATGGGATTCTTTAAGAAGGTTCTTTTCAGACGGTTTTTGCAGGGCCTGTACCACGAGTGTGAAGCCAATAGTGTTGCATATATCCATAGACCACGACAACCAACTAGACTGTCTGCTTATCTGCTATATAAATGATGTTACTTTAGAAATGACCTATTCGGTAGATGCCGATTTTTGTTCTTTGCCGATATTTTTTCTTTTGATACATTTTGATACACCCTCGGTCATAATCATTGATGATGACACCTCTAAACCGCTTTCGGCTACGGTGACACCTTTCATGGTTGCGAGTCGAACTGGTTGACTCGCTGATGCGCCAATAGCGCATGACAGCCGCAGGTGGCCAGGAGAGTTCGTCCCTTTCATGACTAGCTCTGCTTTACGTTTCAGAGAAGACTCGCAGTTCTTCAATTAACCACTCTTAAGATATAGAATTAGACGTTACATAACGGAAATCCATTTTAAGAAAATGTATTGGGGGAGGGAGGATAACCCACCACTTTTAGGTTGAATATCGGATCTGCGACTCACGCCCATAATCCCTGAAGGGGTAGGCATAGGTGCATTAAACACCCACATTTCGCCAACTATGATTTTCAGTCCCTCTTTATAGGGGCCGAACCAATTCCCGCCAATCGCGCACTTTGTAACAAAATGGGTATACCGAAAATAGGTAATAGGTAGCTAATTAAAGGAAAAAATAATTGAATCGATTCTTTCCCATGCGGTGTAAATCACAAGGACAGTAATTACGTGATTAGCCGCACAAGCACTACCAATTAACGTCTTGGAGAGTATCAGACCTTCATTCGTTCATTCAAATTAAAAAAAAAACAAAAGTTTGCTGTATCACGGTCATTTTGCGTCTTAATCTGTACCTATTTGTTTTCAGAACGTTAACGTATCATTAAAGTTTATTTTAATACGAGTACTACATACTGAGTAGTCGGTCACTGACGCCTAAAGACCTACTTTCCGAGTGTCATTAAATTGCTCGACGTTGGTTAGGTAGGTCACTGCACTTCAGCTTGGTTCAGCAGTGAGAATATTGGTCGTCCTGTCAAAAACTTGTACCTAGTCATGTTTTATTATATCAAGACAAGATTTTTTTATAAGTGCCAATTAGGTGGCAGACAAGCACGGCGCGGCCCACCTGATGGAAAGCGGTTATCGTGGCCTAGGGACTTTTGCAAGCCTACACCAGGGGAAGAAGAGAGTCTCTATGCTGTTAGTGCAGAAGACAAAGAAGGGTTTCTAGGTCTTCCCACTGATAACACAAAACCTTTACAGTGAGCTCTGGTTACCCTATTACCTATGCTAACACAACACAAGCCTATTATTAGCCGCGGTATTTTGTAGTATTATATTAGTATTTTGTATTTCCCTAGTTGGACTGCTCAATTATGACGGGAGATACCGTTATGTCCTACCTGTGTCTGTCTACTCTTTCCTTCAGGGAAGTACTCTTTCCCATCATTCTACGAATATTACGACTACTTATTGACACGCCGGGCGCAGTAGTATAACTATGAGTAATGGGACTGACGATATATTCATTTAAACTTGCAGGATTTTCACACATAATTATGACAAAATTTGATTTAATCGTAGTTAAAAAGATGTTCGTATATTTACCCTGACATTTTGGACGTGACGTTACGTCCTCAAGAGGACTGAATAGACGAAACATTGACCTCTTCTCCACTAAAATAGGCAAAGTTGGAGTGGATTTCATACAACTCAAATTCAAATTCACCTGCGATTGACGAATGAGACTGACGTAGGCTTTCCTCTTCGTTATGGAGAGTCAAATTGCAGTTATCCAAGTTAAAAATCAAGAAAACATTTTCAAACACATTATTTACGATTCCAAAACATTCCCGCCAAGAGCATTAACTTCTAGTTCAATGTCATCGACCATTTTATTTTTATCCCGCCATTAAAAGTATCGAAATTTATTTTCGTCACAAAGAGTTTCGTTGCTTACAAAGTGATATCAATATCACATCTTTAGCGATAGGTCTTTGTTCCTCTAATAATGTGTTATTTGAATCACTTTCATTTCGTAGGTGGTAGGCAGAATTTCCGGCCAAAAATAGTACATAGTTTGTTATTCTGATTGAATTAGAAACGGAATTACCTGTTTGGTTTGGCTGTGGATTAGGTCTATAAGAAACTAACTCTCTCTATGTTTACCTAAGCCGGTTGATGCCACATGCGTTTATACATATCATGGTCTAAGATCTGTATATAGTAAGGTGTCGTGCGAATTCCGTGCAAAAAATACATCATACGATTTGCATGATATACTTAGAGCACAGTTCGGCGACCGCAAGTGACTCAGTATTGATTCCAATTTGTTTCTGAAGCTTCCGTAGAGCTCGATTTGGAGTATTGACTATTCGGCTGCGACTACTTATTGTCTGAGAAAATAGTGCAAGAATATAATAAACTTGAAAGAAGTTAAGGACTATATGATAGTATTAGCTGTTGCCCGCGGCTTCGCCCGCCGTCGTGGAAGTCGACATCGTGACCAAAAATATAGCTATATAGTAATTTTCTTCTTCCTCTTAATTCTTTATTGCACACACGAAGTAGAGGTCATACATAAAAAATTGCAAGAATCATGTACGTACAAAGGCGAGTTCAACTCATCATGAGTTCACTCCAGCAAACCTTCGATTATCAGAGAAGCAGGTAGGGTAATGAAGAGTGTGTGAAGTGTAGATTTTTCAAAGTGTAATCTACCAAATTTTATCAAAATCGGTTTAGTAGTCTAGGCTTGAAAGCGTTACAAAAAGACAGAGTTACATTCACATTTATAATCCTGTTAGTATGCATTCCAGTTGCCAGCTACAGCGTATCAGTTCAACTAGTTTTATATAAGTTTCCACCTGGTAACATTCGTTGGCCCATATGCCCACATCTGCATCTGTCGTATATCTGTTAGCTGTAATATCCAAACGTGTTTCGACACTTTCAACGTTGAAAATATTAGTCATCATACCACATCTATTTTAAGTAGGATGCAAAGCATTGCGTTATTGATTTCCTTTTTATAGATTGTGGAATCAGTCTGGTAAAATTTGGATATATTTTTCGTAATGGGAAAACTTTAATGCCTCTCTTCATCAAGTAACTATGGTTTTTGCATTGAAGATTGAAGTGTCGAGAAGAGATTTGCTACCCTAAGCACTTTAGCATATTGGGGTCTTTTCATATGCTGATATTGAGTGTTCCTTTTTATGGGTAATACTTGAAATTGACTGACCCAGACGGTAGCAGAGGCGTAGACCAGTAGCACTAGCATGAACTCCTGTCGAATTCGTAATGTAAAAGAAGAGAACGGAGCATTGTGATTGGCAGTCTGCCTCTTGTGAACCTGTGTGCGTGTGTAAGCCCGCCAATCGCAATGCTCCGTTATGTCGATACTTTTACATTACGAATTCGATAGTATTTCGTACTAAGGCTACAGAACGTGGTGGCAGCGGTTACAGGTGGCCCCACCCTGACGGCCTTGATAGTTGTTTTTTCACGTCCCATTTGAAGGACGCGAGACTGTAGGATGAAGGAAATACGTGTCCTGGCAGATCATATGGTGCGACATAGAAAAGAGTCGTCTAACCGCTTGGTTCTTGATGGAATTGTATGTACCGTCTTCTCTACTAGCCTTTCAATCTGGTAGTCCATTTGCTAAAGTAACTTAAATGCTGTATAATGGTCTACTCTATAGGTATACCTACTCGCAAATAAAAATGAATCGTGAAATATGTTGCTAAGCGCATAACTTGAAGATGGCTGGACCAATTCAAGTATTTTTTTTGAACTTGATGTCTTTGAACTCTAAGGAAGGTTTTTATAGAGCAGCGGAAACGGGATCAGAAGTCACAGGCAAAAGCTAGTATACATTAATATTTGTTCAATTTGAATTTGAATGTGAAAGTTTGCTCTAACAATTGAACAACTGAATGAATCTAACTGAACTTTCGTATAGGGGTCGATTAGAATCTGTAATCACATAATGGGCTATAGGAATCGGGAATAGGTTCCCATGGTTAGCAGGAACATAATCATCGGCTATTAGCTAATATCTCAAACAATGGTAGTATAATTTCACATTATTTAACGGTATATCGCACTATCGATGGCAAACAATAACTCGTAAATAGCTCCAATCACCCGATAAGAGACCAATCAATCAATGTTCAGCCATATCTTGAATAATGTGGCAGCTATATGACTTTTACTGGATTTACTTGCTTATTCTTTTCTTATTGTTGAATAACTAAATATTGAACCGTATCGTATCCATTAACTTAAAAACAACTAGTATCGATCTCGGGTAATTCGAGCAAAGCGTGAAAATATTTGGGCCGAAGTGTAAAACGCTTTTTAAACATAACATAAACTCACGCCTATATCCCCGAAAGGGTAGGCCGAGGTGCTAGCACCACATTTCGTCAGTTTATGTTGAGGTCTCAATGTAATAGGTGGCAAGCCTATTGCCATTAACCGGGCACTTATAAACCTGCGATAAACACACACATAACTTCGAAAAGCATCGAAAAGACATTGGTGTGTGCTATGGTAATATGGGGTCGAACCTACTACCGCGGGTATCGCATTTTATAAACCATTATTAACTTTGACAGAAATAAATATTGCAGTGACATTCATGTTTCTAAAGTAAAATTCACAAGTCACTGCCAGTAGCTGCCACTGGTATTTTAAATTCGGTAAAGCGGTAATGAAAGATTTTGTGGGTTTATTTACGATTTTGCCTATCTACTTTTTTGTTTCTAATATTTCTGATGAAGTTTTTAACCTTAATTTGAATTCAGCGTCACATCAAATAGAGTCTACTTACTTACGTATTTAATCAGAGTGCGTACAACTACGTTTGCTATTTAGAACTGTGATCGATTATTTTGCAGTTAGGGGGCCTAAAGAAGTGGCAATTCGATTTGTAGAATTGAATAGAATATAATGTTCAATGTATGGAATTGACATGTATTTAACTTTTGTGACATTTATGACAAGCGTTAACGAATGTCAATCCCGTACATTGATCAATATATTCTATTCCATTCTACAAAACGATTACCACTTGTCTAGACCCTTACCACCCTTGAAAAAGAGTAATACTTCTGCACTGGTACTGCCGAAGAACAAACACACACACCTGTTTCATACATCATAATATAAACAGATAAAATCTGTGTTATGATATATAACATCAGATTTCCGACACACTCGAACATTATCCTTAGATAAATCTGTAACAAATAATACTTTGCATGTTTTATGCAATAGATAATCGCATTGTTTCACTTTGTAATAATATTTAATATAGTGTGCATATTCGGATGCATTAGACGTATAAACGAGTGTCTGTAACTGAACTGAACGTACTCGGAAAATGTTTTATAAAATTCTTCTTCTGTCGAATCAACAGCATTTTTGAGTTGCCATCGATCGTGGTGTAGTAATTAGTTTCACGGCAGTTTCGCTACTCACGGAGAGGGCCCGAGCATAGGTTTCGCTCTTCGGGAAGGCTTACTATTTCCCCTCAAATACTGTTCAAACATAAAGTGTGTCTTGTGTGGTTTATGTCTGTATGTATGTGTGTTATCTTTAATTTTAAATGCCTGAACATATTTCGATGTGAAGGTCATACTTGTCGTTAAAAACTGTTTCATCGTACCTTCTACTTTATTCACTGCTTATAATTTTGTATATCTTTCTTTCTCAATCCTTCTTAGTCTGTCGAATCGACGGCCTTTTCTCTTTCTCTCTCAAATTTTATTATCCCAGTGTGTGGACTGGATTGCGTTAGCTGTTCAAATTCTGTTTTCTCAGAGTGCCATTACCTGGTTTGCATTTTTGGAAGCTTTATTAAATCTTCCGGTGAACAAATATGTTCTCAATTCTGTTATTCATTTTGTTTCTACGTCGACATACTGTATTATTATCGTTTGCATCACTTTTAGCACACAAAGAATCCTTATTTTTTCCTGACGATTTTCAAAACTGAAATATGTCGGATTTCCTCTGTGAGAACAATAGCTTTGAAGTTGAACTGGGCGCACATATTTTCCTCAATGTTTTTTTAAATATACAATCCAGTTTCATTTGAAATGTTTGAATTTATTGATTCTTATTATTGGTGAAATCCGTTTTTGCTTGTACCTACCATGGTGGAGCATATGGGGTATTGTGGGTGGGGTAACCATCATAGCGAACGCCCTATGTATTCGCTATGATGGTTACTGATGAATTAATGATAAAAGAATAACACATTTTTTGTTTACATAGAAATATATACAACACATAGCGTTAAAATAGTAACTCTGTGCCGAATAAGTGTAATGAAGTGCAATGTAATATTAAAATAACAGACAATATTGTGTATTGATGAACTTTGTGGAGTACGATGTCCATCCGAGGAGTTCCAGATGGGTCCAGGTCGCCAAGGATCATTACGGACTCTTTCTTCGATGATGGCGGTAAGAAATTATGTTACATGTTTAATATTAACAGATTTGTGTGTTTCTATTAACATTGCTAATGTTTTGAAAGCCTCTATGGCGTGACGGTGGTGAACGCGTGCTACTCAGGTAGCGTGGGTTCTATTCCCGCAGAGTGCAAATATTTGTGTTCATGAATGAATATGAATATATCTATCTATGTATAACAAATTTTACTTTCAAGATGGCTGCCACCTCACCATCTCTAGTCCAATATGGATATCAAATGAAAGGGCGCGACTAGAATATTAATTTAACAAGTATGAAATAAAAATTAAATTATAAATTTAAGAAACCCTCGACACTAAAACTTTAACTGCTAGAGCATGTAGTGGTAAGGTGCTAGACCAGATGATCCAAGGTCCTCCGACACGACAACGCTTGAATTATTTATTTTTCGACTCATTTATACGACACACACAAGAGTGTTTGTAGTCGTAGCGTATAAACTGAACAGGGGCTTTAGACAAGTTTAGTGCCAATCGTTTCGAAAAAATATAATGGAATAGATTGATCAGTGCATGGGATTGATAATCGTTGACGCTTGTCACTAATGTCATAAACGTCAAAATACTTGTCAATCCCACAATTTGAACACATTGTTTGAATATTATATTCCATTTCATTTTACAAAACGAGTACCAACGAATTGCTACTTGTCTAGGGCCCCAGGGGTTCTAGACTATGACATTCTATTGGCTTCAAGTTCACTGGAATCGCTTAGTAAACTATTGGATTGACATACATCTGTAATACTACAAAAATTGTGTATGTGTGGACTGAGAGCCCATTTTTATTTTTGCAGTTTAACTAACAATAGTCCTTAGTAAAAGTTGTTGCATTTTGTAAAATGAATATTAGAGTTTGTAAAGACATCATTCAAAAGATTAATTAAATTCGTCCATCAATAGAATGTCACTTTGTCCCACCTATACTAGCGCCATCTACACTTAACTTAGTTAACTAATGAACTTCATTGTTTATCTGTAGATGTGACAGAAATCTATTGATTTTCCGTTGTCAGGCCAAGTTCAACGGCCGATGGTAAGGGAGCGGTTTGTTTACTTAATAAGAACACGCTATACTGGCACAGTCACGCTAGTGTAGCACGAAGACAGCAGGCGTCTAGACAAAATATCTATTTGAACGGTTTTTATACTACTTAGGTGGCAGACAAGCGTATGTTATAATGAAAAACGATTACCGAGGCTCATATGGACGTGTGCAACCAACACACTCGGACCCTGTCGGTCATTTCTGATAGCATTATTGTAGGACACAGCAGGAAGTTCATTCCACAGGTTAACTGTCTGTCTAAGATTAACTATCTGATATAACCACCCGCACTGACTTCGTCTCTGACCTATACGAAAATCTCCACGGGTACCCTATCCGTGTGGATACTGTGGATACGATAAGAAAAAAAAGGTGTGAAAATAAATTCCTTGTGAGCGTTTCGATGGTAGAATGTAGTATACTCGAACCCACTAGTCCCCAAAAATTTGTACCCTGTGGCGTGGAGGTAGTGAACGCGACGGGTTCGATTCCCGCTCATTGCAAATATTTGTGTGCGTATATATATATGAATATTTGCATTGATATCTATGTACAATATGTATGTATTTACAGCAAAAAAAAGTATCTAAGTATGTTTATCCGCATTCTAAAACCCATAACACAAGTAAGTAAACTATGCTTACCATGGGTCTAGGTGGCATTGTGTAGATTGCCCTATAGAATATTCGTCTCTTCAAATCTACTTACTTGCCCTATTCAAATATGACGGCTACCACAACGACCATGTATTGATAAAATTCTATTTTTCCTCCGCGATATAAATAGCTGGCATTGATAAATCCTACGTTAGCAATAATGAGCAATCTGTACGTGTTATAGTATAGGCGTTGAGTTACTGAAGTGTGACGCGAAGTATCTCGAACAGTCGACAGACGTTCTCACAGCTCAGTGATGTGTGAAACGTTGCTTGCTCTGCCTGAAATATTTTTTTTACATAACATATATAACATAAACTCTATAGAGGTGCTAGCATGCATATTTCGACATTTATGTTTTAGGCCTATTGCCATTAACCGGTTACTTAGGAACATAAACTTCGAAAAGCATCGAAAGTAATTGGTGTGTGCCATGGTAAACCTCTGAGCTCGAGACCTCGTCTCAGCAGTCCATTACCCTTACCACTAGGCTACCGCGGTACATTCCATTGTTATAAATAAATAAATTATAAATATTTATCTATTATGCATGTAAGTTTTCTAGCATAGGGCATCCCGACTGCATCCAAACCATGTAGGTACTTTTGAAGCTCCGGGTCTACGTTATTACTCTTTTTGAGGAAGCGGAGAGACTGCCTGCATCAGAGACACATCTTTATTACTGACATTTTTGTTTTATTGGATATTAAACTGACCCGCGCAACTTCGTCTGCGTCACCCTGTTTTAGCAACATGTTTCATTCCTGCTCCCCACCATGATGTTTATACATAGATTTATATATTACACGTCATAAATAAGTCATATATCTCAGTGTTTATACATATAAACCTTCGTCTTCGATCACTCTATCTATAAAACAAACCGCATCAAAATCCGTTGTGTAGTTTTAAAGATAGGGACAGAGAAAGCGGCTTTGTTTTATACTATGTAGGTAGTGATAGCCATCTAAGGTTGTTTTCTTCATATTTTTTTTCTCATATATTATGGTACAAGATCTTTTCTCAGTATTCTTTTCTCTCTTCGTCATTGCATTTTCAGTTTGTCTGTAATCTATACAGGTGGACGTTGACCTTGTATTCACCTTGACTAATACCTACTTACAAAAAAAAACGGTAATGGCTGCAAATACTTATTTTATTGAGTTACAAATGAAACTACCAAGAAAAAAAATAAAAACTAAAATTACAAAAAGAATTCCTTCGAGCCGGATTTGAACCAGCGACCTATGGATACCGATGATCAATTTATTCCTCTACAGTCCACCGCTCTACCAACTGAGCTATCGAAGGCTTAAGATAATGTTTGAAATTTTACATTGCATTCTATACGAGGATTTAGATTATTGCGATGTAGATTGACGAATATGACGACACATTTTGGTGGCAAGTTATTTCACGTTAATTAGATAATAGAATGGAATATTTTTCTTAATTGCATTACTTAGTTATTTTTATGTTAGTTATCATACAATAGTTTTCTGTTAATATATTAAACTTTAGTAAGTCCTAACAAAGGATCTTTATTTAAAAAAAAATAATGTTACATACGAGTATCTTTATTTCTTATCACATAGGTATGTAGCAACTTGTTGTTTGTTGTGACTTGTGAGAAAACAGCCGGTATAGTTTTAACCTTTTGTTTACAAAGTGTGGGGCGGCTGCGCCTATGCGATTCGGAGTAGGGTCCGTCTGCGTATTTCGTCTCTGAGTCAGTTCGCCTTCGACGGCATCGCGAGTCGCCGGCCGCCATCCGCCATTAATGACAAATGGCGCTGTGATCGCGTACAAATAATATTAAAAACCTACCGCGTGGAGTTCCAAATTCGAAAACAGAAAGCAGACAATACCATCGTGATAACTGTTAATGACGTCATTATTTTTTTGAAATTAGAACTAAGTGTCGGAATGATTTTGAGTGGAGAATTCTGTTCCAAACGAATGTTATTTTGCAACGCAGTTACCAGCTGTTTAGGACGATAGTGATGTTTTGTGTTTTATAAACATCGGATACACTGATAACTGTTTCAATACTATTAATTATGTTAAAAAAACAGTGATATTGAAATGCCGGAATAAACTTTGTGCATAAACTTACTAATTATAAAAGGTTATTTAATTAGGTTTCTAAGAAATTCGTATAAAAAAACTAGTTTACATAAGTATTATGATAACGTTGCAACGTATTTTAGTTAGTGAAACCGTTTGTTTTAATTACTGTTTGATTTAGGTATCGAGCACGCGGTGAAACTAAAAGTGAGGGAATAGTGAAAGTAGTTATTGATATTCTTAATACATACATACATAATTATGCTCACGCCCGTAATCCCCGAAGGGGTAGGCAGAGGTGTATTTAACGCGCACATTTCGTCAACTAGGATTTTCGGTAGGTACCACGTAATAGGGGAGGGAGCCTATTGCCGCCAATCGGGCACTTGTACAAAAAATGGGTATGCCGAAAATGAATTTCTAACCAAAAATGTAGTAGCTAAATAAATTTGGATAAAAAAATTGACCCGATTCCTTGCTATGCGGTGTAAATCGCAAGAAAAATAATTAAGTGCTTAGCCGCACAAGTACTGCCAATTAACGCCTTGGAGAGTATCAGATAATATTCTTAATAATAACTATAGCTATCGTTAAGTACTGCTCAAATATAGATTTCGAACAGTATTTTGAACTCTAAAAATGTGTAACAATATTAAAAACATGGCATTGAACAAAGAAGCGTCGGCAGCTTAGTGGAGAATACCGCCTTACCATCGAGCCGTTCCAGGTTCGAATCCTGGACATTAAACTATTTACGTGAACTGTGTAACCACTAACCATCAGGTAGGCTTTCTCCTCCGCCACCTAATCGGTAATATAAAAAAGCCGCCATGATGATTCGCTTAGATGAGGTTCAAAAAATAAAGGACGCCATTCAAGACGTTATCCCGGAAAAGGTGGGTTCTTGATAGGGTTGCCAACTTTTTTTTTGGCCTTAAGGGACAAATGGTTATAAAAATGTACAGAAAATTTCGAAAAGCAATTAGTATGCTGACTGTTCAAATCGATAGGAAAAAGTAAATCCCGTCAAAGTATTCACCCTTTCCTAACTTTAGAAATATTTATAAATCTTAAGAACCCCGTAGGTTTCTCTTTATCATAACATAACATAAACTCACGCCTATATCCCCTTAGGGGTAGGCAGAAGTGCTAGCGCCCACATTTCGCCAGTTTATGTTTAGGTCCCAATCTAATCATTCCCAAATCATTGAATTTTTAGTCAGAATTTAGTCAAAACTTATTGTAACTATACTTTGTTGCCGACTTGCTTAATTATAAAAAAAAAACGTAATTAAACATGGTCCTCAATTCGGCTTTAACCTAATTCGGTGGTCACTTTTTACGAACGTCGCCGTCGTCGCTCCATTTAAGGGTCATTTGCATTCACTAGTTATTGTAACTAGTTCATCTCGAAAGAGAGGGTCCCGAGTCTGCCGGGGTGTGAAGGATATGTTGGCTACTATCTTATCTCAACTAAAGACCCAAAGAAGGCATGCGTTTTAGTCGGTCACAGTCCGACATAATCGCCCCAACCGGCTCCGGATAGAATTTTTCGCAAGATGAAAAAAAGTTATTGTAACTAGTCATTTCAGTGATCTTAAAAGACGACCACGACTACTCGTCTCTTAGTCTACTCTCGGCCGTCTGTGGTCTGCGAATTTTCTTAAAATACGGGATTTTAGTGTAAAATGGAACGCAACGCAACCAAATTAGTTCCTTTTTTATAATATGCCTGTGTCGATTGTTTTTTATAATCGCTGTCTAGTGTCTATATAATATATACTTCGTAGTTCATTAAAATTCTGAAATTTTAATACATAATTATTTACCACTACCACGCAGCACATTCCTTTACTTTAAATACGCGACGTCCCGACGATTGGCAACGCTAGTCCTTGATAACCTCAAATACTTTTGTAATGGTGCATAAAGAACTTAAGAATAAAGGCAGAAGTGCCTTCTACACGATGTGCTGATCAACGTCTTTTTTATCTAAGTACTTATATGAACGTCTTTTTTCACTTGTTTACTAATAAGTGTTCTTGTTATTATGTTAATAAATTTCATGACACGGGGTGACGGTCAAACTTAAATATTTTTAAACAAAATTTGATTGAAGTACCTTATCAGTTGTTCAAGAGTATTTTGTTTACCAACTAATTTGGCTTCTTTCATTGAAGTATTATAATAATTTAGGTTTTTTAAACCACTTAGATGGCAAACTTGATGGATGGTGGTCACCCTGGCTGGCCTATGGACGTTAGCAACTCCACAGGCGTTTATTTATGATTTAATTCAAAATATCTATTAATTTAATTATACAGTCTCTGTGGCATGGCGGTAATGAACGCAACTGCTACGCAGAAGGTGCGGGTTCGAACCTAGCTCAGTGCAAATATTTGTATGCATCAATATGGCTATTATCACTGGTCTAGATGTCCCTCAGAGAGCACGTTAGCGTCGCGTCGCGTCGGTCCTTGTCGATATGAGAACATCGTTATGTGTAGCATGTAGCCCTCAAAAGTCCGACTAGCCTAACTACAGAACTTCGATATCGCCATTTTGGTTGGTTTGGTGAGGTCCCATGGCAGTCGCTGCACAGAAAATATCGAAGCTCAGCCGCATCTTAGTTACTTAGTTAGACTAGAAAGCCCACCCCAACTGAGTTGGACTCAGGGAATGATGATAGAGTATTAGGTAGTGTATCTCCCGTCCTATTTGAGCAGTCCGACTGGGAAAGTACCACTACAGAATACTGCGGCTATAAGCTTGTGTTATGTTGCCAGCGGTGAGTAGGGTGCGACTCGGACGTCCGAGGTCGCAGAATGACCTCCGTCCCCCATGAGCGCGGGCCTGGGGGTGGCGCGTGGAGCCGTCTCGTCTGTCACCCTAGCAGAAGCAGGCTGCAACGGCGGCGCAAAGTGCGCCTCCTCATATCCGGGGGCTGGATGGGGACACCATGGTTCCCACATTAGGGGAGGGGGGTCATCTCAAGGAGATGTCCCCGGGTCTGCCGGGATGCGAGAGATATGTCTTGTATAATCTCACCTCCGGTAATTAAAGACTCATAGGCGACGTGCGTTTTGGTCGGTTCGAGTCCGACATAATCACCTCCACCGAAAAAAAAGCGGTGAGTAGGGTAGCTAGAGCTCACTTGAGAGGTTTTTGTTGTCAGTGGGAAGACCGAGAAACCCTTCTTTGTCTTCTGCACTGACAGCGTAGTGCACTCTATATGGACGGCAGCAAGAATGTGACTGTGTTATTTTATATAGATACTATCGATAGTACAGAAGCAGCCGAACACGTTAAAGCAATATTATTACCATTCAATAATTGACATAATTGTATTGAGTCACCATTTACAACTCATTATACATGCCACTAATGGAAAAATTATATTGTTACGTGCAAACGTAGGACAAACGACATACTAGACTCAGGAAAGTCGTAAATAGACTGTAATTGGGCTAGAACGTGTGGCATGCCTCGTTTCAGGATAGTTCAACAAATAAAATAGAAAGCGGTCTGCATACTCACCCACGGTTTTGACAATCCCAACGCAACGGTAGCAATAGTGAAATGTTAATAAATAATTGTCGTAGAACGGAATGCAAACCACACCCCTCAAAGCAAGTAAAAAGACTTCTTACCTGGGGAGATATGTTATCGTATGTGCAATATTCCGCAAGTGCGAAGGACAAACCTCTACACGAGGCACCTTCAGAACTAAGCTTCAGAAGCGCTCAAAGCAAGAAAAAAGACTTCTTAAAAAAGAAGAAAATACCCGAGGAGATATAATGATGTCGTGGATTGCAATAGTTGCTTAACTGTACCAAGTACGTAGTTTTAACTATGGTTCAGTCTAAATTGCCAAGTAAACGAAGTTAATTGGACAATATTGTTGATAATTTTCACCCTCATATCTGCGCTATTATAGATATTGATATAGGTATGTATAGTATTTGTTAAAAAACGATACTCTCATTGTTATAGGTTTTCCGATACAATGTTACAACTTTCATCGTGAGAAGACTGAACTAAATCAAAATCTTCGGAACGGTGAACGAAAACGGTGAAATGTGTGCGTTCATGTTCACTCGTTCTTCTTTTGTATCTATATTTATTTTGCTGCGGTTGTATGAAAGTCCATGAAATTGACATGATTAAATCGAAGTCCCAGCGATCGTGATCACGGGTACAATTAGTTTATCTTTATTAATAGGAATGTAATATGTATCGGCGTTTCAACACGGAAGATTCGCAATGGCATTTCCGCGGAATTAATTTACTTATTTAATTCTGTTAAATAATATTATATTGAGAATAAATATTTTTTATGCGTAGGTAGATAAAATTGAAATACTTGCCTAGATATCTACAAGGAAATATGTATTAAATTATTGTTTTGCGTAAGGAAAACGTTGGTCATTAATCATTGTTTACCTATAACTAAGCTAAGAACTTGAATGTAATATAATTAAAAAGTATCTTAATCACCATCATCATCAGTCTCTGAGCCTATTATCAACTCAGTTAGGAGGGGATCGGTTTTCTAGTCTAACTCAGTCCTAACTAAGAAGTGGCTGAACTTCGAAATTTTCCGTAACGTCCTCAACTAAATTGACGATATCGAAGTTCTGTAGTTAGGCAAGTTGAACTTTTGAAGGCTCCAGCTACCCATAACGACGGCTTAACATACTTTCCGAGGCACGACCAGTGCAAATAGCCATATTCATGCATACCTACAATATTTGCACTGAGCGGGGATTGAATCATCGAAAATGGCCGTCTCGAAAAAAGTGTCTTTGTATTGTAGAAAAAAAACTAATTGTGCATTATTATTTTTTCAAAAATGGAATGTTTGCTCTAGTTCCAGTGCCTGTCAATTCTTTTTTTTATCGTGTGCATTATACTCACGGATACCACTCCCGCCAAAAGTAGGTGGACGCAAACCTACTAACGAACGCCATCTTTGTGTCTTTGATTGCAGGGGGTGAGATAATACAAGTCATAACTCTCGTTACAAGAAAAGTACCTATCAATTTAGCCCATTGAATGTTGACACAACTAGCGAATTTTTTCCCCTCGAATTGAGCCTTACTTACTGGAGTGGACTTATTTCGATTTGAATTAAGTAAATGTGAGCCTGTCTAAAGAGCGCAATAAAGCAGATTAGAAGTGAATATTGTTTCATTATTTTTTTTTTTTTTTTTTTTTTTTTTTTTTTATAGTATCACGCCTATATCCCCGAAGGGGTAGGCAGAGGTGCTAGCACCCACATTTCGCCAGTTTATATTTAGGTCCCAATGTAATAGGTGGCGAGCCTATTGCCATTAACCGGGCACTTATAAACCTGCGATAAATACACACATAACTTCGAAAAGCATCGTAGTCATTGGTGTGTGCCATGGTAAACCTGGGATCGAACCCGAGACCTCGTCTCAGCAGTCCATTACCCATACCACTAGGCTACCGCGGTCTATTTTTCATTATTTTGATGCAAATATGCAAAAAATTCTACAACATGTCGACCATGACGTGATACATGCGAGAATGCGACAACAAACATATATCGTATACGTTCTAACAGAAAACAACTGTTAAATGATTAGATCTGTACCATTTTTTTTCGATATAATATTTTTGTAATCATACACACATTTTCTTGAACTCATGCACCATACATCATTTAAATTATGTACATAACATAAACTCACACATATATCCCCGAAAGGGTAGGTAGAGATGCTAGCACCCACATTTCACCAGTTTATGTTTTTCCGCCGCTAACCGGGCACTTATAAACCTCTGATAAATACACACATAATCTCGAAAAGCATCGAAAAGTCATTAATGTGTGCCATGGTAAAACTTGGGATCGAACCCGAGACCTCGTCTCAGCAGTCCATTACCCATATCACTAGGCTATATGATTTCTAGACCCTTAAATATTCGCGCGACGAGATTACGCAGTGCGGTCGTGGCCTTAGACTGTAAAATTCCTTTTGTTTCAAGATCACGGCACGTTAAAATATGTTAACGTCCGATTGGCCCGTAAACAGAGTTTAGAGGTGAACATATAAACATGAATCATAGTTCCATTACGTCGTCGTAGATAAAAATTCAAGACCTTGATTCGTTTACCGTTCGCGAGGGAAACAATAGGGAGACTGTGGAATATATATAGTTTAGAATATATTTACATTTCATCATCGATAAACAAATAGTTGAGAGGCGATAACGGCAATCAATCA
The DNA here is from genome assembly GCA_963691645.1 of Pelosia muscerda. Classification (NCBI taxonomy): domain Eukaryota; kingdom Metazoa; phylum Arthropoda; class Insecta; order Lepidoptera; family Erebidae; genus Pelosia; species Pelosia muscerda. The sequence goes on along the minus strand of OY829116.1, from coordinate 15,183,616 downwards.
CTATGGCCCAACCAGTAACCACCAGTATGATATTATAACCGATATGATGACTTTATTTCATGCAGAAATCCCCACAAAGGATCCAAGAAAGTTACCGTGGAATATAAGGCGAACTACGGGTCCAAGAAAGATACCTGAGAACACTCAAGTGAACTGAGGGTCCAAGAAAGTTATCATGGAGCATGCAGGTGAACTACAGGTCCAAGAAAGATACCGTGGAATACTCACCTGAAATGTCCAGATTAACAACGAGTCCAAGAAATTTACCGTAAAACATCCAGGTAAACTGAGGGTTCAAGAAAATTACCGTGAAACACCTTAGTGAAATACGGGTCCAAGAAAGTGACCGTGGAACGTCCAGATGAACTATAGTTTCAAGAAAGTGATCCTGGAACACCTAAGTGATTTTCTATCTTGTTTCGGAGAGCGTGTTCTGGAACTATCGCGGCCACTTTCGACCGTGTTGGATTCTTTGCGTCGACCCCAATCTTCCCAATACGTTTGTTTCTATTTATCTTAATAATTGTAGGTGCATGTAATCCTCTGGTTTGGGATAGTATTTCACGAGAAGATCCATACGTTGCACACATTTCGTCGACCTCCTAACAGTGTCTGCATTTTGCGTTGTTCATTATATCAATCTTGCTCAAAGTGTATGTTGTACCCATAACCCATGTCCCATATCCCACGGTCCCCATAGCTACTAAATAGCTACAGTCTGTCTACAGTGTATATGAAAGAAAGAGGTCGTTAGACTGTGATATACTTAAACTCGAATATTTAATCAGTTGCTAACTCACTGTTTGCTGGGCGCAGTGCCACAGCGTCTTGTCGTTCTTGTTCGAGAGGTTAATCGTTTTATATATTATCTGTACCACCTCTAAAAACGTAAATAAGTCATACATTATTTGTTTCTGTATTGTTTACATTTGGTGGAGATAACAGTTGGTGAAAATATCGTAATCAAATTGGAAAAATACTGTAATGTATTTATTAACTTTGCTATCCTAAAATTAACGGGCATTAACGTAATCGTGGTTTGACGTAGACTAATGTTTGTTAGAATTTAACGCGGAAATGTGATGCCAATTATATTTGATACGCACATGTTACTTTGGCAATAAGTCCAAATCTTGACATTTAACTAGAAAATGGCCCCCTAAAATCGAACCATACGTCCATTTTAAAAAGAAAGAAGACAAACTAGGTGAATTAGCGATATTTCCACTTGTGCTTGTTTTGATAGTTAGTATGACTAATTTTGTAAGAATAAAATATCAAAATTTTTAAAACAAGTTTAAATTATCGCCAGCATAACAATATAAGAAGTACTTTCAATTTTTCTTAATAGTTTTTCTGGTTGATTATTTTCATATTTCCTTTGTTTCATAACAATTCTCTTAGGTACTCTTTGTTATTAATACATTGCTACATTCTTGTTTTAAAATAATAAATCTATTTCGTACGAATTTTATACATACCTAAATCTGTTAACATCTGCACTCAACTTGCAGTATTCAACACGGATATAATTAACAAAAGTTGCACTAAAAGTAGCTACTTTTTTCTGTGCAAAGTTCCAGCGCTGGTAGTATTTACTGCCGGAGTACCAGGGTTATGTTCACTACTATCTCAGCTTCAGTAACTAAAGACCCAAAGACGTCGTGCTTTTTAGTCAGTTCGAGCACAGGTTCGAATCCGACAATCTCTGTCTCTCATAGGCTACGCTGAGATTGGTATCCGAGGGGATTTTGCGCATGGAAGAAGGATTAGATACATAGTATTGTAATAAATTTATATTTGGCACGTCAAGTAAGAAGAAAACGATATAAAAGATATGTATAACTGAATGATTTCGGGGAAATCCCTTATATATCCTTACATAGATACATTTACAACTTGCCTGAAATAAACTCAATGATTAGGCAAACTATTAAGATAAACAAAAAATGTACATATCATATCAAATACTGTGAAGAAATTCATGAATATTGTGGTCAACAAAGAATAATTTGTAATTTTTAATCGATAAGCCAATGAGAGTTATCCTTTTGTGATTTTTCAGTAGCGTTTGAATGTGTTAAGAGGTCCTTAATTCTTCAAAAACATGTTTAATGGTATTGAAAATGGAGAATACTTTTTCATTGGATGTTTACTTTAGATGAGCGATTTATATTGGTTTTTGACTGCAACTACAATACAGTAAACAGCAGTAAGGTAAACGGAAGGTTCGTCTCTCTCTCTCTCTCGTTCGTCAACGTCTCCACATGAACTGACAACCTGAAAAAGTTAGATGGGGTGGACTGGATACGAAAGGCTGCGGTTCGAAAGCAATGGCGCATATTGGAAGAGGTCTATGTCCAGCAGTAGACTGCGATAGACCGATTGTCATCATCATGAATTGACGTGCCGTGTGCAAAGGAAACGAAGTAAACAACTTGGAAATGTAACGATTTCAGGGAAACCCCCTAGTTACTTTTCAAAAGGCATTAAATAAACTTAAAGATTAGATAGGGATATAATTCTTAATCGGAGATAAATTTGACAAATATGCTATTGGAAACTAAAACTCACTTCCTTTGTCATGCCCATTCCCTTCATTCCACTCCGGCAAAGCATGGCGTGATAAAGCATCTGATGTGGTCGTGAAGCTGAGCGCCACCATTGTAACACTGTACGTGTTTGCGGGGTCAAATTGACGTGCCCTAAAAAAAAGCGACTATCATATATGATGTTCGTTAAGACGGCATGGCATTAGGAGGTTCCGACAGAGTATAACGCACTTGGTGTTGCACCCATCCATAGGCCACTATATCCCTGTTGACACGAATTTTGGACCTAGGACCTGACCTGTTTTTTTATTTATAATCTCTGATTAGATATGAGCTCGTTCACTACTGTTCCACCCCGTAGGTTCTATCCTCAAAAGGCAACCCAGAAACGAAAATGTATATTACGCGTATACATACATATAGCGCATTTTCACCACATTTTGGGTTCATAACTCGTGCCTATACCCATCTTCGGTGGGCCGTGTGCTTGTCTGCTATATATAAGTGGTATAAAAAATACCTTTTATAATCTAAGTATACAGGTTTGAATAACAAATGTGATAAAAGCTAACCGCTGCATCTTATTACAATTTAATTGCACTACCGAATGCAATCAAAACCACTTATCATGAATCATTTTATTGACAAGAATGGCTGCGGTATTTTATTTAAATTATACGGCATCCACACTACCAGCCAGTAACTCCATTAATCTTGAATTCATATTTGGAATGCGATTCTCTCATTCGATGTCAACACTCCGACATGAGCTGACGTCTATTAACAGTGTCATTAATTCAACTTCCGATAACCTTACGTAGATAATGGCGTAAAAGTTTATAGTTTATGATACGGACAACAGTGTATTGTGAATTTGGTGAGACTTGATAGTGCCTTGTGACAATGTACAGTTTTGATAAGGATCTGTGGCATGTGAGGAGGCCTTCGGAGAGCCAGGACACGCCGCCTCCTGAGGAGACACGACGTAATTACTTTTTTTTAAACCATGTTGATAGTTGGTGTTGACCGGTTTGTGTTGATAAATAATTGTTTTTTATTATTATGTTTACATAACTGATGACGTAGGTACATCAATATTCTGGAACCATAATGTTAATCTATAACAATATAGTATTTTTTTATCTGGGACACGACAATTTGACTTCACCTCGCCTGATGGGGAGCTGAAAGACGCACCGTATGCGGGTGATATTTAAGCCCTGGCCCTGCTTGTGTTGTCCTGTATAGAAAGGAGAGGGTGGGATTAATTGGAGTAACTCAATGTTTTGATAATAACAGTTAATAAAGTGATACTTCAGTTTTCTTAAAGATAAAGTAGGTATAGATTCTAGAACTGTCCCTCTATAAATAGAATTATAATGGCATAGGTCATTAGTATTAAGGGCCATTGATAAAATGTCGCGTAATAGGGATGTCGACTACTTTTTTTATTCTCGAATAATTATCACTTTACAGTAATATGTGGCCGCGGTAGCCTAGTGGTATGGGTAATGGACTGCTGAGACGAGGTCTCGAGTTCGATCCCAGGTAACCATGGCACACACCAATGACTTTTCGATGCTTTTCGAAGTTATGTGTGTATTTATCGCAGGTTTATAAGTGCCTCGGAGAGCACGTTAAGCCGTCGGTCCCGGTTGCCATACAAACATCTATGGCAGTCGTTACGGGTAGTTGGAGCCCTCAAAAGTCCAACCAGCCTAACTTGGAACTTCGATATCGCCATTGGTCATTAGACCATTGGTTGTGGAGGTCAGATGGCAGTCGCTTCACGGAAAATATCGAAGTTCAGCCGCATCACAGTTAGACTGGAAAGCCGACCCCAACTGAGTTGGGAAAAAGGTTCAGGGAATGATGAGTAATATAATGAACTGCCAAAGTGAAATATTCCTATGAAAAACAATTAGGTGGGCAGCATGCTTGTCTGCCACCTAAGTGACAAAAAAATCCGTTCAGTTCCGACAGAGCCAAGCTAACAAGGGCTAATTTGCATTGGCTCAGCTCGCATGGCAACCCTGCTAACTTAAGTTACTCGTGATATAAGAGGACTTCTATTGTATAGGTACGCAATGCGTATAAACGTGTTGCCACACCACTCGATTACGAAATAAGGACTATTCTGGCTAGCATTCGATATTTGAAAATTTAAATAATCTTGATGATTGTATTCTTGCTACGTCATCTATAGTTATCGGTTTATATCCTGAACACAAATACATCACAAAATCTGTACTATGTGCAAGTGTAGTATGCGTATATGCAGTGACGTCAATGTTTCTATACCAAAAGTCACAAGTCACTGCCACTAACATTTTCAATTCGGTAACGCGGCAATAAAGGATTTAATTAGAGAAACTGACGGGTGGCGACCTAATTCGTCTGTGGGACTATCGATGTTAGCAATATTAATGTCTCTGGTCTCAGATTTTCTTTTGTTAAGTTTGTTTGTGACAAAAGAAACCTATTCTATGTGACACATGCATGAATAATTATAATAATTATGCAATGTCCATCCGTTAGTTATCTTCTCTTTTCCTTATAGCGACTGAATCGTTTTTTTTCCGGTCTCTGCGTTTTGTTTAGTAGGTTAGTCACTTCTTACATTAGGCATTGACTGAGACTTTTAGACACACACTGTGAGGTATCTCCCTGCTGTGGTTTTTTTATGGGGTTCTTCAAGAAGGGTATTAGGTTTCTACAGGGTGTGACGCCTCTGGTGTTGCAAACGCCTCTGGTGTTGCGAACGCCTATAGGCTACGGTAACCACATCCCATCAGGTGGGCTGTGTGCTTGTCTACTAAGAGGAATAGATAAAAAGGCAACTAGAATGAAACTGTCGAGACGAGTAGCAGCAACAGTCAAAAGTGTCAGCAAGATGGAGAACTCCTTACTCGAAATTCCAGTTGACGAAATTATAGTTCCACCCTAATTACCTGGGAAGAAGGGTCTTATACTTAACCAAGGAGATATAAGTAAGCACTACGACATTTATAGGTGTACCTTGGCCGTATATAACTTCAAAACGATGTTGGTAGTGCACGCGACTGCTACGGGGCGCGGATCCCCGCTCAGTGCAAGAAGTTGTACACATGAATATGGCTGTTTGCACTGGTCTGGTCGTGCCTCGAAGAGCACGTAAAGCCATCGGTCCCGGTTGCCATACAAACATCTATGGCAGTCGTTACAGGTAGTTGGAGCCCACAAAAGTCCAACAAGTCTAACTTGGAACTTCGATATCGCCATTTGGTCATTGGACCATTGGTTATGGTGTTGGTGAAAATATCGAAGTTCAGCCGCATCACAGTTAGACTGGAAAGCCGAGTTAGGAAAAGATTCAGAGAATGTCCTTTTTCCAAAACGTCTTTGAAATTCGAATAGTGAAGTAACGACAACCATCATCATTGTCTGAACCTTTTCCCAACTCAGTTGGGGTCGGCTTTCCAGTCTAACTGTGATGCGGCTGAACTTCGATATTTTCCGTGAAGCGACTGCCATCTGACCTCCACAACCAATGGTCTAATGACCAATGGTGATATCGAAGTTCCAACTTCTTCAACTCCAACTGAAGAACTCCAACGAAGTAACGACTACCAATGTTCGGAATCTAGACCACAGATTATATAGACTTTGTATTTCATCTTATAGTATCACCTATCCTTTATTTTTTTCTCCGCTTCAACTGAAAGACCTCGCCATATCAATCGATAGCCGAGACTGGCCTCGTCTCGGCTCGTAAACAACCGGATAGCGCTTTACCATTTATAGAATAAGATTCTAAACACGTGCTTTTTGTTTAGAACAACATAAGTGCTGCATTTTAATATACTTCCGAGTACGGTATGGTTGGATTACGAACGAACTACTTATAACATTATTAAAATTGTTACCAAACTAGCTGACCTGTGCAACTTCGTCTGCGTCACCCCGTTTTTGCAACATTTTTCATTCCTGCTCCGCACCTGTTGGTCGTAGCATGATATTATATACATATAAACCTTCCTCTTTAACCCTTCTATCTATTAAAAGAAACCGCATCAAAATCCGTTGCGTAGTTTTAAAGATTTAAGCATACAAAGGGACATAGGGACAGAGAACGCGACTTTATTTTATAACTACGAGTATGTAGTGATGATGCAAATGGCCAGGGTAACTGGTGGCTAGTTTTTGTTGGTTTGAATTCCATAAAACCACCTTTGCAGGTTTAACTGGGGTATTCGTGGGGATTACCGCAAGGGGAAAAAGTGTAAATAAAAAATAAAAAAAATATTCTAAGCCAGTCTACACAACGCCACCTCTCCCATAGTAAGCACAGTTTAACTAGCTAGTGTTATGGGTTCTAAAATGCAGATAAACATAGGTACTTACTTTTTTTTGTAAATGCATAGGTACATTTAATACATAGAAACACCCAGACCAATACAAACAACCATATTCATGTACAAAAATATTTGCATTGAGCGGGAATCGAACTCGTGTGTAGCAGTCCCGTTTACTACCACCACGCTACGTAGGTCGTCCTACACGTGTAGGATTAAATCTGTCAACGTGTACAAAGAGGTAATCTCTTTGTACAGTCATCTTGTCCATTACTCATACTCATATCTTGGTAAGATTCCAACGCTCAACAGGGGGCTTAAAAAGGCCACTTCATGAGACGAATCGGATTGCAGTGCGTCTTCCAGTTCGTCCGACGAAACGCTTTACGATTCGCCGACTGTCATAAAATGAAACACATTAACGACGATTCGTCTACAATGCGGTTCGTCGGAGGATTCGGATTAAGATGAAATGTTGCAAGTTTAAAAATACACCGTTTGACAATACACCGGTAACTTTCCGGTTATTTTAATAATACTTATAAAGACTTATAAAAGCGTGTAGATAAGAATTTATTCATATTATATAAAAAAATAGACTTTAAGAACTATTTTATACCATAAATATATATTTTAGCATAATATTTTATTAACTGGTAATAAACTGTGCTTTGTCAACGAGTGTCAATTTATGAGCAAGTGATATGAGTTTCATGATTAATCGCTAGATGACGCTAAAATAAAAAAATAATTCAATTCAATTGAGATATTTTTTTCGTATTAATTCATTACTTTGTTCATGTTCATAATTCTGTAAGTAATAACAAGGACACTAAATACGTTACGATGAAGTATAGTGTCCGTTTTGGTGAGTGAAGTCGTCTTGGGCTATTGCATGTTGCGATAAATTGTCTTAAAGAAATATATCAGCCATATTTAAGCTATATCTATTTAATTTCAATCAATTGAGTCAAGCAAAACAAGTCACAACGATCGGCGAATTGTTAGACGCAATGTGGGAGTTGCGTCTTTCAATACTGCCATTTGACATTTAAGGCGATTCGTATTTGGTGAGCCATTTTACGATTTTGTATAGAAACTTGTCAAAAAGGCGAATTGCCAAAAACGAATCGCGCGGCGAATTGCGCTGTGTGTGACCATTTTACGAAATTAAATCCGCTTCGTATTTCAATGCGGATACGATTCGTCGTTAGTGGCCTTTTTAGGCCCCCAGGCCTGTGTATCGTTAACGTGTTAGAACAGGATTAGAACGTTGTCTCGACTTCTCCGCCGATATTTTTTTTTATTTAGGACACGTCAATTTGACTTCACCCCGCCTGATGATAAGCTCAAGTCTCAGGAACGAGGGTCACCATTACAAACATGTAAAGTGTTACAATGGTGGCATTTAGCTTTACGTCCTCATCATCGCTATAAGAGTAAGAAAGAAAGAAAACATTTTATTACGGACACGCACAATGACGGAAAACAAAGAGTTAGGTAGGTACTTATAATTTAATCTTACCTAATACATATTCTAAAACAAAACATACACATCTTGCGATCATGGCTATATAGGCTACCATCATTATTTAGTCAAAGTAAAAAATATTCAATCTGTATAGATTGAATATTATATATAGTATAGTATTATATATATAGTATAGATTCAATCTGTATAGACTTGTTTTAGCAAATGAACCAAATTGTTTCGAGACGCTGCTCCGACCTTAGAAGACTCTGACAAGAAACTTAGCTTTTTGTGTCGCCAAAATGATAAAATTAATCACCTTTCTAGGCGGTAGCCCAGTGGTATAGGTAATGGACTGCTGAGATGAGGTCGCGGGTTCGATCCCAGATTTACCAATGACTTTTCGATGCTTTTCGAAGTTATGTGTGTATTTACCGCAGGTTTATAATTGCATGGTTAATGGCAATAGACTCGCCACTTTGGGACCTAAACATAAACTGGCGAAATGTAGGTGCTAGCACCTCTGCCTACCCCTACGGGGATATAGGCATGAGTTTATGTTTATGTCTAGGCCATATATTTGGTGATAGAATTACCGACCATACCTATATTTAGTATGCTACAAACAGCCTATCACTTACGTAGTAACTAATTATTAATCTGTGCTATAAACAAAGACTTCAATAGACCCACCCCCGCCCTATTACGTAGGTGGGACCAAAAATAATAGTGGGCGAAATGAGGGTAAAAATACCTCTTTCTTTCAGAAATTTAAAAGCTTCAATTTATACGTAGCCCAGCCTAATGGGCACATTCGGACGAGGGGACCTAAATTAGACTTGATCCCTCGAATCAAAAATTTGTACTTATTTTGTAGTTGTTTTTTCCTTTTTAAAACCAAATAAAGACTACAATTAACAATGTCTATATAAAATACAAATAAAAACATATACATGTTACGTTTGTGATTTATCCCTCAATCCAGTTTTGTACTGAACCATCAGTACCGGATTAAAAGAGCCGCTGTGTTTACTTCTCAGCACGGAGGTTAGGCATATGAACCTTGACCTAGAAGTATGAATTAACTAACAGTAATAGTAGGCTGGAATGGAACCAACAGAGTCTTCATTTGGAGCCATTTTATATTTAGACGACCTTTCGTGAGACCTTTGCCTCATTTAGACGTGTAAAGTTCACACACGGAATTTCACGGCAAAATCAAGCTACTTACTAACTATTAAGTGAGTGTCGTGTCCGTGAATTATATGAAATAATTAGCCATAGATCCCTAATGACGTCCAAGGTAGGCAAAGGTTTATAATTGACGAATTTTTACACTTGGTCCTATTAGTATGACTTACAGGTAGTACACAGAGATTTGTTTCCCTGTAGTCCCACCACATAATACAACTTAAATGACAGTGGTATCACGATTAATCCAAAACGGTGGACCTACCCCCTAGTTTTCACTAGGGTTTAAAACTTATATTTGACAAGTCACAAACTCCATTGCAGTGTAAATGCAAATGTGTTTTACATTTGTCTATATAGTACTTGTAGACAATACAGTGTGAACGAAAGAATGCATGGGATTATCTCAAAAAAACATGTAGGTTGTATATAACAAGTAATTAACTGCCCTCTAAAATCCAACCACACGTCCTGATCGACTACCTCATCTTGTGGGGGCGGACACACGGAAAAAATTTACTGGCGTGACTAACGTGGCCCTGGTAGATTTTCTTGAAAAACTTGACATTGGTGTCTCGCCATTAATAATTTTGTATTACATTTACCACTTACTGGACATAGGCGAAATTGCCGCGTTTCTGCTGCAGAAGCCATCTTAAAAAGAAGTTGGAAATTATTATATTTCAATAAGTCTCCATTAAGTTTTGTATCAGATAAGCATGTTTTTTGATGAAAACGAGGGGCACTACTCTAGATAATATATGTGGCTAAAAGTCAATGTACGTTATTGTCAGTGTTACTATTCAAAGTAAGTCATAACTTTAATTTTTTTTTCAGGAAGCGAAAGCCCGACCAGTGCGGTTGGTGCAGAAACACCACGCGAGCTGCCTAATGAGCTCTCAGCGCCTTACGAAGTCCCGCAGTTCCCCATAGAGCAGATCGAGAAGAAATTACTGATACAGAGACAGCTTAATGTAAAGTAAGTAGTTCTGTTGATTTAATATTGGCGCTACCGGTAGGAGGAGTTTGCCAAACAAGCCCTGGCTTAACATCGTGGGGGGTGAGAAGTGTGATAATGACTCACTACCATGAGCGCCCAAGATCCTTTGTAGTAGAGGAGGAGAAGCTGGAAGGCGGACCCTGAGCTTCGAGCTCAAATTGGCCTTGAATGCAATCAGGAAAATATGTCTCAATGATGATAATTATATAGGGAAACGGGACATTTGTAGACTTTCACCTTGATTTATCTTCTTCATCGTGTCGGTTGCACCGGTTGCAGCAGTGTGACGCCAGTCCAGGTTACCCACTTTTCATCAGGTGAGCCATGTGAATATCTACCACATAAGTTGTGTAAAAAAATGTAATGTACAATAAGCTTCAGAGAAAAGGAACCTCTCTTATGATTATTGACAAGAAGGGGGGTTCCTTTTCTCTGAAGCTTACTGTACAAGCACATAAAAACACAAGTGGAAAAAAACATGATTGGGTTTTCGTATTGTTAGTATACTTCCAATAGAATTCATCGCGCTCCATTCATCTGCGCACCGTCGAAAACACTAGCTTTTCAATTCAAGTACACCTATTTTAGAGTTATTCAATGGCCGGAAAATATAACAATGTATTGTGTAAATTCTATTGAAAACTATTGAACTGACGCCCAAAATAGTCACAGTTAATTGGCAGCGGTAGAGAGAGAGAGAGGCTGCTCTACATTCAAGTGGAGATTAACAGAGATTAGATGTTAATAACCTCTTTGCTACCCACGTGTGACATTACTAAGACAGCGAACTAAGTCTAAGGTTTAACTATGTTACCAGCGTTTGAAGGTAAGAATTCAGTAAGTAAACTGAGCTTCGACGCAACACTTCCAACGATAACAATTGCAAATTATTACTAACTAATTGTCATAGGAAGGAATGTCAAACCGCACCCCTCAAAGCAAGTAAAAAGACTTCTTACCCGAGGAGAAATGTTGTCGTATGTGCAATATTCCGCAATTGCGAAGGACAAACCTCGACACATGTTTCGCCTCTGCTCGAGGCATCTTCAGAAGCGCTCTCAAGCGATTCCAAATTTCTTGTAATGGATTCCCGCCAGGTAACTCCTATATCATACATCTATATAAGGTAAGTACATCTATATCGAATCGTATCTGAACTAATAGATCTTCAGAACAATCTCAAGGCAACCTTCGCAAGCTTTTCGTTTCTTAAAAGATAAGCACGAAGCCATCAATTTGTTTATAGCTTAATATTGCCTGAGTTGGACAACGTGGAGGATGGATGAGAGGCAGTTAAGAAGATTTATAGCGCATATTATGTTAGGGTCGGAGGAGGATACCCTAGAAAAACTTAATGTGACCTTGGGACTTATTTAGTATAATTACGTTTTTGAGACGTGTGTTTTCTACTTACAGAGACATATAAAATGAATTTAAAAATCTAAATCAAATAGCATTCTGAACTTTAATAATCTCAACGTAGTTAAGGTTTTATTTTGTTCGACAGATCATTTGATAAAGCTACAATAATGTGTACAATTATTAAGTATAGGATTGAACTTTTGGATTGAACACTTCGACTTCAAAAGTGACCAACTTTGCAGGTCCATATCAAAATGAGAATTACCTTTTTCACCACAGCAGCTCAAACAAGTGAGTTTTGCTGCGTAAAAACAGTGTGCAAAATGCGATTTTGCTCACTCAGTGAGACAAAGTAGCTTTTTAATTATTTTTTTTTTAATTTTCAATAAAGAGTGCCAACCATAGATTCAAAAAGAATTGTTCCGCGAATAACTTTCGAACTACATACACTGCACTCTGTCTCTTGGCCGTCCATAAAAAAGTTCGAGTGACAAACACAAGTATTTCAAAACGTTTACATTTATCTTATCTTATCTTATGTTATTGGGGTGCGTGCTCTGGAGCTTTCGCGGACACTTCGACCCTATTGGATCCTTTGTGTCGACCCCATCCTGGCTCCTAGGTTAGAGGAGGGATAGCCCTCTCTATCAGGGTGGCCACTCCTCTTAATCGCAGGTGCATGTAATCCTCTGGTTTGGGGTATCCCCTCCCGAGTAGATCCATTCGATGTTTTCCTAAGGCGTGGCACTCGCACAGTATGTGCTTCATCGTTTCCACGTCCTCCTTGCAGTGTCTGCATGTTTCTTCATTTATGATACCAATCTTGCTCAAAGTGTATTTTGTGCAGTAGTGGCCAGTAAACGCTCCTATTATTTTCCGGATTCTGTCCCTGCTGAGATTAATTATTTTCTCGCTCAGCCTTCCCAATTCATTGCTTAAGAATTCCTTCGAATGTGTTAGGCCTGGTTTGGTCCTCCATTCCTTAAGCTGCCTCTTTTTGGCCTGCTCTAGAATAGCCCTTTTGAATGTGGCTACGGGGAGTCCAACGAATGGTTCGGGACCTGTAGGTATTTTAGCAGATCCCTGTCTGGCTAGATGGTCTGCTTTTTCATTTCCTTCAATCCCCTCATGACCGGGGACCCAGACGAGCCTTAATCTGTTGGCTCTTCCAACCTTGTTTAGGCTTCTTATGCAATTCAGTGTTATTTCTGAATGTACCTTTGGAGAGCTTAGCGCTTTAATAGCTGCTTGGCTGTCACTGAGAATATAAATTTCCTTTCCATGAGTTTTTCTATTTATAATCTCCTGAGCGCATTCAATAATAGCGTACACCTCCGTTTGGAATACGGAGGCGTATTTGCCGAGACTGACGCTGATGCAATTTTCCGCGTGTACACCTGCTCCTGTGCCATCTAGTGTCTTAGAGCCATCGGTATACCAGATTTGTCTATTACCTTGATTGGTTCTGAGACCTTGTTTCCATTCCTGTCTGGTAGGAATTGTTACCTTGTAGTTCCTATGAAATACTAGTTTAGGCTGTTTTTTGTCAGACCTCATTTCTAGTAGATCCCGAAGATCAGGTGTTATCTCCATTTTTGTATAACTCATTGGTATGCTGGTAGTATGTCCTGCATCCTTAAGTCTTTTGAGAGCTTTTATAGCCTCCATTTGTACAATTGAATGCAGCGGTAGCATATTTAACAGTCGTTCCAACGCTGCTGTCGGTGTTGTTATAAATGCACCCGTTATAGACATGCAGGCTAGCCGTTGGATTTTGCTGAGCGTTTCCCTGCATGTTACTTTCGTGGTCCTTGGCCACCACACTATACTTCCGTATTTGATTATCGGTAGTATCATCATGTTGTATATCCAGTGCAGAATTTTTGGTTTAAGTCCCCATGTTCTGCCATACGCCCTGCGGCATATACCGAGGACTCTCATAGATTTCTTTGTGACGAAATCTTGATGTGACCGCCATGTTAGTTGTTTATCTAACATGACTCCGAGGTACTTCACCTCTTCGGCCCATTCCAGTTGTACTCCTGCTACCTTAAGTCTTTTTAAGCTTTTTAGGTCCCTTTTGCGTGTGAAATATAGGGCTGACGTTTACATTTACTAGAGACTGGCAAAATTGCGGCTATGCTGCAGAAGCCATTTTAAAAAAAGAAGAAGAAGAAGAAGGTTTTTTTTTTAATTTATGGCACGTCAAAGGTCCTATTTCGAAATTCTAAATTTGAAAGATATTTGTAAAAGAATAACCATGTATTTTATTTACATTATTTAATAATCATGTAATGTTATTGAATACCAAAATAAGTAATGCATAAGTATTTATAATGATTACTATTATCAACATTTGAAAAATAAAATGTCACGTACGCTGTTTCTAGTCCGGTCATTTTAGACATAAAAATAGTGATCAAATAAAGAAAATTCCGGCAGAGCCAAATTTTCGTAGAGACCTTAGGTTTACCACAAGGAATAAAGTGTCAAAAGTCCCCATCAATCCCATGTGAGCTTAGAGACTTATTCGAGGCCCAAGGTCAAAATTTTGGGTGTTTTGGATTTTTCTCGAAAACGGTAAGTTTTATCGAAAAAGTACCTTCGAGAAAGTTGTAGATCTTAAAATTCTCTATAAAAATGGTCCCTTTGATTTTTCTCTAAGACCCACTATTTCCCAGATATTGCGCTTGTAAGAATCACGTTCTACATAATATGCACACATTTCCACACCACCTGTGAGGTAGTGTACTCGGTGCGTTTTTTTTAACGTGGTATACCCGGTAGGCCTAATTCACGAACCTTTATGGCGTTATTTTCAGGAACAATAATTATTTAATAGTATGAAGCTTATTGATATGGGTTACTGAGTTTAACTGTCGTTCTAACTTTTTTTCATTACTTTAATCTGACTCATACTCTTCATATTCAACTTCAACAATCATGTTTTCTTCGATTTCTTCTTGTTATTCTTCTTCTCCTTTCTGTTGATAAACGGTTAGAAATTGTTCAAATGAAGATGAATCAGTTGTCTCTTCATCAAAATCACACAAATCTTCCTCTCTTGTATTTAATTGAACATTTTAGCAAGAGATACCTTGGCAATTGGTACACGCTGGAGAACATTGCAACCCTACTTTTTTACAGCCACATTTGGCACTACAACCTTTCTTGCAATTGCAAAAAATAGTGTTAAGAAGTTTTTCTGGAGCAGCGGGCAGTAAAGTTCGAATCGGTTCCAAAGTATTATTTATCAATTTCCAACCCCAGTCTTCAGGGTTCAGTTCATTGCCTTGCCATGTCTGAACTTGATAGAATACTCGAAACAAATGTTAAGTAGCAGATGCCGATGTTGGAGGAAGACAAGATAGCTGTACTTGCTTTTTGTTTCGTGTATTTTTTACTAATGTTAAATATCTGTACGTATCGAAGAGACAAACGAAGAGACAACTGATTCATCTTTATTTGAACAATTTCTAACCGTTTATCAACAGGAAGGAGAAGAAGAATAACAGGAAGAAATCGAAGAAAACATGATTGTCGAAGTTGAATATGAAGAGTATGAGTCAGATTAAAGTAATGAAAAAAGTTAGAACGACAGTTAAACTCAGTAACCCATATCAATAAGCTTCATACTATTAAATAATTATTGTTCCTGAAAATAACGACATAAAGGTTCGTGGAATAGGCCTACCGGGGATACCACGTTAAAATAAACGCACCGAGTACACTGCCTCACAGGTGGTGTGTAAATGTGTGCATATTATGTAGAACGTGATTCTTACAAGCGCAATATCTGGGAATGAGTGGGTCTTAGAGAAAAATCAAAGGGATCATTTTTATAGAAAATTTTAAGATCTACAACTTTCTCGAAGGTACTTTTTCGATAAAACTTACCGTTTTCGAGAAAAATTCAAAAGACCCAAAATTTTGACCTTGAGCTCCGAATAAGTCTCTAAGCTCACATGGGATTGATGGGGACTTTTGACACTTTATTCCTTGTGGTAAACCTAAGGTCTCTACGAAAATTTGGCTCTGTCGGAATTTTCTTTATTTCAATTGTCTAAAATGACCGGACTATTCTGAACACACCTTAAAAATAACGGGTATAATATTTAACTTTTAACTTTCAACTTTAAATTTGCAGAACAGCAATAAGTAATTATATTAATTATTAACTTTTAAAATTTTCAGCATTATTTTAATTAATAATAGGTGTTCTGTTCTGTTAATAAGTGTTGCATTATCTTCTAAGTAATATTTCTTATGTGTTCTCGCTGCTGAAGTGAAAAGTAATGTGTGCCACACGAGAGCAAAATTATTTGCATCTCGTGCATTTGAATCCCTCACTACGCTCAGGATTCTACAATAGAATCACTCGCTACGCTCGTGATTCAATCCTAGAATCCCTCGCTTGCTCAGGATTCAAAATCAGCACTCGCAGCAAAAAACAGTTTTGCTCTCTTGTTGCACAAATAACTATTCCTTATTTGTGATTCTCACTATTCATCCTATATTTTTGGACCTCATTATGCTTCTTAAAAGTACATTCAAACTTTGATCCTTCCTCTTAACATCTCTCTCATTTAATGACATTATAAATATGCAAATTACGATATAACTTTGTTTATGACTAGCCTGCAGTGTGAGCTAGGTGCTATTCATAGTCTGGTAATTCGATTTGAACAACCTTGAGACCACACCGTGAACGACACGTGCCACATTCTGTTACGAGATATGAACCTACTAGATATAAAGAGAAGACCGAGGTAGCCTAGTGGTATGTGTAATGGACTGCTGAGACGAGGTCTCGAATTCGATCCCAGGTTTTACCATAGCACACACCAATGACTTGTCGATGCTTTTCGAAGTTATGTGTGTATTTATCGAAGGTTTATAAGTGCCCGGTTAATTTCAATAGGCTCGCATATTACATTGGGACCTGAATATAAACTGGCGAAATGTGGGTGCTAGCACCTCTGCCTACCCCTTCGAGGATATAGGCATGAGTTTATGTTATATATGTTATGTAAGAGAAAACTCTCACGCGAGCTGGAATTGAACATCGCGAGGAAATTGCTGTATGCCATAAATAATCCCATAGTTTTTACATTTGTCCCTAATAAATCGCGACGGAACCAGCGGGATGCAACTAGTATGTTATCTTTATGTTCAAATTATGAGCATCGACAATAATATCATTGACAATAAGCAGTTATTTTGATTGTCATTGGAATTGAATAGTCGCGGCGAGTCGTAAACAGCGGCGCGCCTTCGAGTGTCGTTTTACGAGCGGTGCCGTGCGGCGCACCACTAACTTATAATGGATTCAATAATGGCTGTCATGTACTTATCGATCTACCTATTGATTATGATAACTTTCTTCACATTGATAATATTATGGTGCGACTCTGTAAAGTGATACGATTGATCGTAATGAGCAGCTGTTCACTCAACTTGTTACTCAAGCTTTCGGTATCTAGACTAAGTAAATGATTGTTAATAGACCAAATAAAAGAAAAGCCCGCTGAGTTTCTTGCCGGAGTCTTCTCAGTACGGGGCCGCGTTTCGAACCGGTGGTCCATTTGCTCACTACTTTATAAAATATTGTTGATAATGACGTTTTGCAAGTGCAGTTTAATGATCTATACAGAATAAATGATTTTTGAGTTTTGGATTTTGAATCTTGATATTTCATAGTGAAAACAATTGAAAAACTTTTATAGTGCGATGCAGGATCTGTAGAACCTAGTCTGTTCTGTGGTAGTGGGTAGGTAGTTTCACTTTTGTTCGCTAGATTGTAGACATGCATGCGGTTTTAGTCAGCTCCGGTAAAACTGCTTTCGTCACTGGCGGGCTGTATTCGTGGGATTTCTGCAAAATAAAAAGCAATCCAAGGCATTGCATGTATATTGTACTATGAGATTTATTTTTGGATGGAGAATCTGGCCATATTCCTAGATCGCCTTTTATGGCGTGCTGGCGAGCGTAGCCCTTGTTTCTAACTTCGTCGAAAACTACGTGGCCAAATAATGAAAAGTTTAGTATTTTGATATCGCGATTCAGATTCTAACGTTATAATTCTTGTCATTCCAGAGAGGTCTTAGAGTTGAGGTGTGAATGGAAAAAGATGTAAGAGTACGAAGAAAGACTAGTTATATGAGTTACGTGACAGTTGCGCTTACATGATGGGTGATCACTGCGAAACCAACATAGATGATGTCACCACTTCAATACATGCTGACAAATGGCTCTGCAGTTTGGCAACTGAAATTTATTGTTAAAGTTGTAGAAATTATGAAGAAAAAAAAAACTATAATAATATCATAAATTATTATGACATTCTTATCAATCCAAACAAGCGTCCGTCTACCATTCTCTCTGTCTGTCGAATGTATTGACAAATCCCCGTGTTCTGTCCACCTCGCAATACACTGTCTATAAACTAAGACTCGATATTATTAGTGGGAAGTAATTGGATTAACCTTGGCGCGGCAGTAACCCTTACTGCGAGGGATGCCGCGCGTCATTCGTTACTGGATTGCAATTCTGAACGCGTGTCATTACCGTACTCCTTGGCACCTTGGCCGAATGTGCGGTGTCACCTTTGCCTACTTACGAGTATTTGACAGTTTGAAATTTTGGCGCCAACGCGGAACAAGGCGAATCGCGATATTATTTCATATTCTGAATTTGGTGTAAATAACTGGTGTTTTATCAGTAAAAATGGTGGTCTCTTAAATAAAACGTCTTAGATAAACGCGCAAAAGAGCTAACAAGAGTAACAAAGTGTTATATTACCGTGAATTTTCGTGTTGGTTCCAAAATTCCGTAAAAGCGTCTAGTAAAGTCGTCTCCACTAATTTACTGATGTGTAACACTTGACTAGGGAGTTTTTCGGCGCCATCTCAGAAAACGGCATCGCTGCAGTGTTTCATTTTCTAAAATTGGTGTTATTTCGAGGTTTTATTTGTAAAAACGGTGGATTTTTGGACATATCGTCTTGGACAACGCGCACAATATTGGGAAAGTGGCATATTGCTCTTAATTGTGATTTTCTTGTGAAGGTTCCAGAACTCCTCTCCTCCAGAGGCCTCTAGTAAAGTCTCCACCACTTTAATGGGGTATGACTATAACTTTGACTTGACGTGACTTGACTTTGTGATTAAATAACGTAAACGCTGCAGAATATTATATATTTATTAATATAATACATCAAATTACTTGACACTGGCAAATACTCAAGGAGTGAGCTATATCGAAGAAGAAAGAAAAAAAAACACTCGATTAGGTCCATAAATTCCACAAAAAAGACATTTGAAATTCCGTTTGGCGGGAAATGTGAAGTGACGTATGTGTTTTTTAAACTATGTTTGGAAGCAAAATTGAATGCCAGAGATGGACTTCTACGCGAAATTTTTGGTAATTGATTAAAAGTTCATAATTTAGTTATTTAATGTATTCAACCCTAGATTATCAGGCTAGATTATACCATTGTATTGGTATTAGTTTTTCCTCTTCTAGACTCAGATTGGTAGGTAGGTAGGTATATTATTTTGGTATGGACGCAGTTAAACTTGTTTGTAATTGGCGAGATAAACGAGCATCTCTGACGTCACTAACGTCAGCCATTGTAGGTTCGATTACTGCAAATATTAATAGTTTGCATGAATATGTAGATTGTAGAAGGCGTTGTGTAGATTGTTCTAGAATATTCTTTTATTTATTGCTAACTTTCTCAAATCGATTTGAAATTGGAAAAAGTGAATGTCTAGATAGGATTTGAACTCGCGACCAATCTTTTACCGGTCTAAAGCTTTCGTAATTTTCCTTTACGTATTAGGGGGCGCCGTTGGACAGACATAAACAAATGATTAATAATAGGTTATTTATCTGCCTACTTCAGAGTCGCGTAAGCGGTATTCGATACATTATTTCAGAGAATCAACTTCTGATAAGAATAAAAGCATTTGATAAGACTCAAATATCGCTAGAGCAGTTAAAAGTATCGACTTACAACTTCCTTTAACTCAAACTGCGATGTCAAGTTACCAAAGCTATCCGTCTCAACTGCATAGGTACCATTTATTTTAACATTTTCTGAAAACTTACCTACAGATAAAAGATGAATTTTAATAAAATCATATAGCATAAATTGAAAGCCACTTAAAAATTTTCGCCGATAACCAGTATTTTGAGCCATAAAAGAATTTATGGAAACACACAATTTCTAACGTAAATTTTTAATTTATACTAAAAACTAAAGATTAGTCTGCCTCTTGTAAACCTGTGTGTACTATGTACTACTACGTGTATAGCCCGCCAATTGCAATGCTCCGTTCTGTCGATACCTATACATTATGAATTCGATAGTATTTCGTGCTAAGGCTACAGTACTTTCTTTTTTCTATTTTTCTTCTTTTTATTATTTAAAAAAGACAACTCCCGCACTAAGGAACAAGCCCTGTATCGCAGGGGGACTTTACAAACATACAACTAACAGACACAAAGTATACCCAGACTAAGAACAACTATTTGTGGATGACACAAATTTTTGTCCTGTGTGGGGATCGAACCCACAACCTCGTGCACAACCGGCGCATACTACGCCCACTGAGCCACGGAGGTAGTCTAATGGTAGAGTTCTAATGCCATTATTGTTCGTTTTGTTTTCGTGTAAGTTCCTGTATATGTGACCACTTTAGCACTATATATATGTTTCTTACCTCCTTAATTACAGTCATATAATTACCTAGCCGATATCTACCATAATCAAATAACTATTACCTTAATAAACGACGGTAAATTAACATTACTCCTACCCTCAATAATGGTACGCAGTTTGATGGCCGGCCGACAATCAGCTATTGTGGCAACACAGACATCATTGTACTAATATTGCCACAGTAATTAACATTCGGGCTATTTTCACTAATTGCTTATTGTAAGTGTCTGTTAGATCGAATTATAGCATGACTCGAATTTACCTTTTTGTTATAATGTTGATTATTTGTTGGGATATTTAGTTAAGTGTTTCGTGTTAATAAATGGAAACCACGCAAACTTCTCATAATTATGGTGAACAGGGGTTTTACCACCACGTCTTAAAAGTTATATTGTCGTGGCGAAGGGGGCCACCTACTCATCAATTTCTTGTTACGTAGACTCTCTGTACTTCTATTTCAACAAATGTCAGTCTTCTTCAGTTTGTATATTCAGTTCTTATAGAAAATTAACAAAGTTCTGCTGTTCGATTCCCTAAGTGTCAGTTCTAATATGTGCACGCCGGACGTATCCTAGAATAAATCCTAATGGACCAATGATAACCAATATCTGGTTACTCTATAAGATACTCTGGTAACTCTGTACACTCTATAAGATATGCTCTCAGACGAACTGAGATCGACCAATCTCTCTCGGACGGATGACGTCACTCGACCAATCTCAATCTCTATTATGCTCTCTTTACGATGTGGTCTCAGGCGACTAACATCCATCAATTTTTCTCGAGCGGATGGCGTCTTTCGACCAATCACCCTCGCCATAGTATTTCTGGTGTGCTGAAGTGTTAACAAAACCTTGTTAATTTTAACGCAATTATTTCTTTGCAGGGCAGCAGAATGCGGCCAATCCGTCAGGTCATTCGGCGGCAGCGAGGCTGGCGGCGCAAACGCAGTGTTCGAGGAAGGAGCGCGACTTCGCATCCAGGATGATGACGAGCCTGATCTAGTGCTTCCTCACTTTCAAAGAGTTGCCATCAGCGGGGAGGATACTTCTGGGGTATGTTGCTATAGGCTTTATATTTCAGGCTGATGCATACATGGTGATGTGTAGCATCCTTGCTTTTCATCATCGTCGTCGCGATGACTCTAGTTCCATCCGAAGCTGTCGTCGAATGGATTATCACCTTCCCTTCTAAGGAGAGCCTATGCTGGAGCCTCGTCCATTTAACAGCATGTGTACCAGTTCGCAAGAGTAGTTAACTTTGACCCTGTATATGTTAGCAGAATCAACCCCATAAC
Organism: Pelosia muscerda; assembly: GCA_963691645.1. NCBI lineage: Eukaryota > Metazoa > Arthropoda > Insecta > Lepidoptera > Erebidae > Pelosia > Pelosia muscerda. Next base: position 15,161,684 of record OY829116.1, on the reverse strand, counting down.
ACAAACACATTAGTGTGTCTATAAATCCAAAGCGTAGCCTAATAATAATTTGATTATTTCCAGGTCCCACTAGAAGATCTTCAGGTAGCTTCGTCATATTTGGTGCAAGCTCTGGAGATGCGGAAACGCTATATGTCGATATCGCAGCAGAGCTTCGCGACTATCACAGCGCGCTTCGTCCGCACTATGGACGTGGATGCGCCACATAACAACCAGCCAACTGTGAAGCTGGCGCATAGGCATATTGCTGGTGAGACTCTAACTTTTTTAAATGTTACTTCTGAAAATTGCAAATGGGGGTAAAAGTCAGAAACAAGGCTGTAGGCCATAGGCCGCAACGAATTTACCGTCATAATTAACCAGTCCAAGCTACAGATTACCACGACTAATAATAATAACCTTCTTTTGTATTCCCAGCGGTGAGTTTCGTAGTTAGAGCTCACTGTAGAATTTTTGTAAGTGTGGGATTGAGACAAATGGGAATTTGTCTCAATCGCTGGCGGCACAGAAGCTCTCTTATCTTTATTGTCACTTATTTAGGGACAGGAATGATACTCGCATCACTTGTAAAGGAGAAAATCATTTTCAGATCACATGGTTCACCCTCCATTCCGAGCGGGGAAAGACCCGTGGGAGGGCCACCACCCTGCCCCAAAGGACTACACCATCAGGTCGGACCGCGGGGTGTTCAACCTGTACAAGAAAGGCGAGGATGGTGCGGAGACCAGGCTGCCGTACGAGTTTATCACTTTGCAGGAGTATCTGCAGGACAAGAATACTATGTGTAACATGATCGCTGATGGACCTCTGTGAGTGTTGAGTTTAAATATTTTTTGCTGCTACATAATAAAGGTCTTCGGGTCTCAAGGGCCCCTGAGTCCCATATATACTACACCACAACAACGATCGGTACTTTCACGGTTTTAGAACCTTGTCCTTAACATTCTTTCCACTCGAGAATAGGCATGTGATGGTAGTCGCTAACGGAATAGACCAAATATCAAATGGAGAGTGGAGAGCAGACTTTAAAATACAAGAGATGCATGAGAAATGATGATGATGAGTAATTGTAATCAAGCTGTAGTGTAGCTGTAGCTCAAATAAGCTACGATCCTTCAATTAGGGGTAGGCAGAGACCTATTATTATTATTATTTATACTGTCCATTGACGGCACTTAGTGGAAGTTATTGTTATACATTATTGATAACACACTTGTACTTCTCTACTGTAATTATTATTGTACCATCCGGTTTCATCTTGCGGGTTTTTATTTTTTTTATTTTGTTATTTATTGAAATTATAAATCTACCCTAAACCACGTTATAATGACGGATAGTTACAGTATAGCATGTTTCGTTCTTCAACTTCTTGAAGATTCAGCTCGTCTTTAATCAGATCATTATATTATGGTAGTTTAATTTGGTATTTTATCTCCCAATTGAATATGCCGGTGTGTTTGTTGCAGCAAGTCGTTCTGCTACCGGCGGCTTTCGTACCTGTCATCCAAGTTCCAGCTGCACGTGCTGCTCAACGAACTGAGGGAGCTCGCTTCGCAGAAGGCCGTGCCACACAGGGACTTCTATAACATCAGGTGAGTTTGTTCTACTCCATACCATACGTGTTCTGTCAGCACATTTAGGATACTACAATATCCGACTATCCGGTATCACCAGTGAAAGCATCTTATACAAAAATGTATCGCCAAAAGTCTCTGGACCTTATCTTAAAAGTTTAAAAAATTTGCTAAAAAAAGTTATACCAAAAAGCTTATTATAAAATCCAGGATTATAAACAATCCTTGCAATGAGCTGTTCACTCAACTTGCTACTCAAGTAAATTTCTGTAGATATCTAGACTAAGTAAATGATTGTAAATAGGAAAAAAAAAAGAAAAGCCCCTGAGTTTCTAGCCGGAGTCTTCTCAGGCCGGGGCCGCGTTTCGAATCGGTGATCCATTTTATAAACTGGACCACCGGTTTAAGTCAAGTTCGAAGCTCACTGATTTGTAAAATATTGTTGATATTGACGTTTTGTAAGTGCCGTTTAATGGTCTATACATAATAAATGATATTTGATTTTGATTTTTGTTTTGAAATCTCTCTGAACGCTGGTTCTATCGAATGAAGAATTACAAAAATCCTTGAGTATGACGTCATATTCCAACATTACAGAAAAGTGGACACCCACATCCACGCAGCGTCGTGCATGAACCAGAAGCACTTGCTGCGCTTCATCAAGAAGACGCTGAAGACGCACGCGGACGAGGTGGTGACCCTCCACAAGGGCACGCCCATGACCCTGAAGTCCGTGTTCCAGTCCATGAACCTCAGCACTTATGACCTGACGGTGGATATGCTGGATGTACACGCTGTGAGTGTTCAGTGATTTTTGATACACCTAGGAAGAAATCCCAGTAGTTCCATTGTATAATTCCATTATGGAACTGCTGGGATGGTTTCTCTTTTAGTAGTTCCATGAAGCTGACTACATCCCTATATCATCCATACACCCTACATAGTAGTACCATTGAGTAGTCCCATTATGAAATTTCTGAGATTTTCGGGGAGAGGTATAAGGTTTGAAATGGGGGATTGTCGATTCCAAGAAGCTCAGTACGTTTGGGCCCGCACAGCCTGCTACTAGCGGAGGTGATAGACGTCGGAGGTCACAGAATAAACTCGGTTCTCCATTAGAGCGGGCCTGGGGGTGACTGGTGGAGCCGCCTGTCACCATAGCAGGGGTAGGCCGAGGCGGGGGCGCGTTACGCGCTTTTCCCGGTGACAGATCCGGTGACAGATGAGAACCGCGTTATCCCAGACCTGAGATGGACTTAGCTGGCCTTAGATCAGGGACTAGCCCCCCGCCCCCCTGAACCATCTTACGTAATTGATGAAAGGCCCCTATACTGGTACTTGAAATTTAACTATCCCTTAAACGTATTCTACAGGACCGTAACACATTCCATCGTTTCGACAAGTTCAACGCAAAGTACAACCCCATCGGCGAAAGCAGGCTGAGGGAGGTGTTCCTCAAGACTGATAACTACATGAACGGGAAGTACTTCGCCAGGATCATCAAGGTAAGACCCTAGGCTCACTGGGAATATATCCTCTAACTAGTGACAGTGTAATCTAGTCCATCCCTCTGACTGTTCATCCCACCTTCCGTTTGCCTTTTCGTGGTCTCCATTCTAGGACTTCCACTCCACTGCTGTTTCAACTCGCTGATTCTGTGAGCTGGAGCCATCGATGATCCTACAATCTTACCATTTATATCCCTTCACAGGAGGTAGCATCCGATCTGGAGGAGAGCAAGTACCAAAATGCAGAACTCCGCCTGTCCATCTACGGCAAGAGCCCCAGCGAGTGGGCCAAGCTGGCCAAGTGGGCCATACAGTACAACGTGTACTCCGACAACGTGCGCTGGCTCATACAGATTCCTCGACTTTTGTAAGTGAAATTTTCGAACGCCATATTTTCACTTATTGACAGGTGGAACTACCTGTCACTCTAGCAGAAGCATAATTATCCAGGGAAAACCCCATCTTTCCCTGGACGTAGTTCCACACCTGAAAGGTCCTTGAATGGCCTTGGGTGAACCGAGGCGTAAGGGATATGCCATAGACTACTTCATCTTCGACAAGTGATGGACCGAGGCCTTGCTGTTTTAGTTGGTTCGAGTTGGGGAGGGTATGGGGTCCCTTCCACCACCTTGGGGACCCAAGCCAACCTCACCTGCCCGTGGTGCCCTCTGCCGACCAACGAACGAGGCTCTGGCTACCCGCCAACCCGCACTGGACCAGCGTGGCGGGTATACGGTCCGAAAACCCCCCAAGATGTTGGTGTGCACCAAACGGCCCCAAGTGCCCGGGGGCTCCAGTCGCAACACTGACGCGCCTGACGGGCGTCAGTCGAGCGCTGGGGCCAGGGGTGCTAAGAATCACCGGGCGGGATCCCTCCGTCAGACGACCAAAGCATGCACAATGGACAACCGATGCAAACGTAGGTTGTCACTGGTGACACACAACATCTGCACAATGAGGACAGACGAGAAGCTAGCAGAGCTGGAAGAAGAATTGAGCAGGTTGCGCTGGGACATCGTTGGGTTATGCGAAGTCCGAAGAGAGGGAGAGGACACAATAACCCTGAAGTCTGGCAACCTGCTCTACTACCGGGAGGGCGACGAGAAGTCGCAAGGCGGTGTCGGGTTCATCGTCCATAGGTCCCTCATAAACAACATCATATCCATCACGAGTGTGTCGAACAGGGTCGCGTACCTGGTACTCAGAGTGTCCAAGAGATACTTGCTGAAGGTCATACAGGTTTACGCACCGACCTCGACACGACCAGATGATGAAGTGGAGGCTATGTATGAGGACATTAGTAGAGCCATACATGCCTCTAAATCACACTTCACTATTGTTATGGGGGACTTCAACGCAAAACTGGGTACGAGAGGTGATAACGAGTTGAGAGTGGGGCAATATGGGTATGGGAGGCGTAACCGAAGGGGTTGGAGGCTGGCCGACTTTCTTGAGAAAGAGCGACTCTTTATGATGAACTCTTTCTTCAAGAAGCCGCCCCACAGGAAATGGACCTGGATGGGCCCCGGTGGTCGTACCAAAAATGAGATCGACTTCATCATGACGACGCATAGACGGATATTCAATGATGTCTCAGTGATCCATAGGGTGAAAACCGGAAGTGATCACCGAATGGTTAGAGGCACATTGAATATTAATGTTAAGCTGGAGAGATCCCGTCTGATGAGGTCTACGCTCCGACCTAGAACTTCCCATATACAGTACTCCGAGAGCTTTCAACTCGAACTTTCGAATCGCTTCTCTTGCCTAGAAGAATGCAGTACAGTGGACGAGATAAATAACAGGTTGGTTGAAGCTGTTCATTCAGTGGGTTCCAAATTCTTCAGGCCCCGTCGAAGAGATAGACCACAGAAGCTCACCGATCACACCCTCAAACTCATGGCCGAACGACGCTCTATGAGGCTGCAGTCTACCAATGACGCTGAAGCACATCGGCAGCTCAATAGACGTATCCAGCAGTCTTTGCGACACGACATCCGTGCCTTTAATACCCAATGTATTAAAGAAACGATTGAGCGAAATAAAGGCTCCAAAGTGTTCGCAAGAGACTTGTCTATTGGGCAGAGCCAGTTGACAAAGCTGAAGAGGAAGGACGGCAGCGTCGCGTCGACTAAGGCAGATGTTTTGGGGGAGATCGAGGGGTTTTATGGACAGCTTTATACCTCAGTCACTAAGCCTGCTACTGATATGGTTAAAGATCCAAGAGCCAAGCTAACCCGACACTACACCGAGGATATCCCGGACATCAGCCTGTACGAGACTAGGGTGGCCCTCAAGCAGCTTAAAAATAACAAGGCACCAGGAGAAGACGGAATCACTTCGGAACTTCTGAAAGCGGGTGGAACACCGATACTTAAAGTCCTTCAGAAGCTCTTCAACTCCGTCTTATTCGAAGGTACTACGCCGGAAGCATGGAACGGAAGCGTGGTGGTCTTGTTCTTCAAGAAAGGTGACAAAGCCTCTCTTAAGAACTACAGACCCATCTCGCTTCTGAGCCATGTTTATAAGCTGTTTTCGAGGGTTATCACGAATCGTCTCGAACGCAGGTTTGATGACTTCCAGCCGCCCGAACAAGCCGGTTTCCGAAAAGGTTATAGTACCGTAGACCACATTCATACGCTGCGGCAAGTCATACAGAAGACTCAGGAGTATAACTTGCCACTATGTTTAGCGTTTGTGGACTACGAGAAAGCCTTTGATTCGATCGAGACATGGGCAGTGCTACAATCTCTCCAGCGGTGTCATATAGACTACCGGTACATCGAAGTGCTGAAGTGTTTGTATAAAAACGCCACCATGTCAGTCCGAGTACAAGATCAGAGCACAGCGGCGATACTGTTGCAGAGGGGAGTGAGACAAGGAGATGTAATATCTCCGAAGCTCTTCACCAATGCAATGGAGGATGCCTTTAAGCTACTGGAATGGAAAGGTCTCGGCATTAATGTTAATGGCGAATACATCACTCACCTTCGTTTTGCCGACGATATCGTGCTCATGGCAGAATCGCTGGAGGATCTAAACACAATGCTCGACGACCTCAACCGAGTCTCTCAACAGGTGGGCCTCAAGATGAATATGGACAAGACCCAGGTTATGGCGAATGCTCATATTCTAAGGCCCTCCCCAGTGTCAGTTGAAGGCTCGACCCTCGAAGTTGTAGACAAGTACGTCTACCTTGGACAGATGGTCCGATTAGACGGATCAAACTTCGAGGCGGAGATCAATCGTCGAATCCAACTCGGCTGGGCAGCGTTCGGGAAGTTACACAGCGTCTTCTCGTCCAAAATACCTCAGTGCTTAAAGACAAAAGTCTTTAATCAGTGCGTGTTGCCAGTGATGACCTATGGCGCCGAGACGTGGACCCTCACTATGGGCCTCATAAGAAAGCTCAAGGTCGCACAGCGAGCTATGGAAAGGGCTATGCTCGGAATCTCTCTGCTAGATCGAATTAGAATTGAGGAGATCCGCAGACGAACGAAAGTGGTCGACATAGCCTACAGGGTTAGCAAGCTGAAGTGGCAATGGGCGGGGCACGTAGCAAGAAGAACAGATGGCCGTTGGAGCCAAAAGGTTCTTGAATGGAGACCGCGTACCGGTAGACGAAGCGTGGGACGGCCTCCTGCGAGATGGGCGGACGACATAGTCAAAGTCGCGGGTACCCATTGGATGCAGACCGCCTCCAACCGGTCGGATTGGAGGTCGATGGGGGAGGCCTATGTTCAGCAGTGGACGTCTTGTGGCTGCAATGATGATGATGGGGATGTTTCCGTGGGGATTTAGTTGTTAAAAGCAACCTGTATTACCAGGACATTTTGTGTGTATGAGTGGCATTACACTATATAATATTCAGGGGTACCGTAACTCAAAATAAGTCTGGCCGTTCGATGATAGAAGTGTTTTGGAGAAATTAGATATTATGCAACTTTATTGAAGGGAAAAGCAAGTTTTGCACAACCATTATCAAGAATATTAAAAAAGAGCTCTCCTACAATTATTCTATCTGTTCTCTCTCGTTCACACTCTAACTGCTTCTCTTCTTTCTCTTTCCAGCGACATCTTCAAGTCGAACAAAATCATGAACAACTTCCAGGAGTTCCTGAGCAACATCTTCCTGCCGCTGTTCGAGGTCACGCGCGACCCCAACACCAACATCGAGCTGCACAAGTTCCTCACTGTGAGATCACTGTTCTGTCTGTACAGATACGAACTCACGCTCTCACGCACACACACACACACACACACACACACACACACACACACACACACACACATACACACACACACACACACACACACACACACACACGCATACACACACACACTCTCAAACTCACACATCCCCTTGACGCGGCGAGTGAGGTTACGTCAGCCTCAAACTGGCTATAACTATCTGCATTTCGGGTTTAAATTATTGAGTTGTAAAGTGACCCAATAATACAAAGCCGTCGTACCCCAGCTGATCCTGGGTCATCTTCTGCTTCCCCTCCCGACCCTTTGGGGCGTGCTAGCTGTTTTCTGTTTAGATATTATCCTCTGGGATATCATAACCTCACTTGTCACTCCACCTGAGAGAACCCACCTGCCTCCTGGTCTACGCACCATTTTTCTACGTGGATACACTTACTTTTTTTATTTCCACAAATAAATATTGTAAACATTAACTCCCGTTGAACAGCACGTGGTAGGCTTCGACAGCGTGGACGACGAGTCTAAACCAGAGAACCCCATGATGGACGCCGACGTGAAGACGCCGGAGGAGTGGTGCGAGGAGGACAACCCTCCCTACTCCTACTACCTGTACTACATGTACGCCAACATGACCGTGCTCAACCACTTCCGGAGGTAAGCAGACTGTGGAGTACACCTACTGTCTTAAACGAGGCCACGGGGGCCTGGTGCACGAATTGTATTCAGTATTTTTAGCACCCGAAGTTAAAACAACGGGATGGGTGTGTGATCGTGTGTGTGTGTGTGTGTGTGTGTGTGTGTGTGTGTGTGTGTGTGTGTGATTGTGTTTGTGATTGTGTGTGTGATTGTGTGTGTGTGTGTGTGTGTGTGTGTGTGTGTGTGTGTGTGTGTGTGTGTGTGTGTGTGTGTGTGTGTGACATCATAGCTACCATGGCAACTCGTACTATTCTTAATGTTGGCACATTTTGGGTGTGCCTCGACTTGTGCTAATTATCACATATTGGATGTACTGTATGTCTCTTAAGGGGTAGTAATCAGAGGTAATACCTTTACGTATTTACCCATATACATTTTTGGATAAAATGGAAAATCTCCCAAGTCTCTTCGACGACCAATGTAAGAAGAAACATTTGTCACTTTCACCAAAACGCCTCGTTTCTTTGGTCAAAGAGACATACTAAACTGACAGAGGACTGGTTTTGCTGTCATCCATCAATTTCACTTCCACTCTACTCCTCTTTACTCTGTTTCACAAGTTGCCATGTACTAATGCCCCCTCCCCCTGCAGGGAGCAGGGCCTGAACACGTTCGTGCTCCGGCCGCACTGTGGCGAGGCGGGCGCCGTGCAGCACCTGGTGTGCGGCTTCCTGCTGGCCGAGAACATCTCGCATGGCTTGCTGCTCAGGAAGGTAAGACTCTTCGATCTTGGGGAGAAAAAAAGTGGCAAGAATGAAAGTGCGGAAAGGGGGAAGTGAAAAACGCAGATTTTGTGACAAAGGAACAACTGAGATACAGAGGTGTCGGTAACTGTAACAGTGTCGTGTATCCCATCACAAAATGAAACTTGCTACTGCACATTGGTCTTAACCAATATGCGCCATAGCACTACCTATAGTCAGACTCATTCATTGCCAGTAGCACTACACAATGATATGATGAGCAGTCGTAGTCTATGACACTTCATAGACTACGACTGCTGTACCATTGACATGGTGTTTGGGGCGTGGAAGGGGGGGGGGGGGACGAGGTAAAGAAAGAGAAAGAAACAGCATCAATCAAGAGCAAACATGAATAATCGATATTCCCCCCACCACACTGCGCACTATGGAAGAGGTAGAGCGATCGCGGTGAGACTACACTAAAATGTTTTAATAAGCAAACAATAATCAAAAATACATAATTTTATAAACCTTTTCCAAATGAATATAGCTCTCTTGCCACGTTCAAATACACATACAAATATGTACCTACACCTTTCAGGTACCAGTCCTCCAGTACCTGTACTACCTGGCCCAGATCTCCATCGCCATGTCGCCCCTCTCCAACAACTCGCTGTTCCTCAACTACCACCGCAACCCGCTGCCCGAGTTCCTGGCCAGAGGACTGTGCATCACTCTCAGTACTGATGACCCTCTGCAATTCCACTTCACTAAGGTATGTGGTCTACTCTACCAATAACTTATTGACCTTTGAATTGATAGGAGATGTTGAAAATTCAGTCTTTTTCATTCAAATTCAGAAGTGCTAGCACCCACATTTCGTCAGTTTATGTTTAGGTCCCAATGTAATAGGTGGCGAGCCTATTGCCATTAACCGGGCACTTATAAACCTGTGATAAATACACACATAACTTGGTGTGTGCCATGGGAAAACCTGGAATGGAACCCGAGATCTCGTCTTACCCATACCACTAGGCTACCGCGGCTTTTGTCAAAATTAATGTAATGTCAAAAACGGTATTCTTGTAATTTCAAGAAAGAATATAATAACATAAAACATATAACATTGTGATCCTTTTCAACATTAGGGTTGATTTCGAAAATATTGTTATTAAAATTATCAGTTATTGAAAACATGATCTGTTTAGATTTTGAATTGAATTTTGAACAAATTTTCGACAATTAGTCTTCTGTATCAGAGAACATTCTATACGAACTGTGAGGCTTCTCTTTTCTTTGTTGAAGCAAGAGCTAGAGGGTTAGTTAAGTTTCTCCGCTTTCCCAAATCAGACGACACAGATCAAACTTGTTTTTATCTGAATGAGGGATATATGTTGATCACAACATGCTTGTGGTTCCAGGAGCCCCTGATGGAGGAGTACAGCATCGCGGCACAGGTGTGGAAACTCAGCTCATGTGACATGTGTGAGCTTGCCAGGAACTCTGTGCTCATGTCTGGGTTCCCGCACGAGGTCAGTATCTAATACATTCGGCATCTAAAGCTTGTAGTTTGGGATGCAGCAAGCTATAATCTTTTTCTTGATTCAGCAAATCCAATTATCTTTTTAGCGTAAAAACACAGATTACAAACGTGATATAAAAGTAATACGGTTTCAAGTGTTTTGACAAAATTTAAGCATGCAAAATGAGAAATTCATTTAGAATAAAATATATGAGGCTAATTCTAATTACAAGAAAAATAATGATGATAATGATAAAAGAAACGAAAACTAGCTTGTCTAGGGTTCTGCTGCAAGTGCAGATATCAATTCTCTCTCATCTGTACCATTACCAGATGAAGCAGTACTGGTTGGGCCCCAACTACATGAAGGAGGGTGTAGCCGGCAACGACATCACGCGCTCCAACGTACCCGACATCCGCATCTCCTTCCGCCACGAGACCTTGCTCGACGAGCTCACCAACATATTCAAGGTATACAACACTTACAGCTACCTCGAGACTTAAAAATTCCTATATCTTCAAATCTATAGTGAATAGGTTGCTTCTAATTTCCATTTTGAACACAGTGTCACTTAGCTGCTAAAAGGTGAGATAGAAGTCAATTGTATTCCTATTGAATAAAAATTTCAAAGTACTGGCCCTAAGATAGATCCTTGAAGTACTCCACACAACATTTCTTACAAATTTTATTTGACTACCAGGTTTTTGTAACGCAATGAAGGTAAAAAGCTCTATAGTAGCATAATAAAAACGGTTATAGTCTACTCAATACACCAATATTCACACAAATTAGGTTTCTGTGCATAGTGAACGTATCAAATGCTTTAGTCTATTACACTGATCAATTACAGGGTAAAAGATTCTGTTGAATTTTAAAGGATACTTAATTTTTTTGAGATTTTATCATTGTTTGTATGCAAACTCGATGCTTGCTCTTTTTTTCTGAAATGACGACCCTTGCTTCATGCCTGTGACGCTGGTCAATATCTACCTTTAGAAGTTATTTTAAAATGTCTGAAAACCTGTCCCTCATTTGAAATCCATTAGGATCCAGATTCAAGAAAGGGTACTCGTATTACCTTTACTTAATACTCGTTATTCAACTATAATATAGATTTACAGAAATTGTATGTTCACGTTCCGATTTTTTGAAAGCTTATTTGGACATTTTGAAATATACTTGAAAAGTGTTGGGGTTTTCTCCTTTATGAGTGTATATTATGTACAGGGTGTGTTGGTACTAAATATTAAATTCGAAAATTCCTATTAGCATTTCAATTTATTCGTTTATATTGCTTTCTTTTTATCAGATTCTATAGTGGTGGTACTAATTTAGAAACTTGTTGTGTGAAGGGTTTAATCGTCAAATACTGTTTCTGTTTTAATGTTTACTGGATGATTTTGCTTACCTTTCTCGTCACTCACTCGTCTTTCAAAATGCAACACTATAATATAAATTATTGCATTTTGAATCTCGCATTGTGGGTAGCGTGTCTAACTGCTTTACAATATTACCTACGAGCTTACCATGACGACTTAAAGCGCACGTCTTCTAGACGGGGTAAAGGGATAGATATAAACTTCCTAAGGTTTAAGGTTTAAAGAATTTTATTCTCATAAAGACATGTTTTATATCACTTACATGAGAACATAAATTACAGATTCATAGAATAATATTCGTTGTCACACTAAAACAGACACGTTCAGAGATCGTATTTATTACAAATCGTATTCAGAGATCGAGTTCGAGATCATGTGTTTGGCTAATTGTTTCTTAAATACATCCAACGAGTTAATTCTTTTGATGCCCGAGGGTAGCTTGTTAAAAAAGCGCGCACCTTCGCATGTTATCGCCGACTGGCCGTAATTATATTCCTATATAGTTCCATCCCTCTCTCTCTCGTCCGGAACACGAGCGCTATAACATGTTATAGTACGCCGCTGTGCTACAACACTAAATCCCTGTTTTGTCTGCCCTGCCTAATAGAAGTGAATACTAATGATTATCCAAATAAACTATTTCAGGACGGCATGTCTGGCCGCATCTAAACATCCACTACAAGACAATGGATGCTGACAACTATATAAATAATAATAATTTACTAATTTTTAATACAATTTACGTACTCTAGACTGTAAAATCTAATTGTTTTATATAAAAAAATACAAAAAATCATGGAAAAAATATATTAATCTAAGGATAGATACCTATAGTTTACCCCCCTTGTGATAACTAAGCGAAAATATAAGATTGAAAGTGCCATTTCATTGTTAAAACAATGTTACGCTGCTCTTGAATTTATATATATAGTAATTTTAGTATCTATATAGTTAGTGAACGGTACAGTATGGAGTAAATATTTTTCTAAAAAAAATATAAATATATTATTTCTCTATTTTGGGTTATATAGAGCCACAAGTCAAGTAAGCACTCATTCGAAATCGTCTTCCTTGACAAATCTTAATCGATTGCCTTTGTTCATCTTTATTCTATTGGTGTGTACCCAGCTTTATATGTAGTTAGGTAAACGATAGAGAAGAAAGAAAAAAAATATTCGTAAAAAATTTCCTTTTATTAAAAAATTGGTAGGTGAACGTAAAAAAAATTAGAAAAAAAAAACGAGAAATATATCCGATAATATATGGTCCATTACTTTATTTTTCGTGCAGTAATAATGCTAGTAAAGAAACGGTCCCATCTCAAGCGTTGTTTTGCTTGGAATGATGACTAGATTAACTTAAATTCATTAATAAATTACGTCACTACTGCACTACAAACCAAAAAATGTAGAGTAACTTAGTACTCTTACTTCGCTGTTCACTAACGTGTTTATTCTATCCTAATAATGAGTAGAAATAGAAAATGCTTTTTCAATCTGTATATTGTATAAACGCCACAGCTCACATATTAACTAAATTTAAAAAAAAATCATTACATCAATATTCTAATTTTTCAAAATATTGAATTCAGACAATAATTATATCCATTTGTATCACTTTACGATCTCGTGAATAATGCATTTTATAATTATAATAAATATAACCTTTGACAATCTAAAATAACAGAATTTATCTTACGAATTTGCATCCACCAGTTACTAAAATTCCCTTTTCACCCACCAATTGTTATATCCAGTGTGTGAATGGGTACTTCGTTATTTAGTGTTGTGATTACCTGAGATAGAGTTGCCCGTCTATTGGCCACTTTTTAGATCCAAAATTTGTTATTATTTCATTAATTATCAGTAAAATGCAACGACCTTACTTTGACTTATTTTGAGTTTGCATTGAATTGATGGACTTCTCAATCAGTTTTTCTAAGCTGAAAGTGGCGTTCAAATAGTCTTCAAAACTGTTTTGTGCAAGTAGTACTAGTTTCCTCGGTCGTATTGTATGTACATAATCTTTTCTCTATTGTATTTCTAATGTATTTGTGAGCTGTTGGCAAAGTTAACCGGTTGTATCTAACGGCTTGTGTCGTTGGCTTGTGTTATGTTATTGTGATTAAATGTACTTTAAATTTAGTGTGTTAATTGTTACGGATAGTGTTAGTTCTGAACGCAAAGTATATACTAATTTTATAACTGGGATATACAAATATTTATGAAAAGTTTTGAAACTCTTTGAATATCAAGTCATAGCACAGTGGGTTAACGGGGAAACTAAAATCCTTGCACCCACTAGTGAGGTGTACGGTTCTACGGGTCATGCATCTTATTCATGAGTGAATAATGAATTATTTTATTTAATTGTTACACTTTTTGAAACTTTTTTTTTGTTAAATTGAGTAAGAAATTATTTTACTCATTGATTTTTTTCTTTTATAATATTTTTTATTTTACATAATTATACAGCTTACTTTACAAAATCAAAATTAAAGCAAATATTGTGTATATAGTTAGCATAAGTGTAATATCAATACTATTACGATTCACTTACGTGTCTACACAGACTGTGCGTTCAAAAACTAACACTGTAACACTGAAACGGTTTTCAAATCCTTTAAGTAGATTTCCAAACTGTAATCATGAAATACCTATTCTATTTTTTTTCAAAGGATTTGTAGCTATTTTCAGTAATAAATATGCATTTTGTGTATCTGTGCAAATGGTGTTGGGATTGTGTCGTTTTAAAATGTGTTACGTGCTTTTTTATATTTACGTACTTCTCTAAAGTAAGTACTCTTCATGAATTCTACAGTTCGTTTTCATTATCGTTATTGAATATATTGTTAAAAACAATGACATAAATGAAAAAAGTCATCATATTGTTTTGAGAATTAATCTCACGAATAGCAGTTTCAGTTTATAGCACGGAATTCAAGTTTACCGCCACCTTTAAAAATCTCGTTATTTGTAGCCGCACTATCATTGAATAATTTAATTTATTTTAGAAGTTTCTCTCATATGAATTCATAAAAAAAAATGACCTGTAAAATGTCAATGTCAATATAATAATAGTGATATTTAACTGTATTTAACTAATCGATCTTCAAAGGAAAGTCAATAGAATAGATCTGCGTTATATTAACTAATCATCATTGGTAAGTTATCTTTAAATATTAATCTAAGACCCCCAACACTATTTGCGCAAAACATCCCCAACTAATTTATTGTACTTAACCTGTTTCTCTTTTGTGAAATACGTTTATACAAATATTTATGAACCATTATTATGTACATGTTATCATTGTTGGAAATAAAAAAGCTTATATACACACACCGTTTTGTATTTTACACAGACATGCACACATACATACATATAATATTCTGTTCTATTTCCAAATATAGTCCAGTAAGGTGAGTGTCTGTTAAAACTGCAATTCCCCATACACCCACTAGTGGGTGTAATGGGAATTACATTGAATTAAGGTACGGCCGTCTAAGTTATCTACTAACTCTATTTATTATTATCACTCTTGTTCGCTCTTAGGGTACACCATATTAAGGAGGAAAAGCCATTGAACTCAATGAAATATCAAATTCTATGGGTGTAAGGGGAACACTTCCGAAGCCGAAGGCCCCTGGTAGTACTTTTGGTACACAACATATTGGCATTAATTAATTTCATAATATCTATTACGAACCCTATACCTACTAAGATAAGAACCCTAAACTTACCAAAGGGGCCTCTAAAGTCTTGTGTGCCCCTGTAATTTATGTAGACGGTTTTGCCGACTACGGGAGCCAGGGTTATGATATTTTGAAGATATTTTTCTATGTAATATTCTAATATGTTTGACTGTTTGTCTGTAGCTAAAGCGGTGTTCCACACCACTCTTCTTCTAAGGTACACAGTGTGCGTGTGGTTTGTTCATTACACTTTATCACCAACATTTCTGTGAGACGAAATGTTTAACTCATATAATGTGTATATTAATTAATATTTGTGTTAAATGTTTAGTTAGAGAGATGAACAGTGGCGGTAGTGAACGCGACTGCTACGCAGGTGACGCGGGTTCCATCCCCGCACAGTGCAAATATTTGTGTGCATGAATATTGCTATTTGTGAACGCGACTGCTACGCGAGTGGCGCGGGTTCAATCCCCGTTCAGTGCAAATATTTGTATGCATGAATATGGCTATTTGCTCTAGTCGTGCCTCGGAGAGCACGTTAACTAGTTGCGTCTGGTTGTCATACGAACATCTATGGCAATCGTTACGAGTAGTTGAAGCCCTAAAATGTTCAACAACTGGTCTAACAGCAGTATTTCTATATCACCAATGGGTTATGGAAATACACAGACAGGTTATGGAATACAGAATACCGCGGCTTAACTATAATAACCTTGTGTTGTGTTTCCAGCGGTGAGTAGAGTAGTCAGAGCTCACTAGAGAGGTTTTGTGTTGTCAGTGTGAAGACCGAGGACTTAAGTTGTTACCATTATGTTATGCTATGATACCCTAATTTGTCTTGAACACTGACAGCACAGAAACTCTCTTAACCTTCACCCTTCCCCTTTCCTTCCTCATGCTGCCAACTCTTTTTGTAACGTCCCTGGTGTTACAAACACCCATGGGTCACTGTAGCCACCTTTCTTCAGGTGGACCGTGTGCTTGTCTGCCACCTAAGTTGTAGAATTGTATAAAAATAATATTAAAACCAGCATCGGGTTCATTAATACCTACCGTAAAACGTGATGAATAGGAATCCAAGGGTAGAAAGAGATAAAATGGCCAATGGATATCTTCTATAATCTACTATATAAAAATAAGTCGGGTTTTCCTTCCTGACGCTATAACTCCAGAACGCACGAACCGATTTCCACGGTTTTGCATTTGTTGGAAAGATCTCGGGCTCCGTGAGGTTTATAGCAAGGAAAATTCAGGAAAAATTTCAACGGAAAAGCGGGAAAATGATTTTTCACATGGCAAAACGGAGTTTGCTGGTTTGCTAGTAAATATAAAAATGAATTGCTGTTCGTTAGTCTCGCTAAAACTCGAGAACGTCTGAACGGATTTGACTCATTTTGGTCTTGAATTATTTGTGGAATTCCAGAGAACGTTTAAAAGGTGAATAAATATGAAAATGCTCGGAATGGAGCAGCGGGAACGGGATCAGAAGTTCACGCGGGCTACAGCTAGTTTTAAATAAATTCTTTCACAAAATTTCAATTAAGGTCATCACCAGATATTTGATGGTTCTGTTATAACAATAAACTAATCCGAGGTATCATTTGTAAAAAAATAACAACAGAATTTAGTTGACCATTATATTTCTATTCACCCTTTGATCCCTATTCACCCCGTTTTACCCGGTACCAAATAAAACATCTCTCTATTTCTAACTGTTATTTAAGACGTGTGTGTACCACTTTTCGTCTGCAGTCCCGATATGCGCCCCCGGCGTCCCCGTTGACGGTCAACGGCTCCGTTTCGCCCGCTATACCCAACTTCGCAGCGCCCATCGTCAGTTTGAAGAGACCATCCCTAGTATAGCAACGAGAATTTGATTTCAGAATCCAGACCTTTATATAATAAGATTCTGGATATAGGGTCTCTAGACAAAATGACATTCTATTGGAGAAAACGCCATCCAGTGGAATTGCTTAGGATTAGGACAAGTCAACATTAAGACGTTAAAGGGTAAACTTTGACAAGTTTAATGTGAAAAGTTCTAAAACGTATACATATTATAGCAGGTGACTGTACCATAAAGCATGGGATCGGTAACTATCCCATGCTTTATGGTATGATCGCGCGATGGCTCGGTAACTACTGGACCTACTCGTACAATAAGTAATCCATTGATAGCAAATTGAAAACGGTTCGCTTCGACGCTATCTCATCAATAATGAGAATGCCATGTACAGAAAATTGTAAAAAGCAAAGTATGCTGACTGTTCAAATCAAATCGACGGGATTCGAACCTGCGATCTTTCCCTTACAGGGACGGAACGCTCTGATCGCTAAGCCACGAGCCAGGAACAGAATGACATTCTCATTATTGATGGAATCAGTTTTCGATTTTCTATCAAAGAATTACTTACTTGATACTGGAGTGATTTTATTTATAAAAATGTGAAATATAATATTTGAAGTCAAAAAGATTCAAGATGCATTATTTTTTTCCGTTATTACATTAAAATCCAGAAGCATTCACCTTTTAATATCTCAATTTGAATAGAATGTCACTTTATCTAGAGACCCGGGGCAGAAGCTCTCAAGGTACGGGAGTCAAATCCCATTTGAAATATTGTAATAAATTTCAGAAAACAAATCATGTATGATATTGTTACGGCTAATACCCTAAGTGCGGCTGCACCTAGTTTTAGCCGGTTAGACCTAGGTGTAGCCACTCACTCTTGGTTAAACCTAGTACGAGCCGATTGGTTTTCGTTATTTTTTTCATGTTATTTGTGTTATTTACCTGTCCCAGTTCTAACTTAACCTAACCTTAATCAAGTACGTAATATATTTATAACACTGAACTTAATCTAGAGTAAGTTGTACACCTAGTTCTAACCGGCTAAAACTAGGTGCAGCCGCCGGTTCCTGCCCGTGGTTCACTTATTTTGTCCACCTGGTGGACCACGGGCAAACATATTTTTCCGTGGTCCACCTGATAATCGCGTAAATTATTTTTATTGAGCCGCACTTCGGGTATTAGCCGTAACATACCTATATACCAACAACCAATGTAGAGATGGTTAGCGAAACCCGTGTATTAACGCGATCTTATATAGTAAATACAATATTATACAATACAATAAAGGTAAATACCTTTGATTTGCTTGACGTTTCGACCTGGTTGCACTAGCCGGCTATATATCTATTTGAATTGTGTTTCTAAGTATAATATCTTGCCTTTCATCATAAAGAATAAAGTTTCAACTGTATTTACGTTGTCAATTATCCTTAATATTATATAATAAAATAATGAAAAAATATCCTTGGACAATCTACACAACGCTACCTAGACCCATGGTCTAGAATGCGGATAAATGCACTTAAATACATTTTTTTTGTAAATACCTACATATCCAATATTAAATAATAAAATAAATAGATAAAGTATTTGAAATTGTTTTTTATTTCTTTAATTTTCTACTTAATCATCCTAGAATCCATGAAGCGCTCGTGGCAAACTCAACTATTAGGTAATATGTGGCAAGGAACTGTTTGGTAAACGGCCAGAACCTCGATTCTACTAATTCTCTGAAATCACAAAAACTGTCATGGTATTTTCGACTTTACTTACGTATAGTATATAGTAGATATGTTGTGATTAATGGTCAAGACAGCCTCTGAAACGTGGCAGTAGTGAACGCATAAGCTACGCAGGAGGTGCGGGTTCGAACTCCACTTAGTGCAAACATTTATATGAATGAATATGGCCATTTGCACTAATCTGGTCGTGCCTCGAAAAGCACGTTCGACTTTACGTGGTTGCCAAATGAACATCTATGGCAGTCGTTACGAGTGGTTGGAGCCTTCAAAAGTTCGACTATCCTAACTTCATAACCCAATTTGTTTGTGGAGTCCCGATAGCAGTTGTTTCACGGAAAATATCGAAGTTCAGTCACATCTTAAGTTAGACTAGAAAACCGACCACAACTGAGTTGGGAATAGGATCACAGAATGATGATGATAAAGTATATATTGATCATAATCTTATATAATATAAAATTCTCGTGTCACAATGTTCGTTCCGTACTCCTCCGAAACTTTGTGAGAATATTGAGTAGGTCTGAGAATCGACCAACATCTATTTTTCATACCCCTAATGATAAGGGTTGTTCACCCTTAATTTTTTTAGGCAAAACAACGGGTCAGCTAGTAATGTATAACAATAACTTCCACCAAGCACCAAGTGCCATCAATCAATAAATAATATTTTCGTTTCGAATCAATACTTGCTACATACGCGCTACGCTACGACGCGGCGCGTTGTGTGAAAATCAATAACGTTATCTAAACAAGCCGCTCCCTCAATTAACCCGCGCTGTATGGAATAAGTACACACAAATACAGTCAAGGGTGTACCTATTTGATAGTTATAATTTTTTATGCCGTTCAGTTTAGTATGGGGAGTTGTAATCCCACTTTTCTAAAGAAGTTGTATCACAACTCCTCATTCTAAACCGAACGGTGACGTATTTTTACATCTCAGCCGAGGTCGTTCATATGCGGAGAATCTTAACACCGACATTGAGTAAACACCCACTTTTGTACAGCGACATCTGTTTGATGCCAATTAAGGCTATTTACCCGGTACATTATGAAAATTTAGAGATCGTTTGAGTTTTATAGCTCATTCTCTTGAATTAATCTTTTATCTGGGTCCTACTTAACTAGAGATATTTGTGAAGCTTCATTATGACTTATTTTATAATTATAGAAAGTATTTTCTACCTATATAATCAATAATGTAGTTCGGTACACAGTGTGTAACTGAATTATTTTAATGACAAAATGTTTGATTGAATATTATGTCTTAGGTATATTATAACGACATTAGTCAAAGTCGCGGGTTGGTTATCGGATGCAGACCGCCTCCAACCGGTCGGATTGGAGGACGATGGAGCAGGCCTATGTTCAGCAGTGGACGTCCTATGCCTGAAATGATGATGATGAATATCTTAAGTATTTTCTCAATTTACAGTATTTTATGACCTAGTTACTTCATTCCCATCATTCCCTGAACCTTTATCCCAACTCAGTTGGGGCCGGCTTTCCAGTCTAACTGTGATGCGGCTGAACTTCGATATTTTCCGTGAAGCGACTGCCATCTGACCTCCACAACCAATGTTCTAATAACAATGGCGATATCGAAGTTCCAAGTTAGGCTGGTTGGACTTTTGAGGGCTCCAACTACCCGTTACGACTGCCATAGATATTTGTATGGCAACCGGGACCTAGTTACTTATTAAAAGCAAGATGAAATACAAATAATAAACAAGGACAGGCGGCTATGTTGCTGGCGGCGCACCCTATGTTTATATACATCGATACATCATACAATACAGCGAGTGTGGCGACGAGCGTTCACCCCTCCGGTAAGTGATTTGATAAATTGATAAGACACCGACAGCCCCGTGCCGACCGCTACAAGTTATGGAAGTTATATATGTATGGTATGTATGGTAGGTATGGTAGTTATGGTAGGTATAGCAAGTTATACTAAGCTTACTAGCTGTTGCCCGCGGCCCCGCCCGCGTGGATATCGATTATCGCGTTGTACAAGTACTCTTTACAACTTCTCTACTTGCGTCTCTATTCTACTTTTCCTTGTTGTCAGTATTAGCGCCAATGTATAGAAATTTACCGGATCAAATTGAGATTTATGATTATTACTCCGCTCCCTTGGATGGTAGCGTAATGATATATAGCCTATGTTACTCCTGGATATTGTAGATTTTTAGAGGTGAAAGAATTATTGAAATCGGTCCAGTAGTTTTGGAGCCTATTCGTTACAAACAAACAAATAAATCTTTCCTCTTTATAATATTAGTATAGATAAGCTTAGTTTTACTTGCCTAAGCTTATTTAGTCTATTAAGCTTAAAAAAGTTCATAAGCTTAGTGTAACTGTATGGTTCACGAAATCCGGGTATTAACACGATTATATTATTATAGTAAAGGAGACGGAAATCGGTGGGCCCAAAATGGAATAAGTTGAGATATGATCTAAAAAATCAGTCATATTTTTGTGTCTTAGAATATGAAAAATCACCTCAATTCTCAGTCTGGAAGCGGAGAAATATGAGAAAATAGTTTTCGGTAGATTATCGATTAAGTAATCGATTACACATTTGCAGTAAATAATTAACTCAAAGTAATTAAATGCACTATAATATACTTACGTGCAATATAGTGCATATAATTACAGTCATATTATTAAACCAAATATCAATTAATTACTGAAAAACCAATATTAAAGATTATCGATTTAATATCGATTCAAATCTCTCTTATATTTTTAGGCTGTCACTGGCATGACAGTAAAAAAATAAAAATATAATAATAGCATTGACACTGACAGTTGCCGTTTTGTTTGCTCATTCGTTTCGTGTAGAGATGGGTTAGTACCGATATTCGTTGGTATTAGCTAATCCTAATATATTAGTTTCATGATATTATAATATCTTAACTAATATTTGAATATTAGTAATATTTTACCGACAACCAATCGTCAAATACCGCGGTGATCTATGATCGTATTAATATTGACATATTATTGCACTAATAAATATAGGTCAATCTTCTTGCGCTGAATAGACTGATTAGGTAGGTACCTATTATTATCGCTGAAGATATGAAAGATTGATATATTTTTAATAATGATTTTGATTTATGTATGATAGTAGGTACAGCATACTTTAACACATCGTGATTGAGGACTGGAATAATAATAATAACAAACATAGTTACAGTACCTACTTGAAGTCGGTGGCACATTTTTCTTATATTTTAAATACAGATATAGGTAGGTTAGGACCAGTTGTGTTTCTTTTTGTAAGTAAGTAAATTAGTTTCTAGTAGCTGTTGCCCTCGGCTTCCAATATAAGACTTGCTTGATACTTAGAATACAAGTTATGTCTGTGTATAAGAATAGTCTAACCAACATGGTTTGCGATGGCAAGTTTCAAATTATTGTTTATAAAAATGGTACCAAGTAATGAATATTTATTCTCAGTCAGCAACCAATCAGCAACGAAGTTAATACGATCCGAGCGAATACATCACACACTAATCCATTCCATAGACTAATATTCACCAATCGAAAACAGAATGATATTACACGACCATGTCGGATAGTAAACAAGATCTGAAATATTACTGATATCAGCAATATTACCATATCATAGTCGGTCGGATTACTAATACCTGAATCTTGAAAGTAATCTTTTAACTAATATTAATATATTCACTTCATCTCTAGTTTCGTATTTTCCAATGCGTTTTGATTGCTTTCCCGATTATTTGTATTTTTTTACGACCACTGCTTTGTATTTTACGGATTCTGACCCTGCCTACCTTATACTACGTTGGACACCGAAGATCGCTCACACGTTTGACTTGATTTAATTTTAATTGTTATTTTGGATTTTACCGCCGGCTTGTCGGTGAATTGGATATTATTGAAACTATGGATTTCTGTGTGAATGGTGGGATATCCACTGCTCATTGCAATACACTGGGTAGACCACCCTTACACGATGAAACAATTCTGTCAGTGATCCGGCAATGGCTGGCACCTCAGTCTGTGAGTAAATATAACCTCATCCAACCAGCTACCATCCTGGCAGGTGTAAAATACATACATATATATTTAGAAGGCCTATGGAGATTGTTTACAGTTATGGCAAAGAATTATTTATTTATCAAACAATGTTTTATTACCCTAATACGGAACAGTTAATTATGTATTGTTTAATGTAGCTGAAGATTAATAAAACTTATTTTATTAATATTTTAGTCGACGGCTCTCGTAGAAGAAGGGAGGCTATAGTAATAGTAATGCGTTACTGGTACTGAATTGTATTGTAGGGAAACGACCTATAGGCTGCTGGGCGCATACTCTAGACGACATTTTAATTATAATATAAGGCGAATAAAACACTATATTAAATGATTTTTTATTTTATTTTAGACATCCTTTCCCTATCTTTTCACCTGTTACCTACCTATAGCTTGAAGTTCATATGATTTTTCAAACATTTTCTAGTAAATATTATAATTCTATTATATATATTATATTATATATCTATTCCTCTCCCCTCTGGACACCGTGGTCTACGGTCGTGTTTATAGTTAACGCTACATTATTTATTTTGAATTTTTTAATTTATTAAAATCAAAAAATAGTGTTGTAAAATAGTTCGAAGTACTAGGCGCACAGAAGAAGCATACAGGTGAAAGAAAGGCTGCCGTATCCAACGCCATCTAGTGAAAGTAAGCGGAACTACTTTGACATTCCTACAGTTCCAAGGATCCTGCATCGCGATAGTGAAATTCACGCGTGAAATAAAGTATATACAGCATTCTAACAAAAACCGTTGTTCTCTGCTTGCCAGACGTGATCACCTTGTCTGTATGTGGGACGTCACATGCGCTGCTCCATAACGGTACACATCCCTGTTGATGTTTACTCACTCGTTGTGCGTGTATAATTAAACCCACTATAAGAAATAACGAGAACAGAGTGATAATATATATTTTTACCTCACAAACACGGTGTTACCACCTACAGCTCGCGGATGGTGCGTATAGACGACGACACCAATAGAACGATACTGCGGATTTGAATTCTACGGATTATACAATTTACTGTACTCTTCAAACCATTACAATGTCAGTGAAACGCACTCCACCTAAAGTAACTCCCTCTTCTCTGTTTAACACTCCAACAACAAGTTATGGATCTGATTCCCAACTGTACGTATCTCCTCAGGGATTAGAGTCTGGATATTTAGACAACTTGTCACGTAGGTTGAAGCGCAAATGCAATGACTATACAGACTGTGAACAGGTTACTATTCTCGATCATATGAAAGAAATGTTTGATTCATTTGTTCAACAGCAAAACTCAAAATTTGATCAACTTGAGAAATCTATGACAACCATCAAGGAACAGAACACCGAACTATTGAATAGCATAGACTTCCTTTCTAACAAGTATGATGAGATACTGGGGAAAATGCTCTCTCTAGAGCAGAAGAATAAGAGTTATGAGCAGAAAATTGAGTCTCTTGAGAGTAGGTTGGAACATTTGGAACGCAATACTAAGGCTTCAACTGTTGAAATACGAAATATTCCTAAACAAAACTCGGAAAACAAAACTGTTTTACGTAGTATGGTTAAGAAGGTGGCTGATCTGATTGAACAACCTTTATCTGATTCCGAAGTTTATGACATTTTTCGATTAAAAACCACGAAAGAGGCAAACAATCACATTATCGTCAACTTTCAAACTACAACAATAAGGGATGGCTTTCTTGGGCGGTGCAGAGACTACAATAAATTCCATAAAGAGGATAAAATTAATACTTCTCACCTTCAATTGTCTTGTCCAGTTAAGCCTATTTTCATCGACGAATCGCTTACAAGCCTGGGAAGAAGGCTGGCTTACATGGCTAGACAAATTGTGAAAGACAATAACTTCCACAGTACCTGGACTTCGTATGGAAAGGTCTACCTTAGGAAAACACAGAATTCACCAGTATTACGCATTGACAGTGAAGTAGATCTACAAAAAGTGTTGAAAAAATGACTATTACTCATAATATACGTTATTACCACTTGTTTGTTACCGTACCTAACCACTATTGTTTGCTTTAATCATTCTTCCATTGTTAATAACCTACAAAATTCTTTATGTATGAAATCTGTACCATTTAATTTTTACACCACTACACCCCTCAAACATTTACAAATATTATACTACCGCACTCTATACCCCAAACAAATACTAACTCACACCTTCCACATAGTACATATACAAATAATGTTTATACATAGACATAACATGTCACGTATCACCCTCTATCTCAACAATTCATACTATTTATTCAAAATTCGATAACACAAACTTCTTAAACAACAATCTTGATCAGTTTTCAGTTGCACAATCATCCACTTGTGATATAGAACAGTGCCCAAAACTACTCAAATCAGGAGAACCTACTTTAAAAATTATTCATCAGAACATCCGTAGCATTAGTTATAATATGCCTCGCCTCTTGACCCTCCTTGAAAGGTCTAAAACAGATTGGGATTTTATTATATTAACAGAGTGTTGGTTACGTCATACGCGATACATCCCTACTATAGACGGATATAATTTTACACAAAATAATATAAATTTAACACAGAATGAGGGTGTTGTAGTGTACTATAAAAACAACTTGCAAAGTATAACAATAAGTGAACCAGAGCTAAAAGAAGCAAACTGTCTATTAATTAAAGTTGATCAGCATACATCCATAATCGCGATATATAGACCTCCTGGCTACAGCGATCCCCATCTTTTCTTGTCTTCACTCGACGTCCTCATTAGCAAATTAAAGTGTCCAAACATTATTCTTACCGATGACATTAACTTAGATATTATGACAGGAACTAAGGAACCATGTGCACCTACGTACCTAAATATGCTAGCTTCCCATGGTATGTTGCCTGCATATCAGTTAGTTACGCATCACAAGACGTGCCTAGATCATTTTATACTAAAAACTAAGCTACCTGCATTCTGCTATGTTGTAAACACCACAATTACTGATCATAACTGTGCGATACTTTATTTGGAGCGTACTTGCCTAACTTATAAACCTACCAATATTAAAAAAGTAAATTATATTACTCTCGACAACGATATGCAAAATATTACTTATGATTCTGTTTATGCAACTAAGAATGCTGATGGGGCAACTTCCCAATTAATCACTATGCTAAATTCTGTAATTGAAGTCAATAGTCTTACCTTGACGGTCCCTAACCGCAAGAGAATTAAGAAACCATGGATAACTATTGGGTTGTTAAGATGTATGAAAAACCGGGATAGACTTCACATGAAATATAGGAAGGATGTAAATAATGACCTAAATAAAGTGACATACATGAGATACAGGAATTACTGTAACGAACTTCTAAAAAAATTAAAAAAAGAGTATGAAAATAAATTAATAAACAATGCAATTAATAGTAAAAATAACAAAATGCTATGGGACACTATAAAACAAATTACTTATTCTAATAAAACAAATAATCCAGCTAATGATCTTCTTTCCGAGTTAAACCCTATGAAATCTATTAATCATGTAAATCATTTCTTTGTCTCCGTCGGTCAAAACCTAGCTCTGAACGCTTTAAACACTCATACTCCTATTCCTTATGAATTAACACATACATGGTCCTCTCCATTTTCTTTTGTCTTGGTTCCCACAGATGAAACAGAAGTGCGGAACATAATCCTAAACTTAAAAAAAGATAAAACCTTTGGTCGCGACCACATTTCAGGAGCCTTCCTCAAACGCTATCACCGTACATTAATTTCGCCTCTTACATACATTTTCAACTTAATGTTTTCTACTGGTGTTTTCCCTACCCAGTTCAAACTTGCTGAAGTTGTCCCTGTTTACAAAAGTGGTGATAGAGGTTATGTTAACAATTATAGGCCTATCTCTATTCTTTCGACTCTGTCCAAAATTGCAGAAAAGCTATTAAATAAGCGATTAATAAAATACATGGAATCTAAAAATCTTCTGTCTAGTTCCCAATTTGGCTTTAGAATGGGCTCTTCAACTTCTAATGCAGTACATGAACTGGTAGACCATATAGTTTCCAAACTTGACTCTGGAAAGAAAGTAATAGCAATATTCCTGGATATAAAAAAAGCATTTGACACAATCTCTATCTCACTTCTGATAGACAAATTAGAAAAATTAGGGATCAGAAATACCCAGCTTGATTTGTTCAAAAGTTATTTATCTGACAGAAAACAGAGAGTAAGAGTTGGAAATGTTGTCAGCGATGACCTACCTTTATCTTACGGTGTCCCCCAAGGAAGTGTGCTTGGTCCCACGCTATTCCTTGCATTCATAAATGATCTGTGTAACCTAAAGCTAAAAAATGGAAAAATTGTAACTTTTGCTGATGACACAGCTTTAATTTTTCATGGTGATGATTGGGAGTCAGTTTATGATATCACTCAGGACGGGTTCAACGTGGTGTCTTCCTGGCTTAAAATCAATGGCTTAACACTAAATGTTGAAAAAACAAAATACATACCTTTCTCTATCAGAAGTCTTTCCCTTGACATACACGATAATTATTCAATCATAGCCCACACTTGTTTACAAAATCGTTCATGTTCTTGTGCTCTCTTGGAGAGAACTTCTAGTATTAAATATCTTGGAGTCATAATAGATAAATCGTTAAATTTCAAACTTCACCTTGCCTTACTTTCCTCTAGGACTCGGAAACTTATGTTTATTTTTAAAAACCTCCGACATGTTGGAAATAAATCGGTTGTTAGAAGTGTTTATATGGCATTATGTCAATCTATTCTGACGTACTGTATCACAGTATGGGGCGGTTCTGGAAAAACTGACCTACTAGATGTAGAAAGAGCCCAAAGAGCAGTTTTAAAAGTTAGTTTGTCCTTACCCTACATATTCCCTACAGAGGAATTATATAAAATATGCGAGGTTTTAACAGTAAGACAACTATTTATCCTATTCACAATTCTCAAACAGCACTCTTCAGTTGAATATGACCCTGAAATTAATAAAAACAAGCGGCTTAAACATAGGGTTTGCGTACCCGCGAAACGGTGGAATACGAGTTTCGCTGGTAAATTTTTTGGTTTTCTAGGCGCATATTTGTATAACAAAACTAATAAGGAACTTACAATTTGGCCTCTTACGAAACATAAATGTAAAAAGGTTTTATCAACTTGGTTAAAGTCCCTGAGCTATGATGATACGGAGCATCTGCTAGATGTAATCATATAGCCACCCAAATGCCCAATTTATTATTATTATTACTCATGCACTCCACACACATACACACACACACACACTCCTACACACACACACACACACACACACTCATATACACACACGCACACACACACGCACTCACAGTCAACCTAATAATGAGATGGTTAAACAGTGGATATTTACATTTTTTGCATAATTATATATATTATTTGTTTCTTACTCCATAAGGTTCTTACCTGATGCCACATGTACAGAGATTGGAGAGGCTGGTAATCTGTCATACAGGGAATCCTAGTACAGATACCAGTCTCTCACATAGATAAACTTGAAATCAAATGTACCTAATTTAAGTGTTGTCCTTGTAATGTTTTATGTGAGAGAACAAATAAATGATATATTATATTATTATATTATATAATTATGAGTGCAAAAGAACACATTTTGCACTTCAGGAATCAGCTGTTGGTTACAGATTGTAACATAATGTCACTTTTACATAATCTCTTATATCTCTGTTCTCAGACTGACAAAATCCGCAGAATATTCAGTAAAAGGTTGATAATATATATAAGCTATTAATTGACACCACTTTCATCTTCTTACACCCTGGGCCCAAGATTGTATGAAATCATTTCTGTCTCCTTTATACAATAATTGACCTTTAAATTTGTTTGACGTTTCGGTCAGGTTGCACTAGCCTGGAGAATACGCTGTATCGACTCTGAAATTCCTCTTTGTCTTATTTTTAACGCAGCGACTACCTACCTCATATTAATTTTTGGAACAGGTAGGTTAACTGGGGGCCGAGACAAAATGCATTTATATTGACTACACGTATCTAGATAGACGCTGAAGGTCTATCAAAAAGGATACTACGGGTTTATGGCTAAAATGGATCAAAAGGTTTCACAATACTATACCTATATATTTACTTGTTTAATTTC
Organism: Pelosia muscerda; assembly: GCA_963691645.1. Lineage (NCBI taxonomy): Eukaryota > Metazoa > Arthropoda > Insecta > Lepidoptera > Erebidae > Pelosia > Pelosia muscerda. The sequence continues at coordinate 15,132,605 of OY829116.1, read as the reverse complement.
TTTGAATTTACACTTGATGATTGATGAACAACAACGTCCCGAGTTCAAATCAAACTGTGGATGTAAAGAAAGGGTGAAATAATATTAATTTTTAGAGATGATGGTAGGTTCTCAGGTATTGAACAATATTGTGGTATTCGAAACCCTTATCAACCTCCTCTGATACCTGTCATAACCAAAGAGAATAATACTACGCATAGTCTCAAAAAAACCACACTGACAATATTTATAAATGGATTTTAGTTAAACATACATTAAAAATTACACTTTAAAATAAAATAAAATATAAAATAACAAATAAAAATGTTGCCAAGACCGTCTAATAGCCCACTTTACAGAAGACCACTGTTCTGTGCTCAAAAAGAATACAAGAAATGGACTAATAACTCAAGCACTGTTCAAAGGTAGGTTTGAGAACAGCAGCAGCAGTCCACTGCTGGACATAGGTCTCTCCCAATGTTCAGAGGGTATGTGCCTACTGCTTACGGGAGAATACCCACATTTTACTGACCACTGTATTCGGTTCCACTTTATAGGGGGTGAGCATACCTATTGCTGTATTTCAGGTACTATTGTTGACTCGGGCCGTATATCTGTACATACATACATACATATATAAAATCACGCCTGTTTCCCGTAGGGGTAGGCAGAGATCACGGATCTCCTTTTGCTACGATCCCGACATATTACTTTCGCTTCATTCACTCTCATTACCTTTTTCATGCATGCTCGACGGTTTAGGGTACTCCTAACCTGCCCCTTTTCTTTTTTTTTTCTTTTCTTTTTTCCGTATAACTATTTGTCTGATGGTAAACAGCTCTGTTCCTTAGTCGCCTTGTACGATACGGATGACACCGCATAGGTAGAGGTAGAGTTCAAATTCAACTCCGCCAGGAACCACGTGAATGTTTGCATACATTGTTTGCTAAGCAAAGCAAAGTGTGATGCATCCTATATTAAGTACACAGTCCTTATGTTAACACCAGTGACTCGAAAGACATGCGCGACGTAGCCAACCGCGCGATACGTGACTGCGTGCGCACGCGCATCCGCCAGCCGGGCGACCAGCGGCAGGTGGACAACACCGTGCCTTTCCAGAGAGTCTCCGTCTCAGGGATTCATGTCACAGGGGTTGGTACTCATCTTCTTTACCAACTTTAGGTTTTAATATAAGTTACAAAAAGTTACCTTTTTTTCCGTGGGGATACCCCCCGCCGAAGTCAGCGAGGGTGGTACACCTCACCATCACCGTAAGCAAGGTGGTGAGCAAGAGAATTCCCACACCTAGAGCCGCTATGAGGACCCGCCGTGGCGTTTCCCCGCGCTGCCGGGGCACTCGGTCATCGTTTTTTATACCACATAGGTGGCAGACAAGCACACGGCCCACCTGAGGGGAAGCGGTCACCGTGGCCTATGGACATAATGCAACACCAGGGGCGTCACACTCGTGCTGTCTACACTTCACACTATGCAATTCACATCGTATGCAATCATGAGTCCTCACTCGCGTCACAATGATGGCATTCGGGCGTGACGCCTTCCGGATCCGACATAGTTAATCGCCGAAGCACCCGTGCCCGGAGATCACCTGCGTTAGCCGGTACCAGAGGCATTCGTGAGGCCTCTCTAGCCAGTCCTTCAGATGGGTCTTACCACCCCTATCAAGCAACGCCTGCCTGTCTTTTTAGATATTGTCTTTTGTCCACTTCCCGCATCAGTACCGGCACTTGAAAGGAGTTCAAGTGTCAATAAAAACCATAAATAATTCGCATTTAGTTTTTAGTTTTCACTAATACTCTTTACCAATAGCCCTAGAGTCTAGCAATAGGGTTTGGCGCAGAATGTGCACTTCGCAAAATGTACAGACCTACACTCGCCAAAAAATGTGCATTTCGCATTTGGATCACTTCTTATAATGGGCACTTCGCAGAATGGGCACCTCGCAGAATGGGCACTTCGCAGATTGAGCACTCGGCACAGCTTACTTTGCTAGTACTTCTAATTATGATCAAGATTGACGTACCACTGAAGAACATTTACTCTCATTCTGTCTACCTGCAGGTACCTCTGGAAGATCTGGTAAAATCAGCAGCGCTCTTAGTACAGACGCTACAGATGCGTCGATACTACATGGCTATTTCTAGCCAGAACTTCTGCACGACCTTGGACCAGTTGCTTCTGGCACACGGTTGCGAAAAACCTAGCAATCTGGAGCGCACCGCACAATCTTCAATAGTGTACGACCGCCATATTGACAGTAAATATTTTATTGATTCAAATGTTAGTTTACACATAAACTCATAAACTCACGCCTTTATCCCCGAAGGGGTAGGCAGAGGTGCTAGCACCCACATTTCGTCAGTTGATGTTTAGTTCCCAATGTAATAGGTGGCGAGCCTATTGCCATTAACCGGGCACTTATGAACCTGCGATAAATACACACACATAACTTCGAACTGCTTAATAAATCATTTTAAAACTGCACTGTTTGCACATTTTAATAAATTATTTTCATAAAAATAAAACCTAGTTTTCTGATTTTTTATGGCGGAATTTAGTCTACATAGATTTGCCATGCAATTTCAAACATGCAGTGCTAGTAGTTTTATTGAAACTGAGTTTTGCCATGTAGGTGTAAATACTTATGCACCCTAACTGGACAAGGTTTTGATCCACACCTGTATGATATACCCTTGTATTAAAACAATATTTGTATGTTGCCATCAATAGCAGACGACTTGGATGACTTCTTCAGCGTGTCCGCTCCCCCCTCAGAAGTGGAGATCCTGCGCCACAAGATGCACATCAGTCCACAACGTTCCCGATGTGAGTTACCTTCTAACCTGTCTTCTGATGCGTTCAAGTTCAAGACCGTTTCTAATTTATCGAAGGTTCTGAACACTTTAGGGCAATAATTGACCGTAGCACGAAGGACCATCGAATTCGTTATGTAAAGGTCGATAATCCCAGCTCACTGCAAATATTTGTTTGTATGCACGAATATGGCTGTTTGCACTGCTTGGTGAGAGATTTAATGATTGAAGTGAATTACCCACCCCCAACTTTTTCGCAAATTTCAACATTTTGAGAATTCAACATTTTGAGAATTAACATTTCGAGAATTCAACATTTTAAGAGTTCAACATTATGTGCCGGAAGGATCTGGTCGTGCCTCGGAGAGCACGTTAAGCTGTCGTTCCCGGATGCCATACGAACATCTATGACACTCATTACGGGTAGTTGGAGCCCTTAAAAGTCCGACTAGCCTAACTACAGAGTTTCGATATAGCCAATTTGGTTGTGGAGGTCCGATGACAGTCGCTTCACGGAAAATATCGAAGTTGAACCGCATCTTAGTTAGACTAGAAAGCCGACCCCAACTGAGTTGGGAATAGACTCTGAGAGTGATGATGATGATGACAAATGAAAACAAATAACTTAAGGGATTTATATAACTAATGTTTTTAGTAATGGCAAGTTCGATAGCAGTCCTCAGACCGTCTACGGTCTCCATTGAGAGCTTCGAAGATATACCCGCTCTAGAAGGTGAGTAGACTAATAAGACTAAGTACCTACTAGGTACATACTTACTTATATTACGCCTGATTTTCAGCCAGGTTTAAAACATGTATTTAAAAAGTTGTATATGTCGCAAACTTTAGTATGAACGCAAATGTGTTTTAAAATTGTTTGAGACAGTCTCAATCAGGGAGGACAGAACTCTCCATGGTCTCAATACATGTATAACAATACCCTCCTTTGCGTCGCGCAGTCGGGTAACAAGTAGGTAATTGTGTTCAGACAGGTTCATTTCAACAAGTTTTTGACAAATCTTCATCCAGCTTTGTATATAACATGTTTACAACTTCTTTGTTGGTGTAAACAAGGGCACGGTAAGTAATACTATCTATAATATGTATAGTAAGTACCTGTTACCGTGACAAGGTGTTAGAAATACTATTACAGTTGTATATCTTGCAATTGGTGGGTAGTTTTCTTTATTTTTATTCATCTTTCTGTGAATATTCTCTGGTCCCTATATCCTTAAGTACCTATGCTTAAATCTTTAAAACTACGTAACAGATTTTAATGCGGTTTTTTAATAGATAGAGTGAGTGATTTTAATTGAAGAGGAAGGTTTATATGTATATAACATTATGCTACAACCAACTGGTGCGAAGCAGAAGTGAAAAATGTTGCAAAAACGTGGTGACGCAGACGAAGTTGCCCAGGTCAGCTAGTTTACACCTCTATATTATTTTTGCTTCTCATTGGATGCAGACTCCAACCGTCCGTTTAGAGGTCGATGGAGGAGCCCTATGTTCAGCACTGTACGTCCTATGGCTGAAATAATGATATTTTTTTTAGACGGATTAATTGTTCTAATTTTTCCCAGAATTCATGGATCCATGGGCAGCTCCAAACCCACCGGATCGCAAATATATCTATCAGTGGGTGCACGGAGTAGTCAGTGTGTATAGGACTCAGGCAGACCTGGAAGCGAACAAGCCCCTGCCGTACACCACCATCACTTTCAAGAAGTATGTGCAGGACTTGGAACAGGTGGACGCACTCAATGGCAATGGACCTCTGTAAGCATTTTTATTTACGGCATGTCAATTTGACTTCACCTCGCCTGATGTTAAGCTGAAGGCAAAGTCTCATGAAAGAGGGTCACCATTGCAAACACGTTCAGTGCTACAACGGTGGCGCTCAGCTTGACGGCCTCATCAGATGCTTTTTCACGCCCCGCTTAAAGGACCCGGGACTGTAGGAAGAAGGAAACACGTGCGCCGGCTAGGAATTCCAGGACTTAATGGTGCGGCAGAGGAAAAATTTGAATGGATGCCATGAGCTTCTAGCTTAGTTGCTTCTAGCTACAATAAAGCTTACAGGAAGGAATGCAAGCCTTTGCAGCTTTAAGCTGCCTGACATTTTGATCAGGTCATAGGCCATAGGCCGAGAGTTCATCCTCAAACGTTACGACCGGCAGCGGTGCGCACTGTGCGGTATGAAAGGAGCTTCATTCCGAGCATTCACAAGCTGTGGAATGAACTCCCTGCCGTTGTTTTTCCCAAGCGACTACAATTTGTAGGTTTCTATAGGGTAGACAGCACAAGTGTGACACCCCTGGTTTTCGCCAATAATACATACTTAGGTTATTAAATGATGAAACGGCTCGGCGGACACGATTCTTATATCACGCAGATCGATTTAAGTAAATCTAGGACAATCTACACAACGCCATCTAGAGCCAGGGCAAGCATAGCTTAACTAGCTTGTGTTAAACATAATTTAGATACATTTTTTTTTGTAAATACATACATATTATGCACACCCAGACCAATGCAGACATATTCATGCATACAAATATTTGCACTAAGCAGGAATTGAAACCGCGCCTCCTGTGCAGCAGTCGCGTGTACTACCGCCACGCTACAGAGGTCGTCGATTTCAATGAGAGTCTCATTATGATGCGAAAATACTGATTTCCCTGCTCTCTGTTCCCAGTAAGTCCTACTGCTTCCGGCGGTTGAGCTACCTCACCTCGAAGTTCCAGATGCACGTGCTACTCAACGAGCTGCATGAACTAGCATTACAGAAGGCAGTACCGCATAGGGACTTCTATAACGTCAGGTTAGGACTGTTTGGTTTGCCCACATGACCAGAATGTTTCCTTCTCCTATTGGCACAGGCATGAAAAATAAACTTCAACGCATACCGCGCGATAATGGGAAATGTAACTATAACTTGGTTCATTAAAGAAAGGTTTTATAAATGGCGGACGTTATCACTTCCTCTCGCTCGCACACTAGCACTGTCTATACTCACTCACGCGCGTACCGTCAACACAAAAAAAAATATTGATCTTTATTTTCTTCCAAGCTCTGTGCTCTTGATGCGATGCATAAAAGAAAGGATTCTTAAATGTCGGCTTGTACTTGCGTTGACAGATAGTACACCTAGCATACAAAATTTCATTTTTTTTTCAGTTAAAAAAAAATATAAACAAGACCGTTGTTCATAATAATTTTAGTTCTTTATTTTAACCAACATCATGATTCTCCTTATAGAATGTGATATACGTTCCTTTTTCAGGATGAAAGGACTAAATGTGCGTTTAAAAGGACTCTATGTGTAAAAGTAGGTACTGTTTCCGATGAAAACAAAAATAGATGCCGTCACGTGTCGCGGGCGAAGCCGCCGGCCGCAGCTAGTTGGAAATTATTACGACCCGGTCTTGTTTTAATTAATTTCATATGAAAAGAAAAATATTTGAAATTTTATATGCTAGCTGTACTTTCCGTCAACGCAAGTACAAGCCGCCATTTATAAAACCTTTCTTTAATGCACCAGCTTATAGTACCTTTGTGGCATTATCACACTGCTGTGAGTCATATGCCGCGTCTACATTTGTGTAACATTTTACCGTGACCGTGTCAGAAGTGCGTGTCTGTCGCGTATTCAGCTGCGTGATAGCTGAGCTTGAATGAAACCATCGATCGACTGGTGGTCGTGTCAGCACAACTCTAGTTTGTGTGTTCATGTGTCACAAGTTGTTACGTCCACACTCAATGTTTTGTCTGACACGGCCACCAGTCGATCGCTGGTTTCATTTAAGTTCAGACTATCTCGCAGGTGAAAACGTGACAGACAGGCCTTCTGACACTGTCACGGTTGAAATGTTCCGTAATATACGGCATAATATGTCATTGACAAGATTGCAATATTTTTTTCATTCGTCATTTGTCTTTCTTCAATTTCCGTTTCAGAAAAGTGGACACTCATATCCACGCAGCTTCGTGTATGAACCAGAAGCATCTGCTTCGATTCATCAAACGCATGCTGCGGCAGAACGCCAACGAAGTGGTCGCCATGACTGACGGAATGCCCACGACTCTTAAATCTGTCTTTGAAGAGATGAACCTTGATGCTTACGACCTGAATGTGGATATTCTGGATGTGCATGCGGTAAGCGTACTACCAGTCAATACCAGTCATATAGTTGCAATATCGGCAGCTGAGCCCCACAGCAGCAGACCATAGGTATATATATGACATAACGTTATGAAAGTAACTGAAATAAACTAATCGTGCCGTTTTCTCGTCAGTTGATGACATGACCTTATCTTTCTAACCGCATAGGCAGCTGAGCTAAGTCTTCCTGCTAAGGCTGTGATATGAGAACCCCATTGTAGTTTACTATCTAGTGTGTGACCAGTAGCACTAGCATGAACTCCTATCAAATTCGTAATTTAAAGGTTTCGAGAGAACGGAGCATTGTGATTGGCAGTCTGCCTCTTGTGAACCTGTGTGCGTGTGTAGCCCGCCAATCGCAATGCTCCGTTCTCTCGATAATTCTGTAGTATTTGGTGCTAAGGCTACAGTAGGAGAAGAGAGAGTAAATATACCGAACCATGTCACAACTGTACTTTCTGCCTAACTACGAAACGTGATTTAACATAACATAACATAAACTCACTTCTATATCCCCGAAGGGGTTGGCAGAGGTGCTAGCACCCACATTTCACCAGTTTATGTATAGGTCCCAATGTGGTGGCGAGCCTATCGCCATTAACCGGGCACTTATAAACCTGTGATAAATACACGTACATAACTTCAAAAAGCATCGAAAAGTCATCGGTTTGTGCCATGGTAAAATCTGGTATATAACCTGAGACCTAGTCTCAGCAGTCCATTACCCATACCACTAGGCTACCGCGGTTTTTTAACGCGATTTAATAGATAAGTAATGCTTTATTTCCTTGACTAGGACCGCAACACTTTCCACCGCTTTGACAAATTCAACGCGAAGTACAACCCCGTGGGCGAGAGCAGGCTGAGGGAGGTGTTCCTCAAGACTGACAACTACATGAACGGGAAGTACTTCGCTCACATCATCAAGGTAAAGACGTTACTATAGATCAATCAGCCGCCAGAGGTATCCTTCCCTCCTCCCTTGTGATATATTTAAATGGCTGTTTATTTGAATTAACTTCTGATCAACCACTGGTACCACTGCATCAATGAAATCGCTGATCAATATCAACTCTCGTCACTTCACTAACTCGGGTAGGAATTACCGGTACCCAGAGGATCTAATTTTTCGCCGGCTCTGCGCGCGAGAGATCCTCTGGGTCTGTCAGGGTGCGAGAGATATTAATATAATACTATCTTATTATAGATATTGTATTGAGATATTACTATATTAGATATATTGTATTGATATTGTATTATATCTCACCTTCGGCAATCAAAAACTACAGCACGGCTTGCGTTTTATTCAGTTCGCGTCTGACATAACCACCTTCATCGGCTTTGGCGGGGGTGGGATCCACGGGGCTTAAAAAATAGGATCCAATTTGATTAAAAGCTCCCCAAAAACTTGAAGAGGATAAACCCAATAGTGAAAGTTCAGTAACGAAACATTATGGAACATAATACCTAGCTCCAGGATACTTCCTTTTGGCCTAATATACAGACATACATAAAATCACGCCTGTTTCTTATATGAGTAGGCAGAGATCACGGATCCCCACATACCTACTACTCTTGCTTCATTCATTCTCATTACCATCTTCATGCATGCTCGCCGGTTTAGGTTACTACTGACCTGCCCCTTTGCTAAAACTTCCCCGATTTGGTCCAGGTATGTGCGCCTAGGTCTTCCCTTTCCGACGGTATCCTCCACACTCTTAATAATCAAGTAGAAATTATTAGGCTTAATGTTAGTCACAAGATTCTTGGGAATGTCCTCCAGGAGGTAATGGCGGGTCTAGAGGACAACAAGTACACGTATGCAGAGCCTCGCATCTCCATCTACTGCAAGAACCCAGATGAGTGGGATAAGTTAGCCACGTGGGCGCTCGGCAACAATGTGTACTCTCCGCATGTCAAGTGGCTAGTGCAAGTGCCTAGACTCTAGTTAGTACTTTCTTAATGTATGATTTTAGATTGACCTGGGGCTCCAGCCAAAATGTATTCGTTCCGAATCTACATTCGTCATCGCTGTGAAAATGTATGCGAGTGACATTTGTTGTCGAATGTCATGTGATCCGATTCGGAACGAATTCATTTTGGCTAGAGCCCATGGTAATTTTTCGCGGTCGATATTTCGGCGCTGTTGCAAGCGTCATGATCATGGTGTACTGATATCGGTTGCTCAATGTAATCAACAAACATGGTAAATATCCCGATAGATTTCACAGTGAATAAGTATACTTCCTTATATAGGTACAGGGGGCTCCGAAAGCTCCTGGACACCTTATGATCTGATCTAGTATGTTTCTTTGATAATCCGTTTCTAATGTAACTACTCAAAACTAACATAGATAGGTAGTTAATAAAATAAAATAGATGTCTTGTTTCTCAATAAGAAAATAAGTAAACTCATGCAAGTAGTATCCTAAACTCAATTTAGATCTATTATCCAGTAGCTTGTAAGACTAGTAGTTGTGTAATGGTATCACTTCATACAATATCAGTTTCAAATTGTCCAGGAACTTTTGTAAGTAAGTACCTACACTGTATTTCCTACTAACACCTACGGAAATAGGTTCCTGGCACTCTCGGTCATGGAACACTACGAAATCAATATTTCTGTGAACCTGGTACTATTTGCTTGAAGTACCAGGCTCACAGAATCTTCAAGGACTTTATAGAACCATCGGGGTCGTGGAAACGGGATCGGCAAAACCGTAACAGCTCGTTTATAATTTTAGCAAGATTTTAACTCCTAGTTTTAATGTCTATGTCTATTTTTCTTCAGCGATATCTACCGCTACAAAAAACTTCTAAAGAATTTCCAAGAGTTCATGAGCAACCTGTTTGACCCGCTGTTCGAAGTGTCCATCGATCCCAGCAAAAATCCTGAACTAAATAAGTTTCTAATGGTAATTTTTCACAATATTCTGTCACTTTAGTGCTGCAACTTGGAAGGAAGTAGGAAGTCCTCAAAAAACTAAATGGGACTTGAACACCTGTCTTTGGACAGATGGTCATGTCCCAGATTACTAGGCGTGCACGGGACCAATTACTTTTAAAGGTTCCTGGAAAGGCCCCAGCCTGTCTTTCTTAAGCAGCCCGCTCTAACTGCGTCTCAATGCACTTACATTCACAGATTGACCTCCATACTCTATAAGCATGGGCCCGGGGGTTGTGAGTGGAGCCGTCTGTTACCCTAACAGAAGCAAGCGACAGCGCAAAGTGCACCTCCTCGAACCCGGAGGCTAGATGGGTACACCCTTCACCCCAGAGGAAAGGGTCTGCTGGAATGGTAGAGATATGTCTTGTATTACCTCACCTCCGGTAACTCAAGACCCGAAGATGGCATATGTTTAAGTTGGTTTGAGTCCAACATAACGAACCGGCTCCAATGAGGATGGTCGCCCAGTGGATTACGCACACGACAAATTTTAAAATAATCCACCAACTTACAATGGAACTATTGATATTTTAATTCTACCCTCTTAATTATTTCTAACCAGCACGTGATCGGGTTCGATAGCGTGGATGATGAGTCGAAACCGGGCAACGCGGCTTTAATGGAAAACCTAAAGAGTCCTGAGGAATGGGACGATGAGGTGAACCCCCCCTACGGGTACTACCTGTACTACATGTTCGCGAACATGACCGTTCTTAACCAGATCAGAAAGTAAGTGGATTTCAAGCTCTTCAGTTAGTTTTGAAGCCTTTGGAAGTTTAAGTAGTGACTAGAATAACAGCTCTACCATTTTCATGGTTTGCGCAGAGTGACAGCTTCTGTGACGTGGCGGTAATGAATACGAGTGCTACTAGGAGGCGCGGGTTCGATCCCCACTCAGTGCCAATATTTGTATGCATGCATGACTATGGCTATTTATACTAGTCTGGTGGTACCTCGGAGAGCACGTTAAGTTAAGCTGTCGAACGGTCTCGGTTGTCATACGAACATCTATGGCAGTCGTTACGGGTAGTTGGAATCCTAAAAAAATCAAAAATCAGTATATATCTACCGTATAGTGTAGCACGAAGAGGGTTATCTGGAAAGAAAGGGCCCCGAATCTGTTGGGGTGCGAGGGATTATATTATGTTGGCTATGGCTTCTATCTCACCTCCGGCAATTAAATATCCACACACACGACGTGAGTTTTAGTCGGTTCGAGTCCGAAATAACCTCACCTTCCACAAAGTTGAACAACAAGTGCCATCATAAGTATGCCTAATGCACTATCAGGATGGCCGCAAACGGCATGTAGGTATCCGGCCAAGACCAAAATGCCTAATAACCCTAATGTTTCAGAGAACAAGGTCTAAATACGTTCGTGCTGCGTCCTCATTGCGGCGAGGCTGGCTCTTCAGCGCATCTCTCTTGCGGGTTTCTGCTCGCTGAGAACATTTCGCACGGCCTCATGCTTAGGAAGGTAAAGAGACTTTTTGGTGACCTCAATCCATCAATTAACCTATAGCAGTCCACAACCTTGCCTCTCATATAGGCCTCTTTCAATGTTCACAACATTGAAAGAGGCTTTGATCTACTGTTTCCTTTCTGAGCAGACGGCTTCGTACTGGATTTTGTTTTGAGTGTTACTTCACTCACAGGGATATCTTCGGCGTTTTCCATTGGTCACCTTTTACTCCCTTCGGGTGAGGTGGAGTGGTTCGTCACCAAGCGTCCCATTATTTATTTATTATTGTGAAAGGTTTCGTCCAGTACCTAATGGACTACGATAAACTAATTGATGACTAAAGAAGATGGGTTGGCAACAGAAAAGCGTGATTGATTAAAGAGGAAGGGTGTTCTAATTCGTGTTTTGGAAAAATAAGTTAAAAAAATAAATTAATAAAAGTAGAGGCCTTATAGTACTTAATACCTATATATAGTGCCGTTTTTACATATGCTGGGGGCCCTGGGCACACAACTATTTGGGGGCCACTTTTGTTTTTTTATACGGTATAAGCGGCAGACAAGCTCACGGCCCACCTGAAAGATCGAAACAACTTTTTCTGTGAGAAAAGCGTTCTTAGGTTGGTGTGCGAGAACAGTTCGCTCTTTCGGTGAACCGCCCCTGAAGCGGTGGGCCCTGAGCACGTGCCCCAAGTGCCTCTATGGTAAAGATGGCATTGAATATAAATTTAGCTATGCAGCTGAACAAGTGTAACATTAGCATTACTGGAAGGTTAAGTTTGTCAAAAATTCGTAATTTTTCCCCGCAGTATCCGGTGATGCAGTACATCTACTACCTGGCACAGATCTTCATCGCCATGTCACCTCTCTCCAACAACTCGCTGTTCCTCAACTACCACCGAAACCCGCTGCCGGACTTCTTCGCACGAGGACTCAGAGTCACGCTCAGCACCGATGATCCACTCCAGTTCCACTATACGAAGGCAAGACTCATAACACACTCACTAACATTATTCTCATAGGAATTTTGAAGATGCACTCAAATTCTCCACTTTGGAGTATACCTACCAGTGCACTGCCTTCTTAGACGAGTGGTTTTCATTTGGTCGTCGTTTTGTAAAATGGAGTAGAATAGAATGTTCAATGTATGGGATTCTTCTTCTTCTTGGAATCAATGGCGACATAAGATATATCTAGGATAAATGAGTCCTGCCCAAAAGTCTGCGACTTTGGTAGCCTCTTCAGGTGCCTTGATTAGGTCCTCAACACTGTGCAAGTACACAGCGGACGCAAGGTATCGCTAGATTCTGTGGCGTGGCGGTAGTGAACGCGACTGCTACGCAGGTGCGTCGCGCGTTTGTTCCTGTTGTCACAGGAGAAATGGATGAAATGACCCATACAGAAGCACTGTTCATCCGTCCGGCCAACGGCTTCCCCACTGGAAATAGTAGTAGTAACCTAACCCAGCGTCGAAATGGAACAATTACAATATGGTTTCCAGGAGGCGCTAATGGAGGAGTACGGCATCGCTGCACAGGCGTGGAAGTTCAGCTCGTGCGACATGTGCGAGCTGGCCATGAACTCTGTCCGCATGTCAGGATTCTCGCACGAAGTAGGTGTTAAATATGATAGCAGAAATTCTTCCTGAGATCATAATGTCAGTTATGCCCAGAGTCCTTATTAAGAGTTGGCAGGAAACGTAATTTGTATAATGGACATGTCAATATGTCTTGACTATCGCCTGGTGTTTCAGAACAGACACAATTACATATAACAGTATGTTACAATGCTATGTTCCAAAGATTTGGTTGGACTTCCCTTACAGGGTTACGTAGAATTATAATAGAATTTTTATTCTCACTTTCTTCTAAACATCAATAACATAAAACCGTCTGAACGTAGGCACACAAAACGTGGCTTACACATTGGATATTTTTTATGCTGGTGAATCATTTTTTTCTTTCTGGATCCAATTTTAAAACACTTAACTACCGTAGAAGCATGTGATGAAAAAATATTGAAACATGTTGCTATGGCCTGACCACGAGCGCTGTACCGATCCTACGGTACGCGCGATGTCGCGGGGGACGAGGTAAAGAAAGAGATAGTAATATCACGAGAGTGAGCGAGATAGCACCGTTACGTTGGCGACAAACCTCGGCAAAGTGATGTGCGATACTCCTTTTGCCACACCGCACTTAATAGATAATAATGACTGATAATTCACATTATTATATATTCCGTGCGTGTTAATTCACATTATTATATATATATTCACAGTCGAAGCAGCGCTGGCTGGGCACGGAGTACCTCCGCGATGGGCCCTTGGGCAACGACATCACGCACACCAACGTCCCCGACGTGCGCGTGTCCTTCCGACACGAGACCCTGAAGGACGAGCTCGAGAACTTGTTCATGGTAAGCAGTATACATCTTGGAATCGAATTAGACTCTATTCACGCAGTATTTGCCTTTTTGGAAGCTTTTGCGGATAGATAGATCCAGATGCTATTTATAAATTTATTAATCATATGCGCGTCAGTGTCTCGTTTCTCTCGCTACTTGGGTTCAAGATATGTACCTCGAGACAGCCTGTGGCATATCGGTAGTGAACGCGACCGGTACGCAGGTTGCGCGACTTCGATTCCCGCTCAGTGCATATATTTTTATGTTTGAATATGACTATTTGCATTAATCTGATTGTGCCTTACTCTTGTGGCTTGCCTCTTAAGGTACTCTGCAGAGTACGTACAAAATATATTTCCTTATAATGAATTCAAGTATATATCCAATATCTTACCCCCAGCGAATTCAAGTATATCGTGGTTTACAAGCCTTCTTTGCATAATAAACTACATTTTTTTTTTTTTTTTTTTTTAGACTATTTATACTGTTGATTGATGGCACTTGGTGGAATTTGTTGTTACACATATTGAGAACTCACTTGTACTTTTCCACAATATTTTTATTTTTTATTTTTTAATAGACCTGACCGGTTTCGCCTTACGGCATTCTCCAATATACATTCATTCTCCAAATTTTCACAATATTCTCCAAATAAAAATACTGTGGAAAAGTACAAGTGAGTTCTCAATATGTGAAACTACATTTGTTTTGTTTCAGGCACCATTGCCAAAAAATTAAGACAACGATCTTAATTACAAGACTTCAACAACAGGATTGTCCATTCAAACTTGTATTCGTGTGTACTCGTAGTGATGTTCCAATATATCGAAATTGATGTCGAGTGATGGAATAATTTAATTAAAATAAGTAAACATTGTTAAATTGTCATAAGTTTTATTATTTACACGTGGAATACTGATGTACCAATAAATGTGGCAACACTATAATTGTGTTTTTTTTAGTTTTCGTACAGTAAAACTGGGTGAATAGGAATGCAGGGGTGAATAGGAATAAAATGGTCAATGAAATATTTTAAATAACTTCTTTTACTAAATTTCAAATAAGTCTTATCAGATATTTGATGATTTTGTTATTACGATGAACTAGTCTAAAGTTTCGCTTGAAAAAATTAACTACAGAATTAAGCTGACCATTTTATCCCTATTCACCCCGCTTGACGGTACGCTTATTCACGGAAGGTTTAAGAAAAAAACGTTCCCGCGCTGGCATAGCTATATGTAGGTATGTAATGTATAGATATCTTATATATTTATATTATACTAGCTGTTGCCAGCGGCTCCGCTCGCGTGGGCTTCTAATCCCGTTCTCGCTGCTTGGACTTCTGATCCCGTTCCCGCTGCTCCATAAAAACCTTCCGTAGAGTTCAAGGAACAAATAAAAAAAGAATTATTCGTATTGGTCCAGCCATCTTCGAGTTATGCGCTTACCAACATATTTCGCGATTCATTTTTATTTATAAGATTTCATCCCTTCTATTCAAAATATGTCGTTTTGTTCCTCTATAAGCGAGAGGAAAAAAGCTCCCTTCTGTTAAGAGCTTTTTAATATGAATTCGAGAAACTAGACACGTTTTTTGATGCAAATATACATACATCTTCATGTAGACAAATATTTTGGCTGGTAGACTATTAAAATTAAAATGTCCAATCTTTTTATATGAATAATGTACACAAAAATAAAAATATATTTTTTTATCTACCATGTCAGCATGGAAGGTTGTTATAAATTAAAAATATAGGCCATAAGCCTGGGTTGCACGATCTTACTTAAATATTAACAGTGCAGTTAAAGTACCGGTCAGTTATAAAACAGGTTACACCGTTTGACACTTGTTAAAATGACGTCATAACTTGACGCTAACTGTAACCGGCCACGCTCAAACGTCAAATTCTATCAAAAAGATAACTATAACAGAGCTACTAAATAAATACACTGGTGCAACTTAGCCAAACCATTAGAATCAATGTTATTGTTACTGTTACATTTGACGGAAACCTTAACTTTAACAGGTAGGTGGAGCAACTAAGCCTAAATAAATAGTTACCTTTTGGACAT
This sequence comes from Pelosia muscerda, assembly GCA_963691645.1. Lineage (NCBI taxonomy): Eukaryota > Metazoa > Arthropoda > Insecta > Lepidoptera > Erebidae > Pelosia > Pelosia muscerda. The sequence continues at coordinate 15,116,737 of OY829116.1, read as the reverse complement.
TATTATACCAACCTAAATATTTGTATTCAACGGGAATCAACACCCCGACCTCTGACTTAGCAGACACAGGTCACCATAGGTCCCCTAGTGACAAAACCCTGGTACTAAAACCCTGTGACACTTTTGATGGCTTTCTCTTCGTCGTAAGCTGACATCTGCTGGTAGGAGTGGAACTCCATGCTGAAGGTGGCCAGGCCGGAGGACAGCGAGCGGAGGGTGCTGGAGTAGCCCAGCAGCTCGGAGAGGGGGGCGAGGCAGTCCACCACCTGCGGGAGACAAGCTTCGTTATATAAACAGGACATCGATAGCCTCTGTTGCCTGAGATTGCCATAGTCTTCTCAGGTCGGGGCCGCGTTTCGAACCGGTGGTCCATTTGCATTTGATAAAATATTGTTGATATAGACGTTTTGTAAGTGCCGTTTACTGGTCTATCACTATCACTATCACTACATAGTATAAAATAAAGTCGCGTTTTCTGTCCCTATTTTTCTTGTCCCTTTGTATGCTTAAATCTTTAGAACTACGCAACGGATTTTGATGCGGTTTGTTTCAATAGATAGAATGGTTAAAGAGGAAGGTTTATATGTATATAACATCATGCTACGACTAACAAGTGCGGAGCAGGAATGAAAAATGTTGCAAAAACGGGGTGACGCAGACGAAGTCGCGTAGGTCAGCTAGTGCAGAATAAATGATTTTTGATTTGATTTGATTTGTAGTGTGGCAGTAGTAAATGCGACTGGGACTATGTAACGTGGGTTTGATTCCCAATCAGTGCAAATATTATTTTGCAGTAATTTGAGAGCATGTTAAGCCGTCGGTTTCGGTCGTCATACGAACATCTATGGCAGTCGTTACGGGTAGTTGGAACCATAAAAAGTTCAACAACAGGGGGTATAGACAAAATGCATTCACTCCCTGCTGTGGTTTCTCCAAGCGACTACAATATGGGGTTATTCAAGAAGGGCAATAGAAGGTTCCTACGGAGTCGACAGTTGTCACGCCGCTGGTCTTGTAAACGTCCATAGGCCACAGTGACCATCTTTCCATCAGACGTGCCGTGTCCTTACTATCACCTTAGTTGTATAAAAAACATAACTTAATAAGAGCAAGCATTTTTGCAACAACGCTTTATATTTTCACATCAGTCAGTATATCAATCTTGAACCGACTAAAACCGCACGGTGTTTTATCAGACGGTCCTGTGTGGGCGGAGTGTATGCTGCTTACCTTATTCTGGTGTCGCAGCTGTATGTGTTGTATCTGCGTGCGGCGTCGCGTGAGGTCCGCTATAACTCGCGCCGAGTGACTCTCAGGGCACACCACCTCGAGGGACATTAGCGGCTCTAGCAGAACTGACTCCGATGTTTCGAACACCTGTACAAAGTATATAGACCATTTGTTAGGTACTTAAAAAACGTAAACAATATTGGTGTGTCTTTTTAATATGTGTTGTTTAATAACTCGGTTAAAATATTTTTCTACTTAGTAACGCATTTTGAACACTAAAAACCTCGACACAGGTTTTCCGACTTCTACCACTAGTTAGTCAGTTAGTTAGTCTAGTTTATTTGTTTAACACGTGTCTTTATAAAGAGTTGCTGCAAGATTGTGTACCCTTATTTATCTAAACAAATGATTAGGTACTTAAATAAAGGTACACAATCTTTTTTGAGCTGTCTTTTGAAACGGGTGGTGAACGAGCTCAAATCTATCAATCTCTATGATTGGTAGATTTGAGCAATTCAAACGAAGTCAGGGTTAAAATCTCAATTCACAATATTTTGCATTGTTAATAATTCCGAGTTCCTTTTTATACAAAATTTAAAATTTCATAATTACTAATTTGTCGATTTCCTATTTTTCCGAATTACTGAATTTTATAGTTCCTTAGAGTACTAACTCTAAAATTTTCCAAATATGTATAGTTTGATACAGTCCGGGACAGTTACATTATTTTGGGTTGTTAATGCTTTATGGTACCAAGAGAAACAAAGTAGTTCAACATACCTACTTATATTATATGGCTTCATTGTTAGCATCCTAACAATTAAGCCATTAAAAATTTAAAACTAAACTATATATAGGTACAAACTTACTTAAACCAACATAATTTTTTTAATCCTTCTTCTGTAGTATTCATTCATACAAACCGAACAAGATAAATATGTTTGGTATTGATAAATGAGTCTGTGACTGTACTTATATAAGGAAAATAGTAGAATGTGGATTGAAATAGAACTTGTAAATAAGTGAATATATAAATATTGTATTAAGGAAAAAGAAAAATGTGGAAAAATAAAAATTCGGAAAATAAGGAAATTGGGGAATTACACATCTAGGAAAATTTGAACTTCGGACAGTATCGCTGACTTCGCTATATATAAAATTGGTAAATTCAAACAATCCGGGCACATCAGAACATCATTTTCTTGCGACTTAGGTCGAAGATCCGTGCCGATAAGTATACCTTGCGGAGACACTGCGCCACTGCGGCGGTGACTACGGAGTCGGAAGTGCCGCGACCCATCTCGAACCAGTGCAGCGTCACTTGGACATCCACTATCTGTAATCGAAAACCAACAGGATTTATTAGAAGGTTTTTCTGAGCTCGACGATCCAATTTAACTAAACTAACTAACTAACTAACTAATTGAAATTATTATTTCATTTAGCTTTACTGACACAAAGTAAATAATGATAATTAAACGGTTAAAAATAATTTTAAAAAAATTGTCAAATCGTATTTTTTTAATGCTAATAGGTATGTAGTGTACCCGGGGTACTTACCAGGTGCGTTCCCCTAACGGGCTTGGATGGCCAAATCCCAAACTATAAGAAATAGAAAAATGCTCAAAGTAGTCGCGAGCCCGATTTTGATGAAACTTAAAACCTCAACATTAGATTTTTGAAAAACCCATAATAGCTGGGAATCGAACCCGTTGATTTTGAAAAAAAAAAACACCTTTTATTATTACACCACGCGACGGTGTCGCTGTTAAGTATCACATTCTGCGAAGTAAGAATATTCTAGGATATTCTAGGACAATCTACACAACGCCACTTAGACCCATGGTAAGCATAGTTTAACTAGCTTGTATTATGACTTCTAGAATGCGGATAAAAATACCTAAATACTTTTTTTATTGTAAATACATACATAATCATACATAGAAACACCAAGACCAATACAAATATTCATATTCATGCACACAAATATTTGCATTTAGCGGGAATCGAACCCACGCTTCCTACGTAGCAGTCGCGTTCACTACCGCCACGCCACGGAGGTTGAAGTGTAAGTGCTGAATGTAAGGAGGGCCTTACAGGACACCCAAGCTTGGGTCCATGCATGATGGCCGAGCTGACGCCCTGCCGGATCGCTGTGAGGCTGCGCGGGTGGAGATGCGAGAGGTTTGCCGCACTGTCGCCACTTTTGTCCAGTCTGTAAGGACAAAACGTTTTGTAAGTGCCGTCTTTACCATAGGGGCACTCGGGGCACGTGCCTAGGGCCTGTCTGGTGCACCCAGGGTCCCTGCCATAGGTAATGACGGCTCTGCGTCTTGTATGTAGTAGAGTCACAAATGAATGGGCCCGACCTCGTAATTACCAGTAGCGAGGGGTTCCCATAAGCGGATTCCTGCCTATGTATATATGATGAACTAAATCGAGGTTTTCTTGTGTGGAATGTGGACATTTTGAAAGTGATTCATTTAAAAAAAACCATTTTCAACAATCATTCATTCATACAAAATATCAAAATTGAACATATTAAAGGTTAGTTTAGCAAATGGACCACACCGGTTCGAAACGCTACCCCGGCTTGAGAAGACTCCGGTAAAATATTATACTAGGTAGGTATTTACAGATTTCTATGGTATATCTATTTTTAATCACCCTTTGCTATTGGTTGCGATGACGGAGAGGTCGAGGGGGGGGGGGGGGGGGAAGAGAGAGAGAGAGAGAGAGAGAGAGAGAGAGAGAGAGAGAGAGTCAGAAAACTCAATTCCCTTCCAAATCATCTCTTTTTTCTCACTCATCATGATCACCATTGCCTTCTTAGGGTTACGCCTGTACACATACACACTCATATTTCATACATTCCCATCCATTATGTCCATACAAACTCATTATCATCATCATCATCAACTTAATATACCTGTAAATGATCAAAGGGGTAGGCAGAGATGTATGACCATCCTACTTCACCGAAAAACAATATTAAAGAACTCACTTCAATATTTTATCCTGGGGAATTCCCTTGACGGTCTTCGCAGACATAGTGACCTTGCAGACCTGCTTCGTGCCCCCGATCTTGCGGTCTACTGCCTGCGTGTGCCGGTGTGTGCCCTGTAGGGCCTCGCGGTACGCGATCTGCAGGGGCCCCAGCTCCACGTTGATCTTGTACTCGCGGATGATGCGCTCTTTAATTATGTCGAGGTGGAGTTCGCCCATACCTAGGAAGGATTGTGCAGAAATTTTATTAAGCATTTTTTTTTTTTTTTATACTACGTAGGTGGCAGACAAGCACACGGCCCACCTGATGGAAAGCGGCCACCGTGGCCTATGAACGTGTGCAACACTTAGGGTGTCACACACGCGCTGCCCACCCTGAAGGGAAAGGGGGAGAGCTGGGAAGGGGTGGGGAGGCTAGGAAGGGGAGGGGAAGGAGGGGTATAGTGAGCTCTGGCTACCCTACTTACCGGCGGGAACACAACACGATGGTTATTATGACCGCGGTCTTCTGTAGATTTAGTGTGCTTCATCCAAATCCATATTTAGCAAATGTTTCAGCCATATTACTCGCTAAACATCATTTCACTACGTCACTACATAGTATAAAAGAAAGTAACGTTCTCTCTCCCTATATCCCTATGTCCTTATGTCCCTTTGTATGCTTAAATCTTAAAAACCACGCAACAGATTTTAATGCGGTTTTTTAAAAGATAAGAGTGATTAAAGAGGAAGGTTCATATGTATAATAACATCATTTTACAACCAACTGGTGAAAAATGTTGCAAAAACGGGGTCACGCAGACGAAGTTGCGCGGGTCAGGACATCGAAGTACCACACCTGAGAGGACTCTCTATGACACTGGGTCAGTTACCCCTATCTACTCCAGAGGGAAATAAGCTTGAGCATATGTATGTATATACCAGCGAGAACCATCTGCCCGCTGTCAGCATCCGTGGTGACCCTGAGGCTGGGGTCTTCTCTCTGCAGTTCTGCCAGCGCAGTCTCTAGCGCCGTCTGCTGCGACAAGCTGGGCGGTTCTATGGAGCATAGGAACACTGGCTCTGGAATCGTTGTACCTGTGAATAGAGATAATACATTTTGTAACATCAAGTCGTGAATATTTTGTACTGTACAGGGTGTAAGGGAAACACTCCCCGGGGGGCCCTTGGTTGTACTCCTGGTACACAACATCATTCTCTGAACCTTTTCCCAACTTAGTCTAAACTGTGATGCCGTATTATCCGTGAAGCAACTGCCATCTGACCTCCACAACCAATGGTCCAATGACCAATGGTGATATCGAATGTACACAACATATTGGCATTAAAAAATTTTACGGCAAAGCAATTGTTCTTTGAAAATTTTTTTCACACCCTGTATAGGACTATCTAGCAGTCCAAAGCTCGCTGAGTTTTTTACCAGTCTTCTCATATCGGGACCTTATTTCGTACCACTCGACCATTACGACGTTTGCAACACCAGAGGCGTCACACTCGAGCTGCTGAGGCTGTAGAGGGGAGGGAGATAAGGAAAAGGGAGGGGGCACAGACATGTGTTATCAGTACAGAAGATAGAGCGCGGATTTAAACCATCACAAAGCGGTGTCACCTTAAACCCTCGATCTTTCCACTGGCAACACAAAATTTCTCCAGTGAGCTCTGGCAACCCTACCCAAAGCCGGAAACACAGTAGAAGGTTATTATTCGCTGCGGTATTCTGTATAGCGGAGGTACTTCCCCAGTCAGACTGTTCAATCAGGATGGTGAATACCTTCATGTCCAAACTCCGTCTCCTCCTTTTTCTCTAAAAAAAATATGATCAGCAACTCACCAATTCCTAACAAAACATCAGCCAATTCTTCACTACTCGGCTCTGTCTCCATCCCCTGGACTCTCTGCCGGGCGCTGGGCAGCATCAGTTCCTCCTTACTGCCAGGGTCTTGCAGCAGCGTCGTCAGCAGAGTCTTGGCGCGAGTGGCGGCGGCTTGCGAGCAGGTGACCAGGTCACCTGTCGTTGTGGCCTGGGCAACACTATGTTAATTATTGCAGCTTATTTAGATTTTGAGAGTAAGATTCTATATGGAGAATCCCAGAACATATGAGCTTCTTCGACCGGAGAAGCATTATTCTGACACGTAATTAATAACATTAAGTTGCTTTTTTATTGTTCGAATAATCCCTACGGGGGGAGGAGGTCATTTTGTATCCCCCCCTCCCCCTTCACCTTTTCCCCCAGACGAACCAACTAAAACGCACGTCGTCTTTTTTTTAGTTGGCCCCCCTTCATGTTTAGGGATCACAGTATCCCCGTCTAACCCCCGGGAATGGGAGCCCCCGGGTATATTGCGACGTCACGTTATCCCCAGACCCTTTTGAAAATTAAGTCTCTTCAGTGAGTGCTGGCTACTGACCGCCGGAAATACAACACAAAGTTATTGTTCGCCGCGGTACTCTGTAGGGGAAGGGTACCTCCGTTGGACTGCTTAATTAGGCCGGGGGATATGTTTATTCATTAATTTGATTCGATCTTATATGAAGGTATATCATTACCGTGTTTTTTATTTTTTCTTAAGGGAATTGAGACCGCGGTAGCTTAGTAGTACGGGTAATGGACTGCTGAGACGAGGTCTCGGGTTCAATCGCAGGTTTTACCATGGCACACACCAATGACTTTTCGAAGTTATGTGTGTATTTATCGCGGGTTTATAAGTGCCCGGTTAATGGCAATAGGCTCGCAGCCTATTACATTGGGACCTAAACATAAACTGGCGAAATGTGGGTGCTTTATTTTATGTTGATGTGTGAATTTTTTAACACTTCTTAAGTATCTTACCTTCAACGCACTAACAACTGCGATGTTCCCCGCAGTAACGCGGTCCACTGGTTTGTATTCATCAGCTAGCGCCACATACAAAGCGCCAATCTATTAAAAAGATAATAGAACTATAAGGCAACCATATACTCTGTAATAATTTAGCGACGCCTGCCGCATTTATACAACGCCATCTAGTGAAATCATGATAAACTACTAAGGAATTATCGATTCTGCATCACGCAATGGAAGTTTACATTACAGAACGTTCGGCATAACAGTTCGGCTACAGTTTATCATAATTCTTATGTCTGTTTCTGTGCCTGCGATGGATGTAAGAACTACTGAACGGATTATGATGCTTGTTTACCTGTTCACTCTTGTCTTGCCGCAGATTATAAATCTTCTGTCCCTTACTAATCTCACCGCTATACAGCCTCATGAACGTGAGCACACCCCTCTGGTCATCATGCTGCACTTTGAACGTCCTAGCAGCCAGATCCTTGCCAAAACTCTTATACAACCTGTGACCTTCATCAGGTGTTGGAAGATACGAGACTATACCATCCATCAAAGTCTGAACACCTATATTTTTATAGGAACTGCCACAGAGTAAAGGAAATGCCTTCATGGATAAGGTGCATCTACGAACAGCAGCTTCTAACTCTTCAGCGCTGACGTCAAGGGTTTCCTGGGTTATTATCATTTCTGCTAACTGGTCATCTAAGCTGGATAGTGTGTCTATCAGGGCTTTATGTCTAGACATGGCGGTCTCCCATTTTCGTCCATCGGATTGCTCTGTCAGTTTTCTCCTGACATAGTTCTTGCCTCGACCTTGAGTCCATATTACTTCTTCTAGTGTTAAGAGGTCGATGAGACCTGTAAATATAGAATATAAAGGTTTGTAACTCGAAAATTTGTTTAATGGCAGTAGGAAGCTTGTGAAATGGACCTAGGTTTCTCTTTGAATGTTATTGGGTGTTCTGTTAGAAACTGGTCACTTTCACTGTTAACCTCCAATGTAAACCTACCTCGTCGGTGTTATAAGTTTTTCACGAGCCTGAGAGTGTGTGTGTGCGTGTGTGCGTGTGTTAGTGCGTAAGGGCACGGGTGCGTGCGTGCGTGCGTGCGTGCGTGCTCGCGAAGGATACTAGATACTATAAAAAATTCAGATCCAAGATGGGTGCCTTTTTTACTTTATCAAGGTATTTTTTGTCTGTATTGTTTGTAAATTATTAATTTAAAAAATTACCAATTAGCCTATCGTGATGTCTGACATCAGTGTGTAGTAAAAGTGGCTCAGCCTGCAGTTTGTCTCTCACTGAGTTCTCACAACCCGATGCTGAGGCATCTCCTCGGTCCATCTTGTTGAGGTACAGAATCCGAGGGACTTTATAGCCGCTGGCTTGCCTCCATACTGTGAGGGTTTGGGCTTCCACACCTGTGAAACATGAGCAAGTTCAGTCATTACTTCCAGTTCGTCCTGTGAGTGATAGTGGAAAAATCATCAAAAACCAAGCGGTTTGGTTCATTACGTCTTGGAATTCCTTATCAGCACATGTGTTTGGTTCTTCCTACAGTTCCGAATCCTTTCTACGGAGCACGAAAAAGCATCTGATGAGGCCTTTTCCCTGAGTCTTTGTGATCAGCTTGCCATCAGAGACGAAGTGAAATTGATATGCCCTAAATAAAAAAGTACCAAAAACCTCACCTGCGGAAGCATCCAGTACTATGACAGCACCATCTAACACTGCTAGACTTTGTTCCACTTCCATTGTGAAGTCGATATGTCCTGGTGTGTCTATTAGGTTGATCTGACTATCTCTCCAGGGAAATGATACTGCCGCAGCTGTGCAGAAAACAATGAATAAGTAATAAAATGAAGGGTGTACTGTAGAGGATGGAGGTGGGAAGGGGGGAGGGGAGAATTTGTGTCGTCAGTGCAGAAAACAAAGAAGGGTGTCTCGGTCTTGCCACTGACAACACAAAACCTCTCCAGTGAGCTCTGGCTACCCTACTCACCTCCAGAAACATAACACAAGGTTATTATTATCCGCAGTATTCTGTATGTCATGATATATCGAACTTACATGTAATAGTAATACCCCTCTGTCTCTCTTGTTCCATGTAGTCAGTGACGGTGTTACCGTGATGCACCTCACCCATGGACCTGATGGTACCTGAGTAGAACAGCATGCGCTCTGTCGTAGTGGTCTTGCCTGAAATTTCATTATTAAACTATTTAGAATTTGTTTCCCTTTCTATACAGATAGGCTGTCTGTGCGTGTCTGCCACCTAAGTGGAATAAAAAAAATTACAGATACAATAATTTGACAGTTCCAGCAATCCAGTAACAAGAGGGCAAATATCTGGCAACGGACTATCGCACGATCTTTATTTAAAAAAACATTTTAGACTTCTTATGGCTTCGTTTCTTAAAACTATAAGGTTGCTGTTGGTGTTGATAATTAACTCGTATAATAACTTTTTAAGCTTATTTACGTCAAGACTCAAAGAAGATGTATATTATCAACAACAGCATTGAATAATTTTCAGAACTTTGTGTAATAAATGAGATAATAAGTGAACCTAAATAGTCCAATATCCGAACCTGCATCAATATGAGCTAAGATTCCAATATTACGGATGTTTTTGTCGCTCCCATCACTTGTCGAATAACACCTCTGTAATCGTATATTCTTGCATAATTTTCTGTAGTAGTTTATGTAACAAAAGGTTTTCATTTTCATAAACATTTTTCCTGAAAACAGAAAATAACATAACCTCTATTGCTTGACATTTGACATTTTATTGACAGGGTAGTGACAGTAACAGATTGACAGAGGTATGTTCGGGGAGTAGGTTATCTTTAGTATGAACAGTATAGTACTTGACATTTATAATATTCTGTGCAAATTGAGTCTGCTTTTCTGTTGGTTGGTTGGCTGTGCTTTTTTGTCCCATTCTTTAGAAATGGCATCTACGTAGATTTGTTTGTGTTGAATACGTGACTAAATAAACGTGAAATAATAAAAGGAATATCATAACTGAGTTCAAGATGGGTGTACCGGCATTTTTCCGTTGGTTGAGCAGAAAATATCCGAGTGTTATCGTCGAATGTGTGGAACAGAGGGTAAATTATAACCTACAAAATTTATGCTGTTTCTAAAATTCTTATGCTTGTTTTTCATTTTAATCTATAAATACTATACTGGAACAACGAAGTTCTTAAACTCAGACGTGCTCTTTGTAAGGTTTTAGTTTTTATAATGATTTTTATGATTACCTCAAAGGAATCTAAAATGAAATGGATTGTAACTTTTTCTGTTTGTTTTGGGGGTAAATTCCCACCAAAATACTAGTTACATTTTGCTAAAATCTTCTACAACCTATTCCAGTAGGCTTAATACTTATGTTTAATAAATAGACAGAACAAATATAACATGCCACAGATTTTATAGAAAATTTGTCCAACTTTGACCCACATTCATAATTTGTAAATGTTTTGATACATGAAAAAGGACTGGCTATACTTCATATGAGGTTTATTCTTAAAAGAAAAAGATAAAGTTCAACATCAAGTAATCAGCTTCTGTGGCATAACAGTAGTGAATATAACTGCCAAACATGGGGGTGCGGGTTCGATTACCACTCAGTGCAAATATTTGTATGCTTGCTGAATATAGTTATTTCCACTGCTCTAGTTGTAGCTCGGATAGCATATTTATTGTTATGGGACACCCCCTGGTGTTGAAAACGTCAATAGGCTACAGCAACCAGTTTTCAATTTGAGCTTTCTATTACGAAGGCGGTGTGAGTCTGCTACTTAAGTGGTATGAAAAAAAAATAGATGGTTATATTATTAATAAAATTACATTCCAGCCGGTTGATGTAGACGGCCAGCTTGTTTACATTGACTCTTCACTCCCAAACCCAAATGGAGTGGAGTTTGACAACTTATATTTGGACATGAATGGCATCATTCATCCGTGCACACATCCTGAGGATAAGCCACCCCCTAAGGATGAGGATGAGATGATGGTGGCAATCTTCGAGTGCATCGACAGGCTGTTCCGTATTGTGAGGCCTAGGAAGCTGTTGTACATGGCCATTGATGGTGTGGTAAGTAGTTCTATAATGCAGATCATTGGGTAACTAGATAAGAGGTTGAACCTGACAAGGTAATGTCAGTGGCAACGTTATCTGCATTCAAGTGTTGCCTGGATAAATAGCTTGTAGTGAACAATTACTACATAGTATAAAACAAAGTTTCTTTAGCTTCCTTTCCTATATCTATGATGGAATATTTAAAACCCCCAACGGAATTTGATTTAGTTTTTTTAATAGATAGTGATTGAAGAGGCTGGTTTATAGGTTGTAGCATGATGTTATATACATATATAAAACAGTGCAGAGTAAATTTTGCCAAAACAGGGCGATGCAGTTGAAGTTGCTCGGGTCAGCTAATAAAAAATAAAAGTGATATGGACTACTTGCAAAGACTGAACTATACTCCTACACCATGAAGTGGACATACCATTATGCATTTTACTGCTCGTCCAAAGTCTGAATAATAATATAAATAAAAACAATAGTTACGACTACTTGCTTTATAAGGGTTTTATTCTAGTTCCTTATATGTGTAGAGATGTGTGACACTTTCACTTAATTGCGCCATAAACCCATGTTTTATTGCAAATTAGCGCAAATAGAGATACAATCTCCTAGCAGGCCACTCCACTCAAGGACCCATCTATCCTAATTGTCATTGATCCCACAGCAGATATGCCCCACCAACCAGCCCACTGCCACTTAGCTCACTAATTCAAACTTATGTAGCCCTTTCTTTATTCTTTCTAGGCTCCCAGGGCTAAAATGAACCAACAGCGCTCTCGACGGTTCCGTGCCTCAAAGGAAACACAGGAGAAGATTGAGGAGGTGGCACGCATCCGTTCCGAACTGCAGGCTAAGGGTGCTTATCTGCCTCCAGAGAGGCCGAAAGAGGCTCACTTCGATTCTAACTGCATCACACCGGGTACTCCATTCATGGATCGGTTGAGCAAATGTCTTCATTACTATATTCATGATAGGTGAGAAAACTGTCTACTTCTTAAGCAGTTTGAGTTGGTACAGGACCCTACTAATATCTATGGGGCCCAAACAAACTTCTCCTGTAAGACTCTTCTTACATTGGGCAACTCAAAGGAAACTCAAATTGTCAACTGAAGTCTACTTTCTTATCGATTGGAAACTAGAGTTTCACATATACATTTCTATGGTGACTCCTACAACAGTAGTCACGAGTTCCTGTGACTAGTTTGAAACGGAAATCCAACATGTGAAACCTATGTTGCTGGCAACTCTGGTTTCAACCAATCCGCAACTCTCAAAAGTATCGCCAAGATGGCGGATGCCGCGCATTGGTTATGTTCAATTTGTCAAGAAATTGAGGAAACTACAGTCGCGTAATATACGAACCTCGTCATCTCCAGTTGACTTGAAGAGGCGATGGTTCAGTATATGAATTTCCGCCATGTAACGTCTACTTTAATATCTTTTTTGAGTCAATAGATCTTATTCAGCAAAGAAAAAGAGTCAAATAATATCTTATTCAGACAAGTTCGTAAAAAAATTTTACAGGTTAAACAATGACCCTGGCTGGAAGGGCATCAAAGTGATTTTATCTGACGCCAATGTCCCTGGGGAAGGGGAACACAAGATTATGGACTACATACGAAGACAAAGAGGTGAGACTAAAATAAAGGAAATTATAGCTTTTTTATATCACTTAGGTCGCAGACAAGTATACGGCCCACCTAATGAAAAGTGGTCACTGTGGACAAACATCCAGTAAGCAAACAAACAGGACAAGATTTACGAGGCGTTACGAGCTGCGGGTTAAGAGTATTTATCCAAAAAGGCTGAAAGAATACTACTATGAATATGGTAGAACTGTCGCCAAAAACTAAACGATCGATTTATTTAGAAAATATGTGGGCCAACTTACAGGTTTAAGTAGGTGCCCACTCCCCCCCTTTTTTTTAATTATTTATTTATTTATTTATTTATTTAATAATCGTCTACAACCATTATTACAGGCCTAAAACCCAATGCAATGGGAGTAGAATTATCTACACAAGTGATTAATCCAAGTTATTTCCTTGCAGTGCAACCTGACCACGATCCTAACACACAACACGTGCTGTGCGGAGCCGATGCTGACCTCATCATGTTGGGGCTTGCCACCCATGAACCAAACTTCACCATCATCCGTGAGGAGTTCAAACCCAACAAACCAAGACCCTGTGATGTGTGTGGACAGCTAGGTGAGTGACAACCCTATACTATGATACTAATTGTTAACCATTTTTATTATTTTATATATATATTAAAAAAAGAATATTAGCAACCGAAGTTACTAATATTCCCTTTAAGCCCTCCAGCTAAGCTCAAAGACTTGTGTTAGGAGTGGGATCACGTCGGTAGTGTAATGGCCAGGATTCGAACCCGGGACCTCTCGATCGTAAGGCCGACTCCTTAACCACTAAGCTACCGCCGCTTTGTTAAGCTACTAACCATTGTTAAGCCACTGAGGTTAGATAAACTACCATTGGATATTCAGCTTCACGTACATAGGCATAAAGTTCAAAATTAAATTACATTGAGATCTTCTTATTAAGATGGCTTCTTTTGCAAGCAGATTCGCCGCAATTTTGCCAATGTCTAGTGGTAAATGTAATACAAAATTATTAATGGCGACACGCCAATGTCAAGTTTTTCAAGAAAATCTGCCAGAGCCACGTTAGCCACGCCAGTTGACGTTGCCGATGCAGTTATCAATACTCACTCCACAACCTTCCCCAGGTCACGAAATGAAAGAATGCACAGGCACCACTCCAGACGCTGCCCTAGTCCGCGCAGACCCTGCCTTCGGAAACCAGGACAGCTTCATCTTCGTCAGGCTCAGTGTCCTTCGGGAGTACCTCGAGAGAGAGTTACAGATGCCCGACCTCCCCTTCCCTTACGACTTCGAGAGGGCTCTGGACGACTGGGTGTTCATGTGCTTCTTTGTGGGCAATGACTTCTTGCCCCATTTGCCGAGTTTGGAGATCAGGGAGGGGGCGGTGGATCGGCTTGTGACGCTGTATAAGAAGTGTGTGTACCGGACTAAGGTGAGTCTTTTATGCCCCACGTTGGGCGCCAAAAATGTATGATGGCCGCTGAACACGTGCCCACATAGTGTCGAACACGTGCGCCCACGTAGTGGCAAACCGTATTGTCCAACACCTGTTCTATTCTTAGGTGCTTGAAATTGCTTGAGTAGCAAATTGAGTGAACAGCTCATTTCCACGCTTGTTCATCATCCAAATAATCCTGGATCTTATAATAAGCTTTCTGGCATAACTTCTTTTTTAACTAGATTTTTAAACTTTTTGTTAGGCAAATCCCTAATTCCATTAGGGAGCTTATTAAAAAAGCGTATACAATTATCCTGAAAAGAATTTGAAATTTTGTGGAGTCTACTATCACAGACAACGAGATTATTTTTGTGTCTGGTATTAAAATGGTGGCAAAACATAGTGAGCCTAATACCTCTTAAGATCTCTGTGTACCTATGTTTCACAAATAAAGACATTTCATTTCAAGGTTATGCCTATCACAAGTTTTCTACTATATAATGTGAGATTATGGTTACACACAATGCGTGGTGAGTCTATTGCCGTCAGAGTGCCAGCCTTTTTCACTGACATCCTTCTCCCTCCTCCCTCCTCTCTGGGAACCAATACATATGTATCTATAATTCATAATTCCTCCCCAGGGTTGGATAACAGACTCCGGTGATGTGAATCTCGAGCGAGTGCAGGTCATCATGACGGAGCTGGGCCGCATGGAGGACGAGATCTTCAAGAGACGGCACCAGAACGAGCTCAGCTTCAAGGCCAGAGACAGAGCGAAGAAGAGACAGCAAAGACCTAACTTTGGACTGCTGGAGAAGACGCAATTTGCTCCACAGGTTAGTCTCATCATCATCATTGTCATAGCACTGTGTCCTGGATCCACTCGATGCCATCATGTTGAGGTGACCTTCGTCGGAGGTCACTTGAACAACCTCCGTCTACTATGATCAGAAAGAGATACAAGATGTGGAGACCAGAGATGACCCTGGGTGAGCCGGGTGTGAAGGATATTCTGCTACCTCACCTTCGGCAACTGGTTGTCCCAGTCGGTTCGAGTCCAACTTAACCACCCTCGCGGTCTTTGGCAGGGTACCTGCAGTTATTCACGTAATCCACTGCGTCTAATAATTTATGTTCTAGAATGTTATTCAATCAATCTATGTTGAAGATGTTAATCTAAATCTATACTAACTATAATAAATTGTACTTTTGTGTGTGTGCATGTTTGTAATGAATATACTCAGAAACTAATGCGCCGATTTCGAAAATTCGTACACCAATAGAAAGCTACATTCACCCTGAGTAACATAGGCTATATTGCACTGTGCGACAACCGATATCCACACGGGCGAGGCCGCGGACAACAGTTAGTGTTATCAATTTATTATAATCGGAATACTTTTCTTGCAGGCTATCGGGCAGCAGTCATCTCGTCCAATGGAGAACGTGCGAAGAGAGGCCGCCAACATTCGGCTCGCCGGCATGAACAGTGTCGCCGCAGTGAGTACACACAATAACTGTTTTAAGTGAACCTGGATGGTCATCTCCGAAACTAAGAGTGATAGCGAAGACTATGTAAGGAAGTCTCAGATGAAATTTTAATTTTCTAATTTTTTAATCGATCTCCTTGTCGAGTTAGAAGGTAATTCGCTATTTGATGGTGGCGGCCATCTTGGATTTCAAATTTGTCATAGTGTATCGTATTGTGTATGTGTGGACTGAGAGCCCATTTTTATTTTTGCATATTTTTGCAGTTAAATTAACAATATTCCTTAGTAAAAGATGTGGAAATATTTGTAAAATGAATATTAGAGTTTGTAAAGACCTCATTCAAAAGATATATCGCTTTAAGTTGGTCCCTCAGTTCACACACGTAAGCTCTCAAATCTAGATATATAATGAGTTCACCAACAAATTTTGGTTATAGACTCTTAGTAAAACATGAATAAACATCTATACAACATTAAAAAACTTAATGTGAATAGATAATAAAAAATTACAAACGTTTACATGTGGTCCCTGAGGGACCACATGTATTTACTCAAAATAATAGAATATATCACGAACATTAAACATAATTCATAAGCCAATCGTTAGTAAAAAATGGAAGGAAACTTATAAAACTAAAGAAAGATCACAAATAGTGGTAAAAACCGTAAATTTCATGTTTTTGTTGGTGGTCCCTCAGTTCACACATTATGCAAATGCTAATTGCTAAAATATAATTAAATACAACGATTACAAACATGTGGAGCCTTTCAGTGCTTAGTAAAAGTCTTATATTATCGATCTGTATTTATTTTGTCACTGGTGTTATTGTTATTTTAACAAAAATGTACAAATTAGGTTTTCCATACTAATAGGGTGTCCATGCAGTCAAGAGATAATATTGTTTCAAGAACTATTATACATACCTATTAGGTTTCAAACTACTTGCTTAGTAGTAAAGTGTGAGATAAAGATGAACAGTTGTTGTTGTATGTGAGTAGTTCAGAATTTTTATATATATGCGGAGAAAAGTTTTTGTTGTTGTATGTGAATAGCAGTGTCTCCAACTGTCACAATCAAAATACGCGACTGCGGTTGAAAAGATCCAAACAAGCTAGATAGCAGGTGGTTTCCATTTGTAAATCAAAAACCGAATGGCTAAACAAGTTATCGAAACGAACGAGAACAAAATTTAGGTACTACGAGTTGCCGCCAATTCTTAAGCTAATTCTCCTAAATTTTGAGATAGTCAAATTAGAATTGCCATTTCACCTCATACTCGGATATGGTTAAACAGTATTCCTGTAATACAATTTTAATTTCCAAACGTGTTGGCAGAGAATAACAGTTTTTTAACAATTTCCGAGTATGAGGTGAAATCGTGATTCTATTTATCCGTCATAAAAATTCGGAGATTTGGTCCCAGTTTTGATTGTCTTTGTCTAAAACATTATTTCACAGGGCGGCCCTAACGCACTATTAAAAGGAAGAACAGCGTGCCAAGGTCACCAAAATCTATGAATGCTTTGCGCCCCGTCATTCATAATTTTTTCTAGTCTTTTACTACAACTAGCATACTAGTGACGTACTTCAAGAAAAAGATTTATCGACGAACGATGGGCCGATGACTGCTTATTTAAAATTTAATATCCATAATGATTATGAAGAATTGCTAAGGTGAATTTTCTTAATACAATATGTAGTTTTGAAAATATTTGATTTCGAAAATTGAAACGAGCAGCTAGAAAACGGTTTTTGTGTGAGTGACGGCATGACTTCTTAGTAAGTAGTGCAAATGCATGAAGTGCAATAGAATATTGCATTTATCTCGGTCCAGGTTGTGTTTTGTTGTGTTTACGTGTATGATTCATTAAAAAATAAAAGTCATTTGGAATAGTAAGAAATCTATAAATTATGATAAAAATAAGAATTATAATATTATCTCATGAGTGTAGCATGTTACCGGTCTTGTTAAGTTAATACACGTTAAAAGATAAGTAAACCCAATCGTATTAGTATACGTAAATCGACCACTTCTGCGATAGTAGAAGGCACAGCACTAACGTAGTAAAACGTCCATTCATAAAAATGGAACATAGGTAGGACACAGCGTTTTGTAGGTAGGGCCCATCCCCCCCTTATACATCAATGCATTATTTATATGTTTATGGTCTAAACTCTGACATTCAGAAACTTGACAATTTTAAACCGACATTCTAATATTACATTATTTGTCATATTTATTAACTTCGTAATTTGGCAGCATAACTTTCAGCGACTGTTTTTAAACTAATTTAACCGCCATGGGTATTGGTTCTTTAAGCCTAAGCAACTATGGTGTAAATCCATTACCTGTAGTGTCGCTCTTAATAAAAATATATATTAAAAAAATTAATTACGGTACACTTGGAGCTTGTTGCTTGTCGTGATATTGCTCAATTACGCGTATTAATTTTAATTATTTGTATTTTCCTGAGGAATATTAGTTGGAGATAGAACGAATGGGCACAGATATAATTAAAAATGTGGACTTAAAATAGAATAAAATTACTGCTTTATTTTTTCGTGCTTAACTGGTCTATGTGTCAGATGTATGTACAGAATTATATTTATTTAAGATGTTTTATCATCTCAATAGAAACATTGCACCAGTTACTAACAATAAGGATCAATAGGTGAATAGAGAAAATGGTCGTTAGATTTTGTTTCATAAGTTGTTTGACAATATTTCTGGATCTACCTAGATGTTTGATAATTCTTATCATTATTACATTGATTTTATTAGAATGAACATAAGTTCAGAATTTGGTTCACCATTTTGTTTCTATTCACCCATTGATCTATATTCTCCCCGTTGTACTCGGTACTGTAAAATTTTAATCTATAAGAGATTTTTGTTTTTTTTTTATAAGTGCCCATTTCATTTTAATAAATGATGATAATATAAATAAACGTTACTTTTTTAAATTATTCATCTATAATAAAAAAAGAATACAATATTAATATAATTTTAGTAGTACAGTTAAAAAAAGTAAATTGTGTTGCCGTGATTGATGATTTGAGAGCTTACGTGTGTGAACTGAGGGACCCACTTAAAGCGATATATCTTTTGAATGAGGTCTTTACAAACTTTAATATTCATTTTACAAATATTTCCACATCTTTTACTAAGGACTATTGTTAGTTTAACTGCAAAAATAACCAATAATAAAAATGGGGTCTCAGTTCACGCATACACCCGAAATGAGCTGTCCAACTGGGGAAGTACCTCCGCCCTACAGAAGACCGCGGTCATAATAACCATCGTGTTGTGTTCCCGCCGGTAAGTAGGGTAGCCAGAGCTCACTATACCCCTCCTTCCCCTCCCCTTCCTAGCCTCCCCACCCCTTCCCAGCTCTCCCCCTTTCCCTTCAGGGTGGGCAGCGCGTGTCTGACACCCTTAGTGTTGCACACGTTCATAGGCCACGGTGGCCGCTTTCCATCAGGTGGGCCGTGTGAAAAAATTGGTCGTTAGATTTTGTTTCATAAGTAGTTTGACAATATTTCTGGATCTACCTAGATGTTTGACAGTTCTTATCATTATTACATTGATTTCATTAGAATGAATCTAAGTTCAGAATTTGGTTCACCATTTTGTTTCTATTCACCCATTGATCTATATTCGCCCCGTTTTACTCGATATGTTATCATATCGGTGTACTGAAAAAGCACAAGTACCTAATACTGGGTCTTCTTAGGTTCAGCAAAAAGTAACAAGATGGATTTAGCACTGATGGTCTGCGAAGTGAACCGTACCACCTGGAGTCAATTACTAGATCCAAATATTGCATCTGTACCTTGATCCGAACATTACAGAGATCGGGTGGATCTTACCGGAGCGTCACGTCATGGGTGTCAATAAATGAACAGTGCTTTTCCTAAAGTGTGGACACCCCATACCGGGCTTAGTATGAAAATCAATAAAAATACTTATAGTGACTAAAGCAATAAAAAACCAGTGACAAAATAAATACAGATCGATAATATAAGACTTTTACTAAGCACTGAAAGGCTCCACATGTTTGTAATCGTTGTATTTAATTATATTTTAGCAATTAGCATTTGCATAATGTGTGAACTGAGGGACCACCAACAAAAACATGAAATTTACGGTTTTTACCACTATTTGTGATCTTTCTTTAGTTTTATAAGTTTCCTTCCATTTTTTACTAACGATTGGCTTATGAATTATGTTTAATGTTCGTGATATATTCTATTATTTTGAGTAAATACATGTGGTCCCTCAGGGACCACATGTAAACGTTTGTAATTTTTTATTATCTATTCACATTAAGTTTTTTAATGTTGTATAGATGTTTATTCATGTTTTACTAAGAGTCTATAACCAAAATTTGTTGGTGAACTCATTATATATCTAGATTTGAGAGCTTACGTGTGTGAACTGAGGGACCAACTTAAAGCGATATATCTTTTGAATGAGGTCTTTACAAACTCTAATTTTCATTTTACAAATATTTCCACATCTTTTACTAAGGAATATTGTTAGTTTAACTGCAAAAATATGCAAAAATAAAAATGGGCTCTCAGTCCACACATACACATCGTATTTACTAGTCAAGTCAATTTGACATCCATATTGAGGCCATAGCTCGCCATTTTGTGGCGGCGAACATCATGGATTGATTTTCATTGAACCTAGCTGAGAACGCTCCCGAAAAATTTGGCTTTCAAACAAAAAAAATACATCGAAATCTGTTCATCCGTTCGGTAGCTACTATGCCACAAACGCACACATACTCACACACACGCCTTTATTGTGGCAGATAGATGTTTCTACTAAACTCATTCGTAAAGGGTGAAAATTAATTCGTTAAAAGATACTGAAATGGTCTATTCAGATGAGTGGTATATTCCAGCAAGAGTCAGAGCCACAGGGGCACGGCCGCAAGCGGTCGGCCGCCGCGGCGGGTCTCGACGAGGATGATGATGACAAGCACGACGAGGTGCGCCTGTGGGAAGATGGCTTCAAGGAGCGCTACTACGAGAGCAAGTTCGAGGTCAATAAGGAGAATCTCGAGTTTAGGTGAAAAACATTTTTATTCTACCTACCCCCTTTTTTAATGTGTATGAGAATCCCTACGTGTTGTATGGTTACAATAACAACAAAAAAAATATTAATATTATTGCAAAAAATTACCATTCACTCTATTGGTGGAAGTCTATACAGTAGAATCCGCTTATTATGACTCCGTATATATAGACCAACCGCTTATTATGACGTAATCACACAGCAAAGTTCAGTTTTCATATAAAAAATAATTTATAAGTTTGTAATCGAGTCTGATATAATGACTTCTTTAACAATCTATAAATTACGTCCGGTTATAGTGACTGACATGATTCCTAAAACCGTTGTTGAGATCATATTTATTTTATTGAATAGAAAAAAAAAATCATTTTTACTTGTTTTCTTTTTACTGAAGTATTTTTTTTACTGACAAAGATAGCAAGTAATTTATTTAGTCTTTTAAGAAATATATAATCTCTGGTTAATATTATGTTCAAAATTGCCCTTCAATGTCATTATAAGCGGATCCTACTGTATACTCTAAATGACAGTGCTCGGTCCCTATATCCCATTCCTGTCGGCTTCCAAATGAATCGCATCGAGATAAGTTCTTTTTCCACTGTCTCTCCTTTGCATATGTGAATGAGCGATATGATGGTGGGTGTGCTTGTGCAGGTACCGCGTGGCGCTGCAGTACGTGCGCGGGCTGTGCTGGGTGCTCCGCTACTACTACCAGGGATGCGCCAGCTGGAAGTGGTACTTCCCGTACCACTACGCGCCCTTCGCCTCAGACTTCGTCAACATCTGCGGCCTGTCCACCAAGTTCGAGGAGGGCACGCAGCCGGTGAGCATACTTGCCGGCGTATATCTTGACCTCAGTGACGTCACAATATCTGCTGTGGTTTTTCCAAGCTGCGGTAGCCTTTCATTTTTTTTTTTATCTTGCGCAAAATCACCACGGATGGACCTCCACCAAAACCGATGGAGGTGATTATGTCGGACTCGAACCGACCAAAACGCTCGCCGTCCATGGGTCCTTGATTGCCGGAGGTGAGATTATACAAGACATATCTCTCGCACCCCGGCAGACAAGCTGCGGTAGCCTAGTGGTATGGGTAATGGACTGCTGAGACGAGGTCGATCCAAGGTTTTACCATGGCACACGCCTCTGACTTTTTGATACTTTTCGAAGTTATGTGTGTATTTATCGCTGGTTTATAAGTACCCGGTTAATGGCAATAGGCTCGCCACCTATTACATTGGGACCTAAACATAAACTGGCCAAATGTGGGTGCTAGTCCTTCTGCCTACCCCTTCGGGTACCCCTTTTCAGTCGAGTGGGCAGTGTGTTCGTCTGCCACCTAAGTTTTATAAAGAGTTCCCTAGTTTCAAACGATGTTGTAAGGGTATTATAAATAAAGGCACGAGTTGGGGACTAAACAATTGGTGGACAAGCTCAAATCTACCAATAATTCAAATTCAAATTAAAAAATAATTCATACATCACTATAGTTAACTTACAAACGTCAATATTAATAATATATTATATGTTAGTTAGCAAATTGACCACACCACACAAAACGCGGCTCCGGCCTGAGAAAACTCCGGCTACAAACTCAGCGGGCTTTTGTTTTTTTTTTTTGGTCTATTTACAAACATTTACTTAATCTAGATACAGAAATTTGCTTGAGCAGCAAGTTGAATGAAACAACTCATTGCCAGGCTTATTTATCATCCAAATAATCCTGTATTTTATAAAAGCCTTTTTGGCATAACATTCTATTAATTGAATTTTGAAATTTAGATACGCAAATTTAAAAAAGCGTAGTCAATTACTCTGAAAATTATTTAAAACTTTGTGAAGTCTACTATCACAGACAACGAGATTATTTTTGTGTCTGGTATTTACGTTATGCCTAACACAAACTTTGTAATATTCCAAAATAATCCGCGCGCTCCTTCATCGGCACCGGCATCTTGCCTCTCGTGATCGTGACCTAAGTCCAAGATTAGTGCCGATAGGTATACCTGGTGTATTCTGTTGGCAGTTCCGTCCCTTGGAGCAGTTGATGGGCGTGTTCCCGGCCGCGAGTTCGCAGCACGTACCCAAGCCCTGGGCCGAGCTCATGAGCGACCCGGTGAGTACTCGTGCAATGTTATAACTCGCATGCATCCATAGCACGGTCCTGTTTCCTGTTCCTGTGTATTATATAAATGAAAAATTAATACTCATTTGTGACCACATTATTTTTTTTATCATTTTTATTCATTCATAAGTAAAATCACATCTTATGTATTACACACAATAAATTGAGTTACTGGTAAGGTATCCAATACATTTGTCTTTAATATATATATTATATTATATTACCAGTATACCATATATTTTATATTACCAGTTATATTATACCACCAGTTATATATTATATATATATATTATATATATATATATATTAAAGATATATATATATATATATATATATATATATATATATATATATAGCCTATTCCCAACACAGTTGGGGTCTACTTTCTAGTCCAACTAAGATTATATTTTCCACTAGGCGACTGCTATCAGACCTCCACAACCAAATTGACGATATCTAATCTACAATATTCAATATTATAATCTTGTAATAATATCAGAACTCTCCTTACAGTTTTCCAACATAATCGACTTCTACCCTACGGACTTCAAGATAGACCTGAACGGGAAGAAATTCGCTTGGCAGGGCGTCGCCTTGTTACCTTTCGTGGATGAGGAGCGCCTGTTCACCGCATTGGAGCCCTACTACGACCAACTCACTGAAGCTGAGAGTTAGTAGCACATTAGTTAGTAATAATATTATAAAGAGGAAAGATTTGTTTGTTTGTAATGAATAGGCTCCGAAAATACTTTTTTTTTTATCTATGGCACGTGACGTCACCTCGCCTGATGTTAAGCTGAAGGCAAAGTCCCATGAAAGAGGGTCACCATTGCAAACACGTTCAGTGCTACAATGGTGGCGCTCAGCTTGACGGCCTCATCAGATGCTTTTTCACGCCCCGCTTAAAGGACCCGGGACTGTAGGAAGAAGGAAACACGTGCGCCGGCAAGGAATTCCAGGACTTAATGGTACGGCAGAGAAAAGACTCACCGAACCGCTTGGTTCTTGATGGAATATTCTGTACCGTATGCGAGTGACACCTAAGCCCTGCACGCGTTGTCCTGTGTAGGAAAGGGGAGGGTGGGATTAGTTGGAAGAGCTCATCAGAACATTCACCATGGTAGAGACGGTAAAATACTGCCAAGGACGCAACATCTCCACGCATCTGCAAAGGCTCGAGGGACTCTGTGACCTCAGGACTCCCAATAATGCGGACCGCACGTCGCTGCAACCTGTCGAGAGCATCTAATAAGTACTTCGCGGAGCCATCCCAGAGATGCGAGCAGTATTCCACGCAGGAGCGAATTTGTGTCTTATAAAGAAGACACCGCTGCTCCGGCGCGAAAAAACGTCTCACTCTGTTCAGGACTCCGAGTTTACGCGAAGCTGTTTTGATGATGCTCTCGATATAGTTCTTGTTGTTCAGTTTGCAGCGCACGTCCATACCGAGTATATTAAGGTTATCCTGTAATGGCAGTGGTGTGCTCTGAAGAGTGGGAGGAGGAAGGAGGAAGGAAAGAACTACTGGACCGATTTCAATAATTCTTTCACCTCTAAAAAGTTACAATATCTAGGAGTAACATCGGCTATATATCATCATGCTACCATCCAAGGGAGCGGAGTAATAATCATAAATCTCAATCAATCCAGTGAATTTCTATACACTGGCGCAGTAGTTTATAGAGGCAAGTAGAGGATCGGCTAGAGTGGTACAACGCGATAATCGACATCTGCACGGGCGGAGCCGCGGGCAACAGCTAGTGTTTTATTATATTCAAAGGATATTGATATGATTTCGCTTTTTGATTTATACATACATATATTTGAGTAGTAGACATAGGTGTTATAACATAATACCTAAATCACCAACTATTATTTAGGGTGTTTTAAACATTGTTTCAAATAACTGCCCCCTATAAGGGAAAAATCGTGGCTTCGAACCCCGTATACCATTCACTTTTTCAAAATTAAATTCGATTTGAAACAGTTAGCAATTGCTTCGTGGTCCCTACACCCGAAGGGGGTCATCTCGAAAGAGAGGGCCCCAGGTCCGCCGAGGTTCCAGGGATATGTTGGCTACTATCTCACCTTCAGCAACTAAAGACCAAAAGACGGCGTTTTAGTCGGTTCGAGTCCGATATAATCTCTCACCGATCCGGTACGATTGGTATCCATGGCGATTTTGCACGCGGAAAAAAAGTATCACTAATTATTTTAAAATTTAATTACATAATCTATAATATAAAATTCTCGTGTCACAGTTTTCATTGCCATACTCCTCCGAAACGGCTTGACCGATTCTCATGAAATTTTGTGAGCATATTGAGTAGGTCTGAGAATCGGCCAACATCTATTTTTCATACCCTTAAGTGATAAAAGGGTTGTTCACCCTTACAATAATTTATAAGGCAAAACAACGTTTGCCGGGTCAGCTAGTAATCTATAATATGTTCAACAGAAAAACGTAACATCCGGGGTCACGACCGCCTGTACGTGGGCCCCGGCAACAAGAGCTACGAGTACCTGCGGGGGCTGTACAGCGACGCGGGGCCCCGCCTGCGGGCCCTGATCGACGGGGCCCACAAGTACCCCTACCGCTCCGAGGGGGTCACGGGGGACGTCATGCTGAGCGCCGACCACGTCGTCATTGGCGGGTGAGTACTGCTCCACGACGGAGGGAGGACATCACGGTATCTCACGTCCCAATTGAGCGGTCCGACTGGGGAAGTACTCCAAAAGTCCCTGCACAGTTTGAAGCTAAAATTGTATGTAGTGATACCACTACACAACTACTAGTCTTAGAAGCCATTGAATAATATATCTCCATATTAATGTGACGTCCCTGGTATTGCAAACGTCCATATGCCAAGGTAACCACTTTTCATCAGGTGGGCCGTGTGAAATATGTTTATCTTAATTTGTATATATTATATTAGAGTATTAATTTGCATATTGCATATTCATTATCTACTATATAAAAATAAGTCGGGTTTTCCTTCCTGACGCTATAACTTCAGAACGCACGAACCGATTTCCACGGTTTTGCATTCGTTGGAAAGGTCTCGGGCTCCGTGAGGTTTATAGCAAAGAAAATTCAGAAAAAAATTAAACAGAAAAGCGGGAAAAGCATTTTTTTGTAACCATCTGGTGGCGAAACGGAGTTCGCCAGGTTTGCTAGTATTGTATATATTTAATATGTATATTAATAATATATGTCAAAGTTATCAACTTTATAAAACAACGTTTCACAGTTCGTATACTCTGTCAGTTTCTCACGCCTAGGTTTTGTCTAAAGATATGTATGTCACTCGCACACTTTATACCTCTACTCTAAGGATAACCTTATCGTCAGGACACAATTATTTGTTTTATAAATGTATTGAGACTGTCTCAAACAATTTGTAAACAAGTTTGAAACACATTGGCGTTCACACAAAAGTATGCCACATATTATTACAACTTGTCAAATACATGTTTTAAAACAAGGGATAGTCACATCCGTTGAACACACACACACATTGACGACCTCTGTGGCGTAGCGGTAGTGAACGCGACTGCTACGCAGGAGGGGCGGGTTCGATTCCCGCTCAAGGCAAATATTTGTGTACATGAATATGAATATTTGCATTGGTCTGGGTGTTTCTATGTATAATATGTATGTATTTACAAAAAAAAGTATCTAAATCCGCATTCTAGAACTTATAATACAAGCTAGTTAAACTATGCTTTCCATGGGTCTAGGTGGCGGTGTGTGGATTGTCCTAGAATATTAAAAAAAAAAATTAAAAATAAGTAAACTGTTCCTTCACTAACTCAAGTTTATTCTATCCTCAACAGGCAGCTAGCATCACCCGTCATAGGCCTGAAGCCAGTTATCGGCAACCAGGCCATCTGCGTGAGGTTCCAGGACCCGGCGTACGACAAGGAGTTCCCTGCGAGGAGGTTAGAGGGCGCCGTCGAGCCCGTCAGGGTGCTGAAACCTGGGAACCTTTCACACGAGGAGAATAGGAACTGGAGACCGCAGATTGGTGAGTTAACCTTTTTTTTTTTATACTACGTAGGTGGCAGACAAGCACACGGCCCACCTGATGGAAAGCGGCCACCGCGGCCCATGAACGTGTGCAACACCAAGGGCGTCACTCACGCGCTGCCCACCCTGAAGGGAAAAGGGGGAGAGCTGGGAAGGGGTGGGAGGCTAGGAAGGGGAGAGGAAGGAGGGGTCCAGTGAGCTCTGGCTACCCTACTTACCGGCGGGGACACAACACGATGGTTATTATGACCGCGGTCTTCTGTAGGGCGGAGGTACTTCCCCAGTTGGACAGCTCATTTCGGACGGGAGATACCGTCGTGTCCTACCTCCGCCGTTGAAATACGTTGAAGTACTCCGGGTACACTATACAGGGTGTAAGGGGAACGCTCCCGAAGCCGTAGGCCCCTGGTAGTAGGTACTCATGGTACACAACATATTGGCATTAAAAAAAATTACGGCAAATCGTAATTTTTTTTTTCTTTTTAAAATTGGTGAACAATCTTGTAGCAACTTTTTATAAAAGCACATGTTAATCAAATAAACTAGACTAACTGACTAACTAATGGTTCGACACAGGTTTTTAGTCTTCATAATGAGTTACTAAGCAGAAAAGTATTTAATTTTTTTTTATACTGAGTTTTTAACAAACATTAAAAAGACACGCTTAGATTGTTTACGTTTTTTGTAAGTACCTAAACAAATGTTTTATGTATAATATGTAGGTATTTACAAAAAAAATCTAACTATGTTTATCCGTATTCTAGTACCCGTAACACAAGCTAGTTAAACTATGCTTATCATGAGTCTAGATAACGTTGTGTAGATTAAAAAAAAACTATTGATAATGTTTCAGGTTGCACTAACACTTCAAATAGTGTATTAAATCTACCTTTTCTTCCACAGGTATGGTCCGATCGAACACGATAGCGACGATGGAGGCGGCGGGCCGGCGCATGCTGGGCCATCATCTGCCGAGAGATAACGCGTACGGGGCCGTGCCGCCCCCGCAGCGGCAACAACAACACAGTGAGTACATGTTATGTCATTGAAATCATCTATCTAATATATAAAACTAGCTGACCCGCGCAACTTTGACCCGTTTTTGCAACTGTTATGTACTAGAAAGAAGGGTTCGAGGAGTCGTAAATAAGTTGACAACGCGTCGGTCAGTTGTACACTCATTTATTACGCCAAAGTCAACATGCCCGCGGCAGGCGCGAGCGGGCGCGGGGGGGGGGGGGGCAGGCTGTATTGCAGCTACTTATGCACTACACATACATAACAGCAACATTCCTGCTCCGCACCTGTTGGTCGTAACATAATGTTATATATATATAAACCTTCCTCTTTAACCGTTCTATCTATTTAAAAAAACCGCATCAAAATGCGTTGCGTAGTTTTAAAGATTTGAGCATACAAAGGGACATAGGGACAGGGAACGCGATTTTATTTTATAATGATTTAAGAGACCGCGGTAGCCTAATGGTATGGGTGTGACTGCTGAGACGATATCTCGGGTTCGATCCCAGGTTTTACCATGGCACACGCCGATGACTGCGATGCTCTTCGAAGTTATGTGTGTATTTAACGCAGGTTTATAAGTGTTAATGGCAATAGGCTCGCCATCTATTACACCTAAAATCTAAGCCTACTACATACCTAAAACATAAACTGGTGAAATGTGGGTGCTAGCACCTCTGCCTACCACTTTGGGGATATAGGCGTGAGTTTATGTTATTTTATATTATGTTTATAAAATTTCCATGTCACAATGTTAGTTACCGTACTCCTCCGAAACGGCTTTACCGATTTTTACCAAATTTTATATGCGTATTCAGTAGGTCTGAGAATCGGCTAATATTTTATTTCCATACCCCTAAGTGATAAGGGTTCTTCACCGTTAATTTTACCGTTTGATACTCTCCAAGACGGCAATTGGTAGTGCTTGTGCGGCTAAGCACGTAATTAATTTCTTTGCTATTTACACCGCATAACAAGGAATCGGGTTATTTTTTTTTTTTTCAAATTAATTTAATTTACCTGTAACATTTTCGGTTAGGAATTTCTTTTCGCCATACCCAATTTTTACAAAGTGCCCGATTGGCGGCAATATGCTCGACTATCACATATTACCTTGGGACCTAAACATAAACTTGCGAAATGTGGGTACTAGAACCTCTGCCTACCCCTTCGGGGATATAGGCGTGAGTTTAAGTTTATTATGCCATACAAACAATTATGGCCGTCGTTACAGGTAGTTGGAGCCCTCAAAAGTGCAATCAGTTTAACTTGGAACTTCGATATCGCCATTGGTCATTAGACCATTGGTTGTGGAGGTCAGATGGCAGTCGCTTCACGGAAAACGTCGAAGTTCAGCCGCATCACAGTTAGACTGGAAAGCCGACCCCAACTGAGTTGGGAAAAAGGTTCAGAGAATGATGATGATTTAAATTCTAACGTCAATTAAAATATAATATAACGACATTCAAACATCAAACTAATAGTCGTCACTCGTCGCACGTCAACACAACAATCGCGTAAAGTTTATTAAAAATTAATGTCGCCGCGCGTCACTTCCGCACACAATGGCGGCGCGCGCCACGTGTAATTGAGTCACGTGACCCGCGCACGCCCCCGCCGCCCGCCGGGGAGGGGCGGGGTTGCCAGCTAAAAGAATTTACCCTTGATTTTGGGAAATGTTGATATGGTAAAGAAATATGTAGTTGGATGACACGATCTCGTGCTATTGTGTCTAATTCTTGGGATATGCAGTTAGCATTAATAAAGAAAGCGTTGATAGCTTAGTGGTTAAGAAATCGACCTTACGATCGAGAAGTCTCGGTTCCTAATCACTTTAAGCCTGATGAAGCGGTCAAGTTGAGCGCCACCGTTGTAACACTGTACGTGTTTTGTAATAGTGACCCTCTTTCCTGAGACTTTGCTATAAGCTTACCATCAGGCGATCCCACTCCTAACACAAACCATTGAGCTTAGAGGGAAATTTAGAGATTTAATTTTCTTTTTGAAAGAAATTAATGTACTGTTCATATAAAAAATATAGAAACTGAGTTTAAATGTTTGGGAATAAAAAATATTAATTACCGAAATTTCGGAGGTAGGACTCGACGGTATCTCCCGTCCGAAATGAGCTGTCCAACTGGGGAAGTACCTCCGCCCTACAGAAGACCGCGGTCATAATAACCATCGTGTTGTGTTCCCGCCGGTAAGTAGGGTAGCCAGAGCTCACTATACCCCTCCTTCCCCTCCCCTTCCTAGCCTCCCCACCCCTTCCCAGCTCTCCCCCTTTCCCTTCAGGGTGGGCAGCGCGTGTGTGACACCCTTAGTGTTGCACACGTTCGTAGGCCACGGTGGCCGCTTTCCATCAGGTGGGCCGTGTGCTTGTCTGCCACCTAGGTAGTATAAAAAAAAAAAGAAAAAAAAAATCCGAGATCCTGGGTTCGAGTCCCGTCAGAGCATTTACTTTTCCGAACTATATTATATTTGATTTAACAGTTCATTTCTAGGATTTATATAAATTTCTAAACACGCAAAACATAAGCAACAATGATACGCAACTTCATGACATATCGGGTAATTATACATTACATAAATGGTAACACTAAATAAAGCGGGGAGCTCAGTCGGTAATTGGCCGGCGGAGGGCACGTTCCTACGCGAACGAGGGGCTAATACGTTGATGATTGATGGTTGAGATTTTATTGATTTATTTAAAGTACTATACCGACAGCCCTATTTTAATTGCAATTGCATCGTACAAATGACTTAGAACCCTTTGATTGGGAGATCTTTTTTATACCACTTAAGTGGCAGACAAGCACACGGCTCACCTGATAGAAAATGGTTACCGTGGTCTATGGACGTTTGCAACACCAGGGGCGTCACGTTCGTGCTTCCGAATATATAGCGGGGAGGGGAAAAGGGGAAAAGGAGAAGGTTAAGAGTCTCTGTGTTGTCAGTGTAGAAGGAAAAGAAGCGTCCCTCGGTCTTCCCACTGACAATACAAAAATTCTCCAGTGAGCTCTGGCTACGCTACTTATAGCCGTGAACACAACACAAGGTTATTATTAGCCGGGGTATTCTGTAGACAGAGGTACTTTCGTAGTCGGACTGCTCAATTAGGACGGGAGATACCGTCATGGCCTACCTCCACGAAGTGACGCTATATCAATGTCTCGTTTTTTTATGTTAACTTATGCAAGTAGTATCATAAACTTGATAACATTAGGTACTAGATCTATTATTCAGTAGTTTCAAAGACTATTAGTTGTGTAGTGGCATCACTTGATGCAATTTTTGTTTCGAATTGTTTAGGGAATTTAAATGAATGTGACGCCCCTGGTGTTGGAAACGTCCATAGGCCACGGTAACCACTTTCCATCAGGTGGGTCGCGTGCTTGTCTGCCACATAAATTGTATATAAATAAAAGTTTATTTTACTAACGCTATATTACTTTTGGTTTAATTAGACTTAGGCTGTCAATCAATCAATCAATCAATCAAATCATTTATTTGTGTAAACACGTGTTAAACATTTATGTGCATGCAACATATTAAAATAACGTTTAAGTCCAACGTGAGCCGTATTTATGACGGATAAATTTTAGAAAATACTAGCTGTCCCGGCCTTATAAATTTTAAGGGTGAACAACCCTTATCACTAAGGGGTATGAAAAATAGATGTTGGCCGATTCTCAGACCTACTTAATATACTCACAAAATATCATGAGAATCGGTCAAGCCGTTTCGGAGGAGTACGGGAACGAACATTGTGACACGAGAATTTTATATATAAGATAATGATTAGGTAATTAGAAAAACAATATCAAAGGGTTATAGATCTTAAGATGTAAAGGAACTTTTGAGGGCCACTGTGCCCTATTAGGTACATACAACACGCCCTATTAGAATTGTACCCGCTACCGGTTGTTCAACTATCGCTGCCGGCCCTTGTAGTGATATGCGACCTCAGGCTATGTGCGAGTGTGATTTTATTGATGTCAAAGCTCTAACGGATGGGTGGCTAAGTACTTGTAAGGGTGCAAGCCCTTCTGAAAAGGGTAAAGGTCTCTCACTAGTTCTTTTACTGTAGGTTTTTTTAGTAAAAAATAGTTTTCTCAAATAGATATGTTTATTTTTGGTATTATATTTGATATTGTTAGCGATTTGAAAGTAATTTTAATGTTTAAGTGTATTACGTTATGCGGTAATGTATTATTTTCATATTAGCTACATTTTTTTTTGATCATGTGGAAAATCCCCACTGTTACTACCTCCACCTTCATAGGTGGAAGTGGTTATGTCGGACTCGAACCGACTAAAACTCACTTCGTTCTTGGGTCTGATTGCCGGAGATGAGATAATACGATACATATCTCTCGGACCCCGGCAGACCCCGAATCTCTACTTTTGAGATGGCCCCCGTCTGGTGTGAGCACCACTGTGTCCCCACTAGATCCTGAGTATGAGGAGGATCTGCTAGGGTGACAGATGGGTCCCACCCATCACCAGTTCTATTATCATCATCATCCTTGCGTTAGCCCCGGTCGCATCGGAAACCTTTAACCAGTCCTATTTATCTACCTACTAAAAACTTTTGCCGGCATAGAATAAATTGTACTTAATTCGAACCCCAATTGACCCCCTGACCCCGGAATCCGAGGTGAATGTTTCGGATGCGATCGGGATTAACGTAAGGATGATACTCATGGGTTTTAACCATAGTGAGAAGGTACCTGTGACCAAAATATAATCAACCTCTGCCTATCCCATTGAGGACATGTTAGTATATTTTTCTCTATAACTAAAGGTCTAATTGTATATTAAAAGGATTACCGTGCAAATTCATTATACCTATTACTTTCAATGGTTTTTATGCTATTAAGAGACCATTGTAAAACTGTCTTACAAGAATTAAATTGCACAAAAAAGTAAGTATATTTACTTCCTCAATTACAAAGAACTTTCTAAACATGAATTGACACAATGTCGGACAACAAGCCGCCTCGTCCGCACTAAATAGATAATCACAGCCCATCACTATTAAAAAACATAATTACAAGCCTATAGCCGACAAATGTGTTCCATTCGAAATTCAAATTGGCCAATCGTTTGCATTCACGTTAAATAGCGCGCGAGAGCAAACAGGAAGTGCGTAGGGACGCGCCATTGTATGTTACCAGCTACGAAAATAATAATTATAGAGGGTTGCCAACAATAGGCGGTTTTTTTTTAATATCGAAGCTCAAGTGCTTCCTATAGAGGATTACGGATACAATGTCGGAAGTTTTTTTTAATGTTTTTTTTTTATATTGTTACCTTTAACCAGGTGTTTTAATACGGGCTTAGACTCTTTTTTTTAATCAGATAAAGATATCTTGTGATTTTTAAATGTGGGTTATTTTGTAGTGTTAAGTATTATACTCTTTATTTTTTTATCTGTGATGAGCCGGCTACTTGTGTTGAATGAAAAGATAAAAAACGATATTTAAGTGTACATTAAATTCTTAGATTCTTTATGGCGAAAGGAGTCCTTTTTTGGCGGTTTTATTAGAGTATTTACCTACTTTTTTATTTATTTATTTATTAAAGGTACGCTTACAGATTACTATCACTTCAAAAAATATTGTGAATTAAATTATATATCAGATCTAGACAGTAGTCCAAATATAGCATACACAACATGAATACTTAGTACAAAATACATATCATACTATTTGAAACGGCTCATTCTTTGTTTGACATCACGTTAGTCCTAGGTTGGTTAAAACAGGAGAACTGTCCACTATCTAGATAGGTAATATATTTAGGAACTGTACCATTGGAGGCAAATTATTGTGGAGGTCCGATGGCATTCGCTTCACGGATAATATTGAAGTTCAACCGCATCTTAGTTAGACTAGAAAGCCGACCCCAATTGAGTTGGGAATAGGCTCAGAGAATGATGACCATTGGAGGCGTACCACTTCAATTCCATTTGAGACAGTCGTGATTTTACTGAATTTTCATTACAAGAAAATATATTGGGAAGTGAGGGGGAACCCACCACTTATTCACGGTTTAACAATCCCAACGATAGCAATAGCAAAATATTACTAATTTTCATACCGCGGTAGCCCATTGGTATGGGTAATAGACTGCTTAGACGAAGTCTCAGGTTCGATTCCAGGTTTGCCATGGCACACACCAATGACTTTTCGATGCTTTTCGAAGTTATGTGTGTTTTTATCGCAGGTTTATGAGTATATACTCTGCCTCCCATAGACTTATTCTTATTTGGAAATCAGTTTCAGAAGAAGAATTATTATTCTTATTTAGAAACTAGTTTCGAAAATTGGTTTCGTACGTGGCCGATGGGGACTTATAACACTATACATCCTATATATTAATGTTATAATTCTTTGCCTCTAAGGGTATCCATGGAAGTATCCATGACGGGTTCAGGCAGAAGTTAGCTAAGTATAATTTCTAAAAAGTGACGTCCATGGTGAGCTTGAATTTCGTAACCTAATCCGTATTTTAACCGACTTCCAAAAAGGAGCAAGTTCTCAATTCGATTGGTATTTTTATGTATGTACATCGATTACTCGGAGGTTTATAATTCGATTTAAGTGATTCTTTTTAATTCTATGCAAAATAGTTACCATTTGCTCTCATAAAAAAATTATATAGTTTGTGACCAGCAGTTTTAATTTTATAAACATTTATGTGTGTTTTACTTTTTGAAGTCGGTTTTTCTTTCAACAAGAAAAAGTGTTGCATACTTTTAAAGAATCATTGAAGCTTTTTTTGTGATAAAAACATTACTCGTTCATTTTTTTCCTATCACGAATTGAAATATTCAATATCAAGTGAAGCGATACACCAATGAATTCCCTACCGCCTTGCAATCCATCAAAAGTCACTTTAGAGCGGCTCCCAATTATAATCAAATTAATTGAATACAGAAAATACAATAATTGTAGTCCTTATTGTCGTTACACAAGGGTGGTTTTTGAACTGAAGCGTGGCCCGACGGGGGACCCCGGCACACGGCCCAATTATGAGATCCCTCCCCTACAGGGGTGGGTTATAATTGAACACGGTTATATTATTTTAAGATTGACGTGTTTGTGTGTTTATTTTTATATGTATGTTGACACTTCGCTAACTGCATGATGATGGATTATTTTTAGACTTTTTTTCATGCTACTATAATCTGGAGTTCTTTAAGATAGGCATAAGAAGGTTTCCACAGGGTTGATAGCACGAAGGTAACGCCTCTGGTGTTGCAAACGTTCACAAGTTCACAGTGAACACTTTCCATCAGGTGGGCATTCTGCTTGTCTGACACAAAAGTGCTATATAAAACGTATCATAGTCGTTTTAGGGTTCCCGCGAAAGTTACAGTAAAACTGGGTGAATAGAGATAAAAAGATTAATGGAATATTTTAAATTATTTCTATTATTGTACATGCCGACAAATACCTGGTCAAAATAAGCAATTCGGTTGAGGAAACAGATTATCAATGAAACAATAGTGTATAAAATGAGAAAATATACCTAATATTACTTTTAAAATGTGGTGTAAAGGTCCCAGGTATGTTAGAAAACATTATTAGAATCCTTCCTATCGTACACTTCTAACAGTTTTATTTTCTCTCGAACTTTGATGAATGAAATAAAGTCTCATTTGTCGAAGTGTCACTATTCGTTTACACCAAGGTTCAAAATATGTATTTGACAAGTTGCCAATATCTTCGTTCCTGAGACTTTGCCTTGAGCTTACCATCAGGCGGGGTGAAGTCAAATTGACGTGTCCAAAATAAAAAATGT
The DNA here is from genome assembly GCA_963691645.1 of Pelosia muscerda. Classification (NCBI taxonomy): domain Eukaryota; kingdom Metazoa; phylum Arthropoda; class Insecta; order Lepidoptera; family Erebidae; genus Pelosia; species Pelosia muscerda. The sequence continues at coordinate 15,080,946 of OY829116.1, read as the reverse complement.
CGCAAACTTCAGAGTGAATGCAAATGTATTTTACACTTCTTTGAGATAGTCTCAATACATGTATAAAACAAGTAATCGTTTTCAAACATGTATTGTATTAGTGAGAAATCTTCTACCAATTTTATATCAAACATGTTTACAAATTGTTTCTGGTTGCAAACGAGGTGTCAGAGAGACTAGAGGCTTCACTGCCATGCAGAGGTTACTCAACCGTGCCCTTGTTATATATCTTATAACAGTACAATAACAAGCGAAATTTGAAACATCAGCTCTGTAGACAAATATACAGGGGCCGAAGAGAAGTGGCAAATCGATGGTAGTCTTATTGTACAATGCAATATAATATAACGTTCAATGTATGTATATATTTCTGTTTAATGGAAAAAGAATATCTTAATAATAGAAAAGGAAAGAAAGGATAACGATAATCTACCTGAGTTTCTTGCTGGTTTCTTCTCAGGAGATATAACTACCAAACCAGCGAAAGAATCATTTTCAAATGATTTAGGTATCACTACATAGTATAAAATAAAGTCGCGTTCTCTGTCCCTATTTTTCTTGTCCCTTTGTATGCTTAAATCTTTAAAACTACGCAATTGATTTTGATGCGGTTTTTTTTCAATAGATAGAATGGTTAAAGAGGAAGGTTTATATGTATATAACATCATGCTACGACTAACAGGTGCGGAGCAGGAATGAAAAATGTTGCAAAAACGGGGTGAGGCAGACGAAGTCGCGCGGGTCAGCTAGTTTAATGTAAAATATAATACCTATATTTGACAAAATAATTGTTAAACTTCGACATTCATATGTGCTCTTTATATGCCTAAACTGAAAAAACTAAATTGATTCTTTGATTGATTGGATTGACGCCTATTTTGACGTTTATGACATTTATGACAGGCGTGAACGAATGTCAATCCCATACATCGATCAATCCATTCTACAATACAATTACCTTTTGTCTAGACCACCTGAGCTCACTACCATGCAAAGGTTACTCAACCGTATCCTTATTATCTAGAGAGTAGTAAGCCTTCCTGAAGAGCGAAATCTATGCTCGGGCCCTAACCGTGAGTAGCGGCGTGGCGAAACAAATTATAAACCACGATGGCAACTCAAAAAGAGGAGGTAGGACACGCCGGTATATCTGTCCTAATCGAGTAGTCCGACTGGGGAAGTACCCAAGTGTTGTGTTTTCGGTGGTGAGTAGGACAGCCAGAGCTCACTAGAGAGGTTTTGTGTTGTCAGTGAGAAAACCAAAGGCGTATCCTACATCTTTTGCGCTGACGACACAGAATGTCTCTGTTCTTACAGGGGTTGCGGCACGAGTGTTATTCCTCTGGTGTTACACTCGCCCATAGGCTACCGTAACCACTTACCATCAGGTGAGCCGTGTGTTTGTCTGCGACATAAGTTGTATAAAAAAAATGCTGTCGTTTCGACAGATGAAAAATCACTACATAGTATAAAATAAAGTCGCTTTCTCTGTCCCTATGTCCCTTTGTACGCTTAAATCTTTTAAACTACCCAACGTATTTTGATGCGGCTTTTTTAATAGATAGAATAGTTAAAGAGGAAGGTTTATATGTATATAACATCATGCTACGACCAACAGGTGTGGAGCAGGAATTAAAAGTGTTGCAAAAACGGGATGACGCAGACGAAGTTACGCGGGTCAGCTAGTAGTAGAGCTCACTCACTCATACTCAAGGCTACTCAACCATTTCCATATTGTCTATACGAAGGGACGTAGTAAGCCTTCCCGAAGAGCGAAATCTATATGCTCGGCTCCTCTCCGTGAGTAGCAGCGCGGTGAAATAAATGACTAAACCACGATGGCAACTCTAAAATGCTGTCGTTTCAACAGATGAAGAATTATATCTATTTTCTAACAGTACAAGAAAGAAACATCATCTCTGTAGATAGATATACAGGTAACAAAACGCCGTCAGAATCGTCGTTCCGTTCCACGTGCTTGAGCACGCGTCGCCTGCCTCTAATTACAGCAACCCGCCTGCGACAATGTCGAGTGGCCGGCTCGTTTATTTTTTATCTGTGCTATAGGGAGCGAGTCAAGATGGAGGTTCGTTATGCGTGATGCGTGATGGTGTCTTACTTTAGATGTTTGTTTTGAAATAGACGGATGTGTTTCTTGTTTCGAGTTTAGCTAATTTATATATGAGGGCTTGTAGCTATCGTAGGGAACTGGCTCTTGAACATACCACTTGGTAGTATGTCGTACAGGTTGACAAGTTATCACTGAGCACGGGTGATTCGGGGATTACCTGCGTCGTATCCAGAAGAGGCCCATATCCGAGTGCCATCACTGTGATGCGAGCGAGGACTCGGCACGGCAGATGCTGATGTGGTCCTGGTGGCGGCCGTAGGTGTGGGAGTTAACTCGCTTGCCGCCTTCCTCGGCGATGGTACGATGCACGAGCGCTTGGGCAGCCGCCTCCTTCTGCGAGCAAAGCGGTCCGGAGGCGACTCGGGCGTCAGAGGTCGTAGAATGATCTCCTCAGATCTCCTCTCCTCCATCAGCGCGGGTCTAGCTTACTATCAGCCGAGGTAAATTCAAATTGAAGCATCCTAAGAAAAAAAAAATTTAAAGAAAAACAAAAAACCCGACTGCGTATAAAAAGAAAGAAACAAGCCCAGTAGTTTAAAATTCATACGATACTCACAGTCGGGGCCCATTCAAATTTTTCGAACCAATCTTCCCAAGGGGCCCCGACTGTGAGTTTCGTATGAATTTTAAACTACTGGGCTTGTTTCTTTCTTTTTATACGCAGTCGGGTTTTTTTGTTTTTCTTTAATTTTTTTTTTTTTATTTTATACTTTTTAGTTACGATTCATTCAAAAGGTAAGGTTTTATCAAACATATTTGTGTTTGTATATCGTTTATACTTAAAATATAAACTTAAATCAATAAGTAAGAAAAATATCCTAAATTAGCGAGAATGAATGCTTTGTTAAACAACTTTAAATCGTTATATATCCTAAACTATTATTTAAAATGAAAAATGGTAAAAGAAACCTAAAAATGATTTTAAAATACCTATTCAATGATACCCCATTTGACATAGTTCATCGACTTTTGTTTTTTTCATTTTGACAATATGGCGTCTGGTTGTCGCTGTGGAGAATTTTCATTACTGTCATGTCTTTAGTGACACTCGCAAGGTTAAGACGAATCGATTGACGTAAGAATCATCAAAATCGGCCTATGCGTTTAGCCTCTAGAACGCCACATAGAAACAAACATACATACATACATACATACATACATACATACATACATACATAGACTGATAAACACAATATCCTCCTTTGCGTCGCGCAGTCGGGTAAAAAACCCTCATGTTCTTCTAGACATTCGTCATCCAAAATGATCGGAGGTTTTTCTCTTTATCTCTTCTTTGTAACCATGGCACACAGCCATAGAATAGCTAGTTAGTAGTACTGCCTCTTCTTCTGTCGAATCGACGCCATTTTTTGGTTGCCGTCATGGTGTATTAATCTGTTTCCCAACAGCACCGCTACTCACGGAGAGGGCCCGAGCATAGGTTTCGCTCTTCGGGAAGGCTTACTACATCCCCTCCTCTACTAGTACTGCCTCTAACCCTTTCGACTAAACAGCTCATGTTAGGAGTGGGTTCATTTCGGTAGGGTATTTCTCTATCCTTAGACTGTCATTATACCTATGATAACAAGACTTAAAAACTTATGTTCGTAATGTAAAGCACGTTGAGTACAATTAGGGCGCACACCGAGTCGTGCGGCGTCGCTTTGACTTGAATGTGTCGCGGGCGCACCCATTAGTTGCCCATTATGTCTGCCTACTAGCCGAATTTTTATATTTTTTACAACTGCGCCAGTTAAAGGTTGTTTGCGACTGTAGCGTTGCATACATGTACAAGCCAAAAATTTCTGCACAAAATGACGTTATATTGATATAATAGCATCGAAGCGAAGCATTTTTAATGTGCTATCAAAGGATTTCTTTACACTGCGGTGATTTTAATAATAAAAATATGTGAAATAAAATATTTCGAATCACAAAGATCCAAGTGACATTCCGGCATTATTCTCAGCGAAGTATAATGCTAATGAGGATAGCGCCTCTTCCTAGTGGTGTCGAACAAAGCAGTTAAGAGTTTCAGAGACTAGCTTTTGTCGTCAACCGAGCACTTTCTCATGACGTTATGTTTTCTCTTAGAGACCAGTTATCCTTTAAAGAAACCCAAATCACCAATCAATCGACGGTCTTTCTCATCGTTGTGTAGTAATTTGTTTCACGGCAGCGCGGTAGTGCCGCTATTCACGGAGAGGGCCCGAGCATAGGTTTCGCTTTTCGAGTACCTAGGCTTTAAGGCGACAGTTAGTTATGTGCTCTGAATCAATAGTACTACTGAGTAGTTCGTCTCTAGTACTACTAAAAAATACAAGCAATTACCTTCGCGTTTGTTCTTGGCTATACAATGTTAAATTACATAATTAAAACTCCTTGCAAATATGTATTACCCTAAAACTTCAGCTCGTTACTACATAGTGAGTAACAACCTTTAGCGCAAGCTGTATGAAAAGACTCTTGTGGAAAAGTGAAAGAGGATATTTTGACAGTTTTGGCACCTCTTGGTGAAAGCACAAAAGCTCCATATACGGAACTAGAGAGCGGCTTTTAGGACTTTAGGTAAACCTTGGTTATTGAAACGTAAAGTAAATAATTAAGATTTTCTAATTAAGATATAATATCTATCTTAACGCGTTCTTGTTACGCGTGTGGTATTTAACTATCTTCTCTGTGAAATATAATACGAACATTGACGTAAATGTTACTGGAGTAATAGATCCACAGACTCCTTCATTACCGCGTAACCGAATTTATAATGTCAGTGGCATTTAGTGACTTTTAGTGTAGAAACAATGACGTCACTGCATATATATATATATATATATATTTCTGTCAAAGTTATCAATTTGGTTTTTAAAAAATGTTCCACGGTTCATATACTTACTATGTTACTTTCTCACATCTAGGATTTGTGTAAACGTATTCTTTTTCGTGCGAAAATTCCCACAGAATCTCTAGAATACAGTTATAGGCCTCTCAATGCGACCTTTGTATGTTTTGGCGATAAAGGTTACTATAAAATTTATAAGACATATTACTGAGAATTTTTTTTTATACCACTTAGGTGGCAGACAAGCACACGGCCCACTTGATGGGAAGCGGTCACCGTGGCCTATGGACGTTTGCAACACCAGAGACGCCACACACGAAATACGAATTGAACAAAATACGCAACATAAGCTTAGCGGGTATTCGTGAATCTCACAAGTAGTAATTATCTATTCGCCCCACGTTGGGCGCCAACAATGCGGACTAATGGCGGCGTCGTTACGCACTCAACACGCGCTCTTATTAAAACGCCTTGAGTGACAGGTGCGCTGATTGTTTTAGGTGCTTAGTGCTGGTGTTGCTACTGTATTATTTTTCTACCGATATGGTAGATAAGGAGCACAGGTCGACGGATTTTAGGGTAAGCCGTGAGAGTTGAACTAGTATCATTGAAGTGAATTCTAATACGCGTAACAAACGTCCAACCATTCCAACTTTTAATTCTTTTACTTACTCGTTTCTCTGTCTTCTCCCATGCAACGTGCTTACGGCATCTCTAGCGTGCCGAAATTTTTAAGCCTAGGTAACTGCGTTCCACCAAGTGGGTTCTTTGTGACCTTAAAAGGGGCATTTAATTTCGAGGGTGGATCAAAGGTGCTATCGACATTTCGTAAGCTGTGTGCGTTATTACTAAGCTATATTGAGCCACCATTGAGCATGTTCGGCGTGGCTAAATCGGTTAAGCACCAAATGGTAATGTACAAATAGCCCATTGTTACTTATATGGTACTAAGTGCGTGTACACAGATATATAAATACTAGATACGCACTGAAATTATCGTCATATCGCCTTCGACCAATGAAATCGCTGAAAAAGGTATCGTGACCAAAACGTCATGATGTGGACATTTCTCACCGCCACGCTAGTCCTGGAGATGAGAAAATTAAACAAAAAGTGAACCTCTCATAACCGTTGTTCACTGTTGCATACGCGGCATTCACCTACTCATCCTTTGGTTTTGGGGTATACGGCTTTTATGGGAACGTCTAAAATCTGAAGACATGGATTATGATATTTAACTGTATAGTGTAACATCATCATCACAGCATTTGTCGCGGTTGCGATTCAAAACTTTCTTTTCGAACCCGCTACCTCTGATGGCTTTGGATTTCCACGTTGCTTGGTTTCACGGCTGCGGACTCGGACACGGACAGATGCATATCTGTACTATCACCGATAAGCCCTATTCCTCAATGCGTAGTGTGCGCTGAACGCCGCAGCCGAATATTCTTCGATTATGCTACACATACATACGTGCAATAACAAAGTTAAAAATATCAAAATACCCGCACAATATAAAAGACGCCTCAGAGGTGAAAACTCTTCCAGTGCCTCACAATCATGGTTATTACATCTCGACAAAGCGAGCGATTAAACACTCGACGTGTGATTCGCGACGTGTCCCTGCGACTTTTAGTCGCAGTTGAGTGTCGCAATACGCGGCACAAAGGACTACGTTTATATTCATGCAAGTGTCGAATTGAAAGATGGCGTTTGAAGAACATACACGTATGAAAATGAATTTTTGACTGTATGGATATGTTGCTATTATATAAAGTAGCTCTAGCTATGTATTATGATATTTGAGATAGAATATCGTAGGTTTAGAAAATGTACTATATTGTAAATTTCTTAACATCAGGGGGACTTTGCCTTCAGCTTAACATCAGGCGAGGTGAAGTCAAATTGACGTGCCATAGATAAAAAAAAAAAATGCGTGTAAAGTTGAAATGAGTTTACCGGAAAACAGTGTTATTGTGATAAAAGTTGATGATGTAATGGCAAATGTTTCTACTGTATTTAAGTCTAAAATTTAAAAAAAATGGCCAAGTATGAATCCCTGCAGTACACCCTATAGCGATAGATCACCTAAAATACTGATCAGTTTATCTTTCACATACGCACTAAAATGCTGTGGCTTTAACGTTATACCTAAACAACAAAAGTGTATAAAAAACCCTACACCTAGCCCAAGATTATGTCCATCGTAGTCGAAAGTTTTCAATAGATCACGGAACATATTGTTTTATCATTGTGAGATAGATACATATGTTCACAAAAATTAAGAATATCGTTTTTAATGTACAATGGATGGTGTTATCCGTAAAAGCGTTATGATGTATATTATATACATATACATACATAAGTCGTATATTAGTATTTCTTTAAATAAAAATAATACCACAATTTTATAATTCTCCACATTATATAAAGACGCCGTAAACAAAATCATTAAAATAATTATTTCTTTGTTACAGATCGATCCCAATCTTATGGACCTCGACCAGGTGGGTACGTCCCTTTCAACCAAAACCAGGATCAAGGAGGACGCGGGTACAACCAAAACAACCGAAGCTACAACCAGGGTGACGATCAAGGCCACCAAAGTTACGGCCAGAGTAACCGAAGTTATAACCAAGGCAACCGTAGTTATAACCAAGGCAGCCAGAGCTACGGTCAAGGCAACCACGGTTATAATCAAGGCAACCAAGGTTACAATCAAGGCAACCGATCAGGTTACGGACAGAGCGGCGGAAGTAGATTTGGTACAAATTCAGGGCCAGGCCATCATAGAAGTCAAAGCCAGGGTTACTCAAGTCAAAGTTACAGCTCCCAAGATCAAGGTTCTCATAATACTAAATACGGTGGTAGTCTAAGTAGTCAGGGTCCGAGTTCACAAGACGGGCAAAGCAGTAAGAGGAATAAATACACTGAGGCCCAGAACAGGAGGTTTAAACCATATGCTCAGAACAATCAGGGCAGCGGCTCCTGGCGCTAAACTTAGTTAAGTATAATTTAAACTTTTTATACATAACATTAAAATATTGAAAAAAAAAAGATAATTATTGAAAATTGGTTTTTGGATATATTTTCTAGACTGTGTTACAAGTAGGAAAGTATTTTGAAACTCTATATAGAACTGGTATCTAATATTTAAAGAATCTAGTTGCTAACAGGACATATACTTGAATAATCCCGCGGGGCAAACAAGTGCATACGAAACTTTGGACCTACGTGAACTAAAGATGAACCATTTACGTACGTATTATGAAGTTACTTCGGATTGCTTTCGTCGAACGAAATGTCATTTCGGAACCGAAATTAATGCGTTTTCCTGAAACAATTGTATGATGTGTTATACGTTTCATATTAGGCATATTAGATTCTTTAGATCTTAGCTACCGTCAAACGGGGTGAATAGGAATAAAGTGGTCAATGGAATATTTTAAATAATATCTTTTACTAAATTTTAAAGAAGCCTGTTATCAGATATGAACTAGTCCAAAATTTCGCTTGAAAGAAATGAACTACAGAATTTAGCTGACCATTTTATTCCTATTCACCCCTGCATTCCTATTCACCCCGTTTGACTGTATCGTGTTTAAAGATATCAAAGAAACATTACATTTCAAAATGTTTAAAAAAGTTCATACATACACATCCATATGCTCACACCTAATTCCGGTAGGCGTAGGTGAATTAACACCCACATTACACCAATTGTATTCGGTCCCACGGAATAGGGGTAAGCCTATTGCCGTATTCCGGGCACTTTGACTCGAGCAACTGAGGCTGAGGTTGGGTTGTATACATTTATCTTATGTTATATAATCCTTATTAGCCCTTAATCACCTTACCTTAGTCACCTTGTTCGACACCTTATCTCTTCCTATGGTGTGGCCCAAAATTTACTCGGCAGCGGTTTTTTATTTAAGTGATTTAAATAATAATAAAATATAAAAACGGTTCCAAGAAGCTCTTTAGTCTGCGTTTGATTACCATATAATTAGGCTATTGATGCGCTCACTGAGATTAAATTTCACGATCCCCTGTAAGTTAAATTAACTAATTTAGATTTAAAACAGGACTGTAGGCCGACCATAAACTGATAAAATAGGTCCATAGTTGAACGGCTGTTATACCGCCAACTACATAAATAACTTAGTATAAATACATTATACCACGGTAGCCTAGTGGTATGAGTAATGGACTGCTGAGATGAGGTCTCGGGTTCGACCCAAGGTTTTACCATGGCACACACCAATGGACGTTTCGATGCTGTTCGAAGTTATGTGTGTATTTATTGCAGGTTTATAAGTGCCCGGTTAATGGCAATAGGGTCACCACACATTGGGACCTAAACATAAACTGGCGAAATGTGGGTGCTAGCACCTCTGCCTACCCCTTCGGTGATATAGGCGTGAGTTTATATTATGTTATGTAAATACATATGTAGTATTATTAAATTACATTAATTGTTGTTGGTAGTATGACAGTCGTTCAATTATTGACCTTTTTTAAGAGTTCATGGAACGGGCACTGTATCCGTAAATTGACAGAATTTCAAATTTACTAAATCGCTAGTAGGTTCATACCAATTATAAACTTGACTCAATATTGAATTGACTACATCATTCACAAGATGAGAACAGTACTAATTGACTAGTTATCCAAAGTTGACTAAATTCCGCATGGACAAAATTTTAAATTGACTAAATGTATTATTAGAACAAAAGAACACAGACGGCTGGCATTGGGATGTTATATATACAAATATTATACCAGCGCGAGAACTTCAATTACGTGTTAGGCTTCACAATTCTTCCAAGACTGGACTGCTATTAAATTAGTGATTTCTATTGTTGAAAATAAATTACTTAAGTATAAGGATTTAAAAAAAAACTTAGAAGATAGATACTTAGTGATTGTTTGAATAAGTCGCGATTCCCCTGGAATTTTCACGCTAGTACAAAAAAGCAATGTTTTCAGGGGGAATTGAGAATATGGAAATCGCGACAAATCCGATTTTTTGATGCTATGTAAATAACATACTTAGATTTATGTAATTACTGAAAAAAAAATTGTTGAGTGATGAATGTGTTCAATATATGTGAAGTCGTATGTTTTGCAAATGTATACTGAGACAAGATTTAATTGTATGGGTAGGGTGTTTTGATTTTTAATATTTTTTAATGTAAATCTGTGAAAGGTTCCATGTATTTTTTTAGAAGATATTTATACTTTTTTCATTATTTTAACCAAACTAAAATAGGTTTCTCATTGAGTATAAATATCAATTTTCAAACAGAACAATGTAACTTTTTAAAATTTCAACTTGTTATGTATAAATAAATGTTACATGAATTGTTATGTATAAATAAATGTTACATGAAGGGGTATTCACAAAAAAAGATGTTAAATGTCAATTCGAACAAAATTTTGAATGACGATGTTCATATTCGAGATGGACGGACGACATAATCCAAGTCGCGAGTACTCTTTGTATGCAGACCGCCTCCAGTCGGTTGGAATGGAGGTCCATGGGGTAGGCCTATGTTCAACAGTGGTAGGCCTATGGCTGAAATGATGATGATAATGACACATGTTCTAGATACGAAGTTAAACATCTTTTGATTAAATGAAATGATTTCACTAAAAAAATGTGTTTTTTAGATATTCAGAGGTTACACGTAACCCAAATTGTAATGTAATTCATTGTTGTATAAGTTTTACTTACGTAAATACAATTTAGAATATTTATTTACACAGTGCTGGCAACATTGCCATAAGGTGATTATTATATTATGATAAATTGATGCAATTCCTACGACATTGTTTTAAGATTATTTGTGAATGATGATTAAGCACCATTAAAAGAATAAAAAGATTGATACACACTCAAAAATGTTTAATTTTTAATAATTTATATGTATTCACCTGCAGTAATATACCTGCATACAAGAGCGGTCGTACTCGTGTGCTGAGCTCTGCTTCTACTGTGAACTCATAACTACCCGCGTTTCCGAAAGTGAAAATTCCCGTAGTGAAATTAGACACAAACTGGAAAAAATGCCCCCCAGCAAATGTGTGGACTGCACCAAAGCAGTCAACAAAAAGTCGCCAGGCATTGAATGTAGCAAATGTCGTAAATGGCGCCACACCGACTGCGCCGGCATTACTAACGAAAAGCTAGCAATCTTACTAGAAACCGAGTGCATTGACTGGGTTTGTCGTAAGTGCAACAAAAACCCAAAGCGTCTGTCAGTTATTATTCCTGATACGAATGATGACGACCAAAGCACACCGAACACAGAGATTGCGTTAAGTAAGACCCAAATCATTGCACTGATTAACGCACATATTAAAACTGAGGTGAATGACTTGCGTGCAGCAGCGCAATTCAGCAGCGACAAAATGGATGAATATGAAGAAAAAATATCAGCCTTGGAAGAAATGGTCAAAGGAATGCAAAATAAACTTGCCAGCGCCAACAACAAAGCCAACAATCTAGAGCTTCATTGTAAGGCTCTGGAACAGCGAATTAATCAAATTGAACAAGAGAAGATGAAAAGCATGATCGAGATCGCCGGTATTCCCTCCAAACCCGAAGAAGATGTTATAACTATAGTCAAAACTATATCTCAAAAAATCCAAACATCTAGTGATGACGTGCTTTCAGTAAAAAGAATAAAGAAGCTCTCTCAGGATGGACAGGACAAGGCGGAAGGAGATAAGGACTCCAGTAAAGATAGGTCAGTCATTCTACTCACTATGAAGGATGAAAAAAAGACAAACACCTGGATTAATGCAGGACGAGAAGCCAAGATGACGAATACCGAAGTGGATCCTACCCTCGACGGAGGAAGAGTCTACATACGAGAAGCCCTGACGAGTCCTACCAAAACCTTGCTGTGGCAATCGAAAAAAAAGTTGAAGGATGTCTACAAGTACGTCTGGTGTAAGGAGGGTAAAATCCTGGCTAGAAAAGGAGACAAATCCAAAGTTCGTGAAATAAGAAATATTACGGACATTGACAAACTCCTAGAAAATAAGTAGGTACACACACACAAGTTGATATGATTCACCATATCTCCCTACCGAACTTTGGCTACTTCTAATGGATCCTACAGATTTATCAAACGTTACCGAATACTTTAATGTTTCTAATATCAATGATTTCTTTAAAATTACACCGAACCTAAGACATAGCATCAGCATTATCCATATAAACATACGATCACTTATCAAAAATTTTAACCATCTGGAACAAATCATACAAAGCTGTAAACAATCCATCGACATTATTGTGTTAACCGAGGTTAATATCTCCGAAAACATTTCCGTTTTATTTAATATGTGTGGGTATTCGCAGCACTATGAATTGCGCCAAGTTCGTAAAGGCGGTGGTATTATGTTATTTATAAAAAATCACTTAACATTCAATCTGATTAAAACTAACACATATTCATTCGAATGCATTATGGGAAACGTCACCACGCCGGCTAAAAACGTAATTCAGCTGTGCTGTGTATACCGACCACCAAAAAACAATAAATGGCTTTTCACTAAGGAACTAAAATCACTCATTACACAGCGCACTTTACTAAGCGGAAATTTTGTTTTACTCGGAGATATAAACATCGATCTGAAATGTACGCCCTTGTCGTCTGCAGCTATGGGGTACACAAGCTTACTGGCCGAGTGCGAATTATTTCAAGCTATATCTGACTATACTAGAATCGCAAAGATTAAAGATAAAATTACCAAGTCATGTATTGATCATATATATGTAAAGAGCTGTGATTATGACCCGCACTCGGCTGTCGTCAGCACTGTACTGGCGGATCATTGCCTAACTGCTCTTGCGCTCAGTTGTGACAGACGAATACAGGATGCTCCGAGATTCACTACAGTGTATGATAATAAATTACTGCACACAAAATTAAATAACATTGACTGGTCTCGTACTAAATTCATGACTGATCCGAGAGAAATATTAAACTATATAATTGAATCTTTCTGTGAATGCTACAAACAAACCAAAAAGACCGTAAAAATAAAAATGCAATTGCCACAATCTATTTATAATGCTAAAATAAAACAACTGGCATACCAGAGAGACGAAGCATTCACAAAATGGAAACGGGACCCATCTAATGCCGTGCTGCGAATGAGTTATAATCAGTTGCGGAATAAAACAAATAAAGCTATATACAGATCAAAACAAAGATACTTAAGAGATAAAATAAAAAACTGTAATGGAGACATGCGCAAACTGTGGCGAATTATAAATGAGATATGTGGTAAACAATATAACAGCATTGAAGATCACATCGGGAAGCACTTTCCCGATCTGACCCCTAGCGAAGTGACTGAGAACTTTATAAATGAGTTTAGTAGTTGTGTAGACAAAATTAAAATTAAATGCTCAAGACAATTAACTGACACTAGTAATTATATAGGCACAGATAGAAGTATAAGAATTAAACCGGCTAAAACATCAGAGGTAATAAAACTAATTAATTCACTAAATATAGACAAATCGCCTGGTGCTGATACTATTCGAGCCAAAGACATTAAAAAGACCTGTCACGAAATTGCACCCACAATTAAAACTTTAATTAACACTATTATTTCAACCGGGATTTATCCCGATGCGCTAAAACTAGGTATGATACGACCAATTTATAAAAAAGGTGCCCATAAAGTGTATTCTAACTACCGACCTATTACCATACTCTCGTGTTTAAATAAACTAGTGGAAAAATATATAGGTAACCAAATCGAAACATTTTATTCTATAAATGATATTATATCTACACAACAATTTGGATTCCAGCCGAAAAAAAGTACCACGCAAATGCTGGACAATTTTACGGATGAAATAAATGCACATCTAAACGACAAAAAACATGTATTGATAACATTTATCGACTATAGCAAGGCATTTGACACGCTTGTGCACGAAACTCTCTATGACAAAATGGATCAATGTGGTATTAGAGGCCCGCTGTTAAAAATTATCAAAAACTACCATTCAAATCGACAAAACTTTGTTAAAATTGGAAATACCGAGAGCATAAAGATAAAAAGTAAATACGGTACGGCACAAGGTTCTATACTAGGTCCAATTGAGTATATAACCTACGTAAATGATATGGCTAGAGTAGTAAAAAACTGCACAATGTACCAATTTGCCGACGATACGGCAATTGTGTCAGCACATATTAACGTAAACCAAGCTCAACAAGCATTACAGGAAGATTTTGATAGTGTCAACAAGTGGTCACACGATATGGGACTGGTACTCAATGCAGACAAAACCAACTTACTCCATATTCACTCTGCGCATAACAAACCCAAAGAACAACCCACAATTATCGCTCATGAACATAACTGCCTGCACAACCCAAACATTAACTGTCAATGTCCTAAAATTTGCTTAGTCACCGAATGCAAGTATGTAGGTTTAACCGTTGACACTAAATTTAACTGGAGAAATCATATCGATACGATTTGTGATAAACTTAGAGCTCTTTACTCTAAATTTCGTATTCTGAAACACCGATTACCTACCTCTATTCTAATAATGCTGTACAAAACAATGGTAGACTCAATTATATCCTATGGCCTAAGCTCATACGGCAGAACCTTTCCATCCTACTTAAATAATATTTATAAAATACAGCTACGAATACTGAAAACAATAGCACCCACAAATATTAAATATAAATATATAAACAATATAAATAAACTATTCTATCACTACAATATATTACCAGTCACTCAACAATTTGAACTATCAATTTTAAAACAATATAATAACAACCCATCTAGTAACCTAGAACTATCCAAAATATCTCATAAAATCATAACACGATCAATATCGTCAAATAAATATAATGTTCCTACATTTAATAACTTCTATGGAACTAGAACTGCTAATAGATTAATACCTAACCTGCTTAATAATATAACTACGGAAATACGAACTAAGTTCGGCAATAAAGATTTCATAACAAAAATTAAATCGTACTACCGTAAACAAAACCATAATGAATCGTAGTAAAACCTAACAAATTAAAAACATCATGTATCACTGAATACGCAGTTGCAAAACTATTGTCTATTTTTTTTATAAGGTAAATCAATGATTCAGGTGTGAGCGAGAGCGAGATGCGCCAACGCACATCGTATTGCGGAACATATGGCAATCTCGCTCTCGCCCGCGCGAGTCATATAGGAATCAAAGGAATGCACCTAATGAATGTATAACTACATATAAGGACTTATCATCTTTCTATTTGCTTTGTATGTTCACAGTGTAGCAAAATTAATGCCTAACCCCTCAATATTGTTAGACGCGACACATATTAAACCCTGTAGGGTTTTAGTGTCTTACTTTAAGATTTATGTAACATTGTATAGTACTAAATAAATAAATAAAAAAAAAAAAAAAATAATATGTATACGTTTTAGAACTTTTTCACATTAAACTTGTCGAATTTTACCGTTTCATGTCATCATGTTGACTTGTCATTTATTATTGTAACAAGGTTCCAAAGTGTATACATATTATTGCAAGAGACTGTAGGTACCTACCATACTTTTTATAGTCATCATCATCCGTGCGTTAATCGCACCCGAAGCTGTCACCTCGTAGTTCGAGGTTACATTTTTTTCAGTTTAACTGCGCTGCGGCTGAACCTCGATATTTTCCGTAAAGCGATTGCCATCTGGCTTCCACAACCTATAGGTATAGGCGATGTCGAAGAATTGTAGCTAGATGAGTTCTTGAACTTTTTAGAGCTCCAACCCGTAACGACTGTCATAGATGATCGTAAGACAACCGGGACCGACGGCTTAAACGTGCTCTCTCCGAGGCACGACCTGACCAGTGCAATTAGTCATATTCATGCATACAAATATTTGCACCGGGCAGTTTGCATTGAACCTGCGTAGCAGTCGCATTTACTACCGCCACGCCATCACTACAGAGCCTGTGGTAGTTTTCATATGAAAACTAACAATTCTGTGAACTGAGGAGTCATCGTCCCTTCAATATTATCAAGTCATGCTAAATTGTATCTTTACCTAAAGGACATCTAGGACAGATACCAGGTCATAAAATCTAAAAAAAAAACTAAAAGCTAAATTGTCTTTGATTTGCAATTGACAATGACAACCGTAGTTCCGGCTTCAGTCATTTCACGGAATCGTTGGTTTCACCTATTAATACAGGATGTAAGGGACCACACTTACCAGGGTTAGCAAGCTGAAGTGGCAGTGGGTGGGGCACGTAGCAAGAAGAATAGATGACTGTTGGAACCGAAAAGTTCTCGAATGGAGACCGCACACCGGTAGACTAGGCGTGGGACGGCCTCCTGCGAGGTGGACGGACGACATAGTCAAAGTCGCGGGTACACGTTGGATGCAGACCACCTCCAACCGGTCGTAGCCTATGGTCAACAATGGACGCCCTATGGCTGAAATGATGATGATGAAGGGACTACACTACATATTGGATTTTTTTATCCGTTTAGCTAGCGTTTCACTTCATCGCGTTAGTAAAGCTAAATAAAACAAAAAATTCATTAAAAAACATGCATAATGGCGCCTACTATTCCATTTCAAGTCAATGAACACATTTCACTTATTAAACATCAACATACATAAACTCACGCCTATATCCCCGAAGGTTTAGGTCCACATTTCGCCAGGTTATGTTTAAGTCCCAATGTACCTAATAGGTGGCGAGCCTATGACCAAACCGGGCACTTATAAACCTGCGATAATACACACATAACTTCGAAAAGTCATTTTTGTGTGCCATGGTAAAACCTGGGATCAAACCCGAGACCTTGTCTCAGCAGTCCATTACCCATACCACTAGGCTACCGAAGAATTAAACCTAGTAAATATTATTAGACAAAGCCAGCAATAGCCAATTGAAAAAGCAATGAATTACTAACAGTCCATTACATACTTACCTGGACAAAAAGTCTTAAAAATTCGCCGTTAACTGCATTCAAACTCAAGTGGTAGCCCCCTTTCAAAACCTCTGATTGTGAAAGAAATTAAAAAAGGAAAAGAACTATTGATCGTTAACAAACGCGAGCCACTTCAGCACTCTTTTGTACGCCATATTGGAAAACGTTTTGACATGTGGAGCTAATGTTTTTTAATTATGGCGGGAATGTTTATGGAAGGTCTATGTGTGGACTGAGAGCCCATTTTTATTTTTGCATATTTTTGCAGTTAAACTAACAATATTCCTTAGTAAAAGATGTGGAAATATTTGTAAAATGAATTTTAGAGTTTGTAAAGACCTCATTCAAAAGATATATCGCTTTAAGTTGGTCCCTCAGTTCACACACGTTTGCTCTTAAATCTAGATAGATATATAATGAGTTCACCAACAAATTTTGGTTATAGACTCTTAGTAAAACATGAATAAACATCTATACAACATTAAAAAACTTAATGTGAATAGATAATAAAAAATTACAAACGTTTACATGTGGTCCCTGAGGGACCACATGTATTTACTCAAAATAATAGAATATAACACGAACATTAAACATAATTCATAAGCCAATCGTTAGTAAAAAATGGAAGGAAACTTATAAAACTAAAGAAAGATCACAAATAGTGGTAAAAACTGTAAATTTCACGTTTTTGTTGGTGGTCCCTCAGTTCACACATTATGCAAATGCTAATTGCTAAAATATAATTAAATACAACGATTACAAACATGTGGAGCCTTTCAGTGCTTAGTAAAAATCTTATATTATCGATCCGTATTTATTTTGTCACTGGTTTTATTGTTATTTTAACAAAAATTTACAAATTAGGTTTCCCATACTAATAGGGTGTCCATGCAGTCAAGAGATAATATTGTTTCAAGAACTATTATACATATTAGGTTTCAAAGTACTTGCATAGTAGTAAAGTGTGAGATAAAGATGAACAGTTGTTGTAGTATGTGAGTAGTTCAGAATTTTTATTTATATGCCGAGTAAAGTTTTTGTTTTGTATGTGAATACCAGTGTCTCCAACTGTTACAATCAAAATACGCGACTGCGGTTAAAAAGATCCAAACAACCATATAGCAGGTGGTGTCCATTTGTAAATCATAAACCGAATGGCTAAACCAGTTATCGAAACGAACGAGAACAAAATTTAGGTGCTAAAAGTTGCCGCCAATTCTTAAGCTTATTCTCCTAAATTTTGAGATAGTCGAAATAGAATTGCCATTTCACCTCAAACTCAGATATAGTTAAACAGTATTCCCGTAATACAATTTTAATTTCCAAACGTTGGCAGAGAATAACAGTTTTTTTAACAATTTCCGAGTATGAGGTGAAATCGCGATTCTATTTATCCATCATAAAAATTCGTAAATTTGGTCTCAGTTTTGATTGTCTTTGTCTAAAACCTTATTTATATGTTTATGGTCTAAGCTCTGACATTCAGAAACTTGACAATTTTTAACCCACATTATAATATTACATTATCTGTCATATTTCTAAACTTCGTAATTTGGTAGCATAACTTTCAGCGACTGTTTTTTAAAACTAATTTAACTGCCATGGGTATTGGTCTTTTAAGCCTAAGCAACTATGGTGTAAATCCATTACCTGTACCTACAGCGTCGCTCTTAATAAAAATATATATTTAAATAATTAATTACGGAGCACTTGGAGACACTGATTGGTAGTTTAGACTTTTTATTTATTTATGGACGTAAAACTGTCAGCTTGTTGCTTGTCGTGATATTGCTCAGTTACGCGTATTAATTTTAATTATTTGTGTTTTCCCTGGTGCATTTACTTACGAGTCCAATTAATTGTAGCATTGTTTCACCTATTTTCTTATTTCTAAGTAGTGGGTATGGATTTGTTATTTAAATTACTGTTTGCCCTGTTGTTTATCTGGTAAGTACCTACTTGATACAAAATACAATTTGATAATTATCTAATTTATTGGGTATTGGTCTTTTAAGCCCAAGCAATGTATTTAGGATGTTATATGATAGGATTTAAACAATTGTTTTTTATTTATGACAAATAAGTTTTATTAATGCTTTTAGACTCTATAGAAACACACCAGTTACTAATAATAGGGATCATAGATTAATATATACATATAGGGATAAATAGGTGAATAGAGAAAATGGTCGTTAGATTTTGTTTCATAAGTTGTTTGACAATATTTCTGGATCTACCTAGATGTTTGACAGTTCTTATCATTATTACATTGATTTCATTAGAATGAATCTAAATTCAGAATTTGGTTCACCATTTTGTTTCTATTCACCCATTGATCTATATTCACCCCGTTTTACTCGCTAAGTTATCATATCGGTGTACTGAAAAAGCACAAGTAATACTGGGTCTTCTTAGGTTCAGCAAAAACTAACAAGATGAATTTAGCACTGATGGCCTGCGAAGTGAACCGTACCACCTGGAGTCAATTACTAGATCCAAATATTGCATCTGTAACTTGATTCGAACATTACAGAGATCGGGTGGATCTTACCGGAGCGTCACGTCATGGGTGTCAAAATGAACAGTACTTTTCCTAAAGTGTGTACACCCCATACCGGGTTTAGTATGAAAATCAATAAAAATACTTATAGTGACTAAAGCAATAAAAAACCAGTGACAAAATAAATACGGATCGATAATATAAGATTTTTACTAAGCACTGAAAGGCTCCACATGTTTGTAATCGTTGTATTTAATTATATTTTAGCAATTAGCATTTGCATAATGTGTGAACTGAGGGACCACCAACAAAAACGTGAAATTTACAGTTTTTACCACTATTTGTGATCTTTCTTTAGTTTTATAAGTTTCCTTCCATTTTTTACTAACGATTGGCTTATGAATTATGTTTAATGTTCGTGTTATATTCTATTATTTTGAGTAAATACATGTGGTCCCTCAGGGACCACATGTAAACGTTTGTAATTTTTTATTATCTATTCACATTAAGTTTTTTAATGTTGTATAGATGTTTATTCATGTTTTACTAAGAGTCTATAACCAAAATTTGTTGGTGAACTCATTATATATCTAGATTTGAGAGCTTACGTGTGTGAACTGAGGGACCAACTTAAAGCGATATATCTTTTGAATGAGGTCTTTACAAACTCTAATATTCATTTTACAAATATTCCACATCTTTTACTAAGGAATATTGTTAGTTTAACTGCAAAAATATGCAAAAATAAAAATGGGCTCTCAGTCCACACATACACATGTCTATAGTGTGTTAATATTCCTATAAAAAAGTATAAAATCTGATTGATTCGAGCGGTTTTTGGTAGTAACAATAACGCGGTAGCCTAGTGGTACGGCTAATGGACTGCTGAGACGAGGTCTCGGGTTCGATCCCAGGTCAGGTTTACCATGGCACACACCAATGACTGCGATGCCTTTCGAAGTTATGTGTGTATTTATCGCAGGTTTATAAGTGCCCGGTAATGGCAATAGGCTCGCCACCTATTACATTGGGACCTAAATATAAAAGTGGCGAAATTTGGTGCTAGCACCTCTGCCTACCTCTTAGGGGATATAGGCGTGTAACCCAATGTTATAGTTCTGTCATATACGTCAATATTGCCTACTAGCGTATATAGAAGACCCATAGACTCCTCCATTACCGCATTACCGGAATCAAAATGTCAGTGACAGTGACTTTTGACTTTTAATATACCTACATTGACGTTACTGTCAAAGTTGATAACGGTTCGTATACCTACTCTGTCACTTTCTCACGCTTGGGTTTTGTGTTAGGTACAATATGTATTTAACTCGCACATGTTCTTCTAATGGATTCTGTATTCGACAACAGTTGTGTCACAGTGGTAGCAATTGCGAGATCGCGAATTAGATTCCCGCCCAGTGCACGATAGACACACAAATTGAAAGGATGCAAACTAGTGTGATTTCGATCTATGCTACATATCAATAATGGCAATCGCGTACCTGACCTACATAGCAACAGAATCATTATTATTGTCTAACTACCTAAAAGAATAATTAACTAATCAAACCATATAAGTATTATAGTAATGGAAATGCAGACTGTTTTTTTCCCATGCGGTAAAAAAACAGTTGGTAACGGTAAAAAAAAAGTTATGCGTAGGGTATGCATAACTTTTTTTTTACTTTTTTATTTATTTATGGCACGTAAATTTGACTTAACTCGCCTGATGTTAAGCTCAAGGCAAAGTGTCATGAAAGACGGTCACCATTGCAAACACGTACAGTGCTACAATGGTGGCGCTCAGCTTGACGGCCTCATCAGATGCTTTTTCACGCCCACACTTTTGGGGGCGCAAGCTGGGTTAGGATAAACAACTGTTAGGATAATTAATGACGTGGAGACAATCAATCCAAATCGTCTACACTGGACAATCCTGTAGGCACAACCGGGTCATGCAACAACAGGTCATCATCATCATCCTTGCGTTAGTTCCAGTCGCTGTTATCTCGAAGTTCGGGGTCTGCTTTTTTATATTCTAACTGAGTTGCGGGTGAATTTCGATATTTTCCGTAAAGCGACTGCCACAAATTATACGTGCATATCAAAGTACCTATTGCAGTTAGTGGACAAGTTCTTAGACTTTTTAGGGCTCCAACTACCCGCAACGACTGACAAGAGCACTTTAGCCGTCGTACAACTGGAACCGACGCCTTAAAGTGTTCTTCGTGCCTACAAAACATACAAACATTTGCACTTAGCGGGGACCGCCACGTCAACAACAGTTAGGTATAGGGTGAAATAAGACAACTTACCGCGCGCTGCTTTCCTAAAAGTGCTGGTGGCCACCAACCGCTCCCGGTGTCAAGCAGGATACGTCCGTGTTCACTGGCAGGGCCTTCAGAGAAAATGACATTCTGACTCTGTATTCGTGGTCACACCAGTGTGACTATCGGGAATTTTTTTCTTGTTAGTCACCGCCTCTAATACAACACTATTGATGGAATGAAATAGACGTCAACAAAACCTCTCTACACAAAGTCACACACAATCGCGTCGAAGCGAACCGTTTTCAATTGGTTATCAATGAATTATTTGACAACTGACACTGCGATGATTTTAGAGTCACAAAGATTCAAATTTCATTAAATTTTCGTGGTTATATCACAGATAATACATTGCTAAGAGATTACACTTTTTTAGTTACTATATCAGCTAAGATGTTTATGAAGTCCAGAGCACAGAACACTTATATCCTACGGTCCAGAGCGAGATTGATCTATACGCGAGAGGTCGCGCGGACAATCAATGCGCGTCAATCTACCCACATTTATTTATTTTCATATTGATTACTTACTACTTACAATGTGTTTTTGATGAGAAGATAATTGCGATCGCGGCAACTTCACTTTGTAGGTACTCATCAAAATTGTACAGCTAACAACAAAATTGTCATTTTCATTTAATGCGTATTTTATTATTTTAGATTTAGACATCGATTAATAATTGCATGACACTTAAAAATTTTCAACACAATGTGAACGTTGTTATGAAATAAATGAATTGAAATTGAAATTGAAACATGTCGGATAGGTTCATGCGTAAATGGCGCATTTACATTAATTCGGTTAGACCGTATTCGGCTGCAGGCCGTATTCGGTCACCGACTAATATAAACAGGTATTCGTTTGGCCGTATTCGGTTTGGCCGTATTCGGTTCGGCGATGCTTGCAACCTGACTGTTCAATATACAATAGCCGCATCAATCAAGTCGCCGAATTCGGTTAACCGACCAATGTAAACAATTCAATGTAGGTAAGCGTTTCAGTTAAACCGAATGCGGCCGCCGCCTTCGGTGACCGACCTCAAACCGACCTAATGTAAATGAGCCATATAGTAACAACGACTTAATATTTATTTTCTTTATATTATCAAGTACATAACATATTTTTAATAATTATAATAATAAGTAACGCGTCTTGGTGTAGATTGCTAGTGACTTCCAACAAACACCGAAAGAAAATTACTGCTACTAGGAATATTTTAGTAGGTTAAATCCTTATTAGTTTGGCTAGCACCTCTGCCTACCCCTTCGAGGATATAGGAGTGAGTTTATGTATTATGTTTCGTTTGACTATTTATTGTTTCCTGTCTCGTCTATCGGGTCTTAGTAATTTTTGTGAGCAGAGATAACTTAACTTACAGAATGCAGACAAATATATATTTTGGTGGCAAGCAAACACACAGTTCACCTGATGGAAAGTGGTTAACTTGGCCTATGGACGTTTGCAACACCAGGGGCGTCACACTTGTACTCCCGACCACGTACACAGAAGGGGTTGATGGTTAAGAGAGGTTCTGTACTTTTTGATGCATTTTTAAAACAATACCTTCCCAATACCATGTCCGTTCTCTGTGGAGTAGGGTAGGGTCACTCCATGCATTCACGTGGGTGTCATAGAAGTCTAGTTAGTAGGTACACGTTATGTAGGTATCCTACATAGATATTCATTAATATTTTTTTCCGAATTGAGTAATTAAAAAATACCTATGTTTTCTCTTTGGAGTCCAGTGTTCGTTAAAATTTTTGGTTTGGTGACTTTTACTAGAGCGAATATCTGCAATTTTTTATCCACAACTATCCTCTCCACTCTCGATTCAATGAAAACATACAATCATCACTGTATCAAACAAAACATTTCAAATTGACTTATTACGAACAATAAAAACAGTAACAAATCAAACCATCCCAGACCTGCATTCTCACACACATTACCCGCCAACCATAAACCTTACTTCACCTATGCTCATTTCCCATAAACGCCAAGATCTAGAATGTTCATTTTACCATAAACTAATATGTCAAAGGTGGGTATTGTCGTCCGTCCTAATGACGGGCGGGGTGACTGACGCTGTCAGCATGACGTCTGCTGTCACGCTGCGCTCGCGTGACTTTCAATCGCGTCACGCGGCGTTCGCGCAGCACGCTTTCGACAATTTTTAAAATTCATACGATCCGACATGTGAGACTCGCCACTGATTATTTCTTTATACCTTGAGAACGTCTTTCTAAGTTGTCGAAGTGTGAATAAACAATTTCGCGTTTTTGATGGGAATTTGATTGATTTGAGAAACTGAGGTCAAGTGGTTATTCGCGAATAACTTGATGTGTTCAGTGACTTGAATTCTTTCTTTCATTCAAGTTTAAGGATCATGTCAAAATGTATTATGAGGGCGCGGAGCAATGGTTTTTGGCGTGAGAATTATGATGAAGTAATGTCACTGGTAGTGAAGTATTCGACTGATAGGTCTCTACGAATAATGTAAATCAATGGAAGTTTGATTCCTCATTAATATGCTCACTCCCGTAATCCTCGAAGTCCCGAAGAGATAGGCAGAGGTGTATTAAACACCCACATTTCGCCAATTATGATTTTCGATCCCACGTAATAGGGGGCGAGCCTATTGCCGTCAATCGGGCACTTTGTGAAAAATGGGTATGTCGAAATAGTTATTTGTGCAACAAGAGAGCAAAACTGTTTTTTGCTGCGAGTGCTGATTTTGAATCCTGAGCAAGCGAGGGATTCTAAGATTGAATCACGAGCGTAATAGGACTAAGTAATAGGATCTAAGATATAGACTGGCGAAATGTGGGTGCTAGCACCTCTGCCTATCCCATCAGGGATAGAGGCGTGAGTTTATGTTATGTTATGTTTCGATTTTCTTTATTCTAGAAAGCATAATATTGTTACTGACTCCTAAGGTTTCTGTTTTCTCGTGTTCAAGTACCTATCGTTTTCGTTTCTCTTGCCTACCTTGAAGTAGTGGGTAGGAGGTAAAGAGGAGAGTTCCTCTACCTCTCTTTTAGTAACCCTAACTACCTAAGTTCTTAGCACGGCACAGTGTAATAGTAATTTTTGTGAGCAGAGATAACTTAACTTACAGAATGCAGACAAATATATATTTTGGTGGCAAGCAAACACACAGTTCACCTGATGGAAAGTGGTTAACTTGGCCTATGGACGTTTGCAACACCAGGGGCGTCACACTTGTACTCCCGACCACGTACACAGAAGGGGTTGATGGTTAAGAGAGGTTCTGTACTTTTTGATGCATTTTTAAAACAATACCTTCCCAATACCATGTCCGTTCTCTGTGGAGTAGGGTAGGGTCACTCCATGCATTCACGTGGGTGTCATAGAAGTCTAGTTAGTAGGTACACGTTATGTAGGTATCCTACATAGATATTCATTAATATTTTTTTCCGAATTGAGTAATTAAAAAATACCTATGTTTTCTCTTTGGAGTCCAGTGTTCGTTAAAATTTTTGGTTTGGTGACTTTTACTAGAGCGAATATCTGCAATTTTTTATCCACAACTATCCTCTCCACTCTCGATTCAATGAAAACATACAATCATCACTGTATCAAACAAAACATTTCAAATTGCCTATCCCATCAGGGATAGAGGCGTGAGTTTATGTTATGTTATGTTTCGATTTTCTTTATTCTAGAAAGCATAATATTGTTACTGACTCCTAAGGTTTCTGTTTTCTCGTGTTCAAGTACCTATCGTTTTCGTTTCTCTTGCCTACCTTGAAGTAGTGGGTAGGAGGTAAAGAGGAGAGTTCCTCTACCTCTCTTTTAGTAACCCTAACTACCTAAGTTCTTAGCACGGCACAGTGGCAAGGGTAGCGCATTTGACTTCTATGGTGGAGATAAATAAAATAAATAAATATTCTAGGACAATCTACACAACGCCACCTAGACGTAAGCATAGCTTATCTAGCTTGTGTTACAGGTTCTAGAATGCGGATAAACTTACATACCTAGATACATTTTTTTGTAAATACATTTGTACATGTTATACACATAGAAACACCCAGACCGATGCAAATATTTATTTTATGCATACAAATATTTACACTGAGCGGAATCGAACCCGCGCCACTTGCGTAGCAGTCGCGTTCACAACCGTTACATTGACATATTTATGCATCCAAATACTTGCATTGAGAGGGGGTCGAACCCGCGCCTCCTACGTAGCAGTCGTGTTCACTACCGCCACGCCACAGAGGCTGTCCATTCTAGAACTTATTCATCTCCTCACTAAATTCATCTAAATAGAAACCATATTAAACATAACATAAAAAACATTTTTATGTTATGTTTTTTAGAAACCATATTAGGTAACCATACTAAATTCATACCATAACTAAATTCATTAATCATTGTTGAAAAAACAAACTAATATTTATTCCTATTTTATGTGTGGTTGGTATACCTCGGTACACATATTATATTTTTACCTAAGTTACGAGAGAAATGAGGTATTTGCGCGAGGGAATAAAATGTATTGGTGAATTTCTGTAAGTATCTATGATTACCTTAGCACCCCGAGGTAAATTTTTATACAATTTAGTTGGCAGACAAGCACACGATCGGACTCAGCCTTCTCCTTCATCCTCAAAAGATATATAAAAAAGCGCACCACGTTTAAAGAACCCATTTTGAGTATATTTTAGGTCCAGATATATGGCCCGGGGCATAATTGGTGCGTTCATCACACAAGTTAAAATTAAATCAATCAAAGTTGTTCCAGTTTTTACTGAACTAACAAACAGTAACAAACCCTAAATTTCACATTCAGAACACGTTTCACGAGACGCACTGATTGGTCAGAGCTACGCACCGCCGATTGGCCCACAATTTGACAGTAATGGCGTTAAATGGAAGCTTTTTATTACAAAACGACGTAAGTCAAAAATACGTACGATCGATTTTCAACTTAAACTTCAAGTGGTAAAGCTGATATTTATATGTGTTAAAGGCTATAAGATAAGCTGTTTATGTTATTTCATTCTCCCCTCTAGACAGATGTTGCTACATTTTAGTAACAAATTCGCCCACAACTGGTTTTGAAAAGCTATTGTACAATTTTTTTTCGTCTATTATTTTGCCTAATTCATTTGTCGTGCGGTTGGTTGGACATGGAGGGGAGACGTAACTCATTTTGAGTTATTGTTCGACGCTACCGGTTTTTAAATGTTGTTTCAGCAAAGATATCATGATTTATGATGCTTTTTTGAACTTTAAGTATTTTGATTTGACAAATTTTGAAAGAGCTCTTATGATTATCATAATAGCGATAAAGTATCACTTGGGAGGTGATGGTTATGTAATGTATTTTTTAAGTAAGTAGATGATACGGTAGGACAAGTATTTAGCTGTTAAGTGTAATAATAATATAATGCTTGAACATTTCACAAGGGTATGATTTTTTTATTATTTATTTGCGTCATTGGTCATACCATGATGGTAATTAAGAATTGAAAAGTTAACAAAGGTCCCAAGTAACCAATAGCAACCTATTCCTACTTATGGCTCACAGTTTATTTAAATTTAGCATCTAATAGAGCAGTGGACTGCCTAGTCATATACCTATGTTTTTTTTTTAACTTGTAGCTATGAAGTAACAAGGTATTACATCATACTTGCCATACCTTGATTTTTTGTAGGTGTGTGTATAACTCGAGATAGCAAATAAATATACCCTTGAAAGAATAAAGGAATGTTGTTACCTCACTAGGTAAACTTTGTGGAGTAGGTACGCCTAGAGAGAAGGCTTTATTACATCCTGACTTCTTACCATTATACATTATATATGTAGGCAGAGGTGTATTAAACACCCACATTTCGCCAACTATGATTTTCGGTCCCACGTAATAGGAGGTGAGCCCAAAATAAAGACTATAAATTAAAATTTTTAATAATCAGACAGTCGCTCCCGAGAAAGCTAAGATTAAATAAAATAATTAAGAGGACAAATTGTGAGTGAGAGGGCTGTTCACCGAGTGCAGGCTTTGGTTGCTATGATTTTTTTAGAACTTCTTGAAATGTACTCTATTTCAAGTAGGTAGATTATGCGTCCCAAGAGGGACTTGAAATGCCCTGGAACAGCCGGGGAGTGAGAGATATGCCAGAGTTCGTTATTCGACAACTGATAACTTGAGACAACCGTGCGGTTTCGGGCAGTTCGAGTTCGATATAACCACTGTCATTGACTTCGGTGGAGGGAGGGGGGTGAGGTACCCGTGGGGATTATACCTATGTAAATCCAAACCCGCTTGATAGACTAAGTTTTCTATCAGATAAGGTGTAATCAAATTAACGGATAAAATATATATGCAATGCCCCAATAATAATTATTCATAATCATGGCTGCCAACCTAACGGAATAATCATTGTCCATAGCTAAGCTAGCATGTTATATTTCACAGGCGACCTCACACTGGAGGGTCATATATATTTTTTATTTTTGTACTTTTTAATAATTCGCGCGGCGCAGCGGTCGCGACTCAAGTACTCCACTTGAGCACGGACCCAAAAAAATCTCAAATATCCATCCATGTGGCGCGGAAATTTTTGACAGGGTTGATTGAGGTTCCGTAGGCAATTTAATATAGCCGACACAAGCGAGAGTAGTAGTACACCTATGTAGGAGGATAGAATATGCTGCGGTGGATTTTTGGAGTCACGAGTAAGGACCGCCTAGGAACTCTCGCAACCGGCAGCCTCCAGGTTCGATAACATAATGGTAGATAAAATTCTTTTGGGAAACAGTAAATATAGAGGCGTGGGTATATTGATAAGGCCTTCGGGCCCCAACCCAAATTCATCAGCAATTTGATACGTTCGTAATTCGTTCGTACGACGCCAGTAATTCCCGTTAAAGTCTAGAAACTCGTAATAGGTACCTACCGGAGCAGATTCTCTCGCGCTCCACACTGCAAGATTACACAACCGGGATTTTAGGTACCAATGACTTTTCGATGCTTTTCGAAGTTATGTGTGTATTTATCGCAGGTTCATAAGTGCCCGGTTAATGGCAATAGGCTCGCCACCTATTACATTGGGACCTAAACATAAGCTGGCGAAATGTGGGTGCTAGCACCTCTGCCTACCTCTTCGTAGATATAGGCGTGAGTTTATGTATGTTATGTATGATGTAATAAAGATGAGAGACGAACCTATTTATGTTAAAAATAAAAAACCACGTTAGAACTTCTAACAACTTTGCACACAGAACCCTAATATCGTACAAAAAGCTGCCTCATTTGACGCTGTGAATTATTATGTATTTTGGAAAAAATCCATTGTTTCGTAATCTCCCTCGTGCTTGTCTCGAGTGGCTGCCACGCCATTCAGCGAACCACGCCATGTGGAGGTGCCAGCCTATGTCATTATGTAATGAGCTAGTGGCAACACCGTTGGTTTTTATTATGTGTTACATGTACTTTGTGTGGGAAACTGTTCAAGGGGATACGAATATGGGATACGTTGACTACTATCTCACCTCCGGCAACTAAAGACCCAAAGATGGCGTGCGTTTTGGTCGGTTCGAGTCCGACATAACCTCTCCAACCGCCCTCGGTGGAGAAGGGGAGTGTCCGTGGGGATTTTTCGCACGAAAAAAAAAAAAAAAAAAAAGGGGATACGAATATACTTATTACTTGCCTATGTCCGTGTCTCCGGCCGTGGATGTGTGATATATGGACAGCAAAATAAGGAAATGTATATTAGAGGCACCAGTGAATGAAAAATAGAGAAAACACACCCGTATGACCTCATTTTAGGAACCTTTAATAAATGGATTCCAAACATTTGAGGTCGTACGGGTACGTAGCCAGTTTTGGTTGGTTTATAATAATAATAAAAAAATCCATTTATTGCATGAAATTCTGTACGGTATAAAGATTTTAATTAAAATAGTAAACAGCATGGCTCGCAAAATTTTTACACTCAACTTTATAAACAGATAACTAACTAACTTATTTGGCTCTTATTTAAGACAAGATATTTAATCACATATTATTACAATTAAGTATTATAATTTATAATTTCAATAAACATCTCAAAAGTTAGTATAAATTCTTATTCTGGCGAATTGACGGCATTTTTGAGTTGCCATCGCGGCATCGTGGTGTAGTAATTTGTTTCACGGCAGCGCCGCTACTCACGGAGAGGACCCAAACATAGGTTTCGCTCTTCGGGAAGGCTTAGATACTACGTCTAGGATAAAGTCTAAATATTAATTTGCTGTATCAAAATACAGAGAGAGTTAATAACTTCATATGTAGTAGATATGCACAATGATAGTAGGTACCTAATCACAATGAATTCAAATATTCAATCCAGATAAATTGGTTGTACATTCATACATACCTACATATACTCGAGTCCGTAATCCCCGAAGGAGTAGGCAGAGGTGTATTAAACACCCACATTTCACCAACTATGATTTTCGGTCCTACCTAATATCCAATAGAGCTATTGCTGTCAATCGGGCACCTTGCAAAAATATGGGTTTGCTGAATATAAATTCCTAACCGAAAATATTGTACCTAGCTAAATAAGTTTGGGAAACAAATTTTTTGAACCGAGTCCTTGCTGTGCGGTGTAAATTGCAAGGAAATTAAATACGTGCTTAGCCGCACAAGTACTACCAATTAACGTATTGGAGAGTACCAGACGGATGGTTGTAAATTGGTTCTAATGCATTTTAATACAATGGTTCAATATTACTTAATTTATTTGTTTCACTTTCTAACACACACACACACACACACACACACACACACACACACACACACACACACACACACAATATAAAGAAACAAACCAGCCAGTACTGCACGAGCTCAATTCAACATCAAACGTAAATATCCTTTGTGCGCAAAGATCGCGATATTTCCCTATTGTTTCGCAGCGTGCTATTAGCGGGCAACAATCGTGCAAATGAAAGCGCGCCAAACCTCTTAGCTGTCAGATCGCGCGCCATTTTCCTCAAGAGGATGAAAGTCGACGTGCCTTTGCCTTTACAAGTAAAAGTAATCCTTTACGTCCGTTCTCTTTGTATATGGGTATCAAAGAGAAAATACAATCTTACTTACTTGTAATTTTCAGAACGAATGTTTTAAAGAGAATTGTTGAAAGTTTTCGTGAATTTTACTACAGACCTACTCATTTAAATGCTCTCCCCAGTCAAAAGTAGAGTAGAGGTAGAAACCCATTACTATACATACACACACACATATCCCTTGTTGAACTTAGTTATAACATTTTTCGTATTTTTATTCTAACAGACCACATTAGCGTGGATAAGGAGTTGTCACTAACTAGTGCAATAAGGAGTAGAGTCCTGTCATCCATAGCAAAGTTAAATCTCATCTTGGATTGCTGAGATTCAACTAAAAAATCACATCTAATATATAAAATTCTCGTGTCACAGTTTTCGTTGCCATACTCCTCCGTAACGGCTTGACCGATTCTCATGAAATTTTGTGAGCATATTGAGTAGGTCTGAGAATCGGCCAACATCTATTTTTCATACCCCTAAATGCTCATGGAGCAGCGGGAACGGGATCAGAAGTCCACGCGGGCGGAGCCGCGGGCAACAGCTAGTAATACAATATATTTGTGAAGCACATTGTTATGTACGTGGCTAACTATAGTTTTCTCAGTTTCCGAATTCAAAATTTGCAAATTCGCTTATTGTCAAAGTTGTGGCATCTGCCATCTTGCTGATACTTTTTGAGAGCTGCTGATTGGTTGTTTGGACGCGAAACTCAGATTGCGGGCAACTCCAGTTTCAAATATTGGGTTTCGCATTTTAGTTTCAAACTTGTCATGGATATTCGTGATTCCGGTTGCCGAATCGAAAATAATGAGCATTGAAAAAATTATTTAGAATCGCTGCAATTCTACTTGACAACTTGTTTTAGTCGCCTAATATAAGAAGAACCTACACATTCTTCGTGCTTTTTTTATAACTATCCAAGTCTTTATAAGTAAGTATGTCGGTTAAAAGAGACAAATATAGAACAAGATAGGTACTTCAAAGTCATAAAATAAATATCTAATTACTAACTACTCGTCATTTCCGGCTTGTACCATAACGTAGAATTGTAACATTTTTTTCTTAATCATCATAATTAAAAAATAACTGGCCGCCAACAGACTCAAGTTAAATGTTTCGTCCTGCGCTCAATATTATTGAATAAAATCAAAACAAACGTCAAATCGTGCTGATATTAGACTCATTAAAACAACGCGTGATATCGACTGCTATAATGAGCGCTTGATAAAGTAAAGGTGCTTACACAATAGACTAGGCCGTGTAGAAATTACAATGCAATGACTTCTTAATGCCGAGGTTTCAAAACGACAGCCATAAAGCTAATTTTGAACAATTTTACTGTTGACATACTTATTGTTGTTTTTTTTTCGAATTATAATAATTATTTTTATTTTATTTCGACATCCGAATTTATAATTAATGTAATATTTAATGATTTATTGCTATTCATATTTTATGTAGTTTTTGTAATGATAGTTAAGATTAATAAGAATGTAAAGAAATAATGTACCTATGTGACCTATAACTTTTATGACTAGTTAGTTGTAAATATAAGTTGGATATAATTGAATAAATAAATAAATAAATGAATAAAAAACTGACGTAATAGGTCTCCCTTTTCAGGCAACCATGATAATAGGTCCCTGAAGAACAACTTCAGAACATCATTCAGTGGCCCGTGTGCTTGTCTGTCACCTAAGTAATACAAAAATTGATATGGTATGGGTAACGGACAGCTGACATGGGTTCGATCCCAGGTTTTACCATGGCACACACCAAAGACTTTTCGATGTTTTTCGAAGTTATGTGTGTATTTATCGCATAAGGATAGGTTTTTAAGTGACCGGTTGATGGCAATAGGCTCACCAGCTATTACATTGGGACCTAAAACATAAACTGGCGAAATGTGGGTGCTAGCACCTCTGCCTACCACTTCGGGGAGTTAGGCGTGAGTTTATGTTATAAGGTTCTTGAACTTAAGATTGATTTCGGTATTGAGAGCAATGTATTAATACGGGCCTTACTTGTCTTTACTTATCAACACAGTATGTCTACAGCTTAATTTAACACATAACCGTAGCCTGTCATCGTGTGGAGGGTTGTCAAAATATCTGGCAACACAACGAACTAAAATAAAAGACGGTTTATTGAACACTACATATTTGTGTTGAGTCATCTCGACGCGCTCGGCGGCGGACAAACTAGGGATCGTCAAATAATGTGTTAAATCCTTCTCTACGGTCATTACTTTTAACATACATACAAACATACATATGGTCACGCTTGTAATCAGAGCAGGCAGAGGTGTGTTAAACACCGACATTTCGCCAACTATGATTTTCGGTCCCACGTAATAGGGGGTGAGCTTATTGCTGCCAATCGGGCTCTTTTAAAAAAATGGGTATGCCGAAAAAACATTTCTAACCGAAAATGTTACAGCTACTTGGCTAAAAAGAAAAAAATTGACCGAATTCCTTGCTATTTTATTAGCTTTCAACCGACTTGATTATTTCATTGTCACTGTGTGATTCTTTATGTATCATTTTATTCCCGCAATTTAATATTAAATTTAATAATTCCGGCCGTGTTTTTCTAAGTCTGTCCAAGCTTTCTACCAAAAATATAACATAAGATCGTTCAGTAATAATTGCGTCCATCGAGGTCAAACAAAGAATCCAAAAACGTTGGAAATATGTAGACCTTGACCCGTACAACTAAGCTTGTCCTAACTCATAACAGGTTAAATTCCAAGACAATCTACACAACGCTTCCTAAACTAGCTTAACTAGCTTGTGTTATGGGTTCTAGAATGCAGATAAACATACTTAAATACATTTTTTTGTAAATACGTTATTGTACATAGAAACTCCCAGAACATGCAAATATTCATATAAATATGACACACAAATATTTACACTGAGCGGGAATCGAAACCCGAGACTCCAACGTAGTGATCGCGTTCACTACCATCACGGCACAGAGGTCGTTGAAGTTGTATATAAATAATATGTTAGGAGAGGCCAAGCCAGGATTTGAAATACCGTAACTGCTAGGGTATCAACTGACACGACGACTATGTCATTCTGTTAATTTCTTTTACTTTTTTTATAATATCACGCCTATATCCCCGAAGGAGTAGGCAGAGGTGCTAGCACCCACATTTCGCCAGTTTATATTTAGGTCCCAATGTAAGGTGGCGAGCCATTTGCCATTAACCGGGCACTTATAAACCTGCGATAAATACACACATAACTTCGAAAAGCATCGCAGTCATTGCCATGGCAAAACCTGGGATTGAACCCGAGACCTCGTCACAGCAGTCCATTACCCATACCACTAGGCTACCGCGCTTATTCTCCGTAGTAGATCCGTAATTTCTTCTCAATTTAATTATATTACCCTACGGAACCATGGCCACAGATTGCGTGTCACGAGGCCCGGGGTGGTCGAACTAGCACAGTCAGCTAACGAGCCACTGTCACTCCGAGTGAAGTGTTGAAAGCTTAAATCATTCTACCTGGTGGACCTTCCTATGGGAATGTTCTCTGGACTTTGTTGTACATACTCGCAATTTTTGAGAACGTTGTAGCTCTGTAGCGGCAGGGCTACGCCGTAGCACGCGGGTTCGATTCTTGTTTATTGTTAACTAGCTGACGTTTTCGTCAGCCCGTTTTTGCAACATTTTTCACTTCTGCTCCGCACTAGTTGGTAGTAGCATAATGTTATATACATATAAACCTTCTTCTTCAATCACTCTATCTATCAAGAAAACCGCATTTAAATCCGTTGCGTAGTTTCAAAGATTTAAGCATACAAAGGACATAAGGATATAGGGACAGAGAACGCGACTTTGTTTTATGATATGCGTTTATGTTTATTTGCATTGGTGTGTGTTTCTATGTTCCACAGCAACGCTCACGTAAAAGTTAATTGTAAAAACAGGGAATAGAAAAACGGACTATGAGCTTTGAATATAATCTAAATTGAAGTTCATTTTTATTCAGGTCGGCAATCAAATAAAAATAAAACTACAACTAAAGCTCGTCAAAATACTAGATTCTCTAATAAATTCATTACAACGCACGCCCGTGCTCTATCGATTGTGGCCTCTTTACCCGAACGTGCCAGAGACAATCGACGCGATGGCGCTTCTCTACGCAGCCGTAGACATTAACTTACAGTGTATAAATTCTACATCATCAAACAAATTTGAATTCTATATACAGGGCTTAAAGCTCATTCTTGTATACCCAGTTACAATATATATGTCATTCTAAATTCAAAGTGTTCAAAAAATAAATGTTTCGGTCAACGATGTGCTGTCAAAATCAAATTCAACTTTAATCCTAACACATAGAGCCCGAATTAGCGTGTCCATTTCCGGGAGGTATCAAACCTTTTTGTTGGAAAACTGCGCGCTCTTTGTCTCTGACGCACTGTCAAGCGTACTTGTGTTTCCCGCGTTTTTTGTTCTAATTAGTCAGCCCGACCCTCGAACTCCGCGCCACTGACGAAAAACCTGACGTGGCCTGTGTTTTGTCGAGGTAACACAAAATTTATTGAATGCCTGAAAATGATTACTGGTTTTTAGTTGAAAACTGAAATTTGGGAAATTATGATTGATGGTAATTACTATAAGCTGCCAGGCACTGTATCTATGACAGGCGTTTTAGGAAGTTGGATTCCCTAAAAGTTCGATAAAACTGATGTAACTGATGTGCCAAGGATGTGGAGGTCAAATGGCTGTCGCTTCACGTAAAATCGAAGCACAACCCATGTCGCGATTGGATTAGAAAAGGCGGGCCGGGATTTAGTGTTAATTAAACAAACAACAAAAAACAATTATTAGGTAGGTATACCTAAATAGAAGATGTTAGCGAAATAGGAAAAATGAAAAGGAACGCAATATAAAATGCAAAGCATTCAACTGGCCAATTGGGTTTGAGAAACCATTTCAAAAGTCTAATGCATTGCAAATCGATATTCCGTAGCTGGTATTTTTGGGGTCCACCAAATTGTTTTCCACCCAAGAAAATATCCGTTGCAAGACCGCATAACTTCTAATAATTGAGGAACTATTTAGGGGTTATTTTACATAACCCTATCTAGAACCCAACGTACCTTAGCTAGGCCTCTAATTGGTAACCGGAGTATTAGCACGATCATATAGTAAATGCGCAATAATTTACCTTTTGATTTGCTTGACGTTTCGGCCAGGTTGCACTAACCGTGGTTACAAGCTGACTGAGTTTTGGGCGGCGTGTATCTAACTTTGATTTTCATTGTTGCCACTGACACGAAGAAGAAGAAGAAGTTGACTGTAGTTGTAGCTGAATGGGTTGTCACGACTCTGAGGGCTGCGTGGAGGGAGGAGTTTCTTCTTCTACCCTCATACTGCACATATAAAGACACGCTAAACTGACCGTCTCCTTCTTTTTCAACATTACCGACCGCGAAACAAAACAAGGTAATATTTTTTCAATCATTCGATTCCATTTTGACCGCCTCTGTGGCGTGACGGTAGTGAACGCGACTGCTACGCAGGAAGCGCGAGTTTGATCTCCGCTCAGTGCAAAAATATTTGTATGCAGGAATATGGCTATTTGCACTGGTCTGGTCATGCCTCGGAGAGTGGTAAGCCGTTGTTCCCAGTTGCCATAAGAACATCTATAACAGTCTCTACGGGTAGTTGGAGCCCTCAAAACTCCGACTAACCTAACTATAGAGCTTTGATATCGCCAATTTGGTTGTGAAGGTCCGATGTCAGTCGTTTCAAGGATAATATTGAAGTTCAGCCGCATCTTAGTTACACTAAAAGCCGAGGCCGACCCCTTGGTAATAGGCTCAGAGAATGATGATGGATTCCACATTGAAGATAGTTTAAAGCCGTCTTCCCGATTGAAATTGCGATCATTTCTAATTCTAATCTAATTTCTATCTTTTCTCGTACAATGCGCAAATAGTAATCTCCCTCGTGGAGTACATAATGTGAACGATAAAACTCAATCGAGTGATTGGTGCTTGTTCATATAAGGTTAGCTTAACTAGCTTGTGTTATGGCACTGAGCGGGAATCAAACCTCCCTGCGTAGTATTCGAATTATTCAGCCTCGGTTTCGGGAGCGTTTCCCTAACACGCTGTATACTATGTGTAAGTATAATAAATAGTATTTTCTCGTCTCTCCAGAACATAACTACAAATACAAGTACCTAAGACCATAATTACACCAATTACAACCCCCAGCGCCACAGAACCCATACATTTAAAGTAAGACGCCCTTCTTAACCCTATGAATGGGAAATCTTAAGTCGTAATGGTGTCTCACCCCTTGCCTGTATTCATGGGGCCCATAAATACGAATAATATTCACAAATTTGTTTACAGATCGCGTACAGCACAATGCGAGTTGAAATTCAGGAGGGGAGAACTTTGGCTCTGTTTTTATTGAGTGATTTGCGTGGAATATGCTGTTTTATTTTAGTTAGAATTGCAGGTTATATCTGGTTGTACTTTTTTAAAAAACTCATCTTTTTTTTAAAATGATTTTGTTACAAAATCAAAATCAAAATCAAAAATCATTTATTCTGCATAGACCAGTAAACGGCACTTACAAAACGTCAATACAAACAATATTTTATCAAATGCAAATGGACCACCGGTTCGAAACGCGGCCCCGACCTGAGAAGACTCCGGCAAGAAACTCAGCGGGCTTTTCTTTTTTTTTTGGTCTATTTACAATAGTTTACTTAGTCTAGATACAAAATTTAGCTGAGTAGCAAGTGGAGTGAATCATTTCCAGGCTTGTTTATCATCCAAATAATCCTGGATTTTATAGTAAGCTTTTTGACATAGCTTATTTTTTACTAAATTTTTAAACTTATTGATAGGCAAATCTCTAATTTCATAGGGGAGCTTATTAAAAAAGCGTATACAATTACCCTGAAAAGAATTTGAAATTTTGTGGAGTCTACTATCACAGACAACGAGATTATTTTTGTGTCTGGTATTTAGGTTATGCCTATCACAAACTCTTGGAAAGTTTGTAATATTTATTACATAATAACATGGTAAGTAGGACCTTTATGTCAAGTCTTATTTTACTTTGTAACACTTTATTCACTTATCTAGTTGAAATGATTGTTGATGATGATGATGACGATGAAGGATGATAGTTGCCTCAGTAAAGTAGGAGACTTTACTAGAAGTTTTTCTTAGGGAGTATTTGACACCACTTTCCTACGCTTGTGCGTTTTGTCTAAGCCGTTTTGTCTGAAACTCCACCATTTTTACACATAAAAACTCGAATTTACACCAAACTTAGAAAATTAAACACGTTGACACGTTTCGCGCCCCGTTCGGTATGTACATACATACAATAGCATAGTAATACATAAATCGTGTCGAATATTCACAGTACAATCATGTTTTGCCTCTCATAGTCACAATACTTCGAGCACCTAGCTTGCCAAATCTCTACATTACCCTAAGGTTGACTGGTAGAAAATGCCCATGGCATTAAGTACCTACCTTTGTACCTACATTATTTTTATATTTTGTGCAAAAAGTTTAAATAAATTAAAAAAAAAGATTGTGGCGTACAAATATATTGTGTGTATGGAATCGCTCAGTTATGTAGTCTGCATTATGGCTTTACATTACAATTCATTAAATATGGTTACAATAGGTGCAATTAAAATGTCAAGTTTGTCTAAGTATTATACATACAATAGTATCAATAATGTAATTAAAGTAACACAAATAAAACGTTAAGAAGTAGGTTATCCAGATAAATATCTAATAGTTAAGCTATATTTTATATATTAATTGTCACTGTATGCTATAAACCAGAAGGTCAGTTATGCTGTAATACGTCGTTTGCAAAAGTAATGCTTTAATTTCTTTCTTAAATGCTTTGGTATTAAGCAGAAAACGGGTGCCTATTGAGTGTATACTTATCCGAAGACTATAAGTTATGCATTACCTGTCAGCAATATTATCGTTCAAAAACCTCTCAACGAACATCGAACTTAACAGCGTATGATAAATTTTTATGTGTAAAACTACCGGCATATCTCGATCTACCCTTCTGCGTCGTGCACTCACAATAGGAGGCCAACACGTGCCCTATCTGAGAATCGATCGAGCGACGAGCCAGACAATGGACAGCCATCTTTGTCAACCACACGTTTAGGCAAATAACGGGTAGGTGACTAGAATGTCGAAACCAGACAAAAATCAAACAGTAGCTACTCAAAAAAATATGATCGATAATTTTGAAGCGAACTACCGAACAGGTATTTTTATTGTATCGTTAATTCTCCCGGTTCGGGTGTGTCGTAGATAGTTAAGTTTATAACATAACATAACATAAACTCACGTATATATCCCCGAAGGGGTAGCCAGAGGTGCTAGCAACCACATTTCGTCAGTTTTATGTTTAGGTCCCAATGTAATAGGTGGCGAGCGTATTGCTATTAACCGGGCACATATAAACCCGCGATAAATACACACATAACTTCGAAAAGAATCGAAAAGTCATTGGTGTGTGTGCCATGGTAAAACCTGGGATCGAACCCGAGACCTAGTCTTAGCAGTCCATTACCCATACCACTAGGCTACCGCGGCTAATACTTCATTTCAGATGTACATTATATGAAAATTTCCGATTTATGAAAGAAACTGTTTGGGGAACATAAAAAATGACTTACCAGCCGTAGTTACACGCTCAGAGCCGATAGACGGTTTCCAGGTCTTTTGAATTCCAGCTGTATTGAAGGTACACCAGTTATTGTTCGAACTGTGCGCAGTTGGCGATCCAAGTGAAGTTGCTCACACGTATGACGTATAGCTTATAAGAACGCAATGACCGACGATCGAATCATTCGATGGTCAGTCGGTCGGTCAATATTGCGATACCCACACTGTCATGGCCGCGTGATTTTGGCGGGAACTTTTAAATGTGGAACTGAAATTTTACACCTGAGGGTTCCATCATTCCTTCATTACCGAGTACATGGTTAACTAATGACATATTACCCGAATTTGTGTACGGCGAGTGATAATTATTACACAAATACCTACTACCTACCTACTCATTGAAAAATACTCCTGATGTTTAACCTCTTTTTCTTTATAATTAGTATATTTGAAAGAAACGTTTGGAACAATTAGTCAACTCGATAATGGCAATAGTGACACCGACCAATGTGTTCAAAGTACCTACCCTCTATAAGTATGTCTTTTGAATAGAGAATACCTACCACAATTTTATTATAGATTATATCAAAACACGCGCCTCATTTCTCTCGAGACTTTGGTCCAAGATACGTGTCCCGATGTGTAATATAATCATCATCATCGTCATCATCCGGACCAACCAAAGTAAACCGGATTTCAAAGTGTAACTTTTAAATGAAACCAGGATTGACAATACATGCAATCGAATCATTTTCGTTCATTGTTCGCAATGCTAACAATTCATTCGAGTTAACAAATATTTGCACTCAACCAGAATTGAACCCACGATCTCTGAATACTCTACCGCTACACCACACAGGTGCTATTGATATACAATTTTGTATCTGTATTCTGTTGTTTTCGATATGAAATCTACCTAAACAAACAAACCTTCGAAACAGCTTAGTGTCTCACAAGGAATTTCATCTCTCCAATTATTGGCACAAATCCGATGTAATATACCTACTCGCAAATGCTTTGAGAGGCCAATAGTTTTCAATTTCAACCCTCACCTGTCCGTTAGACTTAATCCACCATTTTATTAGCGTGGCGACGTAACGACCCGCACGTGTTCATCCTCCATTATTGTTCTACCAAAATTGCTGTTCCACAATGAAAAAAAAACAAGTAAGAAAAAACAACAGGGAAAAATAAACTCTATCTACCAAGTCGTAAGGTCCAAATACTAAACATAAAGGGTAGTCTTCGCGCCCTTTTTGTAGT
Organism: Pelosia muscerda; assembly: GCA_963691645.1. Lineage (NCBI taxonomy): Eukaryota > Metazoa > Arthropoda > Insecta > Lepidoptera > Erebidae > Pelosia > Pelosia muscerda. The sequence continues at coordinate 15,040,108 of OY829116.1, read as the reverse complement.
GATGGCGGCCATGTTATTATTTCGTTTTGGCGGGTTGTGACTGACGTTCAAAGTCGGTGTTGCCATGCGGAATAAACTGTAATACGAGTTATGAGAGATTATAGCGTAATCTGGGAATATTGAAGACAATAAGAATGAGCTTACGTTTAACAGGGGCTGTTTATAAACGTTTGTTACTTTCTTGTTGGAGGGGTGATTGACATGGAATTTAGAAAATTGGAGTTCGTAACTTTAGAAAGGTGGAGTGAAATTTGAAATCCTCGCAACAATGATCTTCTATGAAGATAGGGAAGTTTTTAGGGCATGTCGATTTGACTTTATGATAAGCTGAAGGCAAAGTCTCAGGAAAGAGGGTCACCATTACAACGTAGAGTGTTACAATGATAGTCAGCTTGACGGCCTCATCAGATGCTTTTTCACGCCCTGCTTAAAGGATCCGGGACTGTAGGAAGAAGAAAACACGTGGGCTGGTAAGGAATTCGAAGACTTAATGGTGCGGTAGATGAAATACTCACCGAACCGCTTGGTTCTTGATGGAATATTCCGCATGCGAGTGACATCTTAACCCTGCACGTGTTGTCCTGTATAGAAAAGGAGAGGGTGGGACTAATTGGAAGAGCTCATCAGTATCCCATACACAGTTGGTAATGTGGTCGCAAAGCAACAAAAGATTGTTATTTAAAAAAAAGTAGGTAAACAATCTTCATTAGATATATTTTTTGCGGAATCATATTATCAACTTTTATATTTGTGGTTAAATATAATCTCTTTGATCGCAATTTTGTAAAACTCAACATCAGCATCTTCTCTTTGAAGCGAGTACCTACTTCAGTTACAAGTACTCTACCTAGATATAGCTGTCTATTGCCGACGGAGTCGACCCCATGACTCTGAGTTACGCCACTCGAAGATCAAAAGACTCAATCTTCAAATAAAAACCAAAATAAAACTCATTAATTTTATTAATTTTATAAATCGAAATTCATTACACCTGCCTTCATCATTATAGTTACAAATTCCTTTTCGTTATTACTATTATTTATAATTATTATAATAATTATTAACTCCCCCTAAACCTACAAATTATACATCGATCTAATTTCTCAGAACATATAAATTAAGATGAAAAACATTAATTACAACTCCAATTTGTTACAACTGACGAATTAATCTAATTTAATTTATTATTCTCTTATTGCTATTATTTCATTGTTGTTGAGCGCAAAGTAATTGCGCCATCTTGTTTTGTCGTCTTGTTGCCGACATATTAAAAATGTTTCTATTTTTTTTATTTACATTGCAGCAATTTGCGCTAATCTTTTAGTTCAAATGAAAATAATAAATTTTATTAAGTACATAATAAGTAGGAGTCATAGACAATATGATAAAAAACTTATTCAAATCCCAATTCAAATAACTTATTGTGAAACTCATTCTGTTTTCTGATTTGTTACCAAGTAGCTTTTTTATAAAGCCTTTCACATTATTTTATTGAAATATTAACTGTATAAAACTCCAACACAGTTGCAAGCGAAAACGGTCATTTCATTATATCTATAAATTCGTTGTTTATGTTATATTTTCTGTATCTACAGAAAAAAAAATAAACATATTTTATTTTTTTACCGAAAATATCTGTGGAGATCCAGAACAAATACCACTTCTTCACTGTAGAAAGTTTTTTTTATTTAATTAGTTAATTTCGTAATTAAAGATTTTATTAAAAAAACCTCATGAAAACTATTGAAGCTTCATTTTTTCTACTCACCATAGAGTTGGGCGAAGTCAGATTCATCCAACACAAAAAAAACTACTTGCACTTACAAAAAAAATCTTATTTTCTGTATTTTATTGTTTTTTAAATTTGTATTCTAAAGTGTTTTGTTCTGGATCTCCTCATTGTGATTAATTCATAAAAATTAGAAGAAATTATTATAAGCCAAAGAAGTTCTACTTAAAAATACGTCATCTTTCCAATTAGCATTCTAAATATGATTTAAAATGACAAAAAAATTGCACGGGACATGAGCACTATATATTTACAGTTGTATCTACACACGCAAACACTGACTCTTGTTAAATTATCGTCTATTCACACAACAATTATCTACTCATTATCAGTTATTTACAGTTATGAACCTACAGAGAATTTCACCACCGATTTTATGAATAAAAAAATATTATGAAAACCATTGAGGCTTCTTATTTTTTAATAAAAAGTCAGGAAGCTCTGTTCGCAAAGTGACTTTTGAACATTAAAATCATTGTTATGCTTCTTTATTTACATTTTAAATTAGATTCTCAATAGATACAATACGTAAACTCTGTGAGGAAAGAATTTTGTAATTAATAAACAGTTGTTTTTTTTAACTTTTGTTAGTGATATCTCATAGCCGTCACAAGATATCACCCAGAAAGTATTAAAAACTGCATAACTAGTTACTTAATTAAATTTGATGTTAAAACTGTAATAATTTACTATTTAAGACATAGATTCTTTTTTCAAACTAAATGGTGGTGAATTGCTCCTAAATGTTAAGCAAAACGGTTGTGCTGTATCGTATAAAACGCAGGTTTTGTAAATTGCAAGTTTGGCACTCAAATATTGAAACCTGAACAGAAAAATATTTATAGGCAGTACAGCGCGTAAATCTAACATAAAAAAATAAGTATTTCAGAAATCAGACCACAGACATGATTATTTTATAAGATTCCTGCAGTAACTTTTGTATTTGCAAGAATGACCTCAGGAGTTAACATCAGTAGGACATCAATTTTACCTCACTACGCCTGATGGTAAGCTAAAGGCAAAATCACATAAAAATGTACAGTTTTAAAATGGTGGCGCTCAGCTTGACAGTCTCATCAGATGCTATGGGACTGTAGTAAGAAGAAAACACGTGAGCTGGTAAGAAATTCCAAACTTAATCACCGGACGGCTTGCTTCTTGATGGAGCTAAGCAAGAGTCCAAACTTTCAAAACTCTAAAAAATATAGGTAAAGTGGCAACAAATCTGAATTTGTTAAAAATACATGAATAGAGCTCACGTAGTTTGATCAATAACATTACATTAGAGAAATTATAAAACCAAATTGAACTCCAAGTGTAAACATCTAAATAAATAGACACAACACTGTAAGCAAACCCCTCTAATACAATTTAAAAACCAATAAATAAAAAATCCTACTTCAAAGCACTGATAAAATATTATTTTTTGTTCAGGTTTATTTTGACGGTAAAAAAATATCACAAAGAATCAATTCAAATCCTCACGTGTGCTTAACTAAATCTATAACTAATTTATTTACACTTTACCCTCCTCCTCCGCATCACCGGAATGTTCACTTTCACATACAACACTTTGAATTTCACTATTTTTTCTAAAAAATGTTTATTTGGCAGCTGCAACCACCGATGCTTCATCCAAGACAATGTTCACAAAGGAGACATGTGGTTTGATTCCCAATATTTTATTTAATATTAAAAAACTAACAAAACACTGTTGACAAAAAATACTTACACTGATTTTGGTAAATTTCATTACCTAGCAACACTTTTCTGTCAAAAGAAAATAGCACAGATAAATAAATTCGATCTACATGGACTCAAACCACATATTGTAAATCCTAATCGAAATACATCTCTTCCTTGAACATTGTCTCATGATAAAGCTGTGGGAATTTCTACCAGGCTCTACCCTGAAGGGGTAAATACCCCGAGCATTGCTGCTGGTAAGCCGTCGGCTGGCGATACGACGAGACCAAGGGGTTGCTGCAAGCCGCCTGGGAGGGTTGTGGGGCAGAGTACCCTGACGTGGGGGTGGCACAGTGGCTGTGCGCTGGAGATGACGACTCCCCGGAGCCGCATGGCTTCCCGTCCTTCACGAGGACGGGGACTGCTACTCGCCGGGGTGATGATGATGACTGTTGAAGGAAATATTCTGTTAGACACGTCGACTTACTACTAAACAATATATCTGTACTAATCAATAAAATTTGTAATGTATGTTAGCAATGTTGAAAAAACTGTTATTTAATAGTTAACTGTTATTTTTTTATCAAAATACACTCGAATACTTATTTATATCTATCTTATCATAAAGTATAACAGAAAAAATACAAATTCAAACGCATCGTAAACATTGCAAGCTTTTCCGTTTATTAGTTTTCTATTAACAAAGAAGTCGACTTAAAATGTTGAAGGATTTTTTGTTGTGGCAATCCTAGGGTTGAAGGTCCATAAAGTTATCCTTAGTTGTCCAAGCGGGAAAATGACCGAATATAGGTACGAACTGTGAAACTAGAAATGTTGACAGATGAGAGAGAGTCAGTTCTTAATTCAAATCAAGATGAAACCTCTCCCTCCTAGCGAGTGGCTCCCGTACTCTTGCTACTAAGCACAAATTGAGCCAATACAATTTTACCTACAGCTACAGAATACTTAGCAGGCTACAGGGTTACTGCATCGAGATCTTTAATATTATTATGTAGTTATGTATATATTTATTATATATGAGGATTTATCGCAGGTTTATAAGTGCCTCGGAGAGCACGTTAAGCCGTCGGTCCCGGTTGCCATACAAACATCTATGGCAGTCGTTACGAGCAGTTGGAGCCCTCAAAAGTCCAACCAGCCTAACTTGGAACTTCGATATCGCCAGTGGTCATTAGACCATTGGTTGTGGAGGTCAGATGGCAGTCGCTTCACGGAAAAATATCGAAGTTCAGCCGTATCACAGTTAGACTGGAAAGCCGACCCCAACTGAGTTGGGAAAAAGGTTCAGGGAATGATGATATGAGGATGACAGTTATCGCGTAGTGCAATATAACCTTTGTTACTCAGGGTGAATGTCTAATGGTGCAAGAATTTTTGAAATCGGCGCAATAGTTTTGGAGTTTATTCATTATAAACATACACACACAAAAATATAAAAAATATAAATTTATAATATTAGTGTACCTACAGGTAGGACGCCCCCTAGCCAGATGGACTGATGACCTGAAAAAGGCGGCTGGGACAGACTGGATGCGGAAGGCAGAGGATAGGGAGCAGTGGCGCACATTAGGAGAGGCCTATGTCCAGCAGTGGACTGCGATAGGCTGATTGATTGATAGTGTACCTACATGTAGAAGATATACCTACACGGCGATTATATAGTCGTTTAGGAAAAAATGATTTTGGGTACAGTTTCGATAGTACAAAAGTCTGAAAGATGAAAACTGCCCTGATATATTTTTTGTAGATACTTAATGTATGGGAATAACGTACAGGGGAACAGAGGAATGGATGGGAAGCACAAAATTTTTCGGTAAAATGATTGGTGATCGCGCCCACTAGTAGATAATTAAACGAAGTCATAACTATTAAAAATATGAAGTTTACATAAACAGTTCAATGTAATCTAAAACTAGTCTCAATCTCAATACTTTCTTCAAAAACAGAACAAAAAGAAATAATTTTCAGATCACCGGTTTTGCAACACAGCCCTAAATTCCCGCGAATTCTAATTGCCGCGGGGTTGCCAGATTTGGGAAGTGCGGGACCCGTATTTTGTTACCCATTGAGAAGCGCAGCGGGTGATTACTATCAAGTGGGCAAAGTCTATCGCCTCTGCAAACAGGGGACCTCGCCGATTGTCGTCAGCGGCGATTTTTATCGCTTACGCATTAATATTCATCATTCATTAGCATTGTGCGTAATTTTCAATGAATATAATGTCAGAGTTTTTTAAAAATTGGTAAGAGATTTTTGTGTTGAATTTATCGCAGGTTTATAAGAGGCTCGCCATCTATTACATTGGGACCTAAACACCAACTGGCGAAATGTGGGTGATACCACGTCTGCCTACCTCTTCGGAGATATAGGCGTGAGTTTATGTGATGTTATGTTAAGAGATTTTTGTAATCACTACATAGTATAATACAAAGTTGCGTTCTCTGTCCCCATATCCCTATGTCTTTTATGTCCCTTTGTATGGTTAAATCTTTAAAACTACGCAACGGATTTTGATGCGGTTTTTTTTAATAGATAGAGTGATTGAAGGGAAAGGCTTATATGTATATAACATCATGCTACAACCAACAGGTGCGGAGCAGAAGTGAAAAATGTTGAAAAAACGGGGTGACGCAACGCAGATGAAGTTGGGCGGGTCAGCTAGTATAATTATATAAAAGAAATTGATGACCTATGAGATATAGAAGGATTCATACGCTTCCGTGAATGCTAAGATAAACCTATACTTTAGTAAGAACATATATTTGGGAGGACCCACCACTTACCCACAGTTTAACAATCCTAATGATAGCAACAGTAAGATACTAATTGTCATGGAAAAGAATACCTAACCGCACTCCTCAAAGCTAGTAAAAAGATTTCTTGCACGATACATCTTCAGGACCACTAGTACCACTACAGAGAGGGCCTGAATATGCCTCGCGTAGAGGCGAAACACGTGTCGAGGTTTTTTCTTCACACTTGCGGAATATTGCACATACGAGATCATATCAAGTAAGATATATAAGCATACTAGCTGTTGCCCGAAGCTCCGCCCGCGTGGACTTCTGATCCCGTTCCCGCTGCTCCATCCTAGCATTCAGGGGTACGAAAAATAGATGTTGGTCGATTTCAGACCTACTCAATATGCTCACAAAATTTCATGAGAATCGGTCAAGCCGTTTCGGAGGAGTACGGGAACGAACATTGTGCCACAAGAATCACTACAACATAGTAGGTATAAAACAAAGTCGCTTTCGTTGTCCCTATATTCCTTTGTATGCTTAAATCTTTAAAACTTCGCAACGGATTTTGATGTGGTTTTTTTAATAGCTAGAATGGTCAAAGAGGAAGGTTTATATGTATATAAGATCATGCTATAACCAACAGGTGAGGAGCAGAAGTGAAAAATGTTGCAGAAACGGGGTGACGCAGACGAAGTTGCGCGGGTCTGCTAGTTCCATATATTAACATATATAACTATACTAGCATGTCTTATAGTATATAGTTTAGATATTCACGAACCTGATTGTGTTGGTTCTGTTCTGCCATCGCTTTCTCCTTGGCTTGCCGCTTACACTTGTAACGGTGGTTTTGAAACCATATTTTGACCTGAAACAAACAAATTTATTAGAACTAAGTAGTGGAACTAGCTGTACATTAGATGGTCGGATTTGAGTTCGGTCACCATAGTTGCATCTCGCACTATCCTCAAAAGACAATCCAAGAACGCGTACCTTCAGCGCGTGTAGAGCGAATTTTGGGTCCACAACTCGTGCCATACTTACATCCCATATATTATATCACTACATAGTATAAAACCAAGTCGCGTTCTCTGTCTCTATTTTTAAATGTCGCGTTCTCTGTCCCGAATTAAATCTTTTAAACTACACAACGGATTTTCATGCGGTTTTTTTAATAGATAGAATGGTTAAAGAGGAAGGTTTATACCTATGTATATGTAGGAATAGGTAGGAATGATTGAAAAATGTTGCAAAAACGGGGTGACGCAGACGAAGTCTAGTATATAAAATAGTGTATAAGTCATATCTAGTCAGTAAGTATGCGTTTGTACCGTGACGGTAGTGAACGCGACTGCTAAGCAGGAGGCGCGGGTCGATCCCCGCTCAGTGCAAATATTTGTATGCATGAATATCGCTATTTGCACTGGTCTGGTCGTGTCTCGGAGAGCAGTCGTTACGGGTAGATGGAGCTCTCAAAAGTCCGACTAACCTAACTACAGAACTTCGATATCGCCAATTTGGTTGTGAAGATCCAATGGCAGTCACTTCACGGAAAATATCGAAGTCAGCCGCATCTTAGTTAGAGAAGAAAACCGACCCCAACTGAGTTGTAAATAGGCTCAGAGAATAATGATATAAGCCAGTACTATTCAGGAACTTATGTCGCAAACTGTACTAACAGCTAACAAGTATTCATGGCCCACCTCAGCATGCCAATAGATTTTATTTAGAAGGAGGTAATCATAAGAACGCGTTAATCCTAAACAATGTGACAAATGAAGTCACTAACTCCTCCCTAGAATTAGCGCCAGGCATAGCCCAGTCAACACTCAGCCTTAATGACGAAAGAACAAACATTCCATGTTTGCACCACCATACGGCCGGCCTTTGTCTACGTGCGCTCCCGACGCAGAAATATACACTTTATTTATTTATTTATACATCGAGAGCGTTTCCTTATGTTTATTCTTTGAAATGGATGTATGCTCCGTACTAAGATTCTCCTCACTTACGATAAATATCAACCATTTTGTTGATATATCCGTTATAAAAACATAATGTTACACGAATACAATCGCGTACTTGGCCACTAGACTTATTGGTTATTTTTTTTTTCTATTAACTCTGTGGTGCTTCGTTGTGGGAATGTTGGCACTAGTGACGCGCTCTTTTGTACGTTCAGGAATGATGCTAGGTTATTTATGGAGGAAGTGAGAGTTAATGAACGGGCCCCGTTGACTGGCGTCGCTTATTGCACTCCGGCGAGGCTTGGACGCTCTCGTGTGGAGTACTTTCTTTCAATCTCCTTGTGCATAATGCTCGGTGTTGGCTCGTACGCACTCCAGCCTGAGTACGCCATTCACTTATTTGTTTTACATCTAAACGGCTGTTGTTACTCGTCGAGTGATGAGACATTTTGGTTGTGTCCGAAGGCTTTCGTGCTTGAGTTTACACCTACTTAGTGGTCGAGCATGATGTTTTTCTACTAAGTTATGCTTACTGCTACTGGAATTTGAGTTAGTTTTTTCCTTCATAAGTAATTATTGTGAACCTTTACGAGTTATAGACAGGTTCCTTTTTTAAACATCAAAAATTCACGTTCATTAAAATTGAATAAAATGGCGCCCACCCAGTTAGCTGTCATCTTGTCAATACAAGTCAATTTTGGCGCCAATGACTTTCTTTAGCTGGATTTGGGGTTGAACTTATAAAAAGCTTAATCCAATAGACAATAAGGCTTGAATTTGTGTGGCATTCGATGACGATAGTATATTCTATGGTACACGCGTAGGTGTTCCGTTTCTCTGAACCATGACTTGGAATATTGAGCGACAATTATAATAAATAAAGCTGCGTTCTTGTTTGTTTAACTCTTCATTTGCTGCAGTGATTTTACCAGCGATGAGTGTGACTTTTAAAATTCGGAAAAAATATCTTATATGTTTAGAACTCATAATGAATCTTAATTTTAAAGTTACAGTTAGACAAAACTTTCACGTATCTTCCTACTTTATTGTAGAGTTTTTCAAGTGAGAATTAGCATTATACTTGTAATATACAGTAATACATTGTAAAGATTAGTCATAATTTGTAAAGATTAGACAATGTTGCATGCGGAAATTTCTGTGAGACATGCTGTACACCATAATAATATGTTAACACCTTTATAACTAACCATGTTTCGTGCAATAAATGGATTTATTATTATTATTAGTATTATTATAATTGGGAAACACTTCTGCCAAAGTTGTTAGTAGCTATACTAGCAATTATTGGAAATATTGATTACTTAGGTATCTACATGATTGACACGATGGTTAGCCTCATCAAGATCTTTAGGGCTAAACCTACCTCCGGCAACCAAAAACTCAAAGACGGCGTGCGTTTTAGTCGGTTCGAGTCCGACATAACCTACCCAACCGGCTTCGGTAGGGGGGACTCCGTGGGGATTTTACACAAGTTTAAAAAAGAAGGGCTAAATTCCAGTCATCAGCAAGCCTATATACCTAGCTACTGATTACCGGATGGGGCTCACACTCAACTGATTAAGAGGTGCAATGGGATTTGTTTCCATAAAAGACGTATAAAGGTATGATTCTGTAACCGACGGCAGACCGCAACAACAGATACAGCGTACTGCGATATAGATAGTAACGTGATAATATTGTTTATTGTTTTATTCATTGCGGCAACTTCTTAATGGTGCCGTTTTTCTCAATAGAATTTAACAAGTATTGCTCGACACGTCAATCGACCGCACATATTGTCTATAGAAATAAAAGAATATCAGTCCGGCAAACCGTTCATTTGTCTATTGTGTATATCTACACATTTTCTTTTTTTCACATAATATTACTTGTTAAACGACGTCATTAAGAAACAGCAAGTAATTAAAACAGTAAACCATATAAATATTACCTATCTATATTATCATTATCAGCTACATGCGCCTGCAGTTTTCGTATGCGGTCGGCTACGAAATTATACCGTAAATGTAGTAAAAATTTAAAATACTTTTCGAAATATTAGAAATAAGGAATGGATAAATCTATCGCGTCATAGATTCATTACGAAACCTGTCAATGATTTGTCATTTCCCATCACTTGCGGTCACAATGGCCGATTGTCGCACAATATTGTACCGAAGACTCTGTATCCGACGGAGTGTTGAGTAAACACAGATGCGTACCGTGACAGCACATCAAATGATTCATTTATTTAGTAACTTATAAAAATATTGAAGAAAAATCTGAAATAAAAATCTACTAAATCGTTGTTGTACTATTTTGAATCTTATTCCAAAGATGAATTTGAATTTTTGACAGTGACAGCGATTTGACAGATGCAAAATTAAGATGGCGTTGATAGAAAATGCTGTTGAGTGAATGTTGGTTTCAGAAATCGGGGTGATGTGTTGTTACAGGTGATTGTGAATCTTTTGATTGCTATTAAGGATATTGTGCTTTTGATTGTACAGAAGCAATTCATATATTATTTAGTCATAGACATTCGTAAACATTTCGCAAGAATGTAACAAGAAAGTCTACAAAAATCATGAATATATGGTATATCTCATAGACCTAGAGAAAAATACGGACGGATTGTCGCAGAAAGGCGATTGAAGCACAAAAAATCAGCGATTGCAGTTGTTTTTGAAGATAAACTATGCTGTCAAGAAATGTAACGTAATATTTTGATATCAAAACATCAAGCAAATTATTGTTAGTTGCTGGTCTCTTCTTAGCAGATCTAACTACCGAACCAGCGAAAGAATCATTTTCAAATGATTTATTCACTATAAATTATAATATTTTTGATAAATATAATTGCAACACTTTGACATCCATATATGCTCTTTATGTGTCAAATGAACGAAATTGATTGCAAACCACTAAGTTTATGGCAGAATCTTATCACACATTATTTACCACCACCATGTGTTTTTTACCACCACCTAAGTTGTATCAGAATTGAATAGTTTTCCCAGTAACTCTTCAGCTAAACTAAATTGTCACAAGTGTGAGAGACATGAACCTTTACGTTGGTAGTGTAATGACCGGGGTTCGATAATTGACCGCTCGGGTCATTGAATCGAACCCGACAGATACGATTTCTCTTAATATTACGCTACTGAAATAAATATATCCTGTTATTGCAGTATTGATACAAAATATATTAAACATAACTTTTAAAAATTAAGCATAACTTCAACCCCTGTCCTTCGACCGTGAAACGCACACCCGCCACTAATATTTGCACAGCAATTCAACAGATTAATATTTGTTAATCTTTGTTTATTAAAGACTTTTTAAAACATTACTTGTATCAGCTACGGCTCGCTTTGTGCAAATAGACTAAGCTCTTGTACCAACAGTTACGAATATGTAAATAAATTGTTAATATTAAATATAACTTTGGAAAAAAACAATAACTCGTTTGTCAATAAAAAATAAAATATGAAGTGTTGATATTAGTTATACGAGTGCCTAAGTATCTATTTCTTCGAATAATAAAGCTTATACCTAGTTAGGTAAGTAACACCATGGCACAGCAAACACTGGTTTGGGTAATGTCAAAGGTTATGTCAGCATGAATGCCCAAGATCATGCGAAGTGGAGAAAGAAAAGCCAGCCGGCTCGCTATATATCAAAAGGTTCTATCGCAATTATTCGACCGCATATCTACAAAATACACGTACCCAACATACCAAAATTACAAAAAAAAGTCTACTGTCCGAATTAATAATTACATAAAAAATAGATCACAAATTCCTTTTAAGATCCTACGCAAACACCGCAATATTAACAATAGTACATTACAATTCAAATAATGGCCCTTACCTGTGCTACAAAGGGCTGTGTCAGGTGCATTATCCGCTTAAGATACTATTAATTCTCCACAATACCTTGCAAAAACCCTACCATTCATAAAATTTAATCTCAAATATATTACTTTATGGTGCCAACCCAAGCGAAAGCTAGGCAATCATTTTCGCGGTTATTAAATGCCCGGGAAACGATTCAAAACTTTTTTCAAAATTTGTTTTGACATGTTGGCCGCATTGAAGCCGCGGTTTGTCTTTGGTTCAACGATAGCGGAGATAAATATCGTACTTTTAGAGTTCCCTAATGATAGTGGAAAGCTCGTGTGGTGAGAAAGAAAAGAGTTAAAATTATTAAAACTGTAATGTGAAATTTTAACTTCAATTACGCAAGATTTGAACTAATTAGAAAAAAATAATCTCGAAGTTGACATGAGCTTTGACAGAAAGTATGAAGATAAGCCCGCCAAACTGTGATAAGATTTACAAAACTTTACAGAACATAGATTCATCATCATCATTTCAGCCACAGGACGTCCACTGCTGAACATAGGCCTCCCCCATTGACCTCCAATCCGACCGGTTGGAGGCGGTCTGCATCCAATGGGAACATAGATTATTTTACATAATTTTTTTTTTAAGTTATTGCAGCAATTTATTAGTATTTACAGGCAAATACTGAACCAATTCAACGAAAGCGTGGCTAGCATAGAACACCTTTTTGAACAGCTAAAATGAGGCACATGAATTCGGCGGGTGTTTAACAGGAAGCTTATTGAAATCCCACGGCGATTACAGGCTTATAAAAACCTCAAGTGGCATTATTGATCATAGCCACTGAGGGATGAGCCGCCGGCTCTCAATCGGGTTAGGCAAAGTAATTATGATTTGGGAGTAAATATTATTTAATAGAACCTCCACACCCGGTTTGAATAAAAAATACTTTTGAAAACCGCAGTGATTTTAAATGTCTTTTTTTGTGTTTGGAATCTGAAAAGATGCAGTTATTAAACATAATGATTTCATAAAATAAGGATGAGTGATTCACTCATGAGGTATGGTATGCATTATATTATGCTTACCTCAGATAAAAAAATAACGACCAGACTGGACGAATTTTTTTTCGAATTTACACCAAATTTTGAAAATGGAACCCTCTTTCATAAATATGTATATGTGTAGGCCCCGTCACCTGGCTTGATGGTAAGCTGAAAGCAAAATCTCACGAAAGAGGTTCACCATTACGAACGCGTACAGTGTTACCTGCTGGCGTAATCAGATGCTTTTTCACGCCCTGCTTAAAGGACCCAGCACTATAGAAAGAAGGAAACACGTGAGCTGGTAAGGAATACCAAGACTTAATGTTGCAGCAAAAACAGAAAGACAAAAAAAAGAGCGATATGATACTTTGGCGCCAAAAAGTATCTATAGACATCATTCTTATAACAGATTTACACCAGCAGGATGATAAAAAAGAAGGATCAATATCGCAAATGGCTATCACACCAACACCCTCGACACTTTATATACAGACAGTTTATTCAGAATTCACAAAAAGAAACCAACTTGACGTCGGCCAGTGAACGAACATCGCTGATGGTCGTTGACAGCTCATTGTCTCATGAAGCACCATTATCTTATTGCTCTCATTACGTAATACGCCCGCATATAGCATCCGCCGGAGACGCGGCAGTAGTGTTCGTGACCATAGACAAAGATGACAGCTTTTGTTTTAAATTTTTTTTCGACTGGTCTCACGGTGTTTGATAGCTGTTGAAATTTAAATTTTATGCACCCCTTCTAATGATTTGGTGCTGGTAATTAATGTGAATAAATTATAGGATTGTTAAACTTAACATTGAAAGCTAAAAATAAAAAAAGAACTAAATACCAATATATAGTAAATCTGTTTAAAAAGCCGTCTCTATCTATATTTCAAATGCAGAACACGACCACCATTTCTACGAAAATGTTTGACATTTGGAAGATTGTAATTAGATCGAGGCTGAATTTTGCACACACTTCATAAGGGAATTAGACTTCTGATTCTACGATTTAAGTTATAAAAAAATGATAACATTATTTAAGAAATACATCAGATTATATTTAAGAGAAACTCATTCAGATTTCAGAACGCAAAAATACTACCAACATAATAAAAGAAATAACCATTAGCATTATTAAATCAAAGTTGATTCGGATTTCAAACTCGGAGCTCGGTGGTATGATGGTAGCAAGTCGCGAACATCGAAATTTACTTAAGTTAAATAACGAAACTCGCCCTCTGTTTGCGCTCGAACGACAAACAGTCGGATATTGTGGCCGTCTCCACTTTATTGCAGTGCTATTTAAGCTGTATGAATATGCACAGATTCAAAGTTTTCCTTTCTGAATGGGATTTTGATGTTGTTTGTATATGGCATTGCGAATTGGGTATTTGAAAAAAAAATTCTTTTGTGATAAATGGAAAGATTATATATTAGTTTTATAACAAAACTATGTTTTTTATTTTTTTTCGCAATAATTCAAAAGTTATTTCAAAATAAAAATAAAAATTTGAATCCAGTACCGAAGACACGCCGACAACTCCCGAACAAACCCGAGCGCGTGTGACGTCATAATGTTAGCTTTCACTCATTGTAGTTGATAGAAAAATAATAAATACAGTGTTTTGATCTATTTAATTTTGTTGTCATTATTAAATATTTAAATTTATATTAAAAATGTCGAACCTCAAAAGTTATCGTTCTTGTTTTGTACCATTCATCATCATCATCATCATCCTAGCGTTAGTCCCGGTCGCATCCGAAGCCTTCGCCTCGGAGTCCGGGGTCCGCTTTCCGGCTTTTTCTCTTCCACTTCGCTCGGTCTTGCTTGTTTTGTACCATTATGTACGAATACTACAAAGGCAACTCCTGATAAAATGTTTTTAAATGTTCCCCAAGATGACAAACGTCGAAATAAATGGTTTCTCTGCAATTTATGAAATAAATAATTATATTTAATGTAATGGAGAATAAATAATTAAATATTTTCATTTATTATATTATTTTTTAACAAACTTACCTTGATGCCTTGGCACCTCGAACTTCAGCAGAATTAAACCGAATGTCATTTTTTAAAAAATCGGTGATCATAAATATATCAACATCAGGAATATTATCAGACTTTGCCTTAATAAATCCTTTATCACACATAGCTAATCGAAACCAACTAACAACTCGTATTTTAGCAATAAATTTTTAATATTATTGTCTAGACATGTGTAATAGCCGTAAACGCTGTACTGTTATTAAATAGCTATAACATTATGACGTCACAACTATGGTGACCAATCATGGCGCGTTTATAGTCACGTGATTTTTATTTAAATTTCATCAATTTTTAATTGTTTATAATTAATTGAAAAAAAATTTATTTGAAGTTTTTTGCATTACATATCAATATTATTAATAATAAAGTTTTAAAATACATAAAAAAAATCAATATTTTTTTTTTTTCAAAAACCCAATTCTGAACGAAATGAAATCTTTTGAAATCATTGATAGTCTGTCTGATGAATTCATATGGTACTAGTTAGTTAGTATTGAAATGATTCGAAACGAATAGGTACCTATCACATTTTTCACCACTTTTATTCAGATTTAAGTCGGATCGGTATTACTTGTAACTCAAAAGAGATAACGGTAGGGCCCCAGATTGTGCGCGTTGTCTAAGCCGTAAATGGTGGAATTTTAGACATAGGTACCTATGTCTAAAACTCCATCATTTTTACAAATAAAACCTCGAACTTACACCAAATTTAGAAAATGACCCAGCGATAGGTAGGTATGATCCTTTTCGCGTTCCCGCAAAAAAAAATACAGCATTATATTTATAAACCGTGAAATATTATAAATATTTACATTACAAAAATTCGTCACCACTATTAATATAACTGTCAGTGGCACGCGCCCTATTTCCCACATTCGCGAAATTCAAATCCTTTATAACAATGCGTCTGTAATCTCTGGCCATGTCGATATAAATTTCATAAACTCGACACGACCCCGACAATAGGTTAGGTCCATGAATAATCTCCATTTTGACGCTGTCAACACCAGTCGTTTGGCGCCAAAACAAACGTCAAAGCCGAACAATGGCGGCGCGCTAATCCGGAGATAATGCGTTGTTATTATAATTGGAGCGTAGTTTGCGTATTGTTGGCTTGTGCAGGTTAATTATGTTCATTGATTTGAGAACGAGATTAACCAAGCTTGGTTAACAAGCAAATAGTTATGGTTTGAAGGATAATTGATTAGCTATCGACCTAGTTATAGGTCTCAAATAAGAAGTTTCAATAATTATCTATTCCTAATATCCCATGTCGCCTAGCATCACATGGGAGTGGGGATATTGTCATTGTCACAGTTTCGGATCCTTTATAATAATAATAAATCCATATAGAGAAGAGGACGAAAGGGAGTGGGAGGCTAGGAGAGAGTCTCTGTGCTGACAGCGCAGAAGACAAAGAAAATAAATACTAAGCCTAAGTCTTTAATCAACTTCGTTGGGGTCAATTTTCAGTTTCAGTTCGAAATGTTCAAGCTTCGAAATTTTCCACCTCGTACCTAGGATACGTTATATAAATAATTTCAACTTACTTTCAATTTAAATAAGCCTTATAATAAATTTCGGGGGAATCGAGAATAAGGGGAAACAAGAATAACAAAAAATCACTCATAAAACATAGTGCTCCAATTTGTTCCGTTTACACATTGCTTACAAGTTAGAAACGCGTGTCCACAATGTCGTCACGCCGTGGGCACACGCCAACAGCAAACGATCATAAATCACTAGTTCAACGCACAGAACATCAACGAACGCCTCCGGCCATGACCGGAGTCAATTACAGAAAACGCCCACAAGAGCGTGCGGAATGCCCTGAGGTTGGTACCACTGTGCCGCTCAAATAGCGAATAGGGGAGTCTCTTTTTGATGTGATCAATTGCGGACAAATTAGATTGCTTTGTTGTGATAAAGTGTTTGGTGAACCCTGATTTTAGAATAGGATAAAAGTAAAAATAGAATCTCTTTTATTTTTTATACCACTTACGTGGCAGACAAGCATATGGCCCACCTGATGGGAAGCGGTCAACGTGGCCTATGGACGTTTGCAACACCTGAGGCGTCACTCACGTTCTGCCTACTCTGTGGAAACCTTCTAATAATAACCTTGTTTTGTGTTTCTGGCGGTGAGTAAGGTAACCAGAGCTCACTGGAGAGGTTTTGTGTTGTCAGTAGGAAGATCAAGAAACTTTTCACCTCCTCCTCTTTACATGATCGGTAGCAGGAGCCTTTGGTGTTGCAAACGTCTATAGGCCACAATAACCACTTTCCATCAAGTGGGCCATGTGCTTGTCTATCACCTAAATGGTATAAAAACGTTAGCACATACACCAGTCTTTAGAGCAACTTAACCTTTAAAAACCTTAGATTAAACTCACCTGTGTAGGAGTGAGATGGATGAGGGATGCGAGATGCTCTCTCTCCGGCGCAGACAGATACTTCTGCTGCTTGAACCGCCTCTCCAGCTCGTATACCTGGACAACAAACTTGGGTTAATGAAGCACACAACTAAGGTATCTTATCTATCTTATCTTATCTTATCTTATTTTATCTTATCTTATCTTATCTTATCTTAAGGTAGTGAATGAATATCCGATGGTAGGTGATTCATATAACTTTTATAATTCGTTTATTTGTAAGAATATTACATGTCACTTTACAATTTCAAAGCTTTCCGTGAACACAATTTATCAATCAATAGTTTACTTAATAACAAATCTACACTAATATTATAAAGAGGAGATATTTAATTTATCGTTTGTAGAATCTTCTTTCAATTTCAATTCATTAAAAGTGAATAATACACAATGTCAAGTCGTCAGTGAATCCCAGCTGTTTAGCTGAATGGACTATTAGTAAGGCACATCTTTCATTAGGATACTAGAAATCATTGTAACATCATTCATTGTGACCGATAGCTCGTCTACCTGTACCGCTAACATTGTTCTAAGGTGTACAATAAAGAATTATCTATCTATCTATCTATCTTCCACCATCACCCCAAGATGGTTGGGTTTCCGTAGCTCAGCGGTTAGAGGTTAGAGCAATCCCTTGTAAGGGAAATATCGCGGGATCGAACCCCGTTGGAACATTCACATTTCCCGGTCTAAATTGATATAAAACTGATGT
The DNA here is from genome assembly GCA_963691645.1 of Pelosia muscerda. NCBI lineage: Eukaryota > Metazoa > Arthropoda > Insecta > Lepidoptera > Erebidae > Pelosia > Pelosia muscerda. The sequence goes on along the minus strand of OY829116.1, from coordinate 15,021,813 downwards.
CAGAGTATCACTCTAATTTCATAATTAAACGGCGGCAAAACGAACCCATATTGACGTGTCCCAAATAAAAAAACACACGAACAGAATTCTACATCCTTTGAACATTTAATTTACTAAACTTACAAACGTAACGTAATTAAATATTATAAAGCCTTCGTCACAATTGTTCAAACACACACACGCACACTTTGTACAATTTGCGCACACACACGCGAACATTGCCCAGTTTGCACACACACACAGCGACGTCGGAATCACACTGCGACTCGGAAAATTCCAGAGAAATAGAATTAATTACACGCTGTGTTGGGCGGCAGGGCGGGGCGTGGGCGGGCGCCGCCCTACGAGGCGCACGTAATTTTGACTTAGTTAGCTTTTGTGCGCGGAAATGTCTGTTTGTTGTTTGATATTTTAATAGGTTACAGATTTACTTCTGTGACTACAAACTTTTTTATTACCAAATTTATGTTTGGATATAAGCATAGTAAGAAATGAAATATGTGTTTTTTTCGAAGTGTTAACGAGATAGTTAATTAACTCGTATTGTATTGCTACGAACATGTGTCCACTTAGGTGGCAAACAAGCACATGACCCATGCGTAAGTCATCAGATTGACTGCACCACGCCTGATGGTAAGCACAGCGGTCCCCGCCCTGACGGCCTTGACAGTTGTTTTTTCACGCCCCGATTGAAGGACCCGAGACTGTAGGATGAAGGAAACACGTGTGCTGGCAGAGCATTCCAGGACTTAATGGTGGCCGAACCGGTTGGTTCTTAATGGAATTCCTTGTACCGTATGTGGGTGACATCTAAGCCCTGCGCGCGTTGTCCTGTTTAGAAAAGGAGAGGGTGGGATCAGTTGGAAGAGCTCATCAGAACACTCACCACCTAATGGAAAGTGCCTTCTAAAAGAATTCCATATTGTTGTCCCTTGGTGAAACCACAGCAGGGAGTTCATTCATATATGTACGAAATAAATTTAAAAACAAATTCTCTGATCCTATTCCCAACTCGATTCGGGTCGGCTTTCTAGTCTAATTAAGATACAGCTAATTTATGATATTTTCCGTGAAGCGACTACCATTACTATTAATAGTTTTCTTTATTAAAAAATTAAACTGAAGAACCCATTTTCTTTTCAAAGTGTCCGATTGGCGGCAATAGGCTCACCCCCTATTACGTAGGACCGAAAACCTTTATAGCGAAATGTGGATGTTTAATACACCTCTGCCTGCCTCTTCGAAGATTACGGACGTGATCATATGTATGTAAAATATACATATGTAAAACTGAAGTTAGCAACGGGAATTAAAATGTCGTTCTGACAGTTTCCAACTCATTTAAAACACATAGTACATAATAACAGTCGAAGCTACAAAACTAATTCTCTAACAATGTTTTGTTGACTCTGCCTACCCTCTGCAGCGGCGCAAAGTACCTCCGTTACGGTACGGACTGCATAAACTCGTATTTGCGAATTCCGAGGGGAGCTTTATTTGCCGATCATTTTACAAATAAATGCGTCTTAGGGCGATACCTGGCTAGAGAGATAAAGATGGCTATGCATGGGCGACGTCTTCAAATTCAAATACATTTTATGAATCTTAGTTGATAGTGATCATTCGTCAGGTAGCCAGTGCTCACTGGGGAGGTTGTCAGTGAGAAGACCACGATACCCTGCTTTGTAGAGCTGTCTTAACAGGGGCCCTGGGCACACAAGACTTTATAGGCCCTTTCGGATAGTTAAGATCTTTTTTGTTGATGTGCAAGAAATTTCCTTTCTTTCAGGTGGGCCCTCTGAGGCGGTGGGCCCTGGGCACGTGCCCCGAGTGCCTCTATGGTAAAGACTTCTGCACTGACAGCACAGAAACTATCTTAACCTTACTTCTTCTATACTACGTTGCCACTTATTTTTAAATTTTAATAGTATAGCAATAAACTTCAAAATTCAATAAGATTTTTTGTAATAACAATGCCTACCGTGGACTACGGACGTTTACACAGCTGGAGTGTGCACCAGAGAGTGTATACCAGAGGCTAACTACACCTCGGCAACTGATGGCCCAAGACAGCTGTGCAGTTTTGGTCTGTTCAAGTTCGATATAACCACTCTTGCTGACTGCTGTGCACGGGAAAAAAGGGGGCGTCACAATATTATTTGCCCTGGCTAACCAAAGTGAAAACACACACGTTCGTATTAGTTCTCACATTTCTCGTTGGTCAAACGTAAGCCTATCTTCAATAAAAAAAATATAAAAAAGCATAGATTTAGTGTTACACAACTGTTATAATAATCTGTGGTTTTATGCCAATTCTTTCTTCTAACTTAAGTTAGAGTTCGTGAGTTGCGTGAGTAGTACGCACGTAATAATTCTGTTGCGCCGTGAACAGACCGCCTTACTAGGGTGAATAGTCTTAACCGTGTGATGACTGTGACGGTTATAGGATACTATACGATATAGACTCATAGGGAGGCGCCATGGTGACCGCGACCATAGCGGGGTGAGGTGTACAGTTCATTATTTGTGACTTAAATTCTTTACCAGTAGGTATTTATTGATAATCCGTGTCTAATTACAAAAACAATAGGTAGGTAAAATCCTTAGCTGTGTATTTACTGTATTGCTATTGATATTTTTTTTCATAATTGGCAACACTTTCGTTATATTTATTTTGAAACCCTCGAAGTACTAGGTTCCCATAAAAATTATGCCAACTAATTCAAATAAATTATATTTACTTTACTACATGAATACTGTACAAAGGTAGCCTAGTGGTATGGGTAATGGACCGCTGAGACGAGGTCTCGGATTCGATTCCAGATTTCCCATGGCACACACCAATGACTTTTCGAAGTTATGTGTGTATTTATCGCAGGTTTATAAGTGCCTTATTAATGGCAATAGGCTCGCCACCTATAACATTGGAACCTGGAAAATGTGGATGCTAGCACCTCTGCATACCCCTTCGGGGATATAGGCGTGAGTTAATGTTGTGTTATGTTTTATGTAGATACTTTGCTACATATTATATACTGCGTAAAGTAATAATTTCTGATTTGGGTAAGGTATGCACTGTATGCAGTGTCTATTTGTCTCTATATATTGAAACATACATACATATGGGCACCAGATATTCGTTCATCAATCACCAGGTTCAGTATATTTTAAGTAACATACATATAAGGGTAATATATTCTCACCTGTGCTTGCGTGAAGAGAACTCTCCTCTTCCGTCTCTGGGCGAGGGGGAACTGCATCGGCTTGGAGTCAGGACCCGCGCACGCGGCCAGACCGCCCATATTGTTCACGTGGCCCATTCCGCCAGAGGTCGATGTCATCAGCCTGGAAACTAAAGCAGCCGCTCAGATACGCACACTTTGACAACTATCTTACTAACTACGACTGGGGAGACATCTGGGGTTACATTTTAAATACTCATTATCACCAATGCCATCTTTACCATAGGGGCCTGAAGGCGGTTACCTCGAAAGAGATGGCCGGGGTCTGCCGGGGTGCGAGGGATATGTTGGTTACAACTACTCCGGCAACTAGGGACCCAAAGATGGCGTGCGTTTTGGTCGGTTCGAGTCCGACATAACCTCCCTAAGCGGTTCTGGCGGGTGAGATCCGTGGGTATTTCTCGCACTATAAAAAAGGGGCACTCGGGGCACGTGCTCAGCGCCTTCTGGGGGCCCCCCGAAAGAGAGAGAATTTCTCGCACATTAACTTAAGAAAACCTTAAAAAAAAGAAACCTTGAACTTTTCAAAAGGGCCTCTAAAGTCATGTGTCTCCATAACCCCTGCGTTATGTAAAAAAAAATATATGTTTAATTCTAAAAGTCCTAGAAACAAAACATTGCATGTGATGTGAATTAGTTCTAATTGCATTTACTATAAATAATGTGACGACATTATTTGAAGAATATGTGTAAAGAGAGAACCTTCATGTAATAATTTTAAATGCTAACCGCTATATGAAAGACTTAGCACTCAACAAAAAAAATACATTTCAAAAAATCTCAAAGGAATAAAATCCCAGCTACAATTGCAGTCGCTGTGAAACAGTACCACATCGCTTTAATCATATTTCATCCATTTTCACAAATTATAAAGAAGAGTATGTACAGAGAAAAAATTAAAATTAATACTTTGCCGTGGTAGAAATTAATCTCTTAGTGCTGGCAACATTTAAGCGGCCCGCCATTTTCCTAATGACACTAGACGGGATGGTTTCCCGCGCTACTTCGCTGTGTATTTAAGTCACTTTGTGAGTTTTTAGAATTATATTTTTATGTAATTGTAAACCCTATTCCTTCCCATGCGGTGTCGTATAAGGCGACTAAGCGATAGCGCTGTTTGACACCAGACAGATATATACAGATTGAGCCTCAGATACATGGCTTGAGTCAACAAATAGTGCCCGGAATACGGCAATAGACCCTCTATTACGTGGGATCGATTACATTGCTTGGTGTCAATTCATCACTGCCTACTCCGGACGGAAATAAGACGTAAGCATGTGTATATGTACCTATATAATATCATTATATAGGTAACCATAGAAATTAGGTAATAGGTTTAACTACTGATATTAATAAGGTATATTAAGAAGGGTGTCTCATCCAAAGGGACGAAAACAAAAAATATAAGTAAATCGATAAATAAAGATTCCTGAACGGAAAGTAAAATACAACAGTAGCCTGCCAGCAAAACCGTCGGAACAGCATATTAAAATTATTCCAGGCACAAGTTCGTTCCGAAATTCGGCAACAGCAGCAATATCCCGCGCATTACACACGTCTGCCCGCTTCTATTTACACAACACTCAACCAAAAGGGTCTTTCAATAAAATATTACTCCCCATTCTGTCTTGCTCTATTGTGCGTGTGGCTGTATTGTGCGATATCATTGCTTCAACAAAAAAAAATATATGTCAGAAGCTATGGGTTCTTTACGTTTTAAAACTATTTCAAATGTGTCATTACTAATTTTTTTATTTGAATTTAGAACAAAGATTTACACCCGTAGCATTGTAGAGCCATTTTCTCGAATCAAACTGACAAATGAAATTAGTGGTTTTGGTCACATGAAAGTTTTATCTGTGATTTCATTGGCCGCTGACACTGAACAGAGGCTCCACTATCTGTAAACTGTAGACCACATCTGCAGTAGACTCAGGAGTCACAATCTACAGTAGACTCGTGGTCTACAGTCTACATGACCTTGCTACGAAAACCGTAGAACCTAAGCTACGATAATCTCGTTAGAAAATTTCAACAGTTTAGTATTCGACTCTAAGCCTGGGTTGCACGATCGTACTTTAACATTAACAGTGCAGTAAAGTACCGGTCAGGTATAAAACAGGTTGCATCATTTGACAATTAGTTAAAATCACGTCATAACTTGACGCTAACTGTAACCGGCGACGCTCAAACGTAAAATTCTATTAAAAAGATAACAGAGCTACTAAATAGGTACACTGATGCAACACCAAATCATTAGAATCAATGTTACTGTTCTGTTAAAATTGACGGAAATCTTAACTTTAACAAGTAGTTGGAGCAACTAAGCCTAATCGTAGAAGTAATTACGTAGGTAATTTATTATATAGACTGAAATTAAAAATTCTAGGCCTACGGTTGATCACGTTCAACGATAATAAAAATTAATGCAAATACCGTACAAAAATATCAAATAACAAAATTAAAAAGAATATGTCTCACAAAAATAAAACGGTACCCTAAAAAACTGCTAGCACATTCGTTCGAACTTCGAAAAGCAAACGTTCTTTAACTATATTGTCAATGGACCACCGGACATTTTGTTATCTGTGCATCTCGAATTCTCGATTTAATTTAAATGTAGAACGTAGCGCTATTCCATGATGGCGGCTCAGCGGTTCAATGGCGGGTCGAGGGCGTTTTAGATCTTATCGAATCGTTAAATGACACGTAAAAGGGCTGTTTACAAACACTCAATCGATTTTTAATAATAGTTCAATGATGGCAGTTTGATTTTATAGTTAATTTATAGTTTGGGTGCTTTTATTTACTTTTCGTTTACTTACTTATTATTTGATTGCTAGGTTTTACCCGTTTTTATATTATTGTGATATTATTGTTAATAACAATATTATAGAGCTAGTTCGACTTGCTTTCCTAAAGTTTCAAAACGATGATTTTGAATGAACATTGGGATTAAAACTATTTATTTTTTAAGTGATGAAACCTTATATTGTGATAGTTTCATAGAAAATTTTGTTCGTGGAAAAATTTGGATAACGAAAATCTTTCGAACTCGCTCCGTGACCGTGACCTAACATTATTTAGACACGTTCATCTACATTGTGCGCGCTAAAGACCACCAAAAGCTCGTGGTTTTCATTACCTCATTTATAAGCTACTTTTTAATTTTTAATTTTAGTTCCAGATTCAAAATTCATTCTTCCTTCAGGTACATTGACACCTGTAATTTAGTTTTTAATTTTTAATTTTAGTTCTAATTTCAAAATTCCTTCTTCCTTTAGGTACATTGACACATTATTTTTTAAGAGCTAAGAGCTTAACCCTACAAATCATCGTGCAGAAACAGAAATAATGAAAACTTGGATTAGAGCCACGGCCATGGGGGCGTCGAGCATTGGGGGCCTAAGCCGCGAACCCCTAGACACAGACTGCTGGATATAAATCAATTAATCAATTAGCATTAGCAGTTCACTGCTGGACCTAGGCCTCTTCCAATATTGGGCGGCTTTGGTCCTATAACCACACTGGTCAGACAGGTTTGTACGGGGGTTTTATTTTGAGTTAGCCTTCTCTCGTAGTGATGTCTGCGTTACCCGTTAGTCGCCTCTTACAATACCCTTTTTTTATCGTGCGAAAAATCCCCACGGAAACCCCCCACCGGAGCCGGTTGGTAGGTTATGTCGGACTCGAACCGACTAAAACGCACGCCGTCTTCGGGTCTAAGTTGCCGGAGGTGAGGTCGTAGCCAACATATACCTCGCACCCCGGCAGACCCGGAGCCATCTCGTCGAGTTGACCCCGTCGGGCCTCTTACGATACCCCGCTGGACAAGGTACTGATAAAAATCCTGTCACCTTAAAATTTCGTTCAGAATATTATTAAGATATGACTGAGACCTCACAATTTTATAAAAATATACGCACTTATGTCCCCTTGACAGGGGTCTGACAGAGACGCATATATTTTGACAACAAATACCCCTGTAATTGAACCGGGGTGGACGAGGGACATCACGCGTCAAAACATGTAGTGCAAATGAAACTATTTTCATGGTCCAGTTGCCAAGTTAAAAATATTATGGAATTCGTGAATTCGACTCGAATCGATCGATTGCGTACAAATCGATTCAGAATAATTACGATGCGTTATCGAAATTATCATCTAAGCAAATCAAAGATAAAACTTTAATAATAAATATTCTAGGAAAATCTACACAACGCCACACTTATGTTATGGGTTCTGGAAAGTGGATAAATATACCGGAAAATCTAAGACAGTTTATCACGATTCGACACTATTGCAAGTAAACATAGTGGTCTGACTCATTTCGCGAAAAAGCTGATTTTAATGTACCTAATGAAATTTTAAAGCGATTAGTATGCTAACTGGCTGGACCCCGATTCTACTAATTTTTAACCATAGTCATACGACTGAGATCACAAAAACTGCCATTGCATTTTCGGCTTTATTTTTATTGCCCTAATGTTCAAAATAACATAAAAAAGAGTTTATGACATCTTTTCCGTAACTCTACACAATGTCATTTAATTTTGAACTTCAACTTGTGTAAACGTAGAGTCCAAAATTAAATGATATTTTTTGTAATCTCAGTTCTTTGACAATGGTTGATTACGTGTATGATTATTATTATGGTTTTAGTAGAATCGAGGCCCTGTTTCATCGAAGTTCGACCGGAAAGTGAATGCTTCGACGGGACTCGAACCCACGATCTTTCCCTGGCTACTTTTCCCGTCGCATCCCATCGAAGTATGACTTTTTCCTATATAAATTTGAGTTGATTTTACTGTATTATGTAATTTTGACAGTTGATCTTAAAAATGGTAGGATCAAACCAACGCTAGGGCCTTGTCGAGGGACCTCTAACTGGTAAAACACTTACACATGTTTTCGAAACGTTTCAAGGTCCCCCGACACCTCAACGTTTGAATTATTCATTTTTACCGTTTCGAGGTAGTTAATATAATTTTTTTATTTAATTTTTATTTTATACTTTTTAAATTGATCTCCTAGCCAAGCCCTTTCATTTAGTATTCATATTGAGAGATTAGTGAAATATAAAAAGATTATTCACTATTTTGTGGTGGCGGCCATATTGGACTGTTTTTCATCAAACATACACCCAACTAATTCATATTCGAAAACAATTGGGTTAATCAGGAGCGATATTTTTTTTTCATCTCTCTCACATCTGTTTGGACTTTAGTTCAACCCAAAGTGGGTTAAGTTAACCCATATCCCATAACATTAGCAACGATTACGAGCAGAATGCCCCCCAATTATCATTCTACCCACAGAAAATAAATAGTAGGACAACAAAATGGTCACTTAGCACCAACGCGTGCGTTTGATGACGCGATCGGCGTGAAATTGGCTAGGACTTTGGATACTGAGGGGCCAGAGGGACGAGAGGGCGAAATAAGGGGCAGACCGGAGGGCGAGCGTGCATCTGACGGCTACTGACCGGTGACCGCCAGTAATTAACAAGTAAACAATGCTAGTTGAAAATTCAGAGAAGTTTTAATTGGTTGACTAAGTTCACCGAATTTGACAACTTTTGTGACGTAGCGGTAGTGAAAGCGATTGCTACGGGATCGATCCCCGCTCAGTGAATTATTGGTGACTATAATGTTCAAGGGTAATTTATAACGTTACTTGCTTATAATATATTGGGAGAAGGAGGGTACAAACCTCCCCTAAGGGAGTCATCTCGAATGAGAGGACCCCGTGTCTGCCGGGATGCGTGTTCACTGCTATGTTACCTCCGGCAACTAAAGACCCAAGTCAAAAGATAGCGTGTGTTTTAGTCGTTTCGAGTAACCTCTCTCACCGGCGCGTGGGGAATCAGCACACGGGAAAAAAAGGGTATCCGCGGTTTAACATCATAGAAACGAATGGTAAACCGCACCCCTCAAAGCAAGTAATAACACTTCTTACCCAAGGAGATATGATTTCGCATGTGTAATATTCCGCAAGTGTGAAGAACAAATCTCGCCTCAACACGAGGCAACTTCAGAAGCGCTAAAGAAGACTCTGAAGCGCTCCGTTTTTTTATCGTGTGCTAAATCCCCACGGACTACTACCTCCAAAAAGTCGAACCGATTAAACCCCTTGCCGTCTATGGGTCTTTGATAGTCGGAGATGAGATTATACAAGATATATCATCAGGCATCATGTCACCATTTCTAGTGTCTATGGTTTGCAATGAAATGAATGTATGGACAAGAAATATTTCTAACGCGGACAGTAATTGGTACAAGGGCAGCACATGATGCAAGAATGACTTATTCAACTCTTAAGTTGAAGGTTACAGAAGTTGAATAAGTAATATCGTATGTGTCAATAACTACTGTAACTATGTTGCTTAATTCAAAAGGTCAATAGCGTCGGTAGCTTATATTTACATACATCATCATCATCACTCATGCCCGTAATCCCCGGAGGGGTAGGCATAGGTGTATTAAACACCCACATTTCGCCAACTATGATTTTCTATCCCACATTATCTGGAACCTGCTATAAGCTTTTAATTTGTATTATGAGACTGCCTATGTTGCGTGGTGGTAGTGAACGCGACTGTTACGCAGAAGGCACGGGTTCGATCCCCGCTCAGTGCAAATATTTGTATGCATGGATATGGCTATTTGCGCTGATCTTGTCGTGCCTCGGCGAGCACGTTAAGTCGTCGGTCCCGGTTGCCATATGAACATCTATGGCAGTCGTTACGGGTAGTTGGAGCCTTCAAAAGACCGACTAGCTTATCTACAGAACTTCAATATCGCAAATTTGGCTGTGGAGGTCCGATGGCAGTCGCTTCACGGAAAATATTGAAGTTCAGCCGCATCTTAGTTACACTAGAAAGCCGACCCCAAATGAGTTGCGAATAGGCTCAGAGAATGATGATAATGAGGTTAATAAGGTCATAAGTTGCAACTTGAATTCCTTTTATCCTACAGACCAGTATTAAATAGTTCATTTGTCAGTTTATTACCCCTGAAAGATGGTATACGAACTTTTTTCCATAACCAATTAAAAAAATATATTTTCAAAACACCTTTATCCGGTTCTTAAATTCCATAACGAGAATCTGTCGCGCGCGCTTTATGCATACACATATTAAAACGCTTAATAAAACATATAAGCACGTAAGTTAATGAACAAGCATAAATATTTATAAAATGAATCACATATTATATTGTGCTATTTACGAAGCACTAAGAATTTCAAGCTGCCGTGGATAATGAGTTCGGACGTGTTCGTATCACGTCGGCAATTGTCGGTAATCGTCGGCAATTGTCGGCTGTGCTCGTGTGCGCCCGCGTCACGCTTCAAGTCAATATTTGTTAACTACTAATGGATTTTGCAAAGGGTCTGCGATGCGAAATTGAAAATAAAATATGGTGACTAATTTTTGCTAAAGATATGTCTAAAATGGGTAAGTTCAAAGTGAATTATTAGATGGCTAGGAATTAGGCCATCATTGTTTAGTTTAACATGTTAGATTTTTAAGACACAGTAGGTAATGGTGACTCTCTTTCTTGAGACTTTGTCTTCCAGTTTACCATCAGGCGGGGTGAGGTTAAATTGAGGTCAAACTGTACGTAAGATCAAAAAGCGTCAGTAATCTAGTGGTAGAGGAGTCGACCTTACGAATCAAAAGGTCCCGGGTTCGAATCCTGGCCATAATACCTACTACCGACGTGAAGCCACTCCTAACACAAGCAATTGAGCTTACTGTACAACGATGACAATTCTAAAATGCCGTTGATTCGACAGAAGAAGGATCTAGTATATTTATATAGAGGACAATCGAATTTCTTTCGCATCTAATCTGAGAGAACTAAATGATCACAGTAGCGAAAAAAATTATCATATTAAATTCAGATAATCCCATGAGCTGTCTCTAACAGTTCATAATAATCGTATTAAAATTCAAACTGCGTACGGCTCGGGTCGTCCCCTCGCGAATGTTGCCAACGCTAAATAAACTCCAGCAAATTGTGCGTGAATAAACATTGACAATAATACTCTCATTGTTGCAACCCTAGCCGGGTGTGCTGTGAAAACAGACCATCTTGTCAGCGATCGGGAAATGAGATGAATTGTGTACGAAACTATTATAGATTTGGTGACGAGAAGGTATTTTCACTATTAAATTCATCGGGATATTTACCATGTTATTTAACATGGTAAATATCCCGATGAATTTAATAGTGAATGTGTAAATGACCATGTCAATCTAAAATCATACGAGAAGGTATTTATTTAGGTTTTGGTAAGATTTGAAGTAATTATCGAGGTATAAAGGTTATAACCAATAAAATATACAGAGTACACTTCCGATAACAAAAATTGTAACAAAATTGGGCTAATTCTTTTTTGGATCGCAATTTGTTTTTGGTATTACGATTATTAAACCCTTTTATTAGAATAATTCACATAAAAATGCTATTTAAAGAGCCTAAAATCCATGGTACCTTTTGAAATACAGTATTACGATAGAAAAAGTATCCCAATTTCGTTAAACTGATCAGTAGTAGGTATTTAGACCCTGTTTATGTTTTCCCCAGCGTTTCCCTAACACCCTGTATGTAACCATTTAATGCAATTTTATCCTAAAATCTAGATCTAGTTTCAAAATCAATCGCGATAAGTCACGTATATAATATAAAAATTAAGCTTTGAGACAAGTTACATTTCAAATTATGTGACAACGACCATCTTTAGTTATCACGCGACGATCACTGCAAAGTAATCGAGACGTAGCCACCCAATACCCAATAAATTGGGATAGAATCCGTTCAAAATTGATTTTATAGCAATATATTTATCTGATTTCGTAATAAGCATATAAGAGCAACTTTCGAAATAACCACTGTCGTGGACAAAGGAGAGCCGCCTACGCTGGTATGGCCACATACAAAGACGCGAGGATGAATACGCTGTCAAGAAAGTTCTTAATACATCCAACAGGCCCAGAGGAAAGGAAAGACCACCCCACTTGGTGAAATAACATTAAAAAGGTGAAGAACTTGGACAGTCTTAACACTTAGACTACCCAAAACAGAATACTCTGTCTCCTATACATATAGGGAGACCAGATCCCAGAAAAACTGCGAACAAGAGATGGATAGTCTAAAAGAAAATATTTTTCTGATTTAACTATAACAAAAGCACTCAAAAGTTTACATATCAAAAGCTAAACTATCAATTACTATTTCAACCACAGCATCCACTACCGGACATCAAAACGAAAACGCCACCATTTCTAAACGTAAACAAACCAACAAAGATGGCGGAAATGAAATAGCAAACATTTCTGCGGCTATTTCAATGTGGGAATGTGGCTATAGGAAGGAAGATAAACGACGGGCTGTGGATGACGCGGCCACTCGCTCACATTAGACGCGCCTGCTCGGAAACTAAGTGTGTCACACACTCTTATTTTTTCCCTACGGCAATTTTAATTTACCGTTGACCGTGGGTACTTTGATGTTGCAACCTCGCAACACTTGAAATTTGTTATCGACTGTTTTAAACTGTGTGAGTATTTTTATAGTATTATGTGCGTCATGGAAATGAAAACGTGTTGAAATCAATGAAGATTCAAATTCTGTAATTCTCAAATCACACAAAGGAGAAACTAGACGATTGGATAGAGTTTCAGGGCCTACGATATTTGTGCTACACCTTGCAGTCTGGCCAGGAGAAAAAACCTGCTTTGTCAATTTAATTTTCAAAATTTTGGATTTCGTCCGGAGTAGCTTGAGTATTAAAATGCCTGGTGCACGTTAGGGGAGGTCCAACAGTGGACCTAGGTAGGGTAACTTAATGATTTAACATTTATTCAATCTAAACCAAAATTGTGACTAACATTATAAATCTCTAGTCTGATAAAAAATAATAATTTTAGTTTAATTAAAAACGTTCATGTCGTGAAAAAACTATTCCCTAAAACCGTATCTATCGCTGCATGTGAAATGTTTTCGTGGTACAGCGCACTTTAAATTTACCTTTTTGTTTATCAAAGTGGAGAACCAATTTTAATTTCAATAGTATTTTGTTGTTTACATTATACGTTGACAAAACTCTATAAACTAAATACCCAAATTATAAAAATTAAACAGTAGTTCATATTCACAACATATATAGGTATGCTCAAAAATATTTTTTTTACATCAAGAAGTCAAAAAACAGTATAACAGGTACTCTACATACTATGACTAACTTTAAATAAATAACATAAACTAACTTTGTAATATTATTTACAGAACCTTTCACATTACCAACATATACATATAACTATCGAACACCAATTACCATACGCATTATCATAAACTTAAATAATTTCTCTGGAATCGGGCAAAGCCTTCGACTGCATCGTCATGGCGTTATTTGCGGACGTGAGGCCTAAAGTTTACACAGTCAAGTCTCTAGTGGTGGGCAAATATGGGCCCGATCAAATGGGATTGCTTATTTTGTCTGTCTACACAGGCTCCCTAGTACAACAGGTATGGACGACGGGCATGCGTCAGGGGTCTTCGTTCGCTCCCTTGACTCACTAGCATTTTTTTTATCTCAAATAATTCGGTGGGCATTTCGAGATGTTTTTGTCCGTTGGACATCACTTGGTTTACCGTTTTAATCTGTTCTTTGAGATACTCGTATGCGCGGAAGCGTGGTGTATTATTGTGTTAAATTATTTGTAAATTTTGTTCAACAGCCTCTTGGTTTTATTTCGATTGTATTATTGTTTTCTTTTTCCATCTGTTCACGTTATTTGAACGGTTTTATGCGTGTATGAGGCCATCAAGCTGAGCGCCACCATTGCAGCACTGTACGTGTTTGCAATGGTGACCCTCTTTCACGAGAATTTGCCTTCAGCTTAACATCAGGCGAGATGAAATCAAATTGACGTGCCATGAATAAATAAAAAAGTTAGTATTTGGTCAAAATACACTGACGTACTTGTCATTGTGTCATTGTATAACTTTTAACACGTATAGATCTACTCACATATAGTTTACAATCTACATAATTATACATACTCAGAAAATACGATAATTCTTTGACTTTTTCTTAACAGTTTATTTCGCGCTAAATACCTACTTTGGTATATTATTATTAATATTTTTTTCCTTTCATGTCTTTAGAAACTTACTGATGTAATTAATCCGTACTATGCAACATCAATAATTGGTCTCGTTTTGTTTCCACTCAGAAAAGCGGTCGCCATATTTGTTCTCATTGTTTGCGGTGTGCACGTGAATTAAGTCATTGTTCTCAAACAGTTACTCGTTTTTAAAGCTTTCTGGTTAACATTGATATTGTTTATGTTTTGAAATCATCACAACCTGTCAGTATGATAGATAAACATAAACATAACATACATAATATAACAACTACAAATGTGATGTGACAGATAATTAGGAACGTATGATACAGAATGGGACAGCTAAGTATCTGTAGTAAGTTGCACTTGCAAATAAAATCTGCAATGATCTCAATTTGACTTTACACTTACTAACTATTGACGATTCGTCCAACGATCCAAATGGAGTAGACGTCTACCAAAATCGAAATATGCCAATAAATTGGTCTTCCAGCTTTGGATTTCTAAGGTTGCCCATGGTTGCCTGGAAGAGATCGCTTCCAGCGATAAGGCCGCCCATTGTATATAACAACTGTAACTCTCACTACTTATCCTTGGTGTTTTCTTGTATTTATTTTTTGTTTTGTTTTTGGTGTACAATAAAGAGTAATCTATCTATCTATCTAAACGTATTGAAATCCATGCATCCAATCCAAATGGAGGTATTGTTTAGTCCTTCCATTTTGTTGCGAATATTGCCAAAACTCCACACTTTTCAACTCCAAATTAATACTCCAATCAAAATTGATTATCGTCCACAAATTTGTCCACAAACCTCAATCAACTATCTATACTTTCTCTAAAACTACTGGGTTTCTTGGTAGTTAAGATTGGATTACTGCTTGTATTTGTTCCGTATTGTCTTGTGTTCGAGTGGCGTCTGAATGCGGGGACCGTTAGCTTTGTAAACCTATTATTTACTTATATTAATTATAGTTTGTCGATAACAACTTTAAAAGCTCGATTTCATGGAACACTTATCTCTGATTGCTGTTGTCATTGACAATTTATGACTTTAATTATTTGTTTTTGTTTAATTAGAGTTAATGTAGGTTCCTATATCTTCATTATCATCCGAGCGACACTTTTAATTGCAGACTCAAAGTTAGCACTCTTGAGTTTGCGGTCCATCTACTACATATATTATGTAGGTATGACACAGGATTTGGTTATAACTTGAAGGTTAGCTAGAGAGATAGAGATTAGAGAGAGGGTAGCCGCGGTAGCCTACTGGTGTGGGTAATGGACTGCTGACACGAGGTCTCTGGTTCGATCCCAGGTTTTACCATGACACACACTAATGACTTTTCGATGCTTTTTGAAATTATGTAGGTATTTATCGCAGGTTTATAAGTGCCCGGTTAATGGCAATAGGCTCGCTGGGACATTGGGACCTAAACATAAACTGGCGAAATGTGGGTGCTACTGCTAGCACCTCTGACCACCGATTCAAAACGCGGCACCCCACCGGGCTGAAAAGACTCCGGCTATAAACTCAGCGGACTTTTTACCAACATTTACTGTCTATATGGTCTAGATATAATAATTTGCTTGATTAACAAGTTGAGTGAAGAGCTCAATTTCATGTTTGTTGATCCTCTAAATAATCTTGGATTTTATAATAGCCTTCCTTTTATAACCATGAAAACGAAGTCATTTGCAAATATTATGCATTTTATGAAGTGGGTAGTTACATGAACTTCAGAATATAAATAACTCAAACGTTAACGATTCATTCATTGACTTGACATTGGAGTTCAGTGTTGCAAGCGTTGAAAATTATTGACAATAAATAACTTCAATGTGGAATATCATCTATGGTTATGATTAGGTACACTTTCCATGGTCATTTCCTATGTTTTTTATTCAATGACGATTTTGTTTATTGAGAAGGGAAGTCACGCTTACAAGTGTATTTTTAGTAACTACCTCTTATATAAACGTACATCATCATCATCATCATCATCATTATCATCTGAGCCTATTCTCAACTCAGTTGGTTTCGGTTTTCTAGTCTTACTAAGATGCGGCTGAACTTAAATATTTTCCGTGAAGCAACTGCCATCGGACATCCACAACCAAATTGTCGATATCGAAGTTCTGTAGTTAGGCTAGACGGACTTTTGAGGGCTCCAACTACCCGTAACGGCTGCCATAGATGTTCGTATGGAAACCGGGACCGACGGCTTAACGTGCTCTCCGAGGCACTATCAGACCAGTGCAAATTGTCATATTCATGCATACAAAATATTTTCATGGGTTATGGACTGCTGAGACGAGGTCTCGGGTTCGATCCCAGGTTTACCATGGCACATACCAATGACTTTTCGATGCTTTTCGAAGTTATGTGTGTATTTATCGCAGGTTTATAAGTGCCCGGTTAATGGCAATAGGCTCGCCACCTATTATATTGGGACCTAAGCATAAACTGGCGAATTGTGGGTGCTAGCACCTCTGCCTACCCCTTCGGAGATAGAGGCGTGAGTTTATGTTATGTTATGATTATGTTTAAACTTATTCGTATTTTTTTAATCTATAGCAAAGTAATCGCTATTTGGAACGGTTAAAAAAGGTGGAGGCAATATAGTTGCCACTATCTTAAAAAGAGTGTGTGTTTTCGTTTTATAGTACGTGCCTATGATTTGAGCTAATATGGCATTAAAAGTAGTAGTAAATTCCACCACTCAAAGCAATTATTTACTAGTAATGCTCGGTATTATTAACGGTTGTATGTGTGAGTTTGGCGACATCGGTTACACTACTGCAAATTGTGTCGCATTTCTACTATATAGTTTCGTTATTATTAGTTCTGTCATTACGACAATACCTAGCTTTAGCTACGTAGGTACTTACATGCTATTAACCAAACTACCTTCATTACATAGCTCTCCGAAACCAACCAACACGGATTTCACTTTTAATTCTCAGAACATAATTAGAAGCATTAAATATTTATATATTTATAGTCTACAAACCCGTTAACAAATATTACGCGTAATATTAACCCGTCGGAATCCCGAGAAATAGTTTATTTCAACGAAAACGTGAGCATAAACAAATAGAGTTGTGTGTGTACAGAACAAGCGATACTCTATGCACCTGCGGTAATAACGCTCCCGGGGATATATTGGATTACCAAATTATCAAAGATTAATAAGCAGACGTGTCTAGCCGGTGATATTAGGTATTATACTTGTATAATTGTTTGATAATCACTACATAGTATAAAATAAAGTCGATTTCTCTGTCCCTTTATCTTTATGTATGCTTAAATCTTTAAAATTACGCAACGGATTTAGATGATGTTTTTTTAATAGATATAGAGTGATTGAAGAGGAAGGTTTATATGTATATAACAGCAGCAGTGAAAAATGTTACAAAAAAGGGGTGACGCAGACGAAGTTGCGCGTGTCAGTAGTAGTCTAGGTAGGTATATAAATAAATATGCATATCGAAATATGTTGCTAAGCGCCTACGACGAAGACGGCTGGACCTAAGCGTTGTCGCATATTATTAATTCATTGAGTGAAAATAAAAGACTTCTATTTAATTTCACTTGATCGCAATTCCTATTATTAGGCATTGCCAGTCTGTGTTTATTTAATGTTATTTAAGTATCCAAATTCTATTTTAATTAAATTAAGAGGCAATAAATCGATTTAAGATTTGAAAAAGTGAATGCCCAGACGGGACATAAACCCGCAACCTGTCTGTCTGTGGGGGTACTCTGAACAATTTAGGTCCCAGGCCTGTCTAAAGCATTTACGTCTCAGAGGCAACTTATAGAAATTTTAATTTATTGACATAGTTTATTTGTCTTTTTTAGTATTTATTTGTCTTGATGTCAGTGCAAATTTTGAATGAATATCGACTCAAATTACAAGAGCGTGGATAATTCAATTTGCTGACATTCAAAACGCGCAATGAAGTGATGAAGAAATGTGATATTTTATTGGGTTGACACCTCTGTGACAGATGACAGTTAATCTATGGATAAGATGGTGGCTTGGTAGCGCGGCACGTATCTGCTTTTTTTGTTACTGACAGTTAATGGTGTTTGCTCTGTTGGGGAAGTTTCGTGTTCGCAATCTGAGACACTTCTGTTTTGGAAATTATCTGCCAAATGAGTTGTGATTTATATACAATAATTTAATACTATATTCTGTAAGCCTGGGTTACACGATGGTAATTTAACATTAACAGTGCAGTTAAAGTACCGGTCAGGTTTAAAACAGCTTGCACCTTTTGACAATTGTTAAAATGACGTCATAACTAGACGCTAACTGTAACAGACCACGCTCAAAGGTCAAATTCTATCAAAAAGATAACTATAATAGAGCTACTAAATACACTGGTGCAACACATTTAGCCAAACCATTAGAATCAATGTTAAGTACTGATACTGTTAAATTTGACCGAAACCTTAACTGTAACAGGTAGGCGGTGCAACTAAACCTAAGTCTTCCCTTCTTTTTATGGTACTTAGATAAACGCTGTCAATTAGAGTCAATATATAGGTATATAATGGGTAGATACGACATAAAATTGAAGATTACAAAACGAAATTCACTGCGAAATTTTAGCCATCTGTCAGAGGACAAATTGCTGTCAATTTTTAAATTGAAATTGTCAGTAATATTTAAATAAAAGGACTGCACCCTATTTTCATTACAGAGTATATTTTTTCAAACCAATCTAGTAAGTACCTATTTATGCTCGTATACTATTTGGCTATTTTTCGCACGAACTTAAAGTTTGGATCCTCGAATCAGAAATTCACGCCCCATTTTATTTTTCGTCCCCAAAAACACAAATATTTGCCCTGAGCTGGAATCTAACTCGCACTCAGCATAGCAGTTACATTCACTACCGCCACGCCACGTAACCTGCTCATAATAATGTGTAATTGATATTCTTTTACCGCCCCTTTACGCCGTTATTATAACACCTTTACTCACAATAGTAATAGAGATATACCCTAACCAGATCACTTAACCAATAAATGCCGAATTAGCAATACTAAAGACAGGCTCGAGTTTCATCAAATTGGCGTTTGTTACCCGACGCCTCCACGTGTGTGTGTAAACAGTGAGGCGCATGCGTGGGCACATCCGCCATCTTGTACCGCCATTGTAACTTTCAGAATAGTATGTAATATATTTATTGTCTATGATGTAGATATTAATTATCTATGTACGATTTATTAGAATACATTGGAAACTTCATAATGAAGTATGGAAGAGAATTTGAATTTGGAATTACTGTTTTACTAACTACAAAAATACAGGAAAAGTAATTCCTTTAGTTCAGAGACGAAAGGAAATTATTCTCCAAATGTACTTAGTTGTCTCAATCAATCAATCGCCTTCCACTGCTGGGCAAAGACTTCTTACAGAACCCCCTGTGCAAAGAATCAAATGATGTTGACAGGACAGAAGAAGTCTTAACTTTTTTTATACCACTGAAGTGGCAGATAAACACACGGGCACGGGCTATTATGTAAAATAACTTATTTGCGCATTTACACTATCGTAATCACGGTGAATAAGTCAGTTTTAGCTATATTTTTATTAGTTTTATAAACTTATCACATTGAGGTGGCGGCCATTGCACATTTTTTTTGTTATAATATCACGCCTATATCCCCGAAGGAGTAGGCAGAGGTGCTAGCACCCACATTTTGCCAGTTTATATTTAGGTCCCAATGTAATAGGTGGCGAGCCTATTGCCATCAACCGGGCACTTATAAACTTGCGATAAATACACACATATCTTCGATAAAAGCATCGCAGTCATTGGTGTGTGCCATGGTAAACCTGGGATCGAACCCTAGACCTCGTCTCAGCAGTCCATTACCCATACCACTAGGCTACCGCGTAAGTTTTAGCTATATTTTTATTGATTTTATAATCTTATTATCACCTTGACGTGGCCATCATTGCACAATATTTGCACATAATCTTTTTTACGCATATTCTGTGAACAACAATAGTCACAATTTGGGTGTTCTGTTAGTTTGAAGCATACTTATTTTATTAAGTGATGTAATCATACCGTTTTATAATACTTTTTAAATGAATCGGTATTTTGCGGTTAGGACTCCGTACCTAGCCGATAACCAAAGTAAAATTACTTTAACTGATGTATTTTTAAATTTTACAGTTGACTTAGATATACAGTGGGCTCCAAAAGTTTATGGGCAATTTGAAACTAAAATAGTATGAAGTGATGCCAGTAACAACTGCTAGTCTTAGAAGTTACTAGATAATAGATCTACTTATAAATGATTTCAAGTTTAGGTTACTAAGTACTTGCATGTTTTTGATTATCACTACATAGTATAAAACAAAGTCACGTTTTCTGTCCCTATTCTGTCCCTTTGTATGCTTAAATCTTTAAAACTACGCTACGGATTTTGATGCGGTTTTTTCAATAGATAGAATGGTTAAAGAGGAAGGTTTATGTGTATATAATATCATGCTACGACCAACAGGTGCGGAGCAGGAATGAAAAATGTTGCAAAAACGAGGTGACGCAGACGAAGTTGCGCGGGTCAGCTAGTTTTCTGATAAAGAAACAAGACATCGATCTAGTTTATTTTATTAACGCTATCTATATTCTTTTTTGTTGAATTAGACTTTAGCTGTCAAAAGATTATAGATATTAACGTGTCTCCTGGGCTTTTGGAGCCCACTGTACCTACGGTGGGGCAGTACCCGTAGAGTGCTAGTCCAACTGCCTCCCACTTGACCGTTTTTTCATTGACTTGAGTGTAAAATAAACAGACATTCAACAAATAATTACAATCATTTTTGTACAATTTATTATTGTATAAAATGTATTTATATAGCGTTCGTCATCATATATCAACCGTCAACGTCATATAGTCCTACCGTTGCTTAGCAAGTTCATATTTAACTCAACTGCATCCATCTTAATAGAATCCGTTCAGTAAGATTTTTCTAATATCACACATCTAAATAAAAATTGTACGGAAACATATTATGGCATTACAATTATTAAACAATAACTATCAACCAATATAGGTACGCCATGTGTACCTCCTTACAAAAAAATATATCAGTTTAAAACCTTCGAAGTTTAAAATCTAAGACAGAGAGAAACCATCCAAATTTTTCAATATAAAAATCTGTCTTAAGTGTCTAATTGCACGGCGTCAATATACCCACAGTTCTTAATTTAAAAACACATATATAAATAAATCTCCGACTCACTGGCAAACCTGGGGTCGTTGGAGGCGGGGTACCAGCCGGCGCCTCTCATGTCTCCATAGTGCGGTAGGTCCGCGGGTGCACACCCGTAGCCCTGGACCGGGGCTCCACCGTACAGCGGGACGGCGTACGGATTCGCCGCCATCCCGCAGGACGGGCCCAGTGGGGAATTAATGCTGCTGCCTGACGAATTCGATCTGGAATGAATAAATAAGTTAGAAGGTTGAATCTCAAGAAACTTATTAGGAAATAGATACGGTTGAAGATATGTAACAGGTATCCCGAGATATATACTACACAGGAAAAGAGTTTGCTGTTAACGTCAAATCCATTAAACTATAACATAATTATTTATACTGTTGATTGATAGCACTTGGTGAAGCTTAACACAGTGGAGAAGTACAAGTGTATTATCAATAATGTATATAACATAATTATTTGAAAGTGATGTTCAAATTGTGGAATAAAGCACAAAAATGGGTTTCCACAATTTGCTAGTGACGGTATTTGGAAGTGGTCAGGACACATATGATGGTAGTGTTGCAAACGTAGAAACAATGCTAACTATACTTTTGCATCAGTAAAAATAGATCTTGTATCGAAGTTCCAATACAAATGAAAATGAATTCACTAATTGACAAAATCTAAATCTCAATAGAATGTTTTTATTAATTTTGGTACAGTCACCTTGGAACTGCGGTTACAATATATTTTATTATAAGTGGAAATACTGCGAAAGAACGAGATCGTAAAGAAACATTCGATTGAGGTACCTATGGTAAAAATATTATAGAATACCAACAAGTACAATATAGTTCTGTGCACGTCTCATACACTCACTTAACAATACGCTCGTCATGGATGTTTTCATTCACTTTTTTTTTAATTTTTGCCATAAACAATATTTCTAAGCTTAATTTCGTGGACATTTAAAGTAAATTTAACCCAAATCTGCCACACACAGTTCTTTGCACCGTTACCCGAAGAGGCGCCAACACGTCATTCTCAAACAATACAGAGCTTATCTGCCTAATCCCTATTTACACAATTTAATCTCCCTATCGAACCATCCCTGCGTGTCGGAAATAATTTTAGCAGCGATTTTAAACCTTAATTTCAACAAAATAACGTGTCTGAAAATTATTATAATCTGTAAATATATCTTTGTCTATGGTACACCCCCAGAGCCGCCATTACGATGTTTGGTTTGACAAATTGAGTTTTGACAGGGCGGGAAATGATGGTGCGAACCGTTTTAGTTGGTAGCGCGATAATTGGAGTAATTTTTAATTTGATTATAAGATTGTTATCATTCAATTTGGGTTGCTATGATAATTAATTGATTTTATTGTAACTTAATTATTCAGTATTTCCTATTTCTTGAAGCCGGTAAAATTTGGCAAGATAATTTACAAAAACAAATGTTACGTAGGTAGGTACGAAAATTCTTTGGTTATAATGACAACATTCAATGAAAATAACCTGGATGGTTGGATGGTAACTCTGTGCTTTTATGCCAGAGTTATACCAGCGTTTATGCAATCTGCCGAATTCGTAATGTAAAGGTATCGGGAAAGCGGAACATTGCGATAGGCAGACTGTCTACTGCGAACCTATGTATTGCAAGAGGACACCATCACTTTATTCAGTCAAGATAGCAAGCCAGTAGGTACTGGGGCTAGCTTGTTACCTTATTGCCTGCTCTTTAAGCGTATAGAAAGCCGTATTCTGTTAATCTAGCTTAAGTATCATGACATGACATAATGGGTATGTAGCAGAAGGATAGATACGCAAAATCCCAGAATAGCAAAATCTGGGATTTTGCTATTCTGGGATATATTATATTCGCAATAGGACAGACTAATATATGTACATCCTATTCAAAATCTTTGCACTATATATGATCTGAGGTAAGTAAATTCGATAGACTATTTCTACATTTGCACCAGTTTTTTTTTATTCTTGTAACTTGTGCTTACAATAACAAGTATCTTTGTTGTTTTAACTTCCAATAACGATCGCCAGTAGTAAGACTAAAGTACTTAAAATTCGAATCAACACATTCTTAAAAAAAATTCCAACTGCAAAATGTTCCCAGCTTAAAAAAATAACACACTGAACATCATTATTTGTCATCATGTAAAACAGTGTTTATTTACTAGCGTTGGAAAAATCAGTAGGAGTGAATACACACTTGTGTATGGTCAAACCAAACACGTGCTCTTGCAATGTTTGGTTTTAAAAAAGCTAAATCTAACGCTTGGGTAACCGCCTTTCGAATTATACAATCGGCTCGGTACTTCACGTGCTAAAAGGTTAATTTTTGGCGTGCTTCATACGAAGTATGTGTGAAGTAAGATTGACTTATTGAATGAGGTATGATTTGCCACAGATTTAGAGAACTTTGCTACGCTTTTTATCGCTTCAACTAGTTTAACTTTGCCTGTCAATAATATTCAATATAAAAATACCGAATTGTGTCATAATAACGATCGCTATTTAAAGTTACCTAAGAAGTTTACACTAATATTAAAAATAGGAAAGATTTGGTGTTTTGTTTTTTGTAACGAATAGGCTCCGAAACAACTGGACCGATTTCAATAATTCTAAAATATATATAGGGGAAACTGGGGACACTTGATCCCTATGGGAGACAAGGTACACCAATATTTTTTGAATTACTAAGTGTATTAGAGTATTTTTTAGTGTGGCAGCACTAAGTAAACATTATTACCCTTAGTGTTACCACATTAAAAATAGTCTAATACGCTTAGTAATTCAAAAAATATTGGTGTACCTTGTCTCACATAGGGATAAAGTGTCCCCAGTTTCCCCTATAATAAAATATATATAATACCTATAAAAAGCTACAATAACGGCTCCAAGGGAGCGGAGCATTAATCATAAATCTCAATAGATCCTGTAGATCGCTAATTATTTCCGTTATCATGATATGACGGAGAAGTACCTAGTATAGAGGAGCAGAGAATCAAGTAGAGTCGTACAACGCGATAATCGATATCCACGCGGGCGGAGCCGCAAGCAACAGCTAGTATATATTATGAAGAGCGTCATCGCTAAATGGCTCATGACTTTATCTAGTGATGACCCGCTCGGTTTTCATAACATTAAGTATTTGATTGATACACATAACACTACTGTGTATAAAGATATAGTATCTACAGAGGTATGACTTGGACAAGAATCTCGGGGTCATAATTGAGACGAAATGTAAGATATTTTTAGGCCTAGATTAAATTAGCACCTAGGTGCTAACTGGCAGAATGATAGATGAATTAATATAAAATAGCAACAAATAACTTGGCCATGTTTAAAAAAATTGATGCACAACATTTGAAACCGACGAGCTTGCGAAAGATATACGAGTAATAACAGAGGAAGCTTCCGTAGCTACTGTCAGCTTTGTAAAAGTAGAAGTCCTTCTTCCTACAGTCCCGGGTCCTTTAAGCGGGGCGTGAAAAAGCATCTGATGAGGCCGTCAAGCTGAGCGCCACCATTGTAGCACTGAATGTGTTTGCAATGGTGACCCTCTTTCATGAGACTTTGCCTTCAGCTTAACATCAGGCGAGGTGAAGTAAAATTGACGTGCCACAGATAAAAAAAAGAAGAAGGAAATTTTGAGTTGTTGTCATGCTAGCTCAAATCACCGATATTCAAATGATATAAATGCTAGCTTTGTACAGATCGTTAGTGGATACGTGATTGTAACACTCAGAAGATTAAAAAATATCGTATTTTTCTGAAATCAGGTCAAGATGAAAATACTAATTCAAGTTTTTATGTTTTATAAAAAACATTAAAAGAGGTACTTAATAAAATAACAAACCTCATTCAAATGTTATCATACTTAGTCTTAAAAAAAGTAAGTTGAGTAGAGTTAGGCGATTGACTATTGTTTAATTGGTGGGAAACGAAAAAGGTGGATATTTGAATTCATTAAATAGGTAAGATTTGTTAATAGTAAGTAAGATAGAAGATAAAGTAAGATAAGATAAATATTATAATTTGTAGCTTGGAGACGTAGTACCTAAGCCTTCCCGAAGAGCGAAACCTATGCTCGGGCCCTCTCCGTGAAACAAATTACTACACTACGATAGCAATTTAAAAATGCCGTCAATTCGATAGAAGAAGAACTATTGATTTGATGGAGGATGAATGTTTTATTACCACGATGCCTAACAGGAATTAAAAGTTCTTCACATAAGTAAATGAGTTTCGACTTCGGCAGAACATCTAAATGTACTGTTCACAAATGATTTAAAAAGGTTTAAAACATCACTGTTTTTGATTATTTTTGTCTAATAACTATGCCAGTTAGCTAAATAGCTTAAATGACACATTTCATTTGTTGTAGACACTGTAGTCGAGAAGAATATAAGTCTACTGTGCCTTACTACAATGGCTGGTCTCATTCAACCACACATCATCACGTCATCTGCAAACAGGTAGTCTTATTAGCAAACAGTTAAAAAGAATTGCTGTTAATTTATAAACGTAAGAAAAAAAAGTCAATAGTAAATCGGCAATTATTGATTTAAATTATACCGAGTGACGCATCATTATTTAACAGACTGGGTGTCTTGTGGCTGTTAAAAAAAAGCATTGTCTATTGTCAAAAGGCTGTGTATGTAGTCTATGGCAACTACAAGTTCTAAAGAGGTTTTTTTTGTGGAAACAAACAGTTTCGTGCGTACGTACGTTTCTTAGAAAACTAGTACCTATTGCAAACAAAATATATATGTAAGTATGACAAAATAAATAAAGAATGATGGTTAAGCTAGCTCGTAGGTAATATCCTTTTAAATTTTGATTTGTTCTGTTGTTAGTAGGAATAAAGAAATCTGAACACAATCAACCAAATTTCCTGCTTGAGGGAAAAAATTAGGAAAGCTGCTAAGGCTTACGAGAGGAGGAGGAGGCTTATAGAGACTTCTTTCCGCTAATACTCATTTCAATTTGTTTGATGACCTCCATGCTAAGGCTTTCTTGAATGTATACAACACGGCTCTTAAAGTGTTTAAAAAACCGGGTGAAAGTGTACATCCAAGAATAACCTGTTCCTTACAGGAAAAAAGATCTGAATAACTGAGCTACATAAACAAGTCTGCCATATTTGAAATTTTCCCATTATATGAAGCTTGGAGCGAATCTATACCTATGTAAAATGAGCATAGGTACTAACACGAGCAAGATGATTATACGAAGATACACAACTGTACGATTGTCACGCCCTAGGAAGACAACGAATGGATCTTCTCAGGAAGGGCAACCCCAAACCAGAGGATTACTTGCATATACAAAAAGAAAAGCCACACTAATTGAGGAGGCTCTTCCACCACAAACGTAGGATCCAAGTTGGACGGACGCAAAGATCCAATAGGGTCGAAGTGTCCGCGTTAGCTCCAAAGCAACCACCCCAAAATAGGATAAGTAAACTAATTTAACTTTTAAACTATCGCGGCGTTTACTCATAGTGTTTATAACGTTCGGGACTTCACGCGATATATTTTTGAACACTTACTTTTGCCTTTTATGTTTCGGGTGCGTTGCAGCACCACGAGCTTAAAATTTCATTATATCCACAATTTTTCAAGTTTCGAGTATCATAGAAACTATTGTAATTATTTTTGGATCACTTGTCAATAAACAAGTCTCTTTATAAGTCATAACATTTTACAAGCACAATATGAAAATATTTTATCTAGTTACAATTACGAAAACAAATTAAATACCTATTTTAACATCATAGACATAGCCGAATGTTTAAATTAGTTTAGGTACACTCAGAAAATCGTTCAGAGATTTAGGAAATTTATTTAGTTATTATTATGAGAGAGAAATTGTTAAGTGAGTTTAAAAATATTCAAGAGATATCAACACAATAAATTATATTTTTAAACTGACGCATCAATGCGACTCAATCATTTTTGTTTAAGAAAAGATTTTTAGGGTCTGCAAGAAACGAACCGTATCTTTGAACTCTTTCGGACAGAAATTGTAATAAATAGTATTTCCTGAATCTGCAAAGAAAACTTGTAACATTGTTATATCTGTTATATATTCAGTATTTAAGTTATTGTGCATGTATATTTTTGGTTTTAATCTTTAATCTTCCTCTTCTCTTTTGATATTAGGTACGTCTTTTTTACATTGGATAACACAAAGAACATAATCTGACTAAATCACTGTGATTTTTATTTGTTTCCCTGAGTAATTTTCATACTCATTTGGCGTTGGCTTTCTAGTCTAATTAAAATGCGGCTAAACTTTAATATTTACTGTGACACTGCCTGTAGCGACGGTTTTTTTTCCATAAGGTTTTGACCACTATTTCATCTAGTGGTAAGTGATGATGTGGTCAACGGTTGAGCACGCTTACCTAGAGGTACCTAACCTATTCACTCTAGTCTTGAAGACAGGAAGTCTTCAAGACTAGAGTGAATAGGTTATAGCTATCCGGAAACACAGACTTGGACAAGTCGTTCCACTGTACTGTACGCATGATGAACGTATCACCGTACGTAATCCCCGAAGGTGTAGGCAGAGGTGTATTAAACACCCACATTTCGCCAACTATGATTTTCGGTCCCACGTAATAGGGGCCTATTGCCGCCAAACCGGCACTTTGTAAAAAAAGGGTTATGCCGAAAATAAATTCCTAACCGAACGTATCACTGTATCATTTAATATTTAGTCACTATCCTATAATGCTAAATCTATTAATTTATTTTCGAGGTGTTCATTTAATCTATTCATTCTTTATTTGTTAACATAAAAAACTATCAATAGATTGATTTTTATTGAGTTTCATGTTCAAAACATTAAATCATTTTTTATAGATAGGGATTTTATGTTAAAAACCAAGTGTTTCAAAGCAACATGCCTATAGACGAAACGGGATTTTATTGCTTTCATGTACCTAGGCCTAATTAATAAATTTTTTTAAAATATTTTGAATATCAACTACCTATATGATTAAAAATTGTATTATTTTACTAAATTATTTAATTTAATTTTAAAGTTTTAGTTTCATTTTTATGATTTATAAGAAGCGTTTAATAATATCGACTAGATTCTCCATAAGTATTCTTGTTAATATTTAAGCATTACTAGAGTCTAATTAGCCGCATCCACAGTATTTATCCAACTACATAGGTAGGTACCTACATATAGTACTGATCTTCCACCGGCATGGTTGCTAACCGCGGTGCTCAACGGAGGAGTCCCTCAGGGTGCTATGTTAAGTCCACTATTATTGAACGGGGCATTGTTAGAAATTCGCTAGGCCGACGTCGCCGATCGTCGGTGAGGATGGCTCAGTCGTACGGGCAACGAGCGCCGCGAGCCGCGCGCCTACACCACATCGTTGACCGCGCACACACCGCCACTTGACCGCTAATCACAACATACCTGCACAAACAAACGTCACAGAACTATATCCTTCGACTACGAACGACGCTCAAGCACTCTCCTCGGGACCTTCGCCACTCGAAAAATCAGCGGGTGGAGGGCGGGAGGGGGGGCCTCCCGGCGATCGATCCACGCACCTGTACGGCGACGGCGGGTTGTTCGCCAACTCCAGCTTGCGGTACTCCTCTATCGGAGACAGGATATCCGTGACGGAGAAAGGCGTGGAGTGCTGGAGCTGCAGCTGGGACAGGTTCTGCTGCAGCAGCGCCGACTTGGGCGATAGGCTCATCGCCAGCTCGGCGGCGCTCAGCTCCGGCAGCGCCTCCGCCGGACACGGCGAGTAGTCGCCGCCCTCCGCGGACATCCGACCGGCCGACACTCGACGCCACTCGACGGCTCAGCCTCTAGTGGCTCTCGGGGCGAGAGTGGCGGCCGGAGCCCCTGGCGCGGGTTACGGCACTCGAAGGGCCCCGCCCCGCGGGTCGGGCGCGGTCCTATTGCGCGGGCCGCGGCTCGCTATTGGCGGAGCGTGGGGCGGCGTGTGTCGGGGGCTGGGGCCGGCCGGGCGGCTCAGTGCCAGTCGCGTGGGGGGGCGCGCGCCCGCGTGCAGCGCTCACCCGCGCCTCAGTTACATGTGACAACTCTGTTATGTACTCGCATTGTTTATGATGTTTGTACTATTGTTACATACGGTTTGGTGTTTCTTGGTCTAACGTTCGATGTTACTTGGTTTTTAGAATTGTCTGTTGATTCCAAATTTTTAAGGACGTTAGTGTTAATAGTTAAGAAAAGTGTAATGTACCTACCTAATAGTGAAATTTAATAGGTATGGAAATTAGTTACTTGAAATTGCGTCTTATTAACAACGATTAGTGTCTTAGAACCTAACTACGAGTAGATCATATATGATAACCAAAGGTATCTGAGTAACTATCTAATTCATAGTTAGGTAGGTAAGTATATCAATCAGTCTTAGCCCGTCTTCCAAAAAGGAGATAGACCTGGAGTTCTAGACATAGTGACATTCTATTCGCCAATCGAAATTAAAACGCCAGTGAAATCGCTTAGTAGATACTGTATGGGCGTGACATAAATCCTTAACGTTACTACATGAAATTTCAATTTTTGTGACTTGAATTTTTTTTTACACATTTTTATTATTAAAATCACCGCAGTGTCAAGTATTGATAGCAAATTGAAATCGGTTCAATTCCACGCGATTCCATCAATATTCGTATCGCATCTTATTTGTCAGCAATTTTCTCAAAAGCTAACACCTTATTGTACCTATTGTTTCACTAATTTACTAATATAATATAGCTAACTATGTATTGGCATTTAGGTATATTACTTATCTATATTAGTACATAAAATAATTACCTTCACATTTACTCAATAGATACCTAATCACTAGGCAGAGAGCCTCATAGATTAATGTTTATCTCAAAGAAATTCATTCAGTAAGATAATTAAGTAAACTAGAAAATTATAAAAATGGAAGCGAAAATAATGTGAAACACAGATCTACTTACCTAATCTACACGACAGCACCTGTTCGAAACTGGTCAGGGGGCCTAGTCATAATCATAATATTTATTAGAATAGAAATAGAATAGCGTAATTGAAAATGTTAGTACGGCAAAATTTCTTGGGTTAACAATTGATGAACGGATTAACTGGAAAGCACATAATAGAGCAGCTCTGTAAAAGAATTTCCAGTTCTGCTTATGCGCTACATACGCTGTCCAACATTGTTAATGGAGATACTCTCATAACTGCTTATCACGGTTTAGCTGCTCCACTGTTACGATACGGAGTTATTTTCTGGGGTAACTCAACAGATAAGGAAGTTGTGTTTAAGGCTCAAAAGAGATGCATTAGGTCAATGTTTAAATTAAAAACTACAGATAGCTGCAAAACATACTTCCAGGACTACAAAATTTTAACATTACCATGTATATATATTTTCGAGGTTGCAATATTTGTAAAAAATAATCCTCATGTATTTCCGACCTTAGAGGCAACAGTTCCGCGAAACAGGCGGGATAACACCAGGCTACGTTTACACAGGGCGACAACGGCTCTTGTGCGCAAAAGTATAATTTGTATGGCGCCTATAATATACTATAAACTGCCTAGAGATTGGAGGGAGTTGAACTGTAACAAATTCAAAGCAGTACTTAAAAGTATGTTAGTTCAAAAAGCGTATTATAATGTAACAGAATACCTGAATGATGATTTGAATGAATAATGATTTAATTTGGTTGAATTGATGAATTTATGATGATTGATGATTGACATGCCTACTACAAATATTATAATTTTATTTAATTTGAATCTTGACATGTATAATTTGCAATTTGACAATTGTAATTGTTTTTGTTTATCTTATTAATTTATATACTGACATAATTTAAAATCCTCTATCTCAATATTTGTACGCTGGAGACAGCAGAATATTATGGACATGTAACTATTTTATAACAACTTTTATACAATATTCTGACAAATAAATGAATCTGAATCTGAATCTGAATCTATTCTGTGGACCATACGTCAATTTATAAAGGTCTTATTAGCTATATCACATACCTACCTACGCTACCACATGTGGTTTACAGATTATTATAATAAATCAAAATTAAATACCCAGCGTGCAATTATTGTATCACCTGAATTATACAAAAATCAACAAGCACTTCATATTATGTCACTATATAATAATATTAAATAATTAAAATAGTGAAATCATATTATACGTACATTACATAATGTCAGTTAATAGTCAAACACAAACAGTGGCAATTTAGTCGACTTGTAGAGTGGAATAGAATAAATAGTTAATGTAAATAATTTGACGTTTATGACATTTATGAGTTATGACAGGCGTATACGAACGTCAATCTCATACATTGATCAATCTGTTCTATTTCATTCTACAAAACGATTGCCATTTGTCTAGACGCCCAGGAAAATGTTATAAGATCTTCTTCTGTCGAATCGACGGCAATTTTGTAGTAATTTGTTTCACGGCAGCGCCGCTACTCACGGAGAGGGCCCAAGCATAGGTTTCTCCCTTCGGGAAGACTTACTACGTCCCTTCCGTTATAAGAAATAATTTAAAGAAAAACGGACAACCCGACTGCGTAAAAACTTATTTTAAAAATTACGTGAAAAAATTAACTTTAATAAAAACTAAAAAGAGAGAAACAAGCCCAGTAGTTTAGAATTCTGTTAAGTAATACTAAACAACTAAACAGTTGAAATAATTTTATAATCGATACAGACATAAAACCAATCATAAATTCTAATGCAGAACAGAACGACTCACAGTCAGGGCCCATTCAAATTTTACCAATCAAATCTTCCCAAGGGGCCCCGACTGTGAGTCGTTACTACGTACTATATAACAGCTACTTAGTATTATATATACTGGTATTACCAGTATATTACTAGCTGTTGCCCGCGGCTCCACCCGCGTGGATGTCGGTTATCGAGCAGTGTGTTGTAAATTTTAGCGCTCTACACGATTTTCTATGCGCCTCTCCATTCGACTCACATACTTTTGTTCTATCATCGATAGTTTCCGCAGCGCATTCAACGAAACACGATTTAGGTCACTTGTTTTACGCCTTGGTTAAGTTTTAGTAAAGATCTCTATTCTTTTCCAGCGATAAATGTAGCCTACGTTACTCAGAGTGAATGTAGCTTTTCAATGGTGAAAGAATTTTTGAAATCGTCACAGTAGTTTTTGAGTTAGGTTTTAGTAAAGATCTCTATTCTTTTCCAGCAATAAATGTGGCCGACGTTACTCAGGGTGATTGTAGCTTTCCAATAGTGAAAGATTTTTTGTAATTACCCCAGTAGTT
Source organism: Pelosia muscerda (assembly GCA_963691645.1). NCBI lineage: Eukaryota > Metazoa > Arthropoda > Insecta > Lepidoptera > Erebidae > Pelosia > Pelosia muscerda. The sequence goes on along the minus strand of OY829116.1, from coordinate 14,988,863 downwards.
TTAGAGTTCATTCATTACAAAAATACACATACACAAAAATTTCTTTTTCCTCTTTATAATATTAGTCACAAATTGTAAATGCACCCACATTTCGCCAGTTTATGTTTAGGTCCCAATGTAACAGGTAACATTAACCGGGCACTTATAAACCTAGGATAAATACACACATAACTTCGAAAAGTCGTAAAACCTGGAATCGAACCCGAGACTCTCAGCAGTCTATTACCCATACCACTAGGCTACCGCGGCACTAAATGGATTATTTATTATAATTTGAAATTTCCTGAAAACGACTTCAACAAACGAGTTCAATCATCTAAGGACGTAGTAAGCCTTCTCGAAAAGCGAAACCTATGCTCGTGCCCTCTCCGTGAGTAGCGGCGCTGCCGTGAAACAAATTACTACACCACGATGGCAACTCAAAAATGCTGTCGATTCGACAGAAGAAGATTTATCGTTTTTTAATTTATTCTAAAAGTTAGATACCTTTCAAAGTCTGTATCCATCACTTTTTACGAATTCTATCACATAGTTTGACGTTTCAAAATGTTATAGTACCTAAGTATTATATTCTGAAGTAGTCTAGTATGTCTAAAAATATAAAAATATAATATAAAAATGAATCGCGAAATATGTTGGTAAGCGCATAACTCGAAGACGGCTGGACCAATTTCAGTAATTCTTTTTTTTATTTGTTCCTTGAACTCTAAGGAAGGTTTTTTGGAGCAGCAGGAACGGGATCAGTCAAGCAGTGGGAACGGGATCAGAAGTCCACGCTGGCGGAGCCGCTGGCAACAGCTAGTTATATACACTGACGGACTCATAAACTGCATCAAAGTAATAGACGACTTTGAAATAAATATTTTAACCAAGTATGCATACTTTCTATACAGATTTAAATTGAAACCTCTAGATTGGTTCGTGAACTTTAAAACAGCGTAGGGTCATATCTTTAAGTTTAAGTTTATGTACTGGAAAGGACCTTAAGACTTTTTTTGAAGAAAAAGCAGAAATTTAAGAAAAATTGGTTTAATTAAAAAATTGGTTTTAACAATAGACACAAACTTTATGCAAGGGTTTATTTGTGTTTTAATAAGGTGTATTACCCCCACGTGCCCTTATTACGGATTCTAATCGGTTCCGCATAGATTTTATAAGGGTTTTTAAAAGATCTTGCGGAATATTGTCCCATTCTTCTGAAAGTGCTGTTCTTAGTGCTGCCACTGTCGTGGGCGAAGGTTTTCTCGCATATACAGCTCTTTTTAAATTGTCCCAAACATGCTCGATGGGATTAAGATCCGGGCTGCGTGCTGGCCAATTCATTGTACGTATCCCAACCTCTTCGCAATAATGTTGAACTTGTGCAGCTGCATGCGGCCGGGCATTATCCTGCATTAAAGTAAAATTTTCGCCTATGAATCCCATGTAAGGCACCACGTGATCTTCTAATATCTCTGTTATGTAGCGATGTGCTGTCAAACCCCGTCTATTACCGTTTTGACGGACCATGTCTATGAACACAAGTTCTGTTCGCCCGTTCATCGATATGCCACCCCAGACCATACATGAACCGCCTCCAAAAGGAACACGCTCCTCAATGCAACTTTGAGCATATCGCTCCCCACGTCGACGATAGACTCTTCTGCGACCATCTGCACCATATAAACATGTCCTACACTCGTCCGTGAACAATACAGAGGCCCACTGCTCTTCTGTCCAATTCAGGTGATGACGCGCAAATCTTAAGCGAGCTTGTCTGTGAGCTGTAGACAACTTTGGACCATTTGCTGGTCTAAAAGGGGTGATATCCGCTTCCTTTAACCTTCTTCTTATTGTTCGTGCACACACGTTTACTCCACGCACTTCATTAAGCTCGGTTTTGATGTTAACTGACGTGAGGAAACGATTTCGCAGGGAAGTTATAACAATAAATCGGTCATCACGACCTGTGGTTGCTCGAGTTCTGCCTGTACCACGTCTCCTCCTGTAAGAACCTGTCTCTACAAACCTTCTGTATATTCTAGAAACCGTAGACTGGTTTAAATTTAAATTTCTACCAATCGTTCGTTGATCCAAGCCCTCCCGCACCAATGCTACAATTTGTGCCGCTTGTTCGGACGAAGTATCCATATTATGGTTCAAAAACTCTCGATGTGTTAAAAAACTAACCCAACAATTATGCTGGTAACAATAATTCAATTGACAAAACAAAAAAAATCAATGAGAATCAATTTAAAACTTTGCTATAAATAACACGCAAATCTGATACTACAAGTAAATTTTCTTTTCCCGGCTATATTCATTTGTTTTACTGCAGTTCTATTTTTAAATTTAATTTTTTTTTAAGATTAAGAGCCAGTCTTTCCATATTTATATAATTTAATCTAAAAAGTTTGCATACTTATTATAAAAAATCCTTTTAGAGTAAACCTGAACTTTGATGCAGTTTATGAGTCCGTCAGTGTATAAAAGTAAGCTATGGTATGACGTTTAAGTGGTTTCAAAGTACCCGAATTATGATGAAGTGTTGGTGTTACTATTTACAGCCATTAACTCTTGGATTTCCTTACCAGTTGACGTGTTTCCTTCTTCCTACAGTCCCGGGTCCTTTAAGCGGGGCGTGACAAATCTTCTGATGAGGCCGTCCAACTGAGCGCCACCATTGTAACACTGTACGTGTTTGTAATAGTGACATTCTCTTCTGATGTCTACAGCTTACCATCAGGCGAGATAAAGTCAAATTACTACAGGGTACTAGATAACAAATAATAATATGGTTTATAGGAAATGAGTATGTATTTATTACCAATATATTTTGTAACTCTAAATGTAAAATAATATGTAATTTTAATGTAATACCTTTAAGCGCGATTCACACAAAGCGCGGGTGCGGGTCGGGCGCGGGTCGTTTTGCAATCCATCGCCGTTTACAGGTTAAAGTAAAAAATACCTTATTAAGAAAACGGCGATGGATGGCAAAAACACCCGCGCCCGACCCGCACCCGCGCTGTGTGTGAATCGCGCTTTACCCAATAATGTGTAATTTGAATGCAATTACGTATTTGCATGCCTCACACTGCGTCTAAACATGAACATAAACTCTTTTTAAAAACAAATAAATTCTTTCTTTCTTTTTCGAAAAACTTTTTACCACTTAGGGGGCAGGGGCAAGTGGTTACTGTGGCCTATGGACGTTTGCAACACTAGGGACGTCACATTGGAGCTTAGACCATATAGAGAAGGAAGGAAGTTGAGGAGGGAGGGAGAAGGTTAACATAGTCTCTGTGCTGTCAGTGCAGAAGACAAAGAAAGGTTTCTCGGTCTTCCCACTGATAACACAAAACCTCTCCAGTGAGCTCTGGCTACCCTACTCACCGCCGAAAACACACCACAAGGTTGCCCAGGTTTACTTCCCCAGGTGGACGGAAAACTGGATGAAGATTTGTCAAAAACTTGTAGAACACCAATCAGAACACAATTATTTGTTTTAGACATGTATTGAGACTCCTAAGGTTCGATCCCCGCTCAGCGCAAAAAGTTGTATGCATGAAAATGGCTGTTTGCATCTGGTCTGGTCGTGCCTCGTTAAGCCGTCGGTATCAAACAAACAATACAAGCATCTATGGCATCGTTACGGGTAGTTGGAGCCCTCAAAAGTCCAACCAGTCTAACTTAGAACTTCGATATCGCCATTGGTCATTGGACCATTGGTTATGGAGGTCAGATCGCAGTCGCTTTATGGAAAATATCGAAGTTCAGCCGCATCACAGTTGGGCCTGGCAACCCGACCCCAACTGAGTTGGGAAAAAGGTTCAGAAAATGATGAGACATGTATTGAGACTGTCTCAAACAAGTTGTAAACAAGTTTGAAACACATTTGCGTTCACACTGAAGTATGCGACATATACTCCGTGAAGCGATTGCCACCTGACTTCAACAACCTACCTATAGGAATATGTGATATCGAAGTACTGCAACTACGAGTAGACCATTTGTTGAACTTCGGGCTCCAACTACTCGTAACGACTGCTATGGGTAAAGGTTGGCTTTATGGTGATAATAAGGAATAAAATGAAAAAAATATACAAAAAGTAACATTTATTATAAACGAACTTTACTTAATAGGTTAATCAGACTTTTGTTTTCAATTATTATAAATCACAGCGACTCTAAGTCTTATACTTTAATAAAAAAAATTAATTTAAAAACTCCTCTTGACGTTGTCAATATGGAGATACGGGGGCAATATGGTGATACCATATATGGCAATATAGTGACAAATCTATTCCGATGGCCAATCACTGTCATCGGAGCCCGAAAATTCCCGTCTGTCACAGTTATCACACAGAAACTGTGGTGACCCAATGCCAGTACATTCCTGATGGTACCGTTTGCCACAGCTCATGTATTCTACCCATACAGCTCCGTTTAACAGCGCCACATCCTGGGAGTAGTGGACGCCACAGTAATCACACATTGTACTTTTATTTTTTCCCTCTTAACTCTTGGTAATTTACGCTTCAGGCTTGTCTCATTTGAAGGACCTGAAATAGGAGTCAGTCAGGGGGAACTGAAGCCGAGGTAACTGTCTCCACACTGGCTACAGAGGTCGATGTTTCATTCGGTTCGACATCGACAGTTTCTTCTTCGCTGCCAAGGTTTTTTGTACTTTGAGGTGATAAGTATCGGGCCTGCGGATTCCTCTTAGGTCGTCGCATACTATTAGAAGACTGCGAAACATTAGGAAGGGAAAGTAAAGAAGATATTGAAGGTGGCGCAATTTCGAAGTTGTCATCAGTATCGATGGCAGTAGATTCAGCAATTGGTGACTGTAGACCTCGTGGCTGTATCGTTGAAGGGGGAATACTGTCAACAGACCTAGCATTTCGATCAAATGGCGCTATACCCGTTTTTCGAAAGCCATTTATATCGTTTATAGCCCTACATATGGCGCTTTGGTTTCACCAACAACTTATTTCTGTAAGAAAAATCAACCAATTCGTAAGGTCATAAGTTTAACAATTTAAATGATAACTGTTTTTTATTTAAATATTATTATGTAATATTTCTTGCTTCACTATTCCTGCAAAACTCACTAAAATCGTGCTAAAAACAAAGTCATTATAAACTATATAACGTTGTTAATAATATGGTGATATTTACGTACCGATTAACCTCTATTTTTGCACTTAATTTCGCGCGTAGCGAGCGAACGGAGTCCACCTTCGAGATCAGCGCGCGTCTGAATGAAGGGGAGGGGCAGTAGCTTGCGATGGGTACATTCAAAAAACGTAACAATCGCGCTGGACAATATTAGCAGAGGAAAAACCAAAATTGTCACCATATTGCCATATATCACCAATTAGCCAACCTTTACCCTAGATGTTCGTATGACAACCGGGACCGATGGCTTAACTTGCTCTCTGAGGCACGACAAGATCAGTGACAGTTGGAGTTACTTAATGTAAATAAACACATTATACTCCTTTGCGTCCCGCAGTCGGATAAAAAGGGGCTTAAGTCATAAAAAAATCAGTACTTACCTGAGAACTGGTGTGATAACCAGTAGCACTAGCATGAACTCCTATCGAATTCGTAATGTAAAGGTTTCGAGAGAACGGAGCATTGAAATTGGCAGTCTGCCTCTTGTGAACCTGTGTGCGTGTGTAGCCCGCTAATCGTGATGCGCCGTTCTGTCGATGCCTTTACATTACGAATTCGATAGTATTTCGTGCTAAGGCTGCTGGTGTGACCACAAGTCCGGAGTCGACAAAACTTCCATTCAGTCCATTTGTTTAGGTACTATAAACGTAAACAATCTTGGCGTCTTTTTGATATGTGACATTACAAATACCTATTATTCTGCTTAGAAACGCATGTTAACACTAAAAACCAGTATCGAACCATTAGTTAGTCAGTTTATTTGTTTAACATGTGTTTTTAAAAAAAGTTGCCACAAGATTATTTGCTTTATTTAAGTAGGTACCTACCTAAATATAATTTAAATCGTCAGAGTTGCGGGTAGGTACCCGTAGAATGCAGACCGTCTCGAACCGGTCGGATTGGCGGTCGATGAGGGAGGCCTATGTTCAGCAATGGACGTCCTATGGCTGAAATCATTGCTGCACACAAATTGCTGTAACTAGACTAAGTATTCTTAGGTAGGTACTATTGTGTTTGTAAATAGACCAAAATAAGCCCGCTGAGTTTGTTGCCGCAGTCTTCTCAAGCCGGGGCCTTGTTTCCAACCAGCGGTGGAACTTATAATGTGTAGGTATGTATTTACAAAAAAATGCATCCTGTGTTACGGGTTCTAGAATGCGGATAACTTACCAAAAAATGGTCTTGCTATAAAAAAGTATCCCATTTTTGTTAAATTGGTCAATAGGTATTAGGTATCCCCTATTTTCGTCATCGAAAGCATTCCCCTAACACTCAATATTATGTTTACAAAACAAATATTATAGAGATACCCAGACCATTGCAATAAATATCTTAAAATTTAATACTAAAGATACCAGTAGTGACATCTATCGAAGAACTCGTTAATATTGTAAATGCAGTAGGTCTACCCTCTAGTGTCAAGTAGAAAAATCAGTCTGTTAACTTGAAGGTCAACAGTTCACATGAAAATATTTTCGTTTCCAACTTCAACAGATGTCGCTAGTTTACGTGAGCCAAGAGCCTTTAAATTTTTCAACCATATAATTGCAAATGTACCTGTACTTAATTTAAATTGTAATTACCTTATATTTAAATATGTATTAAAAGTTGCACCAGCACTTGTGATTTATTAAGTTTATGATAAACGTTTACAACTTCACGTTCATGTAAATAAAATAATCAAATCAATTCATGTTTGAGACTTAAGTGAATCAGTGCCTTAAATAAATGCAACATCTAACAATATTCACCCCTACTTTGTTTTAATTTCGTTGTAAAAACCTATACTTAATAAATAATTAAATATTTTTAAAAAAGGACACAATAATTCTAATGTATGACATTACTACAGAAATAGTAGAAAATAATTTTATTCGACGGGAACACCTGCGTGCGGCTGGCCACATTCTGCTGTCTCCGATTTCAGCAAGTATGTAAATGTCATACATATAATTTACAAAATTTTTACGTTAACAACGGTTCGCGTTGATTTTTTTACGTTCGGCAGTCGTTTTCTGTCGGTAACTGTGACGTAAACGAGACAATGTGGGCGCTGGGGGCTCATAACCTCCGCGCAGTGCGCGCTCTATGCATCACGTAACCTCGGGAGTGTCCTGATGGTGAGACGAACCGCGATGGTGCTGAGTACGGAGTGGGCGCAGATCGAAGTCGTAGAGCTAACGAACGATGGCAACGGGCTCGGGTTCAACCTAGTCGGCGGGCGAAGCACTGGTGTCGTCATAAAGTACGTGTTACCTGGAGGCGTCGCTGACAAGGACGGGAGATTGCAGAGCGGTGACCACGTATTGCAGGTCGGTTCTGTCAATCTCCGCGGGTTCACATCAGAGCAGGTCGCCGCCGTGTTGCGTCAAACTGGACCTGCCGTGCGTCTTTTAGTCGCGAGACCCGCTGATCCGGCTGCTGCATTGCGGGCTCCGTTGCCAGGCACTGCTCTCGTACCTACCAAGATCCTTGCTGACCCGGAACTACTCGATCGTCATCTAATCGAGACTGGTTATGGCGCTGTGTATGATCTATCTCAGTGTTACACAGATTATATCAACGGTCAAAACAATAATGAGGAAACAAACCTGGTAGCGGCTGCTGTGAGTGTTATCGGTATCAATCCACAGCAGATACCAGACCACCCCATAATATCTGATACTATATCACCATCTATTACGATAACGGTGCCTGTAGAGATTACTAACTCACCCGAGATTGAAGTAATTCATGTGGATTTAAATAAGAATGTGTATGGATTGGGCATCACGGTTGCGGGTTATGTGTGTGAAAAGGAAGAGTTATCTGGAATATTTGTTAAAAGTATTATTGAAGGAAGCAGTGCCGAGCAAAGTGGTAGAATTAAGATTAATGATAGAATAATTGAAGTAGACGGAGTGTCTTTAGCCGAGAAGACTAATCCGCAGGCTGTTGAAGTTTTAAGAAATACAGGCATATCTGTGCACTTAGTATTAGAGAGATATTTGCGTGGTCCAAAGTATGAGCATCTTCAGTTGGCAATCTTCAACGAGGAGCGTCCTTCGTCACCATCACCTTCTACTACAACGTTATCCTGGTTCCCAGTGCCTTCCCAAGCAGAATATAGTACTATAGAAATTGAACCGGAACAGGAATCCAATACAACAATAGACTCCGGTGTTCTAGAAGTTGGTGATAAAGAAGATGAACCCACTCAAGAAGAATTAGACAGAAGATTTGACGAAATATTGGCTGTTAATGTAGAAGAGTTAAAGAAAAAGTGGGAAGAAGAAGTAGGTCCTGACAAGCAGGTTGTGATTGCCGAGGTGCGTAAACTTGACGGTCTAGGCATCAGTCTCGAAGGTACCGTTGATGTAGAAGGTGGTCAAGAAGTTAGACCACATCATTATATCAGATCTGTACTTCCAGAAGGTCCAGTCGGCCAAGAAGGTATATTGTCAGCGGGTGACGAACTTCTAGAAGCTAACGAATACAGACTTCACGGTCTAACTCACACAGAGGTTGTAACTATATTAAAGAATCTTCCTAATAGAGTTAGGTTAGTATGTGCTCGGAGCAGTGTAGATAGCGGTCCTCGACCGTTGATAAACCTAGCACCTGACAGGGAAGGCTTTGAAGCTCGGAAGATAATATCGGGCAGCTTGAATAATTTGACTACTTTTGTTAAAGCGCAGTCAGATACTTCTATCAACACATCTAGCACAGCAACACTCACCAACCACTCTGGGCTTTCAAAGAAATCCAGGTCTTTGGAGTGTGTATCAGGCTTAGCAATGTGGCAGAGTAAAGAAGACATCGTAGAACTTCTAAAAGGTGATCAAGGGTTAGGCTTCTCGATATTAGATTACCAGGACCCTGTTGATCCTCAAGGAACAGTAATAGTAGTAAGAAGTTTAGTGCCTGGTGGAGTTGCAGAGAAACTCGGTGAAATATCACCGGGAGACAGAGTGATGTCTGTGAATGGAGTCAGTATTAAAAATGCGACACTCGATCAGGCTGTGCAAGCTTTGAAGGGTGCTCCGAGAGGTGTTGTGAAGGTCGGTGTGGCAAGGCCGTTGCCGCCTCACGATTCTAAATCTAAAAGCAGCACCAATTTGAATACTAAGACAAGTTAATTGTCAATTGTGATTATAAACTGTACTAGTCAAGTTGAGTCATATCTGTATGTTAAGTCTACATATCGAGGAGTTTTGAAGATGGAGAGGACCCGGACATGGTGCTGTTCTTTATTATTATCCAGTAATTTAGTTATGATGGAACGTGACTTCAAGGTATAAACAAACGTTTGCATATTCACCCCGATGTTTCGGACATGACCTTACATGCTAGGTCTCTAAAGGACTGCATAGATGAAACAGTGTCTTCATGTTGTGTGGGCATTTCTAACTATCCACACTGTCTTTGTTTTTTGTTCACTCACTTGAATCCCATTCTATCATAATTATGTGTGAGATTTGTGTAAGTTTAAATCAATATACAGTGAGGTAGTGTCACCAAGTCGAACAGTTATTGATATACTATGATAATCTAGCCTGTGGAATCTCATTATGTTTAATAATAATTTGAATGCCTCATTGCAAAAATTGAAACTAAAAACTGTAAGGGCCTATAACTAGATATTCTCACCAGGCGTATTCTGGTTCACTATATCTCCTTCGTTAATAGCTTTTTAATAAGGACATTGGTGGAATTGATGCTGAAAGCACAGAGCCATTCGTCAAGAAAAAAAAATTAAACTGGCTAAATTAGTACTCGGTGACTTCATTGATTTTTAGAGTACCACTGTCTTGTAGTGCATTGTACACTTACTACGTATTGATACTAAATGTATATCTGGGAATTTGTAGGTTCTCATCACCAATATTCTTGTATTAAATGTAGACAATGAAGTCTAACAGAATCAAGATCCTGGTTTTCTAAATTCTATACATAATAACACAATACATTGGACAAAAAACATATTTTTTTTTATCTGACTACCCACAAATTGTCAGGTTCTCTCAAAAGGTAGGAAGAAAGTCAGTAGACCTAATTTCTTATAAAAATGGAGAAAGAGCTCAAAACTCGTATGATACAATAATAATTAACGCTTTACTAGTAATAGTGTTACATAAGACACTCATGTCATTTTAAATGCACATTTTAAGAGTAATGCATTTATACAGTGCCTTGGGATTTTTGTAAAAAAAATCAACATTATAGTTACTCTGTGGTACAATCCGAACTTTTTTTTAACTGTCAATGTGCTATTCTTGCCAGATATTTTTTACAAGAATCTCAAGGCAGTAAAGTAGTTGAAAAATATGATAATTTTTACACAAAAAATGTTCCCTGTAACGATTTTTTTAAATCTAGATTATAATGTCACAAAATCTTGTAGATATTTACCTAAGGGAGCAATTATATAAAACTAAATTTTAATGTAAATACGTATATTTGAATCTCCTACACTTGCATTGAATAGAGTAAATATACATACCTACCTAAGTATACATAGCAATATAAATGAGGATTTGATCATGAATTGAGTTCAGGCCTTATTATATTTTTTGTATAAAAACTGTATTATTATTTTGTAAGTATTGTGAATAGTTTGCAATATCTAAGAATGTAGCGTAGCTATTGATAAGAAATATCATCATAACTTAAAACTGCCTGTGGGTCCTAAATTAAAAGATATCTTTTACAAAAGCGATGTTTTTCAAGAAGGGTATTAGGTTTCTAAGGCAGCACGAGCGTAACACTCCTGGTGTTGCAAACCTCCATAGGCCACGGTGACCGCTTTTCGTCAGATGGGTCGTGTGCTAGCCTGCCACATAAGTGGTATTTAAAAATACTCAAAATGCAGTTCTTGAAATTATAGTACGGCCACGGCTTGAGGCATCGGACATCACAAAGCATATCATTGTCTTCTCGCCTCGTCCGTGCGCCAATCCCAATTGCATCTGCTTGCACTTGTGGTCTATCTTCACTCATCTATTAAATTATTGGTTTACCGTCGCAATTGCAATGAAATTGACAGTGATAGTTTACCCGACGTCTTAGATGATAACGCTTGACTCCTTCTTACATCAGGCAACTCAAACGAAATCTTTGTCAATTGGAGTTGCCGCGTTTCATCAACCAATTAGCAATTCAAGATGGCGGATTCTACGAGATTGGTAGAATTGGAGTTGATGATACTGTAGATTTTTCCAGTCGCCTAATGTAAGAAGGACCTTAGTCATTGTGCTGTAAATTATGACAAATATCAGCTATGTCATATTTCATGACATGGAAACTAAGAAGCAGTACTTAATTATTAAACTTTACATGCTTTCCCTGTAACATAAAAATTGATATATTGACTTGAAAAGGACTTCTATGTATACTAGACTAGCTCCACCTACGTATATGTTCATTTTTGGGGTTGGTCATTCTAACAAAAAAAAAACTGTTTCAAGCTCGATTCTCAAACCTACCGTAGAATCGGTCAAACCGTTTTGAAGGAGTTTGCAGATCGAGAATTTTATATATTAAAATACAAGCTGTAATAACAAAAAAATGTTCTAAACAGTTTGCAACCCTGAGAATGAGCAGGAATAAAAAGATAAACTTAAAGAAAATTGCGAAGTAAATTTTGAATTTGGAACAAGATGAATAATTTTTGGCACACATTATTGGCGCACTTTTTGTAATGTTGACTATGTGACAGCAACAAAAAGTCAGGAGCCTCTTTCACCATTCTGGGTATACATAATTATAGTGGTCTGGGTAATATTCTAAATATTTGTAATCTCTGTTTGAATCCGAGTCCAAATAGTATACATAGAAGTTATTAATTAACTATGTCACCCGTAGAATCTACGTAGTATACGTAACCAGTAAGCATTTTTGTATATTTGTGTGATAGCACTAACTCTAGGCCCGCACATGTGATATAAGAGTAAACTGTAAGTTCACTGTACAAAATTCTGTTATAAGACAGTTTGTAATAAACTCAGCTTTAAGAAAAACTTATTTTTTATTTGTACCTCTTCGTTTACACAACCATCAATCGGTACTTTGTTCTATACAACCAGTAAGGGGTTCTGGACAAGTGGTAATCGTCTTGTAGAATGGAATAGAATAGATTGATCAATGTTTGGGATTGACATTCGTTCACGCCTGTCATACATGTCATAAACGTCAAAATAAGTGTCAATATTCCATTCTATAAAACTACTACCAACCACCACTTGTCTAGGGCCCAAAGTATGATTTCGTAGCTATACGATAATTGCAGACGCGTGCTATTGACGATGTGTCGATACTGTGTACCTAATGTTTTTAAAATAACATAAATGAATATGTTTTACGAATTTAAAACAAGTCCAAAATTAGAAACAATAGAAAATAATTGTCTATAATACGTTGTATTGAAAAAAAGATGGAATACTCTGCAGATGCACATTCTATATTCAAACCGATCGAAAAAAAGGCATTGTTATTTTTTTTTTCAAATCGTTACCAGCAAAGTGCTGGTATCATACGACCACAGAATAAATAATTAATAGTACTACGAATGACTTCACCAGTTATATACCACAGAATACAAAAATAGTATATCATGTTCCAATACTAAGAAAGGCGCATTTTTCTATTTTGATTTATATATTCTGACTGTGGCTATTTTAAGATTCGCTCAACGATTCTGGAATATTCTTGATCGCGTATAGATCGGAGGGTGTTTGTTATCGAAAAGAATTCTCCTATGCTATTATTGTAAGAGTTTGCACTATAAATAAACTTAGGCCTAACGTTGTTGACTGGAGATCTACACAATTTTTGTTTCTAAGCTGCATCTAAACTAGTAGCTTTTAGAATAATAACGTGTGATTTATTCACCAGATTCTTTCCGCACAAACCTTTTACCTTGCAAATATGGTTGTAAATTTCTTCTTCATCAGTATGATTATTGTTGGTTCTGGTTGAATCCTATACAGATTGGTACAGACACGGTCCGTAGTGATCAGAGGGGACATGACCCCCCTCTACCCTATAAGAGAGATCAGAGAATTCGTAATAGGTATAACTCTTATTCTAAATTGTTCATACGGATACCACCTCTACCACGGATACCAAAATTGAAGGAGGTGATTATGTCGGACTCGAACCGACCAAAACGCACACCGTCCATGGGTCCTTGATTGTTGGAGGAGAGATTATACAAGTAGTCCTGTGTCGATCGATCAATCTTCGCGAACCGGGTCGATCGCGAGCGCGACCCTTCAACAAAATGATCGAATCAAAAGACTCGATCGTTTGGCGGGTCGCGAGTCTTCATTATCACGATTTCATTCCTCAATCAGGTTCCCGAGGTTTAAAATGCCAATTTATTGGAATCGTACCTATTAGGCTGGATTAGGATAATGTTTGTCTATATTTGTCGATATTTACACGAAATTAGAATCTGTTTATGGTTGGAAACCCGGTCATAAAATTAAATAATGATGATCATTTTACAAATAAATAATATGTCGATTTGATAGGAATATATTAAGATCTAAGGAATTCATAAAGTTACCTACTAGTTTTTATCGCAATCGCTCAATGTTTCTTTTATAGACCTGCAAGCCTTTTATTTCTAGAAAATAATTTAGATATAGTATAATAGGTACCAAGGTAAACAATACGGCCTACGAATTCATTGTTATTATCCTACACGTCTCGTTCATCGATCGTGAACCGCGAAGAACCAAACGATCGACGGGTCGCGAAACGATCGAATCTCTTCGAGATCGATGATTGACTCACTCGTATATCGCTCGCGACCCGATTATTTTGATTCGATCAATCGCGATTGACACAGGACTATATACAAGACATATCTCTCGCACACCGGCAGACACGGGGACATTACTTTTCAGATGACCCTCTTTCCCTAATGTCCCACATTAGGGACCATGGTGTCCCCATCTAGCTCCTGGGTATGGGGTGGCACGCCGCGCGGCCTTATGCTAGGGTTACAGGCGGCTCCACCCGACACCCCCAGGCCCGTTCATCACCCCTGTACTGGAAAACCCAAGTTCCCCCAAAATTGCGTATCACCACCACGATAGATCAGCCCCAAAGATCTTGGTGACTGGACCCTTTCCATTCTGACTTACTGTGTGACCAAAGTGTAGAGAACAATTTAAATACAATATCTATTCTTTGGTAAGTTAGCTTGTTTTCGAAATTACGCCGGCAGTTATCAAAACATTCATGTTGATTGTTGATTCCAAATCGCATCCAATTATTTGGTAGCATTCTAACACTCTGATAACATCGTGAAATTCGGCAATTCGACTTTTGGTTTTAACAATATTATTTTTGATATTGCACAGGCTTTTATTATGAGACATTGTTCAGTTGTTCCCTAACGTGCAGTTTATTATTAGGTTAACGCCAACGGAATAGTTCAAAGAAAAAGATGGATACTAAGTTTTCACAAAGTTAACACTTGTTACACCATTTATCAAGTTCTGAAAAGCCCATATATGGGCTATCCTTTTGGAAGGCCTTATTCGGCCAACTATTTTTCTTTCAGTCCCACTGTAAGGAACAAGCCAAGTGGTTTACCCGGCCCATTGTCGAACTCTATACGAATGAATGCTGATTCTTAATTAACTCCTATAAAAATTACAGCTTACCTACGCTTAGTGTAAATATTTGTATGCATGATGATATTATCAAAAGTCCGACAACTAATCTAACTGCTTCAATAACGTCCATAGGCCACGATGACCGCTTTCCATTAGGTGGACCGTGTGCTTGTCTGCCACCTAATTAGTATAAAAAAGAAGCCTTAGAATGGGCAATCCATTCCAGAAATTGGATTCAAATGCGCAGATATTCTCGAAACCGTATGCACAGCGCAATAAAAAAGTTAACAATTTCACAAATATGTGTTGAAATACTTGAAATTAGTCATTTCCTTCCACACCTACACTATATACGAACGCGAAACTTTCGTATGTCGTACGAAAGCGTAGCATTGCGTGTTTCCCTCATTGTAAAAATGTTTATTGCTATAAAAGCTATGTTAGGGTGTTGGGTCTGAATGGCGGCGTGTGTTACTGGAGTGATATTGAGCGAGCAATAATTTAATTCTTTTTACGATTCATACGTTTAGTCTACATTGCAAAGGTTCATTCATACGTTCGTTCCTGGTGCAAAAAGTGCCCATTACCTACACTCAGAGCCGTCTTTACCTATACAAGAGGCCTTGGGCACAAAAGAACATGGAGGCCCTTTTGGATAGTTCTTAAGTTGATGTGCGAGAAATTGTTTTCGGGGGAGGGGGGCGCCCTGAGGCGGTGGGTCTTTGGCACGTGCCTCGAGTGCCCCTATGGTAAAGACAGCATTGATTATACCTACTGTGTTTTCAAGCTGGATAGTGATGGCCAGCCTTCGAATCAGGAATGGTTCAAAACAGGATACATAGTTTATTTTGAGTGTAATAGGTACCTGACTTCGAAAAGTGTAGCACCGAATACCACGACCCGTAAGTTTCGGTGGTCCGAATATAATGTGGTATTCGGTGTTACAAATTTGGAAGTCAGGTATTATACTCGTTTATTTTATATAATGTCTTGAATCTTGTCATTTTAGACTTCCTGGTACTCTCAATACTTGACAAAAATGCTGTAATACTATAAGCCCAATCCTATTGCTCCGCATCCAGCCCAGTCTATACGGTCCAGCTAACAGTATCAATCAATCTATTGACCTATTGCAGTCCACTGCTGGACTTAGGCGTTTCCCAAGCACTGCTCCCAATCCTCCGTCCCCAGCGTTCAGTCTGTCCCAGCTGCTTTTTTCAGGTCATCAGTCCATCTGGCTAGGGGAGCGTCCTACCTTCCGTTTGCATTTCTCGTGGTCTCTACTCAAGGCCTCGTTAGCCCCAGCGGCCATCGGTTCTTTGGTAGATGTGGATAGCTATATAGCCATAAAAGTAGAGAAACCCCGTTAATATATCCATAACATAACATAAACTCACACCTATATCCCCCAAGGGGTAGGCAGAGGTGCTAGCACCCACATTTCGCCAGTTTATGTTTAGGTCCCAATGTATTAGGTGGCGAGCGTATTGCCCTTAACTGAACACTTATAAACCTGACATAAATAAACACATAACTTCGAAAAGCATCGAAAAGTCATTGGTGTGTGCCATGGTAAAACCTGGGATCGAACCCGAGACCTCGTGTCAGCCATTACCCATACCACTAGGCTACGGCGGAATATATCCGAAACGAAATAAACCACGTTTTAGTGGAAAACGCAAACATCACTCATAATTTTTTATTACACCTACTTTTGCAGCCTTCCCACAGATCCACAAAATACCATATTTTAATATGTGTCAGAATATCTTATGTAATCGAAAAAATGCGTGGTATTTCGCGCTCTTTCGGCGTTATGGCGTTATTAAAACTCCAACCAATGTCAAATATCGCATTCACACTTACATAAAACGCGGAACTTCGCAGTTCACGGTCGAATATAAGCTAAATAAAATACACCATACGTTCATATTGATGGTTTCCAAATCGTTGACAGCGAAAGCATTACAAATATATTTTATTGTTGTTATTGGAAGGTTAGAAACTAAAATAAATAAGTTCTTTTGTTGTTTTTTTTTTAAATAAATACATTTTAGACTTTACTGGTATGTGTTTAAGATTTAAAATTAAATGGCATCGTATAGAGTGAATGAAACGAGATGTAATGAACTACTATTGACGAACGCTGTGGCGGTAGAGAACGCAACTGCTACGCAGGAGGCGCGGGTTCGACTCCCGCTCAGTGCTAATATTCGTGTGCATGAATATGAATATTTGCATTGGTCTGGGTGTTTGGATATATAATATGTACGTATTTACAAAAAAAAACTGTATGTTTATTCGCATTCTAGAACCCATAACATAAGCAAGTTAAACTATTCTTACTATGGGTCTAGGTGGCGTTGTGTAGATTGTCCTAGAATATTTATTTATTTGTCATTTCATTTCGAACCCTAAGCCCATCTTTAATTTTTGTGATCTCAGTGACTTGACTAGTACCTACGTGTAGTGGAATCGGGGTCCAGATTGGTAGCACGGTTGACTTGTACCTCAAAAGTATTCTGACCTTCTGCTTTCATATATTATGAAATCACTCAAAACATATAACGGCGACAGGCGAGCTCTTTGCATTGTAAATGAAGTAACAAAACCCAATAAAATTGTGAACAGAAAGGGGTTGAATAAGTGTAATAAACATTTATGAGCTTTAGGCCCTTGCATGCGATATGTAATGTGTTGTCTATGCGTAGTCACAGGCGGATCTCCCCTAAGGCCGAACAGCCCAGTTTTAGGGCGACCTGGATACAGATTACTTAATTTAGTGACGTGCCAGTGATTAGGACCTCGATTCTACTAATTATTGATAACCATACACCACTGAGATCATAAAAACTGTCATGGCATTTTCGGCTTTATTTACATTGATGATCAAAATGAAATGAAAAAAAGTTTCTTACATTGTTTCACTCGCTCTTTTTTTCATACAACTTAGGTCGCAGACAAGCACGCGACCCACCTGATGGTAAGTGGTTACCGTCGCCTATGGACGAGTGAAACACCATGGGAATAACACTCGTGCCGCAACCCCTGTAAGAACAGAGACATTCTGTGTCGTCAGCGCGAAGATGTAGGATAAAGCCTTTGGTTTTCTCACTGATAACACAAAACCTCTCCAGTGAGCTCTGGCTACCCTACTCACCACCGAAAACACAACACAAGGTTATTAAACGGTGATATTCTGTAGGGTGAAAGTACTTCCCCAGTTGGAATGTTAGGAGGTTTTGGGTTACTGTTTCCACTGGCCAGAAGGGTTGGTACAGGATTTTCTTTTGAGTTTTCCTTCTCTCATCTGCATGTTTTCCCGTATCTTCACTCACGAAGTCACGACACCTTTCGGATGAGAAGATGGTTATACTTGTAGTCTTTCTCCGTCATTATCTAGGATTACATAAGACCTACATGATAATTCTGATAATGACAGTGAAGTAACAATGAAACAGAGATTTACTATGGAGGTCAAGAACTGCAGGAGGTATAGGTATAATGTGCCAGTAGCGATGTGTACTTATAACGCGTGCCTGCTGGCTTGTTCTGCAAAGAGAAGCCGATAGAAGTTCTGGAAGGAAATGGTACTGGGGAAGTACCTCCGCTCCACAGAATACCCGCGGCTAATAATAACCTTTTTGTTGTGTTTTCGGCGGTGAGTAGTAGTAGGGTAGTCAGAGCTCACTAGAGAGGTTTTGTGTTGTCAGTGGGAAGACCGAGACACACTTTTTTGTCTTCTGCACTGACAGTACAGAGACTCTCTTAACCTTCACCCCTTCCCTCTTCCCCACTCTTCTGCATATGGTCTGCAGCACGAATGTGACGTCTCTGATGTAGCAAACTTCCACGGTAACCACTTTCCATCAAGTGCGCCGCGTGCTTGTCTGACGAAAGTGGTATAAAAAACTGAATGTATGTATCTAGAGTACTAAGTATGTCATTTATCATACAGGATAAGGTATAGAATGACATTATCTTTTCAGGCCTCCGAAGATGTGGGTCCCCAGCATGCCGGTGACCATCATATCCACACTCACCGCCTCTGCAGGCGCCGTTTGTATATTCAAGTGAGTATTATTTTTAAACTTTTAGTGTTGGTCAAGCCAATACAAAAGATGAAAAGTTTATCCGGTTTTTGGAAGGTCACGGTATTTTTTAATTACTTATCTACGTAACATTGCCGTACCATTAAGTCCTGGAATTCCTTGCCGGCGCACGTGTTTCCTTCTTCCTACAGTCCCGGGTCCTTTAGCGGAGCGTGAAAAAGCATCTGATGATCAGTCACTTTTCTGTGAGAAAATTGTTCTTAAGTTGGTGTGCGAGAAAAAGGCACAAGTGGTGGGTCCTGGGCATGTGCCCCAAGTACCTCTATGGTAAAGACGCCATTGACCACAATGTTACGTAGTTAGGTAATTATAAAATACAGTGACCTTCTAAAAGACGGAAAAGCTTCGTCAAGTTCACGCTGTTATGACGTTCTCATTGTGAGTGCACGACCTGAATAATTTTAATGAAAATGAAAGCACAATCACCGCATTGTTTTATAGCTCATCTACACGCTAACATAGTCCACGCACGTATTACTACAAAACTCTAATCAATATTAACTAGTTGACCCTTCCCGGCTTGGCATGTTGTAAAGACATTCTATTGAAACGTCCCCTACCAGCATGTGGAAGTTTTTTTTTTAATTCATTCACTCAACAAGGTGTCATTTAATTCTCGATTTTAATGTCATAGCAGTAAAGTTTAAAATATAATGACATTTTTGTGGCTTAACATGCCGTAATTTTTTTTCATGCCAATATGTCGTGTACCATGAGTACTACCAGGGGCCTTCGGCTTCGGCAGCGTTCCGGAAATACTTCATGTTAGTGTTGGAGTGTCAGTATTATAATAACATTTCTCACATACCCGCATTATCCTTTAAATTCCTTTTAAACATGTCAATATACATTTTAATATACATTTTAAGACCGCGGTAGCCTAGTGGTATGGGTAGTGGACTGCTGAGACGAGGTCTCGGGTTCGATCCCAGGTTTACCATGGCACACACCAATGACTGCGATGCTTTTCGAAGTTATGTGTGTATTTATCGCAGGTTTATAAGTGCCCAGTTGATGGCAATAGGCTCGCCACCTATTACATTGGGACCTAAATATAAACTGGCGAAATGTGGGTGCTAGCACCTCTGCCTACCCCTTCGGGGATATAGGCGTGATATTATAAAAAAAAAAATTGCATAGAAAAGCAATGGTTTTGTTTTCATATGTTTCAGAGACTTTTATAGTGGCAGTCCATACGACCGCGATGCGAAGGCCGAAGGAAAGACAGTGATAGTAACTGGAGCCACCAGCGGCATCGGCAAGGAAGTCGCCTGGGACTTCGCCGTCAGGGGCGCCAAGGTACGGTCCATAGGCCACGGTGACCAATTTTCTATCAGGTGGGCCGTGTGCTTGTCTACCACCTAGGTAGTATAAGAAAGTATACATTTGTATCTACAACAAAAATGTTTCTAAGTATGTTTATCCGCATTCTAGATCCCACAAAGCGAGATTACTTTCGATTTAGATAGTGTTAGCGAACGTCTTAAACATTTTTAACCGACTTCCTAAAAGGAGGAGGTTCTCAATACGATTGGTATTTTTTTTGTACATACATACATACATACTTACATACACACATACAGTCCTGGAATTCCTTGCCGGCGCACGTGTTTCCTTCTTCCTACAGTCCCGGGTCCTTTAAGCGGGGCGTGAAAAAGCATCTGATGAGACCGTCAAGCTGAGCGCCACCATTGTAGCACTGAACGTGTTTGCAATAGTGACCCTCTTTCACGAGACTTTGCCTTCAGCTTAACATCAGGCGAGGTGAAGTCCAATTGGCGTGCCATAAATAAAAAAAAACACACATACGCTCACGCCCGTAATCCCCGAAGCGGTAGGCAGAGGTGTATTAAAACACCCACATTTCGCCAACTATGATTTTCAGTGCCACGTAACAGGGGGCCAGCCTATATTGCCGCCAATCGAGTAAAAAACTCCCGTCCGAAATGAGCTGTCCAACTGGGGAAGTACCTCCGCCCTACAGAAGACCGCGGTCATAATAACCATCGTGTTGTGTTCCCGCCGGTAAGTAGGGTAGCCAGAGCTCACTATACCCCTCCTTCCCCTCCCCTTCCTAGCCTCCCCACCCCTTCCCCTTTCCCTTCAGGGTGGGCAGCGCGTGTGTAACACCCTTAGTGTTGCACACGTTCATAGGCCACGGTGACCGCTTTCCATCAGGTGGGCCGTGTGCTTGTCTGCCACCTACGTAGTATAAAAAAAAAAGTTTTTCCGTGCCGTTTAGTTTTTGTTGAGTTTCCCTTAAATAATTTCCAGGTGTTCATGGCGTGCCGTAACATGGAAAAGTGCGAGGCCATTCGCAAGGACATCGTGCTGGAGTCCTACAACAAGTACGTGTACTGCCGGCCCTGCGACCTCAGCAGTATGGAGTCCATCAGACAGTTTGTGGAAAGGTCAGCTTTTTGTATAGTAGGCACACTGCTACCGTCTCCTGTTATACTGGCTAGTTAAAACGATGATGGTATTCTTTTTTTTTCTTTTATTCTAGCACCTTCCACTGTGTGCTTTGCACATCGTGAAAGCCTATTCTGTCTTAGAGTTTTGCCACTATCTAGACTACCTACAAAATCTAGGGATAACCCACTCAGGGTTTAACCTGCACTTTAGTGCTGAATTTACCTAAATTCTACATATTTTTAAAAATTTTAAATCACGCATTCATTCCTGTCCTCTATTACCATACTAGTTCTCGCTTTTATCCCTCTCGTACTTTCATTCCATGGTGATGGTAACGATGATGGTATTGACCATGGGTCACCAAATGGGTCATTGGAGGCAACTTGAGTCTCTGACGTTGCTCCGTCCATGAGGGTTATGAGTGACAGGTGGAGCCGCCAGTCGCGCTGGCGTGCGTTTTAGTCCGTTAAAGTCCGACATAACCTCTCACCAGCTACGGTGAGCAATGTCGTCTTTACCATAGAGGCAATCAGGGCACAAACCCGGGACCCATCGCCTCAGGGGGGCCCACCGAAGTAGCGCCAATTTCGGTTGTCCGCTACCTCTTCAGGGAAGGACATTACAAGGTTTCTCAAGTGGGCCCTGGGCTTGTCTACTAACTAAGCTGAATAAAACTATGCAAAATGGGCCCCCAAACTCTTGCATGGCCCCCGGCATAAGTAAAGACGGCCCTGACGGTGCGATTGGTATCCGTGGGAATTTCGCGCAAAAAAAAATTTCCAAATCCTATTGTCGGTTTGGTACTGTCTATCCCACTAGTTCCATTGAGTTGTCCCACCATGGGACAACTGAGACGATTACGTCCCAGTAGTTCCATGGAACAAGTAGAACTAATATTGTATCATATTGTTGTCCCAGTAGTTCCATTGCCGTCATCACCGTACATATGAAAGAGTTGTCCATCATGGGATAACTGAGACGATCACGTCCCAGTAGTTCAATGGGACAAGTGGAACTAATATTTTTATCCCAAAAGTTCTATTGCAGTGAATTGTAAATACCTATCCTAAATTATCGTTGCGTTTCGTAATAAAAACGCATTCTTTCTTTCTTTCATATCATCCCTTCCACCAGGTTCAAATCCGAGGAGCCTCGTCTGGACATACTGGTGAACAACGCGGGCGTGATGGAGCCGCCCGCCAGCGTCACCAGGGACGGCTTCGAGACACAGCTCGGGGTCAACCACCTCGGGCATTTCCTGCTCACTGGACTGCTGGTAGACACATTAAAGGTATATTGTTATACATACATACGGAGACAAATGGAAGGTGGGACTCCACTTAGGCAGATGGACTGATGGGCTAAAAAAAGTACAGACTGAATGTGGAAGGCGGAGGATCGGAAGCAGTAGCACATTTTAAGAGAGACCTATGTCTACCAGTGGCCTGCAATAAGCATACACACTCACGCCTATTTCCCTCCAGGGCACGCAGAGGTGCTAGCACCCACATTTCGCCAGCTCATGTTTAGGTCCTAATGTAATAGGTGGCGAGCCTATTGCCATTAACTGGGCACTTATAAACCTGTAATAAATACACACATCTTCGAAAAGCATCGAAAAATCATTGGTGTGTGTGGGTAAAACCTGGGATCGAACAGGAGACTTTATCTCAGCAGTCCATTACCCATACCACTAGGCTACCGTCGTCAATATTAATGATGCTTAAAGTCATATGATTGTGTGTAACTTGGAACTTCGATATCGCCATTGGTGGAGGTCATATGGCAGTCGCTTCACGGAAAATATCGAAGTTCAGTCGCATCACAGTTAGACTGGCAAGCCGACCCCAACAGAGTTGGGAAAAAGGTTCGGAGAATGATGAAAGTCATATAATTGTGTTATCAGGCGTCGGCCCCCAGCCGCGTCATAGTGGTGTCGAGCGGGGCGCACTACCGCGGCCGCGTCAACAAGGAGGACCTCAACTTCACCAACAAGTACGACGCGCCCGCCGCCTACGCGCAGAGCAAGCTCGCCAACATGCTGTTCGCGAGGGAACTGGGGAAAAACCTATTGGGTATGTTCTTCTTCTTCTTCTTCTTTTTTTCTTAGATGGCAACAAATCAACCTAATTTAGGGGACCATCTTGCCAGTGTCGAGATGGGAATTTCCTTTTATTTTGTGATAAGTATAGTTGGAATGATTGTTGATGATGATGATGATGATGACGATGACGGATGATAGTTGCCCTAGTAAAGTAGTGTAGACTTACTAGAAGTTGGTGTCAAAATCTCCCTAATTTCTTAGGGACTTAGGGACACCAACACGAAAAATCACAATTCACTGCAATATTCCACTCTCCTACACTTGTGTGCTTTGTCCAAGCCGTTATGTCTAAAACTCTACCATTTTTGCACATAAAAACTTGAATGTACACCAAATTTAGAAAATGAAACACTGCAGCGGCAGCGCTATGTCGATTTTCGCGTTCCCGCCAAAACTCCTTGGGTATGTTGAATAGTGTAGATATTTTTTTCGTTAAATTATATACCCTCCTATACCTACTAGCAGGGACTATTATTGTCGCGGCGGGTCCTTGTGACGGCCCTAGGGGTGGTTGTTGCCTCGCTCGCCGTCTTGCTCACAGCGATGGTAATGTGGGCGGCCGCCGCCTCCTTTTCCGAGCAAGTAAGGCTCGAAAAGGAGGCGGAGTGGGTCCGGAGAAGACTCCGGTCCGCGATGAGTGGAGACTACTCGGACGTCGGAGGTCGCATAATGACCTCCGCCCCCCATGAGCGCGGGCCTGGAGGTAACGAGTGGAGCCGCCTGTCGCAGAAGCAGGCTGCGACGGCAGCGCAAAGTGCGCCTCCCCATATCCGGGGGCTAGATGGGGGACACCATAGTTAGCAACCGAAATTACTAATACTCCCTCTTATTATTATTCTCATCCCTCTCACAGGCACAGGCGTGTCAGTGATCGCCGTAGACCCTGGCTTGTCGGACACGGACCTGACGCGCCACATGTCAATGATGAAGAGCGTCACCAAGTACATCGTGTACCCGCTGTTCTGGCCGTTCATGAAGTCGCCCAAGATCGCGAGCCAGGCCGTCGTCCATGCTGCACTGGACCCCGCCTTGGATAAGTCTGCTGGAGACTATTATGTGTAAGGAATATTTAGATTATATTTGAATACAGTGGGTAATGAAAGCTCGAAATAAAATTCTGTTTCAACGTTCCACACTGACCGACAGGTATCACCCGAAGGGGGTCATCTCAAATGAGAGGGCCCTAGGTCTGCCGGGGTCTGAGGCATATGTTCGCTACTATCTCACCTCCGAAAACTAGATACCCAAAGACCGAGTCTGACATAATATCTGTGGGGATTTTGCGCACGAAAAAATAAAAAAAAAACACAAAAGAGAAATCCACAAAAAATTCATAAGAATTGGTCAAGCCGTTTTAGAGGAGTTTATACACCAATGCTGTCATACTAGAATAGGTTAAACTTTGAAAAAATATTAACTTTTTCAGTGATATGAAAAAGAAAGAACCATCGAAATTGGCCCAGGACTATGAGCTGGCGCTATGGCTGTGGAAGGTCAGCGAGAAATGGACTAAACTGGATGAAGGCAAGACTACTTTGAAACAGGCTGGGGCGGCGTGACAGCTGCAATAGTTCTAGATACGTACAGTACAACGGGGTGAACAGTCCAGGAGTGAATAGAAATTACATAGTCAATGGATTCATCATCTTCTGAACCTTTTTCCAACTCAGTTGGGGTCGGCTTTCCAGTCTAACTGTGATGCGGCTGAACTTCGATATTTTCCGTGAAGTGAATGCCATCTGACCTTCACAACCAATGGTCCAATGACCAATGGCGATATCGAAGTTCCAAGTTAGACTGGTTGGACTTTTGAGGGCTCCAACTAGCCGTTACAACTGCCATATATGTTTGTATGGCAACCGGGACCGACGGCTTAACGTGCTCTCCGAGGCACGAGCAGACCAGCGCAATCAGCCATATTCATGCATACAACTTTTTGTACTGAGTAGGGATCGAACCCGTGCCGCGCCCAGTGCTTAGCAGTCGCGTGCACTACCGCCACGCCACGGAGGCTGTCAATGGACTATTTTAGATAATTTCTTTTACTAGATTTAGCCTGGGTTGCATGATCGTACTTAAACAGTAACAGTGCAGTTAAAGTACCGGTCAGGAATAAAACAGATTGCACCATTTGACAATTGTTAAAATCACGTCATAACTTGACGCTAACTGTAACCTCACCACGCTCAAACGTCAAATTCTATCAAAAATATAACTAAAACAGAGCTACTAAATACTCTGGTTCTAATGGACCGGCTAAATGTGTTGCCATTTAGCCGGTCCATTAGAATCAATGTTACTGTTACTGTTAAATTTGACGGAAACCTTAACTTTAACAGGTAGTTGGAGCAACTAAACCTTAATATTTACACACTAACTTACATAATAACAGATTTGATGAGTCCAAAGTTTGGCTTGAAAGAAAATAACTACAGAATTTAGTTGACCATTTTATCCCTAATCACCCCCGGATCCCTATTCACCCCGTTTTACTGTACTAGCTAATGATATACATACGGCCAAAGAAATACCTTCCCAAACATGTGAAGTTGTATGTAAGACTGTATAGGGCCGTCATAACTGAATATTTACTATCAAACTTTCTCGTTGCATTATATATGGTTAGCGAAATCCGGGTATTAACGCGATCATATGTTAAATACAATAATTTACCTTTTGATTTGCTTGACGTTTCGGCCAGGTTGCACTAGCTGTGGTCACTGGAGGACTCTGAGGGCTGCGGGGAGGGTGACGTTTCTTGTTCAATTACCCCCACACTGCATTTTTTTCACCCTGATGTTAAGCTGAAGGCAAAGTCTCATGAAAGAGGGTCACCATTACAAACACGTTCAGTGTTACAATGGTGCCACTCAGCTTGACAGCGTCATCAGATGCTTTTTCACGCCCCGTTTAAAGGACCCGGGACTGTAGGAAGAAGGAAACACGTATTTCGACGGCACCGACCGTGTCCTTGTTTGCCACCATTACGGGTTTCGCTAACCATATCACAGAACGGCGAATTATCTTTTTGTATTTCACTAGTCCCTCAATATGGGTATCAAATGATGTCTATTAGTCCATTTGTTTAGGTACTTAAAAAACGTAAACAATCTTAGCGTGTCTTTTTAATGTTTTTTTTTTACTTTAAAAACTCAGTACAAAAATACTTTTCTACTTAATAACTCATTTTAAAGATTAAAAACGTGTGTCGAACCACTAGTTAGTCAGTTAGCTAGTCTAGTTTATTTGTTTAACATGTGTTTTTATAAAAAGTTGCCACAAGATTGTTTACCTTTTAAATAAAGTACCTAAACAAATGAAGTATAGGAGATCAATTAAAAAAGTATAAAATAAAAAATACGCCCCACACAAAAAATACCTCTAAACAGTAAAAATTATATTCAAGCGGTGTCGTGTTGGGGGACGTTTCTTAGATTGTTTCAAATATGTCGGATTGCTTTACCGGTTAGGGGTCCCCTGACACGTTTGAGTTATTATTTTTTTTACTTTTCGAGGTATATTTTGTGTCGGGTGCTTTTATTTTATATGAACCACCATAGTAAAGTCATTTATAAACCTGTTGAGAGATATTGTTAATATCTTTCTCAATAGGTTTATAAATGACTTCTTTATTATTAATATGAAAGTACATAGATACTGGAGCCTATAAAATGGTTGTCTAATGCATTTCTATTATTATTTAGTTATTAATTCTCTAGTTAATAAATAGTAGAATAATTTCGGATCAGTGATTTTTATTCATTTATTTCGTGGGTATCTTGTCTGCCACCTAAGTGGTATAAAAAAATAGAAAAAAAGCTTATATTATTCCAGACTGTAATCCATCATTGGGGTCTGTACAAGTGGCAATCGTTTTGTAGAATGGAATAGAATAGGTTGATCAATGTATGGGATTGACATTCGTTCACGCCTGTCATAAATGTCATAAACGTCAAAATACGTGTCAATCTCATACATCGAACATTATATTCTATTCCATTCCACAAATCCACTACCAACGAATTGCCACTTTAGACCAGTGGTCCCTAAAGATGCCTCGTGAAAAAAAGCCTATATTAATTTAGACAGAAAAAGATTTTATACGGCCCGATTCCTTGCGGTGTGAATCGCCAGGACATTAGTTACATGCTTAGCCGCACAAGCACTACCAATTAACGTCAATTAACAGGCGGAACATTTTAATTGTAGTACTTCGATATTGCCTATGCCATGCAGGCCAAATCATGGCACATATCAAACTTTAGCTGCGACGCGCTTATATTAGAAAAAAAGTAGACCTTCTGGCTGGACTTTTAAGGAGACAGGGTCGAATGCCACCGTGACTAACACACCAATGATAATAAACCAAAATTAAAAAAAAAGTAAAATTTTTTATTCTTAAAATTATATTTTTTTATCACATTGTCAGTGTAGACGGCGTCTACTCGTCCTTATATTTACACTTTCAGCGTCCATTACCTTATAGGTTACTTATCAGTCTTTGACCTTATTCCCATATCGAGTCATGGAGCTCTGGTCTATCGAACACCAGTTCTCTCTTCACTAAGGGTTCGGTTCTCGGGTGGGCATGCATTAGCTGCAGGACTCCGGTCCCGATGGCGGCCGGGACCCCCAGGATTATGGACTCGGAGACACCTTCGATACTGTCTTGTTGGCCGTAGTAAGCTGCGTCGAACAGATGGTCGGCGGTCTTCTCGAACTGGAAGAAAAATAATATATTTAATATAGGAAAATAAAGAATGGATGCTTGTTTAATTACACGTGGTTAGAACATATTGCGTAAAAGGGTTATCGCTCTGTAGCGCTCCTTTTTTTTATCGTGCGCAAAATCCCCACGGCTACCATCTCCACCAAAACCGATGGAGGTGATTATGTCGGACTCGAACCGACCAAAACGCACGCTGTCCACGGGTCCTCGATTGCCGGAGGTGAGATTATACAATAAATATCTCTCGCACTTTGGCATACTCGGGGACATCTCTATGGAGATGACCCTATTACCCCAATGTGAGATTCTTCTTCTTCTTTTTTTTCTTAGAAGGCAATATATCAACCCAATTTAGGGAACAATCTTGCCAGTGTCGAGTTGGGAATTTCCTATTTTGTGATAAGTATAGTTGGAATGATTGTTGATGATGATGAATGACGATGACGGAACGGATGATAGTTGCCCTAGTATAGCGGTGGAGATTTTACTAGAAGCTTTTATAAGGGAGATTTTGACACTAACACGAAAAATCACAATTCACTACAATATTCCACTTTCCTACACTTGTGTGCTTTGTCCAAGCCGTTATGTCTAAAACTTCACCATTTTTACACATAAAAAACTCGAATGCACAACAAATTTAGAAAAAGAAACACTGCAGCGCTATGACACTTTTCGCTTTAAAATAGAAGTGAAAAGATTTTTAATTAAAAAAAGCTATTATAAAGTAGACGAATATCTTGATGATAAAAATGGTAACCTATTGAAATATCGAATTTCTGTTACCCGAATCTTAAAACCTCGAAAACGGTTGGTAGAACTTTTAAAAGACAGATGTAATGAATGACAACTTTCTATAATTCCGTTTTTCATTTCCCAGATGAATCAATTTACAGGTGCACTAAAACCTGCAGGTTAGGTTAGGTTAGAACTGCGACCCCCGCACGAGCCGAGCGAGCGAAGCGAGCGTGCCGCGGCAGCGGCCGGCGAGTGCTAGAAAAATTCGTTTCAGTAGGTTAGGTTAGGTTAGAACTGAACCGACTCGCTATTGTTTTACTTGCCCATTACAGTCAGGCTAAGGTTAAGTACCTACCTTGTAATTTTTCCATTGGATTCATTTTAAAAAATCTGGATATTGTTTGTCTGGATATCAACAAACTGCATTTCAAAAATTTGTGTTTTAAAAATTCGGCTTTCGTGCATATGGATTACGGTCATCTGGATTTTGTGCATTTAGATTTCGTGTGACTGGAATTCGTTCGTCTGGATTATAAAACGTCGTACAAATGAATAAATAGGAAAATGAAATTCGGAGTTGCGATTATATGGCAAATAAAACTTCGGAATTTGGAAAACCGGGATTATGAATAAATGGCCAAACGTTTTCTGGATTATGATATTCGGAATATTAAAATTCGGGATTAAGATAGGTAACCGATAAAAATGCGTGGTCATAATAATCTCTTGCTTTTGCACCCAGTTATTATAAATAAACAACTAAATATTAAAAAGAAAATGAAGAATAACGATAATCTACCTGAGTTTCTTGCTGGTCTCTTCTCAGGAGATTTAACTACCGAACCAGCGAAAGAATCATTTTCTAATGATTTATATACTAAGTATCCTATTTATTATGAATTATAATATTTTTGACAAATGTAGGTACATAATTGTTGTAAAACTTTGACATTTATAAGTGCTCTTTATGTGCCTAAACTGAATAAATGAAATTGATTCTTTGATTCGCTTTCCCGCCAAAACTGTGAGGTTCAACCTCTGGAACGTCGCAAATGAATGGTGAATGGTGATTGGTGAATGTGTGAGGACTCACGCTGGCCAGGTTGAGCACGGACTCCTTCATGCGCGCGAGCCCGTAGCGCGTGATGCCCAGCACCTCGCCGCGCGCCGTCATCTGCCCCGCCAGCAGCTCCACGTGGCGCCGGTCCACGCTCATGCCGTGCCCCTCCATCACCGCCTGGATCTCGCTGATGATGGTCGACTTGGCCGCCTCGATGCCCAGCGTGTGGTACACCTGCCGAGCGTTTATAAGTTGAAACCATAAGGTTATGCTTAGAGGAATAAAGTTTGGGAGTGACATATGAATCTTTACACAAAACCGTTTTTTTTTTTATAATATCACGCCTATATCCCCGAAGGGATAGGCAGAGGTGCTAGCACCCACATTTCACCAGTTTATGTTTAGGTCCCAATGTACTTAATAGGTGGCGAGCCTATTGCCATAAACTGGGCACTTATAAACCTGCGATAAATACACACATAACTTCGAAAAGCATCGAGTCAAACCTGGGATCGAGCCCGAGACCTCGTCTCAGCAGTCCATTACCCATACCACTAGGCTACCGCGGTTGTTGCACACATTACACAAAACCTAGGCGTGAGAAAGTGACAGAGTATATGAATCGTGAAACGCTTTTTATAAACCGTTATCAACTTTTTTAAATCGGAAAAAGTCTTTTATTTCCGCATTATTTACTCTTCATCGTATCAGTAAAACTGAGTGAAACAAAAAATGAAAAAATGTCACTGCAAAAAATAAACAAGTAACGCCATCTTGCTACATAGTTGATGTTTTTCCATAAAAAAGATATTTCATTTAGCTTTACTAACACAATTGAATTGAAAGTGTAAACCCTAGTTAAACGGCATAAAAAAATGCGTTGCCGTAATTTTTTTAATGCCCACATGTTGTGTACCGGAGTCCTTCGTGTTTCCCTTACACTCTGTATAAATATTGCAGTGATCAATGTCTCTATACTAAAAGTCATAAGCTCACGCTACCCGCATGCGACTGCGGTGCCCCTGTGCAGTCTATGACGCACTTAATTTCGTGTCCCCTTGCCTGCACTAAAGACGACCTGAATGGAGCTACTAACGGTGTAGTCGATATGGCCTGGTTTTATTCTGAAGTGGTCTAAACATTAGTGGATCGTTGACACGTAAGAAGAAGAAGAAGAAGTAATATTATCATTATTATTTTTTTATACAACTTAGGTCGCAGACAAGCACGCGGCCCACCTGATGGTAAGTGGTTACCGTGGCCCATGGGCGAGTGTAACACCAGAGGAATAACACTCGTGCCGCAACCCCTGTAAGAACAGAGACATTCTGTGTCGTCAGCGCAAATAAAAGATGTAGGATAAGCCTTTGGTTTTCCCACGGACAACACAAAACCTCTCTAGTGAGCTCTGGCTACCCTACTCACCACCGAAAACACAACACAAGGTTATTAAACGGCGATATTCTGTAGGGTGAAGGTACTTCCCCAGTCGGACTGCTCGATTGGGACGGATATACCGTCGTGTCCTACTCCTACCTCCTCCTAATATTAATGTCTATGTGTACAACTCTTCTCCCCAGAGTGATATCTTACCTCTAGAATGTTGTTCGACGTAGTCTTGGTGCCATCCACACCGTACGTCGCCATAACATCACGTAGACCGTCGCCCTCTACGCATAGTTTGTATCTGGAAACAAAAATTCATCTGTTATAAACCAATACCTCTTTATATACTACTCAGGTGGCACACAAACAGCCCACCTGATGGAAAGTGGCCAACGTGGACAGAATAAATAATTAACAGGGGTTTCACATTTCGATCAGGGGCGGCGAGGAGCGATATCGAAATCTAATAAATAAATATTCTAGGATAATGTACACAACACTATCTAGATCAATAGGAACCATAGCTTAACTTGTGTATGGTTCTGAAAAGCAGATAAACATTCCAATTTATTTTGCTGCTACATTTTCGGTTAGGAATTCATTTTCGGCATATCCATTTTTTTGTACCAAGTGCCCGATTTGCGGCAATAGGCTCGCTCCCCCTCCCCCCTCCCTATTTCGTGGGACCGAAAATCATAGTTGGCGAAGTGTGGATGTTTAATGCACCCCTGCCTACCCCTTCGGGGATTACATACGTCAGCATAAATGTATGTATGTAAGGCCATAAACACATATCCACTTACTTGGCTACGCTAGAAGTATCATCACAGGCTATGACGGCCCTTGACACTTGTGGTAACCCCTTGACGACAACAGGGGGCAGTTGTCGAGCGAGTTGTTGCAACGTCATGTTGAGCCAGCCGCCGTGCTTGGTGGGCTCACCCTCCACCTTGATGGCCCAGTCGGACACCACTTGGACGTTCGCTGGCTTCAGTTTGAGTTTAGATGTGCATATGCTGAAAAAAAATATTATGTTCATCGCAACCAGTTTCGAATTCAGAATGTTTTTTCTTTTACCGAAACCAATTTCGAAAAAAGAAATATTATTCTTATTTAGAAACTAGTTTCGAAACTTGGTTTAATTCATACATGGCCGAAGGGATTATGTTAGAGATATTTTGGTAACAATGACAGTGTAGAACCGTTTATGTGGCTGAGGAGCACGCGGCCCACCTGATGGATAGCCGTTATCGTGGTTTACGGACGCTTGCAACACCAGGGGTGTCACATTCGTGCTGCCGATCATATAGAGGGAGGGCAAAGGTGCAAGGGGGGGAAAGGAATGATGGATAGGAGAAGGCTGGATGAATCTTCCCATTGACAGCACACAACCTTTACAGTGAGCACTGGCTACCCTCCTCACTGCCAGAAACAACACAAGGTTATTATTAGCCGCGGTGTTCTATTATAAACCAATAGAATTTTTTATACCATTTAAAAGGCAGACAAGCAAAAGGCCCACCTCATGGAAAGTAATTACCGTAGCCTATGGACGTTTGCAACACCAGTAGGCGAGATGTGGCTTGTAGTTAAGCAGTCCGACTGGTAGAGTATCTCCACTTTCCCAGTCGTACTGCTCTTTTAAGACGGCAGATACCGTCATGTCCTACGTCATCTACACAACACAAGTGTATACTAAAAAGGCATTTTCCATCCTTTCTTGCCCTAACATAAACTCACGCCTATATCTCCGAAGGGGTAGGCAGAGGTGCTAATAGCACTCACATTTCGCCAGTTTATGTTTAGGTCCCAATGTAATAGGTGGCGAGCCTATTGCCATTTACCGGGCACTTATAAACCTGCCATAAATACACACTATTTGCCACTTGATCAGAATTTATCCTTTCCCACATTATGGCGGGAAAGGGTAAATCTTAACAACTAAGGGTAAATCTCAAAACTTGTTATCGAGTACTTACGAGTACACAATAGATTCGACGTTGACTTCGAGACACAGCAGGCGTATCCTCTCGGCGTCCAGACGGATGAGCAGGAAGCATTCCGTTGGCAGGTAAACTTCCTCTATGTAAGTAGTTATCTGAAAAATGGAACTTTAAATAAATTATCTGGCTCGAAAATTAAGAGGACCTGGAAAGATTTCTTAATCTAGGGAGGCGTGGCGGTAGTGAAAGCGAATGCTACGCAGGAAGCGAGGGTTTGATACTCGCTCACCCTACTAATATTATAAAGCCGAATGTTTGTGAGTCCTCTTTCACGCAAAATCTGCTAAATGGATTTCAATGAAACTTTACAATAATTTAGCTTACACATCAGAATAACACATAGCTTATATATCATCATGCGACCATACAAGGGAGCGGAGCAATATTCATAAATCTGAATAGATCCGGTAAATTCCCATACACTGGAGCTAATATCGCTAACAATTACCGTTGTCATGACGACAATTGAGTAAGGGTGTTTTACAGTGGCGAAGTGTCCATATAACCCGATTCCTGCCGGCTTACCTTTGCAAATACCCCTAAGCATTGGCTATTAATAAATTATAAATCAATGAAACCATATCCATTCAATACACAAATAAAACAAAAAGTATTCTGTTACGTAAATCGCAATTATAAAAATTACATACATTACATTATTACACATATTTCTCATAACGCCATCTAGTTCTCAAATAAAGAAGGAAATGATTCTGACTGAACGCGCGCGAAAGGTAAGCCCGCCGGCGAAATCGGAATCAAGTAATACGCAGTCGCACGCACACATGCGCAATTTTTCTTAGTAGTGTTCGTAAAAATATGTGGCGGGCACTGGCGGGATAAGCCGGTATTCGACGAGTTATGACAAAGAGGGAATATACGATAAGAATTTGCGAGAGCGAGAGAGCACTAATGTGAATGTAGATTGTTTTGATTTCATTACCCTGAAGTTGAGGCGAATGAGCGATGTATTGTATTCAAATATTTCAAATTCATCATTCATTGACATTAATTTTTTATTTTATCAATAATTTTATTTATGTTATAAAGTACTGCAAGTAGTTTGAATTCGCTTTTTTGTGTGAAGAAGTTATTACTAAGTATAATTTGTGTTTGTGTTTGTGTAGTGTACTGACTGTTGTACATTGATTGCCATTATATTGTCGCAGTACGTATTACCTAATACTTTGGTAAGTAGTTTTGTCTGACTGATTATTTGTTGTGTGAGGAAACATCTTTTTCGAAATTAAATTATGAAAATAAGAAAAATATAGTTCAGTTAGGTCGAGCCCGCCCTGTCAAGAATATAGAATACTAGATGACCTGCGCAACTTCGTCTGCGTCACCCCGTTTTTGCAACATTTTTCACTTCTGCACCGCTCCAGTTGGTTGCAGCATGATGTTATATACATATAAACCTTCCTCTTTAATCACTCTATCTATTAAAAAAAATCACATCAAAATCCGTTGCGTAGTTTTAAAGATTTAAGCATACAAAGGGACATAGGCACAGAAAACGCGACTTTGTTTTATACTATGTAGTGATAAACGGCGCGATGGATTTACGAAATATTTTAATATACCTATCTCATTACGATAAAATAAATATAAGTGGCTCACTGTTATAATAATCATCAGTGCTCACACGTATAGTAAATGTGGGTTGAAATTTCCTCAACCATTTGGGCCTAAGCATCGAACCAGCCAGTCACAGCTTTTGAAAGAACGATAGGAAAAAAAATTACAATCGGCCATGGTAAGTTTTTCTTCTTTCGTTCGGCTTCCCTTTCAAAAAAATCCACCCTTCGCCACTGGTGTTTTATATAGTGTCACCACTCAAAATGACAGTTACAATCGGAGAGGAACGCCCATATTACATTTGCTATAGGAGTAGACGAGACAGATATAATGATCTTTTATCTATGGCAGTAGTTATACAGGGGAAACGTATAATAACCCACACAGAAGTCCAATCAACAGCGTCCCTATTGGAAGTACTATAGTCCATTTAGTTAGGTTCTACTTAATAACGTATTTTGAAGACTAAAAACCTGTATTGAACCACTAGTTAGTCAGTTAGTTAGTCTAGTATATTTGTTTAACATGTGTTTTTATAAAAAGTTGCCACAACATTGTTTACCTTTATTTAAGTACCTAAACAAATGGTGTATAGGTAGGAACACAAGAAGAATTCACACCCTTGCAAAGGTCTTCTAACAAATCCTATGGTATCTCACCTCTCCTAACGTGGTCTTCTCAATTCTACCCTTAACTCTCCTGGCGAACTCCTGGTCCAGAGGCTGCAGAAGCTCAGCGGTGATAATGGGTGTGGAAATGTTCCTCGAGGCGTTGATAATTTCCTTGACTCGGGGCACTCCTTGCGTGATGTTCATAGACGCTACTCCGGCGAAGTGGAAGGTTTTTAGTGTCATCTGGGTACCGGGCTCGCCAATACTCTGTGGGCAAAGAAGAAGAATCCATTCCTGTTTTTATTGTTTTTAACATAACATAACATAAACTCACGCCTATATCCCCGAAGGGGTAGGCAGAGGTGCTATCACCCACATTTCGCTAGTTTATGTTTAGGTCCCAATGTAATAGGCGGCGAGCCTATTGCCATTAACCGGGCACTTATAAACCTGCGATAAATACACACATAACTTCGAAAAGCATCGAAAAATCATTGGTGTGTGCCATGATAAAACCTGGGATCGAACTCGAGACCCCGTCTCAGCAGTCCATTACCCATAACACTAGGCTACCGTGGTTAGATTTATTCTTTTTATTTGTTCTTTTTTAAATCAAATCATATTGGGTGTTAGGGAAACGCTCCCGAAGTCGAAGACATATAGTAGATTTCCGCGTACTTTACATATTGGCATAAAAAACGAAGGAATGAATGTGCACTTTTCACAATTGAAGACTTAAGAAAATCGTGTGAAAGCCAGAGATGAATGAAAAAGCAGACATGACAGAAAGACAGACAGATTGCACAGAAAACAACTTATCCTTAAAGGAACAAAGTAACAGAACATATGAACCGTGAACCGTATCTTTATAAACCACTAGCTGTTGCTCGCGGCTCCCCCGCGTGAACTGATCCCGTTCCCGCTGCTCCATTCCGAACATTTTCATATTTGTTCACCTTTTAAACCTTGTCTGCATTTCCACGAATAATTCAAGACCAAAATTAGCCAAATCGGTTCAGCCGTTCTCGAGTTTTAGCGAGACTAACGAACAGCAATTCATTTTTCTATATATAGATTATCAACTTTGACAGTACAATTATTGCAGTGACGATATTATCTCTACACTAAAAGTCACAAATCACGTACACATTTTAAATTCGGTAACGCGGTAATGAGGAAATAGTTTCTCTATTTACGTCAGTAATATAGACTCTATAGTAATGACCTGTGCGGCCAGGGCCCCTACGGCGGTGCCGGGCTCGATGACGCTCCGCTGGTACTTGTGGTGGCACACGCGCAGGAACTGCACCAGCTGCGTCAGCGTGAGCCTCTCCAGCTGCTTCACGATGTCGCCGCACAACGCGTACCGGACCCGCAGCGCCGTCACCTTGCGGGCCACGGACTTGAGGAATGTGCTGCAACAATGTAACAAATATTCATAAGCACTATTCTTTTAAGAC
Organism: Pelosia muscerda; assembly: GCA_963691645.1. Lineage (NCBI taxonomy): Eukaryota > Metazoa > Arthropoda > Insecta > Lepidoptera > Erebidae > Pelosia > Pelosia muscerda. The sequence goes on along the minus strand of OY829116.1, from coordinate 14,951,896 downwards.
AGTTAACCCCCTCCCCCCCCCCCCTCTTCCACCATGCGCAAATTACACGGATACCCCCGGACTCGAACCGACCAAAACCGCCGTCTTGGACCATCAGTCGCTGTGGGTGCGGTAGCCTTTGGTATATCACTCACGGCCCGGCTGACCCAGGTCCTGGGAAAGCCCTCTCGGGTGTGGAGCTACAGTGTCCACATCTTGCCCCGGTTAGAACAGTTCACTCAACTCAACTGTTATTAAATCAATTCGCGAAATCCGCCATCTTGCGGATACTTTATGAGAGGTTCTAGGGGTCTAGACACGTGGCAATGGTTTTGTAAAATGGGATAGAATAGATTGATCAATGTATGGGATTGATATTCGTTCACGTCTGTCATAAATGTCATTAACGTAAAAATAAATGCCAATCCCATACATTGAATATTATATTCTATTCCATTCTACATAACGACTATTAACGAATTACCACTTGTAGAAGCCCCCTGGTTGGTTATTGAGACGCGAAATTCGAGTTTCGGGCAATTCCAGTTTCGCGTTACGGGTTTGGCGTTCCCTTTTCATTCTAGACGAGGAAACTCATGACTTCGGTTACCTACTATACAAGAATTTATACAAAAGAAAAAGGGGATTCTTCGACGGGATCACTTCAACCACAGTCACACACAGTTGATACAGTCAGCATACTAATTGTTTTCAAAATTTCTTGTTCACTTTATACAAATAAATGTACGTGGAAAACTCTAGTTTAAATCAAAAATTAAAATTCATTTATTATCAGACCATCGATCCATAGTGTTAGTAACAATGTAACTTAAGAACTAATGTTAGTAATAAATTTAATAAATAGCACTCCACTATCCACACCGATGACACTACACTTTAGAATCGCGTTAACTCCAATTGACGATTCGAATTTCGTTTCAGTTGCCTAAGAAGGGCAGTGCTAATCCTAAAATGTACCACACCAAACTTGCACTTAACCCATGACATGCAACATTACGAAACAGAAACAGGTACTCACAGCAATTCATTCTTGAACTCCTGAGTACACGTCTTGAAATCATCCAGCGCGAGTGTCGCCTCCGCAGCCAAGATTATTCCATCGCCATCGAGAGGATCTTCTTCCCTGAATACAAAATATGGTGAATATAATTGACATAAACAACCCGCCTATACAAATGACAATCGTTTTGTAAAATAGAATAGAATAGATTGATCAATGTATTAGATTGACATTCGATCACGCCTGTCATAATTGTCATAAACGTCAAAATACGTGTCAATTCCATGCATTGAACATTATTTTTTATTCCATTATTACGAAACAACTATCAACAAATTACCACTTGTGTAGGGGTTCAGACCTTCAGATTCGCTTCCACAGTGCTACACTGTGGAAGCGAATCTGAAGGTCCAGAAAACTTAAAGGTTACCAGAATCCAGAAAACTTAATGGTTACCAGAATCAGAGGATAGAGTTTGGTGCTGGCAGGAGTATCTACAGGTATTTTATGGTAAGTACCATGATTTTTAAATCCTTTTATTAGCATAATTCACACAATAATACTATTTCAAGGGTTTATAAATCATGGTACCATACAAAAAAAGTATTACAATTAAAAAGGTAGCCCAATTTAGTTAAAATGCTCAATAGGTAGGTATTGGATTCTCAGGATAGTCTACGTGGCGTGGCGGTAGTGCACGCGACTGCTACGCACGAGGCGCGGGTTCGATCCCCGCTCAGTGTAAACAGTTGTATGCATGAATATGGCTGTTTGCACTGGTCTGGTCGTGCCTCGGAGAGCACGTTAAGCCGTCGGTCCCGGTTGCCATAGAAACATCTATGGCAGTCGTTACGGGTAGTTGGAGCCCTCAAAAGCCCAACCAGTCTAACTTGGAACTTCGATATCGCCATTGGTCATTAGACCATTGGTTGTGAAGGTCAGATGGCAGTCGCTTCACGGAAAATATCGAAGTTCAGCCGCATCACAGTTAGACTGGAAAGCCGACCCCAACTGAGTTGGGAAAAGGTTCAGGGAATGATGATGAGGTAGGTATTGGATGATTTACTTTTCCTGAAACTCGTGGTATCACACTTAAAAGTGAAGCTTCAGTAAATGAACCATAGGTTGCGGAGCTCTGGCAACAATTTTTTTCGCCAACAGGGATAGTTACATCAACCTGCGAAAATCATACATGTTGCAATAGTAGTGCGGTGACTGCCAACTGACCTGGACAGGTACTTAGCGCGCACGTCGGCCAGCACCCGCGCCAGGTCCACGGGCCGGTCCTTGCCCTCCATGTAGCTGGGGTCCAGCCCGTCGGACCCGTAGCGGAACTGCACCACCTCGCCCGTCGCGTTGCGGACCGTCATGTCGTAGTGGAGCACCAGGTCTTCTAGCGACTGTGGAATTATATGACACAATTAGAAAGTACAGAACCACAAAATGAAAACTAAAAACTCACAACTTTCTGTAGTTGTCATCCTTGTTTTTATCATGCAAGAAATCTCCACGGATACCTCCTCCACCAGAGCCGGTTGGGGATCTATGTCGGACTCGAACTGACTACTGTCCTTGGTTGCCAGAAGTGAGGTAGTAGCGAACATAACCCTCGCACCCCGGCAGACTCAGGTCTCTCTCTTTCGAGCTCGCCTCGGGTATGAGGAGGGATAGAAGTGTAGTTGGCCTATGTTCAGCAGTGAACGTCTTATGGCAGAAATGATGACGATGATAAATGCTTGGATGCTTATATAGCAGAATTTCGAGTGATTCAGACAAAGCCTCGTGGCTTTGCGGTCAGGACGTTCGCCCTGTAAAGAAAAGATCGCGGGTTCGAATCCCGTCGAAGCATTCACTTTTTCATAACTAAATTTGATTTGAACAGTCTCGAAATTTTCTGCGCTAACCTTAACAAGTCGTCTCTGCAGATATCCGGTCTCGGCGGTCTTCACGGCGGTGTCCACGAGACCCTCTCGACCTCCCATCGTGTGGAAGAAGAACTCCGTTGGAGTTAGTCCTGAGTAGAAGCTGTTTTCAACGAAGCCACGCGCTGCTGGTATCTTGGCTGGAAGTTATTAGTCTTTTAGATATATGTACAAATTCGACGTAAAGACTACTTAGGTGGCAGAAGACACGGCCTACCTGATGGAAAGTGGTTACCGTTGCCTATGGACGTTTGCAACTGTGAATAGTAACACAAAAACTGCTACTACTCTTCATTTTGTACAAACTTCAAGCGGCACGTGACATCAATACGCCACTTAAAACTCAAACAGGTTTATAAATAATGAAGTCTTTACATATGAAATTGTCAAAATTTTCGTACAGATTCATTAGTTCGTTATGCCTGTAATTTATTAGCTATTTCCATTATATATATTTTGTTTGAAAGTTGATTTCAAGATCTTACAACTCTGTATTAAATTTTGATTTTATTGGCCGCTTGTAAATTAAATTCGATCTTCAAAAACAGTACTTCCTAAATGTCCATAAAAAGCCATTTTGATGATAATTTTCGTATTACTTTTTTTACAGCTGTCACTTTTCAAAAATGTAATAAAAGTTGCTGTTTGCTAAATGTTGTCTCATTCATACACAAAAAAGAATCATAATGTTTTCTCATTCCTAAAAAAATGCAATAATGTTCATTCATTCATTCATTCATAATATCACGCCTATATACCTGTAGGGGTAGGCAGAGGTGCTAGCACCCACATTTCGCCAGTTTATATTTAGGTCCCAATGTAATAGGTGGCGAGCCTATTGCCATCAACCGGGCACTTATAATTGCTAAATGTATGGTAAATTTCAATATTTTAATTCTCAAAAGATGTTTCACATTGCCTACACTTCCTCAAATATGCAATAATGTTATTACTGAAAATTGAGTTTCCTCCAATTTCTTCAAACAAAACGGCAATTTCAAATGTAAAAACCTAATAAACTTACAATGTCTTTCGAAGTGTGGTAGCGATCTGTCCTCGAACCCGTTGGGCACGCGTTTGCCGTTGAGCGCCTGCTGCCCCACGCAGGCTATCATCTGCGATATGTTGATGTTTGAACCTGGGAACGACAAATTACATCATATTATATCTTTACATTGTATAAAATAAACCGCACCCCTCAAAGCAAATAAAAAGATTTAGTACCCGAGGTGAAATTATATCGTATGTGCAATATTCCGCAAGCGTGAAGGACAAACCTTGTGTCCGTGTTTCGCCTCTACACGAGGCATCTTCAGAAGCGCTCTCAAGCGAACATTTACTTAGTCATATACAGTAGTTATATACAGTAATTTGCTTGAGTAGCAAGTTGAGTTAACATCTCATTTCCAGACTTGTTTATCAGATGATAAACAAGTCTGCAAATATATACGGCAAAGATAATCTTATCTTTGCCGTATATATTTGCAGACTTGTTTATTTTTATGCCGTAATTATTTTTAATACCAACATGTTGTGTACCAGGAGTACTACCAAGGACCTTCGGCTTCGGTAGCGTATCAGTTACACCCTGTATAAGACAGCAGGAACTACATACCTTTGGAGCCACTCTGCGCCATTATAAGCGCAGCGTTAGTGGGGTGCAGCTCCCTGAAGCAAGCCTTGGCAGCCAGCTCCCTGATGCTGCTCAGCTCGCTCAGCATCATTGCTTCGAGGGTCTCCTCCATGGTGCAGCCCGGCTGGCACTGCAGCGTGCCCTTCTCCATCTCGAGGATATAGCCGTCGCACTTGGAGTACCTGAAAGAGTCAGTCACTTATTTAAACTGTTGATTGAAGGAATTTGGTGGAACTTATATAACTAACTAGAAAACCCGGCGAACTCCGTTCCGCCATGTGAAAAATGATTGTCCCGCTTTTCTGTTGAAATTTTTCCAGAATTTACTTTGCTATAAACCTCACGGAGCCCGAGACCTTTCCAACGAATGCAAAACCGTGGAAATCGGTTCGTGCGTTCTGGAGTTATAGCGTCAGGAAGGAAAACCCGATTTATTTTTATACACGGTGATTTTATAGTGGTTTCGGAAAAAGAATATTTTGTTTCACACAGTTTCGATAGCAAAATCGTCTGGAAGTTGTAATTTTGAAAAAAAAAGTTTACTTTATATAATATGGCAATAATGTACTGTTGAACAGAAAAATGTATGGGAATTTGTAAAGAAAAATTTTTTTTTCGCCAAATTAGGACTTCCTTACGATTTTACTATCGAAATTGTGGGCAAAATCTTTTTTTCCGAAACGATTATAAAATCAGCCGGTATAGTTGATTGAAAGCACTTGGTGGAACTTATATAACTAACTGATTAACTAGTGGTTCGGTACCGGTTATAAAAGTGTTTAAATTCCTTTTTTATTTTAAGTAGATAAGTATTTTATACAGAGTTTTTAAACAAAACATTTTAAAAAGACGCGCTAAAATTGTTTACGTTTATTTAAGCAACAAAATAGAGTTTATTTATATAATAAAACTTACCCAGTCTCCAGCAATTTGTTCTTGGCCTCTATGAGTTTCTTGCCGGGGGTCACGTCGATGATGCCGAAACTGAACCCAGTTGTCATCATATAGTATGAGGCCATGCGGGATAATCTAAAAACACAAACCTAATATCAAACTAGAAAACCGACACCAATTGAGTTATTTTATTATTTAGGACTCGTCAATTTGAATCACCACTCCTGATGGTAAGCTGAATTCAAAGTCTTAGGAAAGAGGGTCACCATTACAAACACGTTCAGTGCTACAATGGTGGCGCTCAGCTTGACGGCCTCATCAGATGCTTTTTCACGCCCCGCTTAAAGGACCTGGGACTGTAGGAAGAAGGAAACATGTGCGCTGGTAAGGAATTCCAGGACTTAATGGTGCGGCAGAGGAAAGACCGAATCGCTTGGTAGGGAATAGACTGAGAGAATGAGAGAATGATGATATTTAGATGTAGACATCTAAATGTAGGAAAGACTCCTTTAAGTAAAATGAACCAGCTTAAGATTTTAAGGTAGTTTCTCTCCAGGGCCCACCCTACCCACACCCTTCCCTATGTTTACAGGGGTAGGGTGTGGGTAGGTATGAGACTTAGGTATGAAAGCAGGGAGTATGAGCTACCTTGGGACTTAAGTATGAGAGGAGGGAGTAAGAGTTTTGTTTACTCTTGCTGACAAGAATGAGGCGGGGGTTAAAATGTGATAAATCTGTATCGGTAACACTTGAAGGGACCCTAAGGCCTCTTTTGCAGGTATACAGGTATACAGGTCCCGTGGCCATATTCCAGCAGTGTCCATTACCTCCACATGGCCCGGACGGCGTACTCCTCGCCCCAGTCCCGCAGCAGGATGTAGAAGATGCTGCTCTTGGTGCCGGAGCCCAGCGTGCTCTTGTCCATGGAGCCGCACAGCAGCTCAGAATTCCTTATTATTACATCTGCAATACAAAAAAGAATTGTGTGTTAGACATTGTCTACCTATATAGGAATTTTATAATAAAACAAATTTCATCATCATCTGAATTATTTTATGTCGACCATATAGAGAAAAGGGGGGAAGGGGGAAAGGGAGAAGGTTAAGAGTCTCTGTGCCGTCAGTGCAGAAGACAAAGAAGAGTTTCTTCTCTCTGGCTACCCTACTCACCGCCGGAAACCCAACACAAGGTTATTATTAGCCGCGGTGTTCTGTAAGGTGGAGTACTTCGGGAGATCCCGTCATGTCCTACCTCCGTTATATATATTTTTTACCTTTTTTTTTATACTACGTAGGTGGCAGACAAGCACACGGCCCACCTGATGGAAAGCGGCCACCGTGGCCTATGAACGTGTGCAACACTAAGGGTGTCACACACGCGCTGGCCACCCTGAAGGGAAAGGGGGAGAGCTGGGAAGGGGTGGGGAGGCTAGGAAGGGGAGGGGAAGGAGGGGTACAGCGAGCTCTGGCTACCCTACTTACCGGCGGGAACACAACACGATGGTTATTATGACCGCGGTCTTCTGTAGGGCGGAGGTACTTCCCCAGTTGGACAGCCTCTATATGGATTACCTCTATATTACACAAGAATTATCGATTAATTTAAAAATATGATATACTCACATGAGTCCTGTACACACATGTCCTTGTTGCCGGTGTAGTTCCGCCCTTTTGTTTCTAAGTTTGCCTTGACTTCACATTTCTTGTTGGGTTTCATTATAAGACTGGAACAATTTATAATGGTTTAGACGCATAATGACTTAATATTAGAAAAATAACGCAAACAGACGAAAGTGCGTAAGGGGGCGTCCATAAATTACGTGAGGTGTTTTCTTAAATTTTCTGTCCCTCCCTCGCCCCCTGGTGAGATGTAGTGAGATTTGATGCAGCCCGTTCCCCATCCCCCAATCTCACGTGAAATTTTTCAAAATGTGGGTTTCTTACATACATGCTTAAGATTAAAAAAAATGGTATAATTTGGGTCAAAATAGTATCATTTTTTTTTTCCACCACTCAAAGCAATTATTTACTAGTAATGCACGGTATTATTAACGGTTGTATGTGTGAGTTTGGCGACATCGGTTCTGCTACTGAAACTATCGTGTTGCATTTCTACTAGTTTTTTTCTGTTCTGTCAGATTGGAAGGTAAAAGCTTCACTGCATTGTAGGTGGAGCCATGTTTGAACATATTCAATTTAGAGCATTAGAACGTTTCTACAGGGCAGGCAGCACGAGTGTAACATCCCTGGTATTGCAAAAGTGCATAGGCCACGGTGACCGCTTTCCATTAATTAAAGCTGTGCTTGTCTTTCACTTGTCTGTGACTTAAAAAATATCGATCATATCAATTAAGATATCATATCGATCAATTACATACCATTTTTTTTACTTGCTCAAAATCCCCACGGATACCGCTCCCACCAAAATCGGTGGAGGTGATTATGTCGGACTCGAACCGACTAAAGCCGCACGCCATCTATGAGTCTTCATTAGTCGAAGGTGCGATTATACAAGACATATCTCTCGCATCCCGGCAGTCTCGGGGATCAACCACATACCTGAAGATCTGCTTCCCGGTCCACAGCTTCCTCGGCTTGAGGATGGCGGGGGTCGGCAGGTCCAGGTGCATGGTGGTGTCGGGCCCGGCCAGCAGGCAGCCCGCCAGCTGCGTGGCGCGGTCCTTGTCCAGGAACGTGTCGCGCTGCGTGAGGAGGTACCCGCCCGTGATGAAGTCCTGGGTCGCCGCGATCAGCAGCTCCCCGTTACGAGGTGTTACTAAGTTGGATTTGTTCTGCGGGAGAAAAGTTATAGTAGAGGGTGGATAAGAAATAGCTGGTATATCCGAGGGTGTGTAAAGGGTCATTTTTGGGGGTTTAATTATAGTAAGGCTGCCTTCACACTGGCGTATCTTCAGCGTAGGCGTTCGATGAACGTATACGCAGCGCAGACGCCGCGCGTCTCAGCTGGAACATATGAGTACGCTGCAGTAGCGTCGAGCGTTCTATCGACGTTCGAGCGTTTCATCGATCTGTATAAACGCCAGTGTGAAGACACTCTAAGCTGTCCTAGGGCCGGGTTTAATCGCCTACTAGGAAGTCTGACTGTGCCCATAACCTCAGTTTAGCAGACGTAAAAACATACATTTATCGAAGGTGACATGATGGAGTACCCTCTCCTAAATAAGAAGTCTGACTGGGGAAGTACCTGTGCCCTATAGAATAACTATATATTATGTTTCCGGTGGGTAAGTAGGGTAGCCAGAGCTCACTGGAGTTACTCCCCTCCCCCCCCCCTCACACACAATATATTTTCCTTATAATTGATTTTCCGCTATGTAATGCCTACTCCAATATGTTATCTAGCTACATTCATCATGTTTGTGGGAGTCTCCACAAACATTATGATTATATTATAGAGTCCTATAAGATTTGGATATACCGTTCATGGTACCTCCCCCCCCCCCCCCCCCCTTAAACACTACACTGCTATACAATACATACGATATGTGCTTACCCCCATAAGTATGAGCGCCTCGGCTCTGGCCTCTTCGGTCTGAGGCAAGTGCATGTTCATCTCGTCGCCATCGAAGTCAGCGTTGTACGGAGTACACACGCACTCGTTGAACCTGTACAAATAATATTATTTATATAACAGTAATAAATTGTTAAAATCAGACTTGTTTGGAGTCTAATCAAAAACAAATATAGAATATATATACAATACAATACACGGAGAGCACGTTAAGCCGTCGGTCCCGGTTGCCACACAAACATCTATGGCAGTCGTTACAGGTAGTTAGAGCCCTCAAAAGTCCAACCAGACTAACTTGGAACTTCGATATCGCCATTGGTCATTGGACCATTGGTTGTGGAGGTCAGATGGCAGTCGCTTCACGGAAAATATCGAGGTTCAGCCGCATCACAGTTAGACTGGAAAGCCGACCCTAACTGAGTTGGGAAAAGATTCAGACAATGAAATGATACAATACAATACACTTTACACTGGGGGTGACAGGTGGAACCGCCTGTCACTCTACCAGAAGCAGGTTCCCCTCTTTCCGAGGCAATACGGGGAATGTGAAGGCTCAAGACGGTGTACCGTCTTAATCCGACATAACTACCTTCGAACGGGTTTACCCACGGGATTCTCGTACCAAAATAAATTGGGTGTGTTGAAGAGGGGTTAAAAAGGGGGAGGGGATATTATTACATACAGAAGTAACTACGTACAGTATAAAATTCACATGACATGACGGTATCCCCCGTTCTACTTGGGTAATCCGACTGGGCAACCGCGACTGATAATAACCTTGTGTTGTGTTCTAGCAGTGAGTAGGGTAACCAGAGCTGACTGGAAAGGTTTTGTGTTGTCAGTGGGAAGACCGAGAAACTATCCTTTATCTTCTGCACTGAAACTACCTGATCCTTCAACCCTCCCCCCTCCCTCTACACGAGTGTGTCGCCCCAGGCGTTGTAAACTACCACTATCCATCAAATGTAGTTGTCACCAAAAAACCAGTGTTTCCTCTTACCTGAAGGTCCTCTGCGGCTGCACCCTCGCCCTGTGACACATGATGGACAGCTTGTGAAGAGATGGCTGCCGGTTGAACAGTACCACGTCACCGTCCACCAGATGGCGCTCTACTACGTCACCACACTGACGGAAGAAGGGAATAGGTGCGTGGTTAGAAAGACAACAGGAAAAAAAGAGGTTGTAGAGCGTTATCTCTGTCACATGCCGCATATAGAGTAGTTAATACCAAAGTTCAGATAAGATAAATAAGATAAGATAAGATAAGATAAGATAAATTAATCATTTATTAGCATTAAATATGAGTATACATAGGCATGCAAGGCAATAAAGTTATAATAGGGATCTGTAAAAACTGATTCCTGCGGCTACCCAATGATGACAAACTAGACTGAGGTAGGTAAGAGTTTTTTCCACTGGTAACCTTTTTGAACATTTATAAAACGGTGTTAACTACTCTATAAAGATATCTGTTGAATTATAGGTCAATAGAGTTATGTATAACAGAGAGAAGCTCTCTTAGCAGCAATTCTTTATACTTTATCATTACATAGTATAAAACAAGTCGCTATTCGCATCTGTCTGGCTATCTAACTAGAGTTGTGCTGACACGGCTACCAGTCGATCGATAGTAAGTTCACCTATCATTCAACTGAATACGCGACGGACACGCACCTCAAATGTTACGTAAATGTGAACGCGGCATTTTGTGACATAGACAAAGTTGCGCTGGTCTCCAAACTATATTGATCTCACCTTCAACTCCTGCGCAATCTTCTCTCTGTTGCCATATTTGAGGTACTTCTTTTGCTTCAAGCCCCTCTGCTGCACGTAGTTGGCTCCGGGGTGGACATCAGGCCCGTTCTGGACCAGGGTTCGAAGCCACATCAGATTCGCGGGGAAAACTCGTTCAGGGTACGTGAGGATCTTCGCGACATGAACTGGTACTCCAACCTGCATCAGGACAGTAGAAATAGTTATTCAATCACTAGCATATGGCCGGGGCTCCGCCCGCGTGGCTGTTGGTTATCGCGACCTAAGCGCCATCTGTGCAACTTAAATTCTATATTACTAATCATAACTCTGGTTCTACTTAACCGATTGCAATCAAACTAACGTAAGATTTTAAGTTGCATCAAACCCCTTCAAAAAGAAAAAACCGTATAAACCAGGGCTTCAAATAACGTTAAAAATTTGGTATCGATACTTTCATAAGTACGAAGATAGCGCTACCAAGAGAGGTAACGTTAAGTGTGGTACCGATACATGGACGGCCTTTTACTGGTAATTTGACTTATCGCTACCGGTGGTTTACCGGTAAAAAATTACGTACCTTCATTTGTTACCTGATAGCGTTACCAAATGAATTATTTAAGTAGCTTTAATTAACGTTACTTTTCTTTCATCTCTTTCTTTCAATCTCTTACGACATATTTTGAATTAATGAGTGGCTATTATTATTCCATAATCGTATCTGAACGACGCACTATGTTTTATGAGACCCATTTTTCGGATATAAATTACCGTTAAAATGGTAACAAAATGAAAATATCGTTAATTAAGGATACTTATATTGTGAATTTGGTATCGTTATCAAGCCCTGGTATAAACACATAATTATGGCAATGACAGCAGTAAAAAGAAGCCCTTGCCTCCTGAATCTGCAAGTTAGGATCTGGAGATATGACAGTTCTGCTGGAGAAGTCCACTCGTTTGCCGGAGAGGTTGCCACGGAAACGACCCTGCTTACCCTTCAACCGCTGGACTAGACCACGCCCTGGTTTCTTAGGCTGAAACAAACAACATTTGTATAAAGTAAGCTTGTGTTATGGGTTCTAGAATGTGGATAAATATACTTAGATATTATTTTTTGTAAATACATATATATTACACATAGAAACACCCAGACCAATACAAAAATTCATATTCATGCATACAAATATTTGCACTGAGCGGAAATCGAACCCGCGCTTCCAACGTAGCGACGTTTATTTATGAAATTATCGTTTAATTTTGATTTATTGATACGATGGAGAATAAATAAAGCGAAAAAAAATATTTTAAAAATTGCCAAATCGTAATTTTTTTTATTACCAATATATATATTGTACTAGGAATACTACCAGGGGCCTTCGGCTTAGGTAGCATGTCCCTTACACCATGTAAATTAATTTTCTTAACAACAGCAATGGCTCTTCACTACATAGTATAAAACAAAATCTCTTTCTCAGTCCTTATATGTATGCTTAAATATTTAAAACTACGCAATGGATTTTGATGCGGTTTTTAATAGATAGAATGATTGAAGAGGAAGATTTATATGTACATAACATCATGTTACAACTAACTGGTGTTACCAAGTGAAAAATGTTGCTACAACGGGGTGACGCAGACGAAGTTGCGCGGGTCAGCTACACTACATGGTATAAAACGAAGTCGCGTTCTCTGTCCCTATGTCCCTTTGTACGCTTAAATCTTTTAAATTACGCAACGGATTTTGGTGCGGTTTTTTCTGATAGGTAGAATGGTAATAGAAGAAGGTTTATATGTATATAACAGCATGCTACAACCAACTGGTGTTACCAAGTGAAAAATGTTGTTAAAACGGGGTGACGCAGACGAAGTTGCGCGGGTCAGTACTCTATAAAATGTGTTGCCATCTGACCTGCATAGACAGCGGAATGCCCGACATCTCACTGTTGATGTACAGAGCTACGTGCAGCTGGAGGTAGTCCCAGTCCTCCTGAACCAGCTCGCTCTTGCCGCCACTGGCGATGTGCCGCGTGATGACGTCATTGATGAGCAGGATCTCCGACTGTTTCATTGTTAGATCATCTTCGTTGCTGAAACAAGAAGACGAGAATAAAGACTAAGGTGATACCATGGGAATGTTCTTCAGTTCTACACACAGGATATTGTCACCGCCAAGCTGTGGAGTTAGCTACTGTAGTTTTTCTAAGCGGCTACAATATGGGGTTATTCAATGGTATTAGAATGTTTGTACAGAATAAGCAGCACGAATTTAATGATAATAAATATAACATAACATAAACTCACGTCTATATACCCGAAGCTATGCTAGCACCCACATTTCGCCAGTTTATGTTTAGATCCCAATGTAATAGGGGGCGAGCATATTGCCATTAACTGGGTACTTATAAACCTGCACATGCACACATAATTTCGAAAAGCATTGAGAAGTCATTGATGTGTGCCATGGTAAAACCTACACGCGATACGCGGTGTAATGATAATGATGATGTTTAGTTTTGGAATTCCTTGCCGGCGCACGTGTTTCCTTCTTCCTACAGTCCGGGTACTTTAAGCGGGGCGTGAAAAAGCATCTGATGAAGCCGTCAAGCTACGCCACTATTATAACACACTGTACGTGTTTGTAATGGTGACCCTATGCCTTCAGCTTACCATCAAGAAGGTGAAGTTAAATTGACGAGTCCAAAAACTGACTGTAGGAAGAAGCAAACACGTGAGCTGGTAACGAATTCCAAAACTTAATGGTGCGGTAAACCTTTAAAACTGATGCAACTTACGTGCCAGCCTTGATCTCGGAGACGACACTGGGCCTGATGCAGAGGGGTGGGACTGGCAGCCTTGTGAGGATCAGGTCTTCCGGCCGTGTCAGCTTCGAGTTCATACCTAGTAGCGGAATGTCCTCATCTGGGATACGCCTGAATAAACTTAATACCTAGAAGAGAGCAAAGGATTTATAACATCACTACATAGTATAAAACAAAGTCGCTTTCTCTGTCCCTATATCCTTATGTATGCTTAAATCTTTAAAACTACGCAACGGATTTTGATGCGGTTTTTTTAATAGATAGAGTGATTGAAGAGGAATGTTTATATGTATATAACATCATGTTATAACCAACTGGTGAGGAGCATGAGTGAAAAATGTTGCAAACAACGGGGTGGCGCAGACGAAGTTGCGCGGGTCAGCTAGTTATTTCATATTGTTCATTTTTGAAATAAAATTGTGATTGCCTTCAGTATCAAAAGTATTATTATATGGAGACATTTCAATTCATTTCAAATCAAATGAATTTTAAAATGTGATACGGCTAAACTTCGATATTTTCCGTGAAGCGACTGCCATCTGAATGATCTATGAATATCCACATTCAATGGTCCAATAGCGATATCGAAGTTCCAAATTAGACAGGCTGGAATTTTGAGGGCTCCAACTGGGGTAGTTGGAGCAAAGACTCTACCTCGTTTCTACCCTAACAATAATTAAAAATAATTTCCCAACTAACCTCCAGAGGATTCAGTTCGATAATCAAGCCACTATTTAACATAGTGGCTAACTCCTTATTAGACTCTTTTGCTTCGTGGAATTCTTTCAACACTCGTTTCACTATCGGGTCATTTGGTTTCTTCGTCCTGTACTTATCGTGTATAATCTTCAATATACCAGCCGAGTTCTTCTTCACCATGCCATTTAACCCATCACAGTGCATACATTTAGTGCACGTCTTTGCTTTCTTGAGGACAGCTGCACGTAAATTCTTTTTTTGTAGATACATGATGTCCGGGTGCAAAAATTTTCTACGGTAGGACTTTTTTAGAGCTTCCGGTAACATTACTCGTGCGCATTGCTGTAAAAGAGAAATTAATATTAAATACTACTACAATTCACAGAAGAAACACGTCACAGAATGGACACTAGCACTATGGGACAGAGGAGGGAAAGTTGGAAGCTAGAGGGGGGGGGTTTTATGCCGCAGGGGCAGATTGAGTGAGAGGACCTATCAATAGTGTGACTACTTATAAATTCTAATTATATAAATTCTATTATATTAATACCAATTATATAAAATCTAATTCAGTTAATAAAAAGCTTCAATTTGAATTTGACATACATACACATGCTCGCGCCCGTAATCCCCGAAGGCAGAGGTGGACCGATGGGGTGACACCCATATTTCGACAACTATGATTTTCAATCCCACGTAACAAGGGGCGAGCCTATTGCTGCCAATCTTTGTAAAAAAATGGGTATCTCAAAAAATAAATTCCTAACCAAAAATGTTACAGCTAAATAAATAAGGAAAGAGTTCTTACCTTACAAATAGTTTGTAATATAGTGATAATGGATCTGAAGTATCCAACATGGAACACTGGCAGTGCTAAATCTATGTACCCGTAGTGGCCCACACATTCGGCAAGACCGAGACCGCAAGTCTCGCAGTTGGCATCTTTTTGATTTGTACCCTGTTTGGAATGAAAACAATTAGTTTATGTGAAGAGAAGAGCTTGTCATGAAGTGGAAAGCAGACTTAGTAGGCATTCCTAAAATAAAAAAAAACAGGACTAATATTTTTAAGATCAAATATAGAGACTTGCCGATACATAAATAAAAGAAAGTTATGTCAAAATGTCTATTGCAAAATCCATGATTATTTGGATGATAAACAAGCCTGAGAATCTGTTTTCTCAACTTGCTACTCAAGTATATTATTATATCTATACTAAGTACCCTAATCATTGCAATTAGACAAAAAAGAACCCGCTGAGTTTCTTGCCAGCCTGGGGCAGCGTTTCGAACAGGTGGTCCATTTGCATATAATTGGCGTTCTGATTGCTGAGTTGCTAAGATGATAAGGCCTAAACTTCTGCGAAACCAACCATATTCTTTCCTGAGTTCATTTAGAACAGCAAAGTAAACTATAGAAATAAAAGAAATATACACACCATTCTCCGATCAAGCACACCATATGCTGCTGGTACCCTCAAACCATCCTGGGCATATAGGTTCTTGGTGATGACCTGAATATGTGCAGCCTGCTGGATAGCGGCCGCACTGTCCACATTAAATGTGACATGAGAACTGAAAAAAGAATAAGGGAATTTTAAAAGTGCACATATATAAAAGAGATCAGGCCTATTTTCTTCTGGGCAAGGAAGGATACACACCCACCATCTCCCTCTGTTCGTTTCGGGCACCAAAGGATCCTGGACACCTTACTACTCCCAGTGGGGAGGCCGTTCACCGGACGGGTGATCAGATCTTATGTGTGGGCAATTTCACCCATTTCCTCTGTAACAACTGCCATAGATATTCCTGTGGCAACCAGGACTGACTAATTAATGTGCTCTCTGAGGCATGATAAAATCCTGGACACTTTTAATAAATCTTTTAATAAATCAATAAATCTATAATCCTTTTACAGCCAATTTAACCAAAAGTAAGTTAGGGTTAAAAAAATAAATGAAGTCTTGTTTCTTCATAACAAAATAAGTAAACTCATGCAAGTAATAGGCTAAATTAGTAGCTATGTAGTGCATCACTTCATACAATTTTAGTTTCAAATTATCTAGGAAGTTTTGGAGCTCACTGTACATAATACATTAGATTAATCTTTTCATTCAAAAACTTTGGCTCGAGTATTAAGTCCAGTGTGGTATTTAATCCTGAGATTATCATTAGACAATCTCTTCCTATGGGTGGTTGTTACAGTATATAGCGTACTGAGTATCATATTAATCATTATATGGGTAGCTTTAAACATTAAAGTCAGTAGACAGATATTGTTTTTAAAAAAATGTTATTTTCACACTTGTTTTCAGCAGTTTCTGCTACATGGCTGAGTAGATCATGACGACGTATAATTTACATGAGTGTTAAACATCTATACAATTAAATTATTAGAAAAAAAAACCATAAAACTAAATTTTAAATACCATATGATTTAGTAAACATAACCTAACTTACATTTTTCTCCCGACGTAATTCTCACGATACTGTTCTTTCGGCATCTTGAACTGCACTAATGGCAATGGTTTAATATAAATGTAATAATCGTTATGTAGCTTTCTATACAATCGTTCACAAATTATTCATTTCAGTTCAACAGGGGGTGTTCAAGCAAAGCCTCCAAGTATTAAAAACCGATTGCCATTTTTGACATGACAGATTGTATTGTTTTTGAAGTAGGGATGTGAAAAAACAATCGATAATGGAAATAATCTACTAATAGTCGATTTTTAAAATAACCAAATTTACCTCTTCCGACATTAGTTTTATATTGTTTTTGTTTTATTTGTTTTAGTCGTTTGATATTGGGCAACTGTATGTCTTCGACTTATATAATTTATATTTACACTAGCGTCACTATTGTATTAGGTTTAATATGTACCTGTAATGATAGTGTTAACGTTATAAATAAATAAATAAATAAATAAATTAGTAAGTCAACTGAAACAAAAAGCAGTATCTTATTTTCTGTTGACTATTTTTAAGTTATCAATCGCTCAATAGCTTTTTTGCCGCTGTATGCTCCTACATACCAACTTGACCCTTTTGACTCGGTGCACATACACACACTTGGTGTGGAACATCTCAACCTCAGGAAGGTCATCGCCCCGCTGTGTGTCTTATATAGCCTGTATAATGGTTTGTACTCAGTAAAATTATTCGTCATGATGCCCACGCCTACTTTTTATCAACGCACCGTGATTGATTGAAGTTTTTGAACACTTAGTCATTTCTCGCTTCACTTTATTGAATTTCTGTTTAATCTAATTTATCTAACATACGTTCGATGACAAGATAGAAAAATCGATTAATTTTACATACTCGATATTATTTTTGAGAAAAGCTAATCGTCCATCCCTATTTCGCAATATGGTAGTGTTTTAGGTGTTACCATTTTCGTAAATTTGAGTCCCTAGACAAAAGTCGTTAAGAATTCACTAGTCGCTACTACTGTGTGTATAGCTATTTCTTAGCAAAGTACCAATGAATCATTGAAGAAAATATCTGTACAAAAAGTTTCGCCTCTATAGCACCACTCACCAAAGTGAACAATCACTGTGTTTATGAAGTTTAGTCTTAGTGTAGGTCATAAGTCTATGGGCGTGTCGTGTCCAAGTGTCCGTCTTTCCAAGTTTCCAAAACATGTCAGAGTACTTTACCAGTTAGAGGTCCAGTAACCGACGGACGCGACGAGGATTTTTTTGTGTTAGCGGTTTTCTAACTTTTAGTCTCTTTTTGAATAAATGTACTTAATATTGAAGAATGAAGTATGACGCGCTCTTTAAGATCTATTTATTGGTGCTCTGACCTTACTAGCCCAAAAACTGGTTTGTATTTAGTAAAAGTTGTCACTTCTAGAGGACAAGGAGCTAAGTTGGCAATACTGAATTTTTCTACATCAAATTATTGTATTGTTCTCTATAAAAAAATATATGTTGGAACAAGTATTGTGAGAAGTTTCTGAACGCAGCCGCGCGGGACGATTAAATGATACCATAGTGAAAATTTGAAATCTACTAAATTTAAAAAAAAACACTCTATTCAGGGCAAGCATTTTTAAGTCAAAATGTATTTGTAAGTTTGCATTATTTTTAAACTGCTTTTTGTTAAAATATGATATATTAGGAAAAGGCTTGAAATTAATTTTTAAATACTTTACTTATACCTATTCACGAACAGAAATCAGTTGACTAGCCTAGTCTCTAAAATATTTACCTACATTATTGACTTACATAAATAAATTGACCACAGCTTAATTTCAATGCAGTCATCATATACGTACAGATATTACGATTTAGTTCCTTCTACCTTCCCTTCTGTGACATTAGTTAAAAACAAGTCGTGCCTTATTAGGTGACTTATCATCTTAAATCTTCGGTTTTCGATTATTTCCAATATAGAACTTCTTTGCTGTACTTTGTTTAGTACTTCTACGTTTTACATTTTCTTTAACCAGCGTATCCCCTTCATCCTTCTCCAGCACCACATTTTGAACGCCTCCGGCTTTCATTGTGCCCCTGTGTCATAATCCACGTTGTCTCTCGTTCATATAGAACAATGTTCCAAAATAAAAGTTTTGGTGAATCCTTTCCTTATTAATAACGAAATATTATTGGTCTTGAATAAATATGAATACGGAATTCCTGTTTAGTCATCTGGTGTACATCTCGATTTACTGTTTATAATGCTGCCAAGATACTTAAAACTATCCACTTGATTCAAGTTGTTGTTATTGAATGCAATAGGCCTATGTAATCTGAAGAGTAAGTCACACAATATTTTAATTTTCTACTATTTTAGTAGAATTGAATAATCTACCCTAACCCAGTTCATATGTTTCTGGCGTAAAAAGAAGCGCCTCAGCGCGCCGTTTTTTGGCTTGTCAACCGAAACCACGCAACATTTTTCGCTCGAAATATTTTACAAAACGTATCAATTTCCTAATGTGCTATTCAAAGGAACATAGATTTAGATGCGCCATACAAAGTTAAGTGGTATACAACACAAGTGTTAATGTTTTAAAAGACTTTTTAGCGTTTTCCCACCGTTGTGACCCGCGAACTCTCAACATGCCTCTGTTGAAAAGGAAAGCATTTGAGAAATCAACGGCATCGGAGTACCTTCGCGATGATGACGAGGTCTTTCATTGCGAGATCACCGACGAGATATTCAAAGATTATGAGTAAGTACAGTAATAAACATTCTAGTCGCCGAAATTAGCGAAATTCTCATGTTTTGTGTAGTTATCAGACGTACGGGGACCGTTGGCGTTGTGAGTGCGCGGCGGCTCGCGCAACAACGCGAGCGTGACACGATATTTCGCTATTTCTGTCATTCGCGTGATTCGCGTCACAATTTTATCATAGCTAAATGATAATTTAATAATATTTTTTGCAGGGAGTACTGTGAGAGAATCATTCTGGTTAATTCAATGGTGTGGACATGTGAAATGACTGGAAAGAATAATTTGACATACTCAGAAGCTTTAACCAGTGAGAAGGCAGCAAGGAAGGCTTTGAAGGATTTTCCAATGGAGCTGCGTATCCCAATATTGTTTTTGGCTGTTAGAACAAAGCGATGTTCTTTTGCTGAAATGTCAGAAGATGTTTTCAACTTTGTGAGGGACAGGTACTTTGTTGGGGAGACGGTTGAGGCTTGCCTGGAGGGAGACCTGTGGAGTGAGGCTCATATCCTGTCGGTCACAGCACAGAAACAACATCCAGACAGGTCAGTAGATACAATTGTTGTCAATAAACTCATTATTGTTGAAAAAACTAATACAAACCTCATAAAAAGGCCTTATTGCACTTTATCAAATTATAATCTAGGTGAACTGATTACAATATTTATCAAACATACTTCATCATAACAGTTTTAGTGAAATTTTAACATTTCTCTGTTTTTAAACAATGTTATATGTTATACACACACTCACATGCGCACACACACAAGCAAAGAACTCTTTCATAACTATTTCAACCAATAATGACACTGAAGGCAGTAGGAAAAATAAATTTTACTTGCTAAGTAACACATAATATGAACATGTTAGTATTAAAACATATCTAACAACACAAAATATAAAAAATTCATGATATATTTAATATAATAATGTTACTATGAGATAAGTACATTTACAATACAAAATAAATTGTCTTATATGAATATTTTTTCCACTAACATATCATTCAACATATTTTATTCATGTTTAACTACGTAATATGTATACATACCTGCGTTTCAAAAGAGTTGATAACTGTCTTATTGACATTGTGATATGCGTTGCTAACTTGAGTTTTATTTTTTTATAAAGAAAACTATTATTATAATTACTAAAAAATATTTCATGTACGAAAAGAAATAAACATTAAGTTCTTGTCACTGGCTGTTACCACACATATTTTTTTTTTTTTTTTTTATCGTGCGCAAAATCCCCACGGATACCACCCCCACCAAAACCGATGGAGGTGATTATGTCGGACTCGAACCGACCAAAACGCACGCCGTCCATGGGTCCTCGATTGCCGGAGGTGAGATTATACAAGACATATCTCTCGCACCCCGGCAGACCCGGGGACATCTCTGTTGAGATGACCCTCTTCCCTAAAAGTAGGGACCATGGCGTCCCCATCTAGCCCCTGGGTATGGTGTGGCATTATGTGCCATCGCCGTGGCCTGCTTCTGCTAGGGTGACAGGCGGCTCCACCCGTCACCCCCAGGCCCGCGCTCATGGGGGACGGAGGTCGTTCTGCGACCTCCGACGTCCGAGTCGCCTCCGCACGTCCGAGTCGCCTCCGCTGTTACCACACATATGAATCTAACCAACATGGATATTTAATCCACGCCAACAAGCATCAGTATAATTATATTATAAATAAATAAATATAAACACACACCTAAATATCTGCACATCTCAAAGAAGTTGTAATACAGTGGACCTATACATTTAATTAAAATGTATTGTCTACCAGCTTTCTGTTACCTGTATTATGCAAATTAATGATTTGCTTTGATCTCAGAATTCTAAATTAAAAAATCATTTATTCTGTAAAGACCATTAAACTGAACTTACAAAACGTCAATATCAACAATATTTTATAAATTAGTGAGCAAATGCCCCGGTCTAAAAAGACTTTGAAAGTACTTAACTGTCCTCATCTTGGAATCTAAGGCTTGTGACATAATTAATAGTAATTACTTATAACCTCCATGTTTTTACATGAAATTAAACAGCTTATCATAATATTTTTCAGGACCAGCATAGAAAATTAATACCTTATATGTAATAATACAATGTTCTGCACCATTATCTCCCTTATCTATTTTCCTCCTGAAATGAACATTTGGCAACAGTAGCACTACTGTTACAATAAAATAGCTGTGCGTTTTCCGATTACCTTCTACACTTAATATAAAGAGAGAATTTGTGTTTTTGTGTGTGTGTATGTTTGTATGAATAAGCTCAAAAACTACTGGTCCAATTTCAAAAATTCTTTCACCATGCGAATGCTACATTCATCCTGAATAATATAGTGATAACCAACATCCACGTGGGTGGAGCGTCAGACAATAGTCGTGATTAACACAAAAGTTTTATTTTTTATCAAATAATGCATGCTTTATTAGTTCCTGAAAATGTATGCATTACTTATTAAAAAAAACGTCCTATATACTATCTTCCTGCTTGGCACCTTCTTACCCCCAATTTTTTTTCTCCAAGATATAGGAAGGGTGAAAAAGATCTTTATCACTCTTGTCAATTTCCACAGCAAAGCCATGCTGCCATCCTCAGCTTACTGCTACGAAGTCGAGCAGTACGACCAAGAGGACCCGGCGGCGTCGGGCCAGATCGGCACGGCGCCATTCGACCGCGTGCGCCGGCGCAAGGGCGTGTACACACGGGACAAAAATCGACTGTTCCTCAAGCAGTTTGTCGAGGGTGGACCGGAAGGCGTTATCTGTATAAAGGTAAATAATATTGTAATAATATTACATCATCATCATCATCATCATCATCATCATCATCATCACCATCATCATCACCATCATCATCATCATCATCATCATCATCATCACCATCATCATCATCATCATCATCATCATCATCATCATCATCATCATCACGGCTAAATTCGATATCTTCCGTGAAGTGACTACAATCTTTTATTTTTAATCGTGCAAAAAATCCCTACGGATACCGCCGGCCGCAGCCGGTTGGGGTGGTATGTCGGACTCGAACCAATTAAAACGCACGCCGTCTTTCGGTCTTTAGTTGGCGTTGATGAGATAGTAGCCAACATATCCCTCACAAAGCGACTACCATCTGGTCTCTATAACCTATAATAGGCGATATCGAAATACTACAGTTAGACCAATTGTTGGACTTTTTAGACGCAAGAAGAGGCAAAGAAATCTTTTTTACACATCTTATACATTTTTCTGTTCAACTGTACATTATTCCAGTGGTATTTTTTTTTTTTTGTGGAATACTTAGATTTTTAGAAACGACTATAAAATCAGCGTGTATGTATATATCATTTTATATTCTTTTTATGTTTTATCTTTCCCTCGTTCTATAATAGCGACACAATCGAATTGTGTGTGTAATAATAATAATACAGTTCGTGTTTATTTATTTTTTTTAATTTAATTTTCATAATCAATTAAATATCTTTAAACTGTTTCTCGTACGAAAGATTTCTCGGTACTATATTATTGTAAAATGATACTTTTTGGAGAATATAAAACAATAGTCAAATTCCTGTTTTCTTTTTACAGAAAACGGCTTTAGAAAAATACGGCATCAGTAAAGTGAGCTTCAGCCAAATTTTCACGGGTAACCCACCAGACTTCGCCCTGTCCAAGAAACTCCTTAAGTCCCCGTCATCATCCAAGCCCCAGTCCAAACCAGGCTCGGCCACCAAACTGAACAAGTCTTTGAAGAAACCCAGCCCTGACAAGAAAGGCCAGCAGTCTATGGACAAGTTTGTGAAGAAGACCGATAAAGCTGAAGGTATGGTTCTTATGTTAATTATCATCTTATGATATAAAGAAAAATATTGGTTTCAACCAATATGCATATCCATATCTTTCATTCTATTTTACTTTTAAAAAATATTAAACGAGAAAATAATAATATGTACTGCGTTGGCGTTACATAGTGGAAATCTATTATAATAAAATATAAATTGAGGGAGGGAGGGATACCTCTCCGCTACCCCACCGTTTAAACAGCTACCCCACCATTTAAACAAATATCATATAGCCAGTGTTGCCGGTACGAAAATAAATTAAGTACCTTTGATGAATGAAAGTTTGTCTGTTCTCTTCCTATTGGAGTAGAATAGGATCACCCCATCTATTTCAGTGGGTGTCTCATAGGGCTTTTCTCCATCCGACAGTAAACACATCTGCCTACCCCTTACCTGGTTACTGACCATTTAACAGTAGAATGAAACTTTCATACACTCAATTAAAATCTATCTTCTGTCGACTCTCTGTAACCAGTGTTATGTAAATAAATGATTTGATTTTAAATGATTCATAAATTAATAATAATAAAAAAAAATAGAATATATCTCTTCTGTTAGCCCCTGCAAAATCTGCTAGTCTGCATAATACTAATTTAAATATCTTTTCAACCCAGTTCAAAAGACCAAACCTCCAATGGACCCAGCGGCCAAGAAAAGCGCTCAAGAGTTGGCTGAGAAGATGCGGAAAGCCGAAGACCTGATGCGACAGCGAAAGGAAGAGGAAAGAATAAAAAAGAAAGAGAAGACCGCCCGACTGCAGGCTTATATGAAGGAGTGGCAGAAGGTCAAAGATGATATGGAGTTGGAAGACCAAAGGGTAAGATAATCCAAATTTTTTTATAATTGTCCATCAATTACAATAAGACTGGATTCCTTTATAGCTGACTATCTGACCCGAGCAACTTCGTCTGCGTCACCCCGTTTTTGCAACATTTTTCATTCCTGCTCCGTACCTGTTGGTTGTAGCATGATGTTATATACATATAAACCTTCCCCTTTAACCATTCTATCTATTAAAACAAACCGCATCAAAATCCGTTGCGTAGTTCTAAAGATTTAAGCATACAAAGGGACATAGGGACAGAGAACGCGACTTTATTTTATACTATGTAGTGATGTGTGGCCGGGTTACTAAACTGGTCAAATCAATCCCTCTGATAAAAACTATTCGCGGCAGAATTTCGCCATCTGGCCTCCACAACTTGTAACTACAGGCGTTATTGTAATGCTCGGTTCTGCAGTTAGACTACCAAAGATATTGATATGACCCTTTAGGTTGTTAATGACCCCTTCCTTAAAATTACCTCTTTCCTAAAATGACCACTTTCCCGAAATGATTTGCTTTGATCCCGAAAATGGCTACTTTTCTGAAAGGACCACTTTCTTGAATTTACAACTTTCCTAAAATGACCACTTACAACCGTGACTCAAGGCTTAACATACTCTCTGAGGCACGAGCAGACCAATGCAAATAGCCATAATCATGCATACAAATATTTTCACTGAGCGGGGATCAAAGCCGCGCCCGAGGCTCTCTTGGACTTAGCTCCAAAATTTCTACATGATTAGCTGAACAAAATGACAGTTATTTACTACTTTTATGACATTATTACATGACATTACAAATTCTTCCAACAGATGATACCCAAAGGAACACCAATAGACGTGGAAGGCATCCCGCATCAGCATTTCGGAGACTTCCTCTCTGTACTCGAGTTTGTGCACATGTACTCAGAAGTCCTGAAAGTCAAAGATGTGTTTCACAACCAGCTGGATCTGGAGACGTTCCGTAAAGCTTTGACGGTGAAGGAGCATGCCGGAGTATTCAGTGATCTGATACAAATGATGTTGACTACTGTGTTCGGATTGCAAGAAGATGAAGCTGAGGAGTACAATGAGACTGGTGGAATTCTTCTGTCAACTGGTAAGTTTTAATTTATTCTTTTAGGGTGTTATACAAGTCTGTACTATTTGGCATTCGAAAATTTGTTTCGGGCAACCCAGTTGTTTGAAGTATAGAAAAGAAAGCCAAAAAATCTTTCTAATCTCGCTCTTAATGTCAGAAAAGATTATGAATTGGGAAATATTGAAAGACAATTTTAAACAGATTTTTACCACTAGAATGGACCCTAGTTCTTTTAATGTGATGAATGTTACTTGTAATTGTATTATAAGAAATATACAAAAGTAATTAATTATTATAATTACAGAGGATAAAGAAGTTGACAGTGAAGTAGGTGTCACAAAAGCAATGGAATTGGCCACAAAAGCCAGTAAATGGTCACAAACTTACCTCGGCACACCACTCAGTAAACTACCCCTGGACCCAACCACAGTCAGTGAAGTTTTGAGGTTTGTAAATTACATGTATATTAAGGTGTATGAGAATACATATTCGCATCAACGTGAGACGATGTTTAGTTGTATCCAAATTCTTTCATTTTATTCCGCCTGCTAGTATGACGAGTAATGAAAGAAATTTATTACTAATGAATTTGTAAAATATGACGAAGAAAATAGGACCCAGAATGGTTCCTTGAGGGATTCCTTTCGTTATCGACGTTGATCTAGAATATTTTAGACTGTGTGTTTCCATTCTATCTCTGTTAAGTAACATAAATCAGTCTGTTGTTATGAATATATTGTTTTGTTCCTCTTTAGCTCATGATCATACTGACATAGTATTACCAAAGTTTTGATCAATATTAGATGATCTATAGTGTCAAATGCTTAAGTAAAATCAAGAAAATAGTTCCAGCACTTTCTACTTTTTATTTACAATCATATTTATTACAAGTTTTCAAATGTATGCGATGCCATAAGAATACTTCGCTGAGTGGGCTTAGCCTAATACCGTCTCCATACCAAAGCCGCCGATTCCGACTGACGGCCTAAGTTAACCGGTGACTTAACTATCTGGCATAGCTGCCGAGTTACATAAGCGTATGTAGATATCCCCCCCCCCCCCCCCCGTGCTAGTTCGCGATGGATCAGAATAGGACTAGTCCTTTTTTCCCGTGGGTGTCGTAATATCCTCGCCTCCTGATTGGTAGATTTCAGTTCGTCCACCGCCGTTACAACCAGTGCTATGCTCCTAAAACAGCCCAAAATGGCGCACTGCGCATACAGAACGCATTTTGAGAAGGGTCTACAACTCGTGGCTATATTTATACGTGTGTGTGTGCAGGCTGCACCTGCTGTCGTCGGGCGCGGCGGCGGGCGCGCGCTGCGCCACGTGGCGCTACCACCAGCGCGGCGGCTACACCAGCGCCGACGACGCCGGCCTGCGCCTGCGCGTCACGCACCCGCGACTGCTGCGCGCCCTCGCCGCGCGCCACGTGGCCGACCTGCCGCTCGGTGAGTCACGTCACACCTCTACACTTTTCTGTAGCGCTCCTAGACAAAAGGCATTCGCTCCGAAGCTACATTCGCGATCGCTCTTGAAATGTATTGGAGTGATATTTTGCTGTGAGAATGTCATGTGATCCGATTCCGATAACAAATGTCACAACATCTTCGGAGTGAATGCATTTGGTCTAGGCTCCCAGAAGGTGCCTCATGTAGAGGCGAAACACGTGCCGAGGTTTGTTCTTCGCACTTACGGAATTTTGCATGTACGAAATCATATCTCCTCGGGTAACAAGTCCCTTTACTTGCTTTGAGTGGCATGGTTTGGCATTTCTTTCTATGAGAATTAGTGATATTTTGCTATATCTATCGTTGGAATTGTTAAACTGTAGGCAAGTGGTGCGTACCCCTCCCTCCCTCCCTCCCTCAAAATAATCTCTTGACCATCAATCAATTGGTCTACTTCAGTCCTTTGCTGGATATAGACATTCTTTCAAAATGTACCGTATCGCTCGATACAGTCATAGCTCGCAAAGTAAACAAGCTGAAGTCGCGATAGGCTGATCTATTGAAGGAGCACGTGGAGCAAACGAGTCCTAGAGTGGAGACAGCTATTTGCTAACAATGATTAAAAATATGCCATTATTTCCACAGAGGATAAATTCCTAATTCTGCAATGCCTGATGAACCAAATACTTAGCTACGCGACCGTTCGTGACGTCGTGGAGGAGAGACTTGACGAGCACAAGAATGCCAAGCAAGCACTGAGAATGCATCAGGTGAGTTCACATATAAATGACATTATACTATGATAAGTAATACTAATTAACAGTATTTAACAAAGTTCTCCGATAAAACATAAGGATAACTCATTCAAATTTAAGCGTTCAGACATCATCATCATTCCCTGAACCTTTTTCCCAACTCAGTTGGGGTCGGCTTTCCAGTCTAACTGTGATGCGGCTGAACTTCGATATTTTCCGTGAAGCGACTGCCATCTGACCTCCACAACCAATGGTCTAATGACCAATGGCGATAGCGAAGTTCCAAGTTAGGCTGGTTGGACTTTTGAGGGCTCCAACTACCCGTAACGACTGCCATAGATGTTTGTATGGCAACCGGGACCGACGGCTTAACGTGCTCTCCGAGGCACTTATAAACCTGCGATAAATACACACATAACTTCGAAAAGCATCGAAAAGTCATTGGTGTGTGCCATGGTAACCTGGGATCGAACTCGAGATCTCGTCTCAGCAGTCCATTACCCATACCACTAGGCTACCGCGGTTAAGCGTTCAGACGTATAGCTTATAAAATTATGTAGACCAAAAACACTACCTACTTAGGCAGACAAAATTGTACATAGAAGAAATTTATAACATACTTTGCAAGCCACTCGTCTCTAGACTGTAAATATCTCTTTGGTTGTTAAGCCTTTTTGATTATAATAAATGGACCCTTAATTCTTCCTTGTGGTACTCCATTTACAATAATATACAAAGGAAAATTACTTGATTTGATGATTGTATTAAAGTAAGTTGTCAGTTCATTTTTTTTTTCATTTCCACAGATAAATGAGCGTAAACGTGAAGTTCAAGTACAAGCTGCAAAACAGGAATTACGGAAAGAAGCTGCTCTTAAGAAAGAAGAGAACAAACTCGTTGGAGAAAAAGCTAAACTCATAGATGAAGAGACTAAGGTCGCAATAGAAAAATTAACTGCAGAAAGTGAGGAGAAGAGAAAAGAATATGAGAAGAAGTTAAAGGAGTTGCAAATGGAGCTATTTGATTTCACATGCTATCTTGGTAAGGAAACAAAAACTTCAGAAGTTACTGTTATTATGTCTAGATTTTCTTCATTGTTGGTACTTATAGTTTTGCTAGACTTTATTTGAGATTGTGAATTTTATTATAATCACATTTGACAAACGTTAATTGAAGGGGTAATGACGGTATTAAACATTTTAGTTCATTGAAGCTAAATACAGATTTCGACAACAAATGTCACTCCCATACATTTTCAGAGCGATGACGAATGTAGATTCGGAACGAATGCATTTTGGCTAAAGCCCCTGGAACTTTAAGAGGCCCACTGTACATCTCAAAATATGTATATACCTTTCTTAAATTAATTTTCATGTTTATTATTGATTCAGATTCTGAGTCATTC
Source organism: Pelosia muscerda (assembly GCA_963691645.1). NCBI lineage: Eukaryota > Metazoa > Arthropoda > Insecta > Lepidoptera > Erebidae > Pelosia > Pelosia muscerda. Next base: position 14,923,092 of record OY829116.1, on the reverse strand, counting down.
ATTGTTTCGAAAGCTCATGTCGATAAATAATTTATGTACGATAATACCAGTGTTGGTAACCGAGCGACTATGTCCAGGGTCCGACCGCGCATTCCGCCGCTACTGGGTCCAGCGAGGCGTGGTGGGACTGTTTGCGGAGGCGAGCGCGGAGCCCCGCGGCGTGTGCCAGAAGCCCGTGACGCCGATGACGCCGGCCGCCAACACGCAGTTCCAGGCCGGAGCACCCGAGACGCTCGCACATGTCGCTAAACTGTTCGAGGCGCAGAGGGAGCGAGGTGAGACTATTATTTCAATTTTAAAAAATCAACTGAAATTTAAGTATTCCCGTTAAGTTCACCAGCTAACCTAAATGGGCTGTGTTTATATTGGGTTTACGTCGGTAATGTAATGACCAGAATTTGTACGTAGGATCTTGCGTTAGTAATGTCAATTGTCACTAATTACAGACGTGTTTCTCTCTAAATGTTCAAATCTATAAACTACGCCATGGTTATTACTAGGAAATCAGTACTAATGCATGCACAGTAGGAGAAATATGTAATTTTGACTTCCAGTGACTTTTTAAAAGCCTTTGATAGTGTTGACCATAACATAACATTCAATTTATATTGATTGTACTGATTATTTTTGATATAGGTATGCATTAATGATGACTGCAAAGATTTGGTGTGTGATCTATGTAGCTTCTCTTCATTTATGTTCATATACATAGTTTTGAACTACCTATCGATAAGGTGTACCACAGGGTAGTGTTCTAGGTCCCTTTTTTCAATAAACTTATTTTTTCATTGTTGGTAGTTAGTAGTAGAGAAAGTTGCTTTTTAATTATTTAAACTGTTACTAAGCTAACAAACTATACATCTTTGGTACAATCTATTACAGCTGGAAGCGACAAAGAGAACGAGTCAGGCGCCAATTCGCGCGGCAGCTCACCTAAAAAACCTCTAACAAACCTAAATGGCCTGTCGCACAAATTGAACGGCTTGGAATCAACCATACAGCAACAGAGAGATCTACTCATGTGTACTGGCGATATTAACTCGTGCTATGTACACGGCAAGGTTTGTAATACTTTCAAACTTATCATGCCAAACGGATGCCTTAGGATTTCCTTTAAAAGAGCAGCGCTCGGTAGCGACTGGAATTTGTTACTAGAAATAGTTGTTAGAAGGTACGTACACTCGCGGGACCCTCTTTAGCCTTAGCTCTTTAGATAAGATTTAAAGTGGTTTGTAATATTTTGACTCAAAGTATTGATCCTGTCAGGGATATGTCAGAAGCTACCTTACCCTCTGCAACTGGTGGCCCAAGACGGCCGTGCGGTTTTGGTCGGTTCGAGTCCGACGTAACCACCGATATCCGTGGGGATTTCTGTAAGAGGAAAAAAACGTCCAACGTCAACGTCATCCCATGGCAACCAATTCCCGAAGTAAAAAATAGCCTATGTATTATTCCAGACACACAAACTCGTCCAGACGTTAGACCTTTCCCGTTATAAGTAGTTTAATTGGTAATGGTGTGATTAGTAGAATTAAGTAGGAGGGGACGTAGTAAGCCCGGGGTTTGGGCCCTCTTCGTGAGTAGCGGTGTTGCCGTGAAACAAATTACTACACCACGATGGCAACTCAAACATGCTATCAATTCGACAGTAGAAGAAGTACATAGTATAATAGTCGTTGTACCGTTTGCAGGCGGAGCGCCCCCGCTGGACGCTGTACCACACGGAGGAGCAGCTGGAGGCGCTGATCCAGTCGCTCAACAAGCGCGGCGTGCGCGAGGCCGAGCTGCGCCACGCGCTGGAGCACGAGCGCCACCACCTGCTGGCGCTGCTGGCGCGCTGCCCCGTGCACCTGCTCAACCCCGCCGCGCAGGTACGGTGACGGCACTAACAAGCTGAGCGCCACCATTGTAGCACTGAACGGGTTTGCAATGGTGACCCTCTTTCGTGAGACTTTGCCTTCAGCTTAACATCAGGCGAGGTGAAGTCAAATTGACGTGCCATAGATAAAAAAAAAAAACAAAGAGGAGCCTGCACGAGCGAGGATGTGCTTTCCATACTGAAAATATATATTCTACCCTTTCTGAGTAAATTGAAGCCCGCGTTTTGAACGTCCGAAGGATTCACCTGTCCCGTGCACCGCGTAAAGAGCAAACACAGAGAGGAGGTGCTTTAATTAGATTTCCCTTTGAAATAATGTATAACTCTGCGGAGGAAAGGGTGTTGTAACGAAAGTCTATAGGCGTTTAAAAAGGGCAGGTTTCTTAGTTGCCTCCTCTCTGTGTTTGCCCTTTATTAAAACCCTACAAATGCACTAAATAACAGTTGAGCGGTGCAACGGTGATGGTAAAAAAAAATATCGCTGAATTATAAAAGTTTTTCCAAGATCCATGTTACGGTATACCTTTGAATTTGTTAACGTTTCGACCGGGTTACACCGGCCGTGGTCACTGGCTAGTATATCATGATACGCAAAAGTTTAAAACTAAATATTAAATTAAACGTTATGTTTTAATTTTTACCTAAAACTTTAATAATATTAACTTCAAGGATACATGGGCGTGTATAAATAAAATATTATATGTTATTCCAGTCTCCCCCACCGCCATCACACCACTACACCCGACACAAGAAGTTCCAACCGTCGCTGAACGTCCCCCCCGACTCTTCTCTGTCGGAGGCGTTAGAACTGTCGCTCAGAGACCACATACTAGAGCTAGAAGAGAAGATCTTCCATGGATGTTTGGGCTCGCTCAAAGTTAAGGTAAGTCTTATGATACTTTAGAATTTTTTTACTAGTCCCTACGAGAAACGGGATGTGAGATAATCTTAGACACAGAATCACACCGCACTAAATAGTTATTAATTTTTTTTTGGCCGATATCCAAGAATCAAAAAATCAATTTCATTTATTCAGTTTAGGCACATAAAGAGCACTTATGAATGTGAAAGTTTTACAATAATTATGTACCTACATTTGTCAAAAATATTATAATTTATAATAAATAAAATACTTGGTAAATAAATCATTTGAAAATGATTCTTTCGCTGGTTCGGTAGTTAAATCTCCTGAGAAGAGACCAGCAAGAAACTCAGGTAGATTATCGTTATTCTTCATTTTCTTTTTAATATTTAGTTCTGTTTATTTCCACACGAATAACACAGTTATGTCGGACTCGGGCGGACTAAAAACCCACGCCATCTCGGATTCAATAAGGGGGGTGTACGGTTACCCAATCAAACATGTCTCTCGCTCCCCAGCTGACTCTGAGCCATCTAGGGTTATAAAATCGTCACCCTCGGGTGTTCGCAGCATTGTGTTCAAATATTAAAGCGCCAGGCCGCTGCGAGATCTTTAGGGTGACAGGCGGCCGGACCTGTCACCCTCTGGCCTTCGCTGGGAAATAGCGCGCCCCTGACCTGCTCTCCACTATGACCTAGCTAGTCAGAAGGAAACTTAAGAATGGTCACATTGGTCACCCTGCGTCTTTCTTTCTCTTTCTTTACCTCGCCCCTTCGCGACGCCGCATGTACATGGGAGTGGCTTAGCAGTCGTGGTCAGTCTACACCTACTAATTTATTCGGACTCTACTATAACTACGAATCTACTAGCTTACTACGACCATATTGTCCCCTAGGACCGGGAAGCATGGCGCGGTACCATCATGCTGCGAGGGTACGACAAACAAGCGGACTACCTCACCTGGGGGCCCGACAAACAGTACAGGGACGACTACCACCTGCCCAATGGAGTGCTCAAAATGCCTAGCGGTGAGTACTCTATTCTTATACGGGGCTAATCCCACCCTTATTCCTATTCCTGTGTGCCTACTTACCGGAGCAAATGGCGATTTGTATTTCACAGCACTGTAGTAAAAAATAGCACTAGGCACTCTGTACCAGCAGTAGTGGGCCATAAACAGTGAATAATGATACTCGGAAAGTCTCGAGGAAAGTTAAACTCTCTTGGAACCAGTATCAATCAACCATTGGGCTTAGGCAGTCAGACGATAATAATCAGTGTCATAAAAACAGTATAAGCTCTATGTTAAAAGGCTTGCATAAAACCGAGAATAACGCTTTGAAAGTGATGATAATAACCTTTAAAAACTGAAATATTTTCTAACGCGACAAAACGAAATGTAGACTGTCACCCGCAAAGCAACTACAGAGAGGAGGTGGCCAAAACAATTTCAAATTTTGACAAAAATATATAAATAGTCTGTCTTTACAATCATTGCACCATTCCCCTCATCAACAGATATCGACGAAGACGACAAAAAATCAATAGCTATAAACAAATACCGTGACCCGGGCCACTATCTCGAGGTGCCGAAGGTCAACGGCGTGAAAGTGGAGCCCGAGACGCCGGACAGGAGGGCGAAGCCCGAGGTCGTGCGCGGCCTCGCCTCCGCCCTGCTGCAGGTCAGCCAGGCGATACACCAGAAATACCTCAAGAGACCACTCGGTAAGATTTATTATGATAATAAAAAATATTCTGCGACATTATACGCAATGCTTTGTCAACACATTAGTTAACTAGCTTGTGTTATATGTTCTAGAATGCTGATAAACACAAAATATTTTTGTAAACTCTATTTAGGTGGTTCGGGATATTTCTATGTGAAATATGTACCTATGTAATTTACATAGAAATACCCAGAACAGTGTAAATTCGTAGTAGAGTATGTTTTGAACCTTCGACCCCATACTTAGCCATAGAATTCTTTACCGCTGCCCTCAAAAGGTAAAAAAAATATTTATCTTTGGAAAGGGCTTATGATACAGTGACGTCAATTATGGTTACGAGTACTACCTATATTAAACAGAAAGATAGAGAGAGACATTCATGACTTGCCTTTTTACAGGTCTCGACGACAAAGAACGCAAAGACCGCGAAGCTCGCAACAAGCCTTTAGAGTTCGACGCCCTCTCCCGATGGGAGGTCTCCCTCATGGAGTGCCGCAGCTTCGCACAGATAGTCCTGCACCTCTTTACCCTGGACTCCAGTGTGACCTGGTCTGCCAGCATCTTGAACGCCAGCTGCCGCCTCTGCAGGAGGAAGACGGACCCTGATAACATGTTGCTGTGTGATGGATGCAATAAGGGACACCACTTGTATTGTTTGAAGCCCAAGTTAACTGTGAGTAAAAGAAATATCTTTTTTGTGTGCAGGCGACACGTCAATCTCGCGTTATTTGATGATGGCTGCCATTTTTGTTTCAGTAATATCAAATTATGCTAGATCCTCTTTGATTTATAGAGATTTTGAAGCTAATAGATACATGGCAGAACTCCTTTATAAGCATATGTTGGAGAAGGTATAGGAACCCACAACTCACTCACGATTTAACAATTTTATTCTAATGATAGCAATAGGAAAATATTACTAATAGTCATAAAAAGGGATGACAATCCGCACCCCTCAAAGACATCTTCAGGAGGGCTATCGAACGATGAGTAATTACTATTGCAAGAGTTGGTTTTATTAAACCGTGGGTAAGTGGAGGGTTTCCCTCCATCCCCCAATATATTTTCTTATAAAGGATTGCCGCCATGTACGCCTAATTGTATATCTCATATCCTAGTTTTAGTTCAAAATAATTTATCTATTTGCCTATTTTATTTCATGCTATCAGTCTGGTCCGACGAGAAAGGTAAAACAGCGTTTCAATGCGGCTTTTTATTGTGTTAATCTGTCAATAGTTTAGTAGTTTTGTACTCAAACACCTCACAATCGAGAAGTTGCAGTTAGTCGGTTCGAGTCCGTCATAATCAACTCCACAGGCTTTGACGGAGGTGCTATCTGTGGGGATATTGCGCACGATAAAAATAAAAATGCTGACCCATGCACTATTGCAAGAATAATATGACAGCCTCCGTGGCGTGGCGGTAGTGCACGCGACTGCTACAAGGCGCGGGTTCGATCCCCGCTCAGTGCAAAAATGGCTGTTTGCACTGGTCTGGTCGTCCTTTGGCGAGCACGCATATCTATGGCAGTCGTTACGGGTAATTGGAGGATAACTTGGAACTTCGATATCGCCATTGGTCAGTCGTTTCACGCAAAATATCTAACTTCAGCCGCATCACAGTTATACTGAAAAGCCGACCCCAACTGAGTTGGAAAAAGTTTCAGAGAATGATGATAGTGCTAGAATAATATGCAAAAATAGCCTAAACTGTTGAAAATATAACATATGTATTGATGTTATGTTTTTTGGTTTAATACAGAAAGTACCTGATGGAGACTGGTTCTGTGAGCAGTGTAAACCCAAAGAACGTACTCCTAGAAAGAGAAGGAAGCTGTTTTCAGATGATGAAGAGAAAGAAGAAGATGAAATTGAAGAGGACAGGTATGTACATTATAAAGAGGATAACATTGTATTTTATGTGTGTGTATGTTTGTAATGAATAAACTCAAAAATTGGTGTGCCGATTTCAAAAATTCTTTCACAATTGGAGGTGAATATAGACTATATTGCACTGCGTGATAACCGACATACACGCGGGCGTAGCCGCGAGCAACACCTAATGTTTATTAATATAAGAAATCAAATGAGTGTAGTGCAATCTGAAAACCGCAGTTGTCTAGTGGTATGTATAGATAATGGACTGCTGAGACGAGGTCTCGGGTTCGATCCCAGGTTTATCATGGCACATACCCATGACTTATCGATGCTTTTCGAAGTTTGTGTGTATTTATCACAGGTTTATAACTGCCCGGTTAATGGCAAGGCAGTTTGTTAAAAAAGGGTACTTCTGTTAAAATTACATCAAACTATTATTCAAAGTTATATTCTAGAATAGCTGTCTAAACGCACCTGTAAAGCCAAAAATACGCACCTTCAAACAAATTACTTTTTCTTCAAGTTCAACTTGAAGAACAAATTACTAAATCGTCTTCATTATTAGTAAAATAATTTGAGTACATATATCAAGCTGTCCGTGTGTCACAGCTCGTGCCTGGTAGCGGTATGCGCGGTCTGCGGGTCAGGCGGGCGCCTTCGGGTGGAATGTTCTGCGTGCAACGCGCGTCTACACGCAGAATGCGCGCCTAGGACCGCGCGGGCCACGCGCAAGTTCCTGTGCCAGGCCTGTACGCAGCCCACGAGAGGTAAGTCCTCATATTGATGATCTTCAGTACTAGACATGTCTGAACTACTGCAGTGGAGGCGCCTCTGATCCTCCAGTCTTGGAGCTCAGGGTTACCAAGATTTTCGAAGCCAAAACAACATCTGCAAGTTAATGCACGTGCTAATTATCGAAAGAGGGTCTGACGCACGCTTTTTCGAGGTTAGAAGGTCAGATGGTTCCACTTTTACACTCTGATAAGTGATGAGTGCAACCAGGAACAAGACTAAGATGATGACGAAGGGAGACTGAGTATAAACTCACCGTTAGTGTCACCCGCAAAGCAAACACAGAGAGGAGGTGGCCTAGTTATATTTTGATTCCCAAAAAGACTTACGAATACAGTATGGTCTATTTTACTGTCTGTGTTCGTCTTGGCTCTATGCTACCACTATTGAATATACGTGTACTCCTTCTGTTATGGTTACTCAAAATATCATATTTCCTATTTGATTATAATAGTGGCCATAGTTATATTAGATAACAAATATATTGTCAAATCGCTGCTATGTAGTATAAAATAAAATTCTCTCTTTGGCACCCGATGCTTTTCGGTGCCTAAAAGAAAATAAAATTCCCTAGTTCATTTGGCACCCGATGCTTTTAAATAACGTAATAAAACTTTTAATAACGTAAAGTGTTAAATAACGTAAATACTTTTCGTAATACACAAAGGAAGCTGCTTTTTTCACGTGTCAGTAAACCGTGCTGTTATCGGATATAGGCTCGGAATAAGAATGTATTCCCGGGCAAAACTAGAACACGGGATATTATAATTTAAAACAATTAGACTAAGATAACGCTAAGTATTGTTAACTAATGTTGCGCGTGTGGTACAAAGAGACGTCGGGTCGTCGCTGCGCCGCGGCCGCCATGTCCAACATCCACCAGTACGCGCGCGCGCTGCACTCGCGGCGGACCTCCTCCGGTGCGTCATAACTGTTACGTCACAGAGCCTCGTGTGTGGCTACGGAATTAAACGCGAACTGTAGGGGAAACTGGGGACACTTGATCTCTATGGGAGACAAAGTACACCAATATTTTTTTGAATTACTAAGTGTATTAGAGTATTTTTTAGTGTGGCAGCACTAAGTAAACATTATTACCCTTAGTGTTACGTTACCACATTAAAAATTGTCTCTAGTCTCGTCTTTGCGTAACAAATAGTGTCTTTTGTCCTTAAATTATTTTCATCTATTCTGCCCTAACGTAGTTTTGGTACAATGTATTATATGAATTATGTTCCCTCCAGATTAAATTTTACCTCACTTGTGGTAGTATAAATTAAAATTTTCTCAACCAAGAGAATTTATATACACGATTTATACATTTTATGATTACGACGCTATTGTTCGAAGTTAAACCAATGCCACTCTAGATCGGTACGATAATTATCAATTCTTTTATCGAACGAGTGTCCAGGTTTTGGCATCGCCTCTTCTTTAACTCTTCAAGTCGGCACAAGTCCTAGAACTTAGCATCATATGTGTCATAGGTTTGTTTGCTACCTTAAAAGTTACTTGCAAATTAAAGCAAACCACATTATCCAGCTAAGTTATATTTTTAGGACTTGCTTAAGTTGATCCCCAAAAGAAAATTTAAACAATACCTAGATACTACATAACGAAGTGTGACTATTCTTCATGTTATTCAATATTTAAAAAAGTATTCCGTAGTCCACACACATGCTCGTATCTGTCGTCTCAAATCTGCTTCTTCATTTAGGTGAACTGTCCAAATAATTTCATAGAATGCATCATGCACTAACATTAAACTATAAATACTACGCCTATCATAATGCTTCTTGTAAAACTTTTTACTTTGCACCTTTTTTTCCACACTGTAATTTCGATAGTCTGTCTGTCTCTTATTTCGTGTTATTTTTTCTTTTATTCCAACATTTCCGTTTACCATCTATTTTCATTTACAGAACTGAGTAAAAATACCCTTATAAACCAAACTGCAATGGATGGCTAAAACACTCGCGCCCAATACGCACCTGCGCTATGTGTCAATCGCGCTTATGTCAATTTCCCTTGAAACATTTAATAGGATCTAATATCATAATAGTTTTTAATATTATTATTCTTCTAATTGCTTAGCACATATCCTTGACTGTTAAATAAATCGAAGTAAGTTTTATTTTCAGCCAAATTTAAAAAACAAAATCTAAAACCCACAGACATTGTATGATAAATTTCAAATTAAATTAATGTCTGCGAATTCTTAAATTATGATGATGCTAATGTGGGTGCTAGCACCTCTGCCTACCCCTGCGGGGATATAGGCGTGATATTATAATAAAAATGATGACAAGAGAATCGACTTACGGCTGTCGACCGTTGTTTGTGTCACCCATAGAGCAAACACAGAGAGGAGGCCTTAAAAACTATGTTTTAGTTATTGGCACATAATATAACCTATCTGCCAACCTCACCTACTAGCTGGTACTCCCATTGGTTGACAGACATGTTCTAGCGGCGACAATATATATTGACAGGATCGCAATATATTATATTGATTGTCTAATCCATGGAAAACAAAAACATGTGGAAGTGTGAAGTAGGCGGGGTGTGCGTCTTTGCTGTGCGTTTTTACGCAACCTATTACAAATTTTACAATATGAACCTTATTGTAATAAGTTAAAGTTTTAAATAACTTACTTATTCACTGACATACGTCTATACTTTTCGTAAATATTGAAACATGTTCGTTTCAAAGTATGAAACGTTTACTGTTTTACCTATACTAAAGTAAATTCTAGAATTAAGGGGTGTTATCGTTTTGTAGTACGTGCGATTTGAGCTAATTTGGCATTAAAGGTTATAACTAAATATGACCAATTATAAATAAATATGACAAATTGTTGACTAGTAATGCAACATATTAACAATTGTATGTGTGAGTTTGGCGACATCGGTTCCGCTACTCAATCTGTCATATCACAATTCTACTAGTTTTTCTATTCTGTGTTCTATTAACTGCCTTAAGAAAAACTAATTATATTGAAAATGCATCATGATATTCATGCATGTTACATTTAACTACACAACAAGTGGAATATATTTCTCATAACGAACTCTACCCCATTTTCTGTGTGCTTTGGAATGGTTTTTCGTTCTAACTTTCAAATCTTCACGACTAACACACCCTTGTAGTGCGGAGCCGGCAGTATAATAAGTGTGTGTTACAGATTCAGACGACAGCGAGTACAACACGGCGCTGGTAAAGTTCAAGACTCGGAAGTCGAGGAGTAGCAAGGAGTCTTCACCGATACAGAACGGAACAGCCAAGAGGGGACGGAAGTGAGTATTTCTGATAATTTTTATTCTTTGACCTTACTGTAGGAGGTAGGATAGGTAGGGTATGTCCTTTCCCAATTGAGCAGTCCATTCGGACTGCTGGAAGTTAATCTGCCTTATGGAATACCGCGGCCTATTACCCTATTACCGTGTGTTGTGTTCTCGTCTGTGAGTAGGGTAGCCAGAGCTCACTGCAAAGGCTGTGTTGTTAGTGGCAAGACATTGTCTTCCGCACTGATAGCACAGAGACTCCCGTAACCTTTTTGTTTTCAAAACATAGCTTCGTTCAATGTAACTAATATTTTCTTTTTCTTCTAGATCAAAAAATGACGAAATGAACACAAGTACAGGCAGAAGATCACAAAAGAATTCACTCACAAATGGACATCACGGTACGTATTAATCTTCCGTATCCAATCGTATGGTGAAAGTGCACCATCACCCAATCTCATTGGAAGGGTATAACAGAAGTATGTAAGAGGCCACTAACCGAAAACTCAGGAGATAATCACTGCGAGAGGAAAAAATCTCAAAATAATATCCTGTACCAAACTGTCTGGCCAGTGTGGAAATAGTAGGCCAAAGTCTCCTATATTTTTTTTTAAATGAAGAATAAATTTAATGTTCCCTCTAACCTCTCCAACTAAGCTCAATGGCTTGTCATAGAAGTGAGTTCACGTCGATAGTGTAATGACCAGGATTCGAACCCGCGACTTTTCAATCGTAAACCCGATTCCTTAACCGCTAAGCTACCGATGCTTATATTAGAAGAGTATCAAATCCAGCGGCACTTGATTGAAATGTAATCACAAATTCTCTAAACTGAAATCATTACCCTTCGTAATCATTATTCTTTAGAGGGAATATTAGATATTTCTAACATTATTTTCAAAATAATAAGATGAAAATAATATTGTTGTGTTACAGAGGAGCCAAAGAGCAGTCGCAAGCGCAACAGTAGGACGCAACACGAGGTGCAGTTACACGCCGAACAGTTGCAGCAACTGTTGCACGACGTTATGAAACACAAGGACTGCTGGCCCTTCTACGAGCCCGTGTCTACTGAAGATGTGAGTTCATTGTTATAAATAGAAAGTTAACCATTTCAAACTATTTAATACTAGAATCATATGCGTTTTTATGACACGTCAATTTGACTTCACCTCGCCTGATGTTAAGCTGAAGCCAAAGTCTCATGAAAGAGGGTCACTATTTCAAACACGTTCAGTGCTACAATGGTGGCGCTCAGCTTGACGGCCTCACAGCCAACCCACGTGTAAAGCATTCGAAATGAAATAATATAACAATAAAAAGTAATAGTAAGAAAAAGAGAATGAAGCGAGAGTCGTATGTCGGGATCGTAGCAAATGGATATCCGTAATCTCTGCCCTCCCTATGGGAAACAGGTGTGATTTTATATATGTATACATACATACATACATTCATACAAAAATTCACGCTTATATCTCCGAAAGGGTAGGCAGAGGTGCTAGCACCCACTTTTCGGCGAGCCTATTGCTATTAACCGGGCACTTATAAACCTGCGATAAATACACACATAACTTCGAAAAGCATCGAAAAGTCTTTGGTGTGTGCCACAATGTTGGTACAATCTGGGATCGAACCCGTGACTTCGTCTCAGCAGTCCATTACCCATACCACTAGGCTACCGCGGTTATGTATGTATGTAGTGTAGGTATGTAAATAGTAATAGATAAATAGTCTTCCTTAAACTTGTCCGCACAGGTACCAGATTACTTAGACGTGATCGACGTGCCAATGGACTTCACCACCATCAAGAACAAACTGGACAACGCCGAGTACACCACGGACGAGGAGTTCAACGCCGACGCGGTGCAGGTGTTCATCAACTGCTACACCTACAACAAGGACACACATCCCGTTGCCAGGTGCGTTTAGTCCGTCTTAGTGACAGCCCTAGGGGTGAGAGTTGTCTCGCTCGCCACTTTGCTCACGGTGATGGTACGATGCGCGAGTGCTTGGGCGGCCGCCGCCTCCTTCTGCGAGCAAGTAATGCTCGAAAAGGAGGAGGCTGAGCGGGTCCGGAGAAGACTCCGCACTGCCCGCGATGAGCGGAGGCTACTCGGACGTCGGAGGTCGCAGAATGACCTCCGTCCCCCATGAGCGCGGGCCTGGGGGTGACGGGTGGAGCCGCCTGTCACCCTAGCAGAAGCAGGCCACGGCGATGGCGGAAAATGCCTCCCCATACCCATGGGCTAGATGGGGACATCATGGTCCCCACATTGGGGGAAGAGGGTCATCTCAACAGAGTCCCTCGGTGACCTCCATCCTACATTAGCATAGACGCTGACAGAAGCCGGTTGGGGAGGCGCCTCTCTATGAGGACAGTGTGATTCCCACACCAGAGGGGGCCAGTGTTTGATCCCCGCTCAGTGCAAATTTTTATGCACGAATATGTCTATTTGTACTGGTGATGTGTATTTGTGTGCGTCTGAAGCGCTCGTTAAGAACCGGTCCGAGCGCCGATGGCTATGTGTGCGTGCCTGCACTACTAAGATGCACATATTTGTCTATTGTGTCTTTAGTAATAAACTAGCTTCTAATTGCGACGGTTGTTTCACTAAGTAGCAGACACTTCAACTGGTCAAACACACAAAACCTCTCCAGTGAGCTCCGGCTACCTTACCGCCAGAAACAACACAAGGTTATTATTAGCCGCAGTATTCTGTAGGGAGGAGGTACTTCCCCTGTCGGATTGCTCAATTAGGACGGGTGATCCCGTCATGTCTTGTCTCCGTTAATATCAAATCAAAGGAGTCAAAAAGGGAAATTGTATTTAAGTTAAGATTAATATTGTGTGAAGTTTAGGTTACGGTACTATCGTATTAGGGGTCCCCTGTAAAGGTAGTTTCTTTCCGTGTGTGCTAAATAAATAAATAAAAAAAAATTACGTCGCTAACAGCTAATATCATGTTTCAGAGCCGGCAACCGCCTAGAGAAATACTTCAACAAGCGATGTGGCGAGCTAGAACTCCAGCCTCTACCGGAGATCGAGTTAGAGTTCGAGGAGCCGACCAAACGCGCCAGCCCCTCCTCAGACGACGAAGCGCCGCGGGCCAAGAGGGCCAAGCTCAAGTGACCGCGCCGCCTCCGCGACTATCTGTGCTATTGAAGTGAAGTACAGTGTAGTGTCCGTGTGTGTATCCGACCGCGTCACAAATACTGAACTATCTACGTTTGTGTTTCAAAAAGTTACAAGAAGAAACAAATAGTCCAGTCCAGTGATTTAATGTTAAACAATATAGTGCACGACCTGTCATCGCCAAATAATGTCGTTGAACGACATATTTAAACCAAATATTACGATCCCACTGAACAAAAAAGGTAATACCAAATTCTTACTTTGAAACTATCGCGTTACTTGATATATGGTTAGCGAACAGTGAGCTTGTGACCACGGCTAGTGCAACCTGGCCGAAACATACATACATATGCTCACGCACGTTCTCCCCGAAGGGGTAGGTACAGATTTTTGGTCCCACGTAATAGTGGGAGACCCTATTGCTGCCAATCGGGCTATTCGGGTAAATTATTGTAATTACCATATGATCGCGTTAATATAAGGGTTTCGCTAACCATTAATACCAATTTGTCTAGGCCTATATCCTAAATCTAAAGATCTTCAAATGATATACTCTTTCTTGTAATAAATTTCTTAAGCAATCAGCATATGGTAACTGTTTCAAACTATTTTTGAACGGAAAAGTGAATGCTTCAACAAGCCCCTATCACCCCAAAATGGTTTTATAAGAGAAGTTCTACTGCTCAAGACGTGGCTCCGTAGCGCAGCGGTTAGAACATTTCCACTGTAAGGGAAAAATCGCAGGTTTGATTCCCGTCAGAGCTTTTACTTTTTTCGATCTAAATTGATACCTCTAATTCAAGAATGCCAACTTGTGAAACACATTCACCACAGTCCTGCTACAAGTACTTACATGAATTAATGAGAAATATGTAAAATAGATAGCATTACAACTCATAACACTGTATCCTATGATTGAATTATACACAAATAATTTGGAATTACCATAGAAAATTTGATGAGAACTAAAACTAAAATTCAATACTAAGCCCATTCGTGCAGTTAACAAGAGAAAAAAGGTCCATATTACTACTAACATCTTCTAATATTTGTTCACAATGCATGTTAAACCGTCGGTCCCGGTTGCCATGTTAAAAAAATGTTAATAACTTAATTTTTTTGGATGGTGGGGTATTTGTTTTTTTTTTATATGTGTTTCATATCAGCCCTCAAAGTTTTTATGGTAATTAATACCGATTCACAGTGAACAAATTTAGTATTAAAACATTCAATAAGATAATAGTTACAGTTATGTAGTAATTTACAGAACATTAAGTCTAAATTGTAAATTGTAACTGTCAATTTGTAAAATGTATAAGGAATCAGCACTCACATAAGTCAGTAAGAAGTGTGTAAGTATTGAATCAATTAAATATCGAAATGTTTTCATACTTTGGTAAATGCATCTAAAACATAAAGTTATTAATAAAATATGATATAAGTATCTTGTATGTTTGTAAGGTACACTGTACAATAGAAACAGAATAGAAATTATGCTATGGGATATGTCAGATATGAATCCACTAAAACATCTAACATCATAGTACTTCATATGCCGGGTCCATATTTACGTAACATTCTACCGTGACGGTGTCGTAAGCACGTGTCACTGTCAGTCTGATGATGTGGACTTAAGTACCTGTGTGATAGCAGAGCCAAAATAAAACAATTGATCAACTTGTGGTGTCAACACAACTCTAGTTTGTGATGATACAGCCACAAGTTATTTACATTCAAATTAAAAGACAGGTACAGTCACCTGTAATAATATGTTTACAGTTTGGAACCTTGTCACTTTAATAAATGACAAGTCAACATTATTACCTGAAACAGTAAAATTCGACAAGTTTAATGTGAAAAAGTTCTAAAACGTATACATATTACTGCAGGTGACTGTACATAGGGTTTGTGGTCTGCTTATTTACCTTTGAGAGGTGTGCAAATTAAAAAGAAGTTTAATTACCATACAAAATTAGAATGTATATACTTCCATACAGCCTAGTAAACATAAAATTAAATGAAACCATAAAATAAAAATATTTAATTGAGTTTACAGTATTGCTAGAGTATTGAATATAACGTTATTTAAAATTATGGTAGGGTTTTGGTATTCCAATATGTATGTTAGTCAGTATGTTATCTATCAATCGTAATGTGAGTGCCTGGTACCTATTATAGAATAATATGTATAATATGCTTGCATAGCGGCTTTTTCATATACATTTTGCATGTGAATGCTGTTTCTTATAGACAAATGGTATGGTATATCGGGCTGTAATTTGCTTTTTTTGAGATAAAATAAATAGCTATACAGGCCCTCTAGGCAAAGCGACATTCTATTGATGGAATTGCATCGAAATAAATTGATTTAAATTTGCTATCAATGGATTACTTGACACTGTGGTGATTTTAATAATATAAATATGTGAAATAAAATGTTTCAAATCACATAGATTCATATTTTATTCAATTTCTGTAGTCATATGACAGATCTTTACTGAGCGATTCCACTGGCGTCTTCGCCAATAGTATAGAATGGCAATTGGTTGGTAGTCGTTTTGTAGAATGGAGTAGTGTATGGGATTGACACGCATTTTAACATTTATGACATTCCCATACATTGATCAACCTATTCTATTCCATTCTACAAAACGATTGCCACTTGTCTATGGCCCGATAGACTATCGATATTCTTCATGGATTTTCGAAGCATTTTGCATAAATAGTTTACCTATGCATGCCAAATACAAAACTAATAGTTATTTTTTAAATATCATTCCATTGTTGTTGTAGAATGTTCCAGTCAATTGATCTGTGGTATAATTACATTTATTTGTATTTTGATTATGATTCTCTCTTGTAGAAATAAATGAAACAGTAAGTTAGTTGATTGTGAATTATGGGGAAAAATTGATTATGGTAATTTGTGTATTGTGTACAAGATTGAATAAGAATTATGTTAGAAATATAAATTTTTACTGTTATTTCGAAATAAAATATGATTAAGGTAATTTTATTATCTATTGTTTGGTTATAAATAAAATAATAAAATATCGAAAGAGTAATATTAAAAGTATTGTCATGCATCACTTCTAGATGTGTACTGAGCCAGTACCATGAACTCTTAAAACAGGCCAATAATTGAACAGCTGCCATACCATCAACTGCTAAATGTAACATAGTAATGCTATTTAATTATATGTGATTACAAAGTTAATTATGCAGTTGGTATAATGACAACAGTTAAATCATTGATTTAAGACTGTTATAAGAGTTTATAGCTGGTCAGTTGAATCCTTAACTACAATAATTGTCAGCATAGAAACAGTAGGCCCAACAGTGGGAAAGACCTATGTCCAGCAGCGAACTGTGTTTGGTCAATTTTTGATATCCAGTAACTGTGATGGTCATTTTTTTTAATTCAAAATACAGCACTGTCTAATTCACCAATAAAATATTTAAATGAAAACAGAAAACACGAGTCTGTTTTATTTATTTCTAAGAGGTGGATTTTGATGATTTTCTCTGAGACTAACATTTGTTTTACTATAAAATATCTTGTATAAGGTCGTCTTGCACTATATGTTCTTGCATTGCATTTGACAACCTCATTAGTGACATTAGAATGTTCTAGAAATCAAAAGTGACGATTAAAGGCTTGTGTTCGTCGTTAATGTAAATTTGTTAGCTGGTGTTTGACATTTTGTATCAAGTTTTATAACTACCCTCATATTTACCAAGTTTTACGACTACCCACAAAATTGTGAAATCTTAATACTATGTTATGTATGCTTGTCAGTTTGTACTGTTTCTTTGTAATATGAATATTTGCAATGGTCAGGTCGTGCCTCAAAGAGCACGTTAAGCCGTCGGTCCCGGATAGGAACGTCTATGACAGTCGGTACAGGGGAAATAGGTGAAATGGCCCATACAGACGGTCTGATCACCGGTCCGGTCAACGGCGTTCGCACTGGAAATAGTAGCAAACTGTAATTTAATTATCAGTATTTTTATTGTTAGATTTCCAAAGACAAGGTGTTGAAATCGTGTTAAAAGGGTCGACTTCACACACCTTTTTTTTTAAATGTCACGCACCAGCGCCCTCTAAACGTAAGTTTTAGTTTTAAATTGTTAGAGTATAAGTTGTGATTGTATTTCTATTATGTACAACACTCAAAATCTCGTCCCGTTTTAAGGATTCGTTCGTTGGAACGTAACGTTGTGTTTTAGTTTGCTAAATTTTATCTGTTTTTTTTTTCTTTATTTAACAGGCGTGGTAACCTACTGAGGCATGGCCGTTTTATTTTTTATTTTTTTGTGATTGGGATCGTAAAATTTATAATGATCGTCTCAAGAATCGGTTGTGTTGTTATTTGCTTTCTGAATAAGTGGGATGTTGGCAATTGTCTTATAGTAACTTAACACTTTTTTTTTCTCCTAGAAGGTAATTCAGGTCCCGTTCCCGTTGCAAACATTTTTATACATACCTTGGCCACTAATATCTATTATCGAACACAGAACAAAAAGAATTTTCCAACTTTTGCGCGTACACGTACATTTGGCGGTTTCATCTTTATATAAATAGATCAACTATTCTATTGTCCATGAAATTTAGGCTTAATGTGCATTTCTGTATAGTCAAAAAGTTAAATCCATGTTAGCGAGGTTGCCTGGAACCCTTGTCCCACACGCACTATTTTGGAAAAATATTTGTTCCCATGTGACACAAGTTGTTACGTCCACACTCAACGTCTGTCTCTCGCTGTCCAGTCCGCTGTTACACTGTACTCACCTCAATAGATAATAATTAGAATGTCTAGCTGCATTCTTGCCTGTTCCATAGCAATGAATACAACTGATTCTTGTAGCTGAGGTCCAACATGGTCGTTATATTGGTTTGTTGATTGAATAAATGGTTATACTCAAATCTATGTTTGCAAGACGCTTGTTTTTTTGTTTTGTTTGTAAGCGACCATGTAACTTTGCTGGTACAGTCAGCCACGAAATTTTATCGTTATAGAGCTGTGTGTCATACTTGTTGAAAGTAACATGTGTAAGTAACATAGGAAGCTGTAGTAGAGATGTTTAAATTTATAGTCAACACGCTGTTGCCCGCGTGAACTTCTGATCCCGTTCCCGCTGCTCTATAAAAACCTTCCGTAGAGTTCAAGGAACAAAAAAAAAAGAATTACTCGAATTGGTCCAGCCGTCTTCGAGTTTTTTTTTTCACATAGATAGATATAATTTACATAACTAATACATTTCGATTTAGATTGGAAAAAGTGGATGCCCAGATGGGACTCGAAATCACGTACAGCTCTTTTAAGACGTGGCTTAGTAGCTTAAAAACTCCTCCTGAAAGTCTTTTGTTAGTTAGCGTCAGAGCATTCTCCCTAAGTAGTGAGTAAGAGAAGTCGAGTTCCAGTCTCGTCTAGCACTCACTTTTCCAATATTAAATCTGTTGAAATATAGAAAACTAGTCTATGCCCGCGGCTTCGCCCGCGTGGTCGTCAGTTATCGCGACCTAAGCGCCATCTGTGTAATTTAAATTCGATATTACTAATCATAACTCTGGTTCTACTTAACCGATTGCAATCAAACAAAAGTAAGATTTTAAGTTGGACGAAACCCCTTCAAACGAAAAAACCAAAATTTTGAGCTATGTTTACTTATATAAATACGATTTCAACAAGTGTGTTCACGCTCTTACGAAAATTGAGTACTGCAGCCAGATGAGTTGATTATCGTCTGGCTATTTTTCATATCTTAAAAAGGGTTGTCTGTACAAATAGTTGGTAACAGAGCATTCCTAATAACAATACGATATCGGTGACTCGATTTCTCCGTAATAATAATAATTATCATTTTGTCTGCGATTATTTATTTATGTAACTTATAAGTTTTATATTAATTTATATTGTAGTGAATAAAGCACCCACGTACAGTTGCTGTTTTCTTTTTATTTCTTACAGAACGTTGATGTACTTTACTTAGTGCCATCTAGCGACACGTGTTTCCTTCTTCCTACAGTCCCGGGTCCTTTTAGCGGGGCGTGAAAAAGCATCTGATGAGGCCGTCAAGCTGATCGCCGCCATTGTAACACTACGTGTTTGTAATGGTGACCTCTTTCCTGAGATTTACTATCAGGCGGGGTGAAGTCAAATTGATGTGCTCTGATACATGTAATATATGAATTGATCATAGTGGAGCATTATGATGCCAGTCTGCGATCGATCGATGCCTTTGATGTAACGGTTAGGTTAGGGGTCCTATGGCTATGCAGGTAAAAAACAAACCTGGGGTCACCTGGATGAACTATGAGGTGGACCATAGGAAATAAGCCTAATCGCCTAAAGACGTGAGTTGATTGAACAATGTCGGGATAATATTGTGGGACAGAATGCAATCGTTGGTGAAATATAGGTGTTAATTCACCTCTGCCTACCTCAGAGGGAATTAGGCGTGAGCACATGTATGTCGTACCTTAAACCACTAAACTGATTTTGACATAACATATAATATAAACTCGCGCCTATATCCCCGAAGCACGCAAGCACCCGTATTTCGATGTTTAGGTCCCAATGTAATAGGTGGTGAGCCTATTGCCATTAACTGGGCACTTATTAACCTCCAATAAATACACACAGAACTTCGAAAAGCATCAAAAAGTCATTGGTGGTGTGCCATGGTAAACCTGGGATCGAACTGGAGATCTCATTTGAGCAGTCCATCACACATACCACTAGGCTACTGCGGTTACTTATATACTGATTTTGATTTTGATAAAATTTGGAGAAAAAAAACCTATGGAGTTGGATTTGACCTTGGGAAGGGCATGGGATATGTATAATCAGGATAATAGACTTCTACCTAGAGCCCCCAGAAACAGTTGGCAAGAAATAAAACATACATTACAACTATTACATGATTTAATGTTTCACTTACAACATAAATAAATCACACATGAATTACTTTAAATTAAACCCAGCAATGTCTAGAAGAGAATCAGTGGTGCTCTGCTGCCTCCTTCCTTCTCATCTCGGCCCACTTGGCAACATTCTCGGGAGAGTTAGCTGGAAGAGAGAAAAAAAAGCACTGCTGTAGGAAAATTGACTTTCTGGTATTCTCCTATATATCTTCTACAGACATTCCTATGAACTATTGGAACTAAGGAATAATTTAGATGGGTCTAGTAGCCCGAGTGGCCAGAGGGGTCTTCGTGTAAGAGACTGGTTGCGGGTTAAAGACCAAAGTATACCTACTCCATTTGTTTAGGCACTTAAAGGTAAACAATCTTGTGGAAATGGTATTTAGTTCCATGTAATAGGGGGAAGGTCGATTGCTGTGTTCCAGGCACTATTATTGACACGAGCCATGCATCTGAGGCTGAATGAATTCATTAAAATAATATACCAGCAAACGATAAAATTTAAATACATACAACTTCCTGTATCATAAGTTCATATTAATATGATTTCATTATCTCTGCTCAGGATTCATATTAGAATTAAGTTAGACAAAGCATTTCCATTTTTACTGAATTATGAAACTCAAGGTTTCAAGTTTTCTTTTAATTTAATATTTTAGAGGCTCCCAATGTGCAACATGATTGATGAGATATAGAAATTCAATCTATAGAAAGCATAGAAAAATAATTCTAGTGTAAAGTCAACATAAATTACCCATTTTGTTAATCTTGTAGAACACAGGCGTGGAGACGACGATGGCAATAGCCCAATATTTCCAAATCCACTGGTTCTGGAGATGGAACTTAATCGGGAACTGGGCTAATTTAGCACTGAAGGTGTAAGGGAATTTCATAGGGCGGCCTGGTGCGGACTCCGACATCGTGATGACTTACTACCTGCGGAATGGTCAACACAATTATTATGTAATATTCATCATTTTTACTGCCTTCAATGTCAATGAAATAACAAGTATTTTGCAAGGTGATGTGTATAAGAATTTCACTGTCTTGATAAATGAAAAAAAAAAATGGAAAATTTAATCACATTTACCGAATATTTCAAGAAAAAAGTAATAGAAAATAAATTGAATTTCCTAACCTTATCGTAATATTCGTAATGGATCTGACACTAATGACAGTCTGGGGGGCAGACAGAAAAGCGTTAGAGAAGAGAAATGCAGTAAAAGTGACATTAATTTATCGATACTTATATGGAATTTAAAATCGACTAAAGACATTATTAACTTCATTGATGTTTTTAATAAATATAATAATATTTGTATCTTAAGACCAGAAACCTAACATTTTTAAATACGAACTATCTACATCCTACATCAACGATTGGATTCGGTTCCTGCTGACTGGGCAGCAGGAACAGAATCAGCGTTGAAATTAACTTATTGGAAGATTCTCACTTCGTATTGGAGGACCATCTCACGTATTATGTCATTGTCATCTATAAAATAATGCTCGTTTAAACACCGAATTTGAAATTGTTAATCGATAATAATCGACTAGTTACATTCCTCCACAATAATTTAGATATTTAATATAAAACTACAATTTACAAATATGGAAAATGAGAAATATGCGACTTAAAGCATTAAAAAACCAATGACGCATATCAAATAAAGTTAAGTAATATTGTTATTTTCAATAATGTAAAAAGTTAACAAAATCACAGTCAAACAATCTCAAGACAACAAATATTTTGTAAATTGCAACTTCCAACAGTAAGCTGTCAAACAAATAAAAATGTCAACTCGCTTTGTGGTGTCGTATTTGTGTGATTAGATGTAATTTTAAAATAAAATAAAAACTATTGATAATATAATGTGTGACAATGGCTTCGGTGAAAGTGGCTGTAAGGGTTCGCCCATTCAATCAAAGGTTAGTTTATACTAAGCTCAGGAAAATGTAAATTTTCTTCAATGTTTTGGGGGTGTTAACGTATTGTGTGAAACAAGGATGTTTAGCGAGTTCCAACGTCTATTATCTAGATAATTGACTGTATCATGTTATTTTGTATGGTTAGTACGAGTGTACTACAGAATAACAAAAGATAAATTAAGGTTTTATGTCAGTGAGTCGCACAAGTTTTTCATGGCATTTGAAAGTGCAAAAAAGCAATGATGTCATGTTAAATGACAATGACTTTCACGGTTCAGTTGCATTTGGAGCACAAACTGTACCTCGGGCATGCCGTTTAGATGAAAGTTGTCGAAAACATGTAAAAAAGCGGGCGACCTTATTGTTAAGATAAAAAATTACAATGTGTATTTTGATAATGACTGTGTGGAATGTCATTTTGTCTGTTTATCTACAGCATTGTAAACAACAACACATGTCTGCTACTTACAGCTAACTATGGAATATTTTCAGGAATTTACTTCTACAAAACATTTCATAAATGCCTATTAGATAACTTTTTAACTCAAACTAAAATCATCTGCAGTTTATTATATAATTCTTGTGTCTAATCGGAAGCACTTCCTGTCATTTAAAAAAAGAATTCATAGTGAAAAGACTTCAAGCCTCAGTAATTAATCAGATTCTAATTTCAAATTGTAGGTACCAATAACAAAAGACAAAATTTTCTTGTATAACAGTTTACTGTTACTTGCTAAACAGAGCAGAAATACAAGATGTCAACGTCTAAATAAAGTATATTTTGTTGATAATTTTGTGGCCTTTCTTCTTCATAATAATTTGTTAACATTTATTCATAGGCAATTCGATGAATACTATTTTGTGTATGTCCAAAAATGGAATCTTAATGTTTGTAAGGTTTATGATAGATTGTACATTTTTTTGCCACTTTGGTGGTATAACTTCTAAACAGATTTTGTTATAAGAGGTATGATTATAAGAAAATGATACACCAACCTTGATGTATAGGCATATATAACACCAGGTTCAATTATGTTGGACCTATTATTTGAAATGAGTCCCACCTGCTTCAAGTAAAATATTTTGAATAAGAGCTATATATTTTTAAGTTTAGTATGGAACAATATAGTATCTATTATTATTATATAAATACCATTAACTGACATTGTGATTACTGGAGTAGGTAATGTGTGCAATCATTTATTATTTCTTTATATTTGTGTAGTTGGGTTGTTTATTTATTAATTCTTAGCTATTTCTCAGATAAAGCTTAGTAAAACCGTTTTACTTCAAATTGATTATCTTCTCTTTCCACCTTCTCATTTTTCTTATCTCCCTCTCCTCTGCAGTCATATATGTGAATTACTATGATATACCAATAACCATGGATGGACATTATTAGTGAATCACACCTCTGATGCTACAATCGTCCACATTATAGCATATTCACTATTAAATCTATCGGGATATCCTACTAATATTATAAAGGCGAAAGTTTGTTTGGATGGATGGATGTTTGTTCCTCTTTCACGCATAAACGGCTGGACTGATTTGGTTGAAATTTGGTACAGGGGTAGATTAGAACCTGGAATAACACATAGGCTACTTTTTATCCCGGGAAAAGGTTCCCAAGGGTTGCGGGAACGGGAACAAAATTCCACGCGGGCGAAGCCGTGGGCATCAGCTAGTTTACCATGTTTGTTAATTTCTACGTGTAACCGATATTTCGGCGCTGTTGCAAGCGCCATGATCACGGTGTGCGCCTTGCAACAGCGCGGCAGCGCCGAAATATCGGTTACGCGTAGAAATTAACAAACATGGTAAATATCCCGATAGATTTAATAGTGAATTTGTAAATGACCATGTCAATCTAAAATCATACATTATAGCATATTATTGTACCATGTAACTGAACTCCCTCCTAATGAGACCTTATTAGGAGGGTTGTGTCTTTCACCTTAGTACCAAGTGTTTTTTTTAATTACAAGATAACTATATAACAACTTTTTTATTATCTGTAACAACATGGCAAATGCTTGCTTTAAAGCTTGTGAATACAGATAAATAACATCTTAATACTAATAAATAACACTCTTGGAAAAAAAAATCGTTTTCACATGTAACTAAATGGACATTGCTGACTTTGGATGAAACATAAAATCATGCAATTCAACAGCTTATAACATTGTACACTTTGATTCAATATAGATATAATTATAATATATTAATCTGCCACTAGTCATATCATATCTTATCTTAGCTTTTTTTTTGACCCCACAAACTCAACCCTGTTGGATCCTTTGTGTCTCTTGTCCACTTGGCTTTATATAATTTTGATGTTGATTTGAAAAAGGAAACAATAATGATTTAAACAGTTGATTGCAATTGGTGGAACTTATGGTTATACATTAGTGATAATACACTTGTACTTCTCCACAATATTTATTACTTAGTGCTCTGCAGCCTTAACGGACACTGTGACCCTTTTGCATCCTTCGCTAGTCCAGTAGTTGGCTTTTTTAATTTTGAAATTGATTTGAATAAGGAAACAATAAAGATCTATACTGTTGATTGATGGCACTTGGTGGAACTTATTGTTTAACATATGGATAACACACTTGTACTTCTCCATTGTATTTTTGTATCTAACCGATTTTACCTTGTGACATTCTCAAAGGTCACTGTCAAAGCAAACCTTTGCAGATACAGCAAGCAGAAACCAATTACATACAATAATAATTATTGTGGAGAAGTACAAGTGTGTTATCAATAATGTAAAACAATTAAATATGATTCACACTACAGTAACAGTAAATTCAAAGTAAGCTACCATCCCTTCAATGTTGTCAAATTGTGCTGAATTATCTACAACAGTATGCATTTGGTGGTGATAATCATAGTTCTGATTTAAGCTATTTCAAGATATTATAAATCATCATTCTCTGAACCTTTTCCCAACTCAGTTGGGTTTGGCTTTCCAGTCTAACTGTGATGCGGCTGAACTTCGATATTTTCCGTGAAGCGACTGTCATCTGACCTCCGCAACCAATAGTCTAATGATCAATGATGATATCGAAGTTCCAAGTTAGACTGGTTGGACTTTTGTGGGCTCCATCTACCCGTAACGACTGCTTACTTACCCGTACCCGTAACTTATAAAATTGAATCATTTCATTATCACCACCATCATTTCAGCCATAGGAAGTCCACTACTGTACATAGGCCTCCCCATCGATTTCCAGTGCGACCGGTTGAAGGCGGTCTGCATCCAACGTGTACCCGCGACTTTGACTATGTCGTCCGTCCACCTCGCAAAAGGCCGTCCGATGTCTCGTTTACCGGTACGCGGTCTCCATTCGAGAAGCTTTCTTCTCCAACGGCCATCTGTTCTTCTTGCTATGTGCCCCACCCACTGCCACTTCAGCTTGCTAACCCTGTGGGCTATATCAGTACTTACGTTCGTCTACGAATCTCATCATTTCTGATTCGATCGCACAGAGAAATTCCGAGCATAGCCCTTTCCTTTGTGATCTTGAGGTTCCTTATGAGGCCCAAAATGAGGGTGCATGTCTCGGCGTCATAAATAAAAGAGAATTAATAAACCTAATTAATTTAGTAGAAAAATAATAAATGAGTCCATAATATATGTATTTACGTTCATAATAATACTCTACGAAATATGGAAATATGCAATAACAAGTTTATTAATAGATAATACTTATCATAATTGGTATAGCGACCTCTGTGGCGTGGCGGTAGTGAATGCGACTCCTACACAGGAGGCGCTAGTTCGATTCCCGCTCAGTGCAAATATTTCTATGCGTGACTATTTGCACTGGTCTGGTCCTGCCCTGGAGAGCACGTTAAGCCGTCGGTCCCGGTTGCGACTGAACCGATACGAACATCTATGTCTCGTTACGGGTAGTTGGAGCCCTCGAAAGTCCAACTAGCCTAACTACAGAACTTCGATATCGCCAATTTGGTTGTGGAATTCCGATGGCAGTCGCAACACGGAAAATATCGAAGTTCAGCCGCATCTTAGACTAGAAAGCTGACCCCAACTAAGTTGGGAATTGACTCAGAGAATGAATGATGATGACTTATATTAATTAGCTATTTAAATATATCTACAACGAATTATGATTAATATATGAAACTTTATATCAAAAATAATATTGATTTATTCTTATGATATTTGTACCTACTACTCTTACTTGCTATAAATTATAATAGCCATAAACTCAAAAACATGATTAAAATTTAATATTATTATAATTTAAACATAGAACTAAATTACTTTAATTCCAGATGCAAGAAAAGATTTATTAAGTAAAGCAAATCAGCCAATAACTCACTATACATATACAGTCAGCTCCAAAAGTTTTATTAAGTAAAGCAAATCAGCCAATAACTCACTGTACATGTACAGTCAGCTCCAAAAGTCTCTATACACCTTAAGGTCAATAATCTTTTGACAGCCTAGATCTAATTTAATCAAAAGTAACATAGCTTATAATCTAGATCATTGTCTTGTTTCTTAATAAGAAAACTAGCTGTAGCCCGCGGCTCCGGCCGCGTGGATGTCAGTTATCGCGTAGTGCAATATAGCCTCGTCGTCACTCAGGACGAATGTAGCTTTTTGATGGTTATTTTTTTTTTGATATTCGTATTAGTTTTTGTGTTTAATCATTACAAACATACACACCCCCAATACAACACATATATTTCTTGCAAGTAGTATCCTAATCTTAATTATATTAATAAGTAGATATACTATTAAGTAGCTGCTAAGACTAGTAGTTGTGTCCAGGAATTTATGGTGCTCACTGTACCTACACTGTTTTGTGAACTAAAAAAGTACAATGTACAGTTCTCTTAATTGTACATGAGTGGTTTTTCGTAACTGTACACATAAATGAATTAATTACCAACATAACTGTTTTAAGAACTTCTGGAATGTTCTAATTATGTTATACTTTGTTTTTGTTTCTTTGTGGATGTTTAAAATTGTGTGTTCTTAAAAAAGCATAATGCGGTGGCCACCAACCACGTTGTGTCGGAGGTTGCAGAATTACATCTATCCTCCATGAGCACGGGGATGTCTGGATCAGGCCGCGGCTCCTCGCTATCCGGGGAAGATATGAACACCATAGTCCCATATCATCTTCGATGGCCCTGGATCAGCCGAGGCGTAAGGGATATACTAGCAACTATCTGACCCACGGCAAATGATGGCCAGAGACGGCTTCCAGTTGCCGTGGCCAACCACCAGCGTTGGCTTCGGCGATAGGGTATCCGTAGGGATTTCCGTACAGGGTAGGCAGAGGTGCTAGCACCCATATTTCGCCAGTTTATGTTTAGGTCCCAACCTATTGCCATTAACCGGGCACTTAACCTGCGATAAATACACACATAATTTCGAAAAGCATCGAAAAGTCATTGGTATGTGCCATGGCAAAACCTGGGAATGAAACCGAGACCTCGTCACAGCAGTCCATTACTCATATCACTAGACTAAAGACTACACTAACAGTTCAGAAATTGGGACGAGTCATCAGATTGATATTGACATTTTGTAAGTTCCGTTTAGTTGTCTAAACAGAATAAATGATTTATCAATTTGAATTTGTTGATTCTTCTCGGTAACGTGATGATATACCGTACAGAGACAAGCCATCGCTACATGGTGGACATGCCACTCGATTCGGTGGCGTACCAAACGATTCGGTGATACGTTCATTACGCGTACACCCAAAGAGTGGAATGCCCTGACTGAATCTTCTCCCCTCCCCATTCCCCCTTCCTCTCTCCCCTCTATATGGTCGGCAGCACAAATGTGACGCCCCCGGTGTTGCAAACGTCCATAGGCCACGGGTGACCAGTCACCATACCATTTTTAATAGCCCTCATATATTAAGTTCTAACATTTCTTAATATAGAATCCCACCAAAAACATAAATGTAAAAAGGGAGAGCCAAGTTCAATACAAAAATTATGGTTGGCTGAGGGCTTCGCCGCAAAAAGAATGGAAATCTAAATGAGTGCAAGTTCTATGCAAAATCCAAATATGTATTTAAAGCAACAAAACAACATTATTAACAAGTAATAAAATCTATTTGTTTGCTTTATTGGAAACCTATAATAATTGCTCTTATTAAAAAAAAATTAGAGAGTTTAAAGTAGGTCAGATTTTATTATTTTTAGATTTTTTTCATACGCCTACACACAATTACCAAGCCTGGATTCCAAATTTCATCCTTCTGAGTGGTTCGTGTAATATTACACCTGGCCCTAGCTAGCCAGTTCCTTTGTTTGAACTTCGCTTGACACGCTGCCACGTGTCTAGATTTTAATGTATAACGATATTCCATATTTAACAGGAATAATAATGAGTCTGATTTGAACTTTAACCATAAAATATTATCTCCAATCTTGTATGCCCACAATTTAAAATGCTGACTATGACTAGGCTATGTATGACTCACGAAATCATCGTAAACACAATGCCATATTAAGAAAACGCTATGTTGTTATCATTTCTGTAGTTTACCTATCGTGTATATACCTAAGTGGTTTATAAAAAAAATCTTACACCAATAGGAGACCACCTTATCTGTGATTGTCATAGGCTTATATATCATTACGAGTTTTGTCCCCTGCGGAAATCCCCACGGGTACCCCACGTCGAAGTCAGCGAGGGTGGTTATGTCGAACTCGAACCGACCAAACCGCACGGCCGTCTCGGACCATCAGTTGCTGAGGGATGATGTAGCCTCTGACAATTCCTCACGCTCAGACTGACCTAGACTCACGTGTTTCCATCTTCCTACAGTCCTAGGTCCTTTAAGCGGGGCGTGAAAAAGCATCGATAAGGCCGTCAAGTTGTATGTGTGTAATAGTGACTATCTATCCTGAGACTTTGCCTTCAGCTTACCATCCGGCGAGATAAAGTCAAATTGACGTGTCTACTTAAAAATACCGTGTGCTTCTACCTAAGTGGCATAAATCGACGCCCAAATTGAAATGCGTTACAGGCATGGCACCAGTTCGCTACTGTCACTATGCTTGGTACTTCACTATAGATTGCGTCTCCTCATATCCGGGTCTTAGATAGGCACACCACCTCCGGCAATCAAAGTCCCATAGACGGCGTGCATTTATATAATCACTTCCACCGACTTTGGCGGAGATCCGTGAGGATTTTGCGTACGATAAAAAAAGGTACTTCACTATAGACGAAGCTCACGAACAATGCAGTGACCTATTAAACGTCGCCGACAAACACCAACGACCTTGCTCTACTCTCTGTGACCGACATTCGTGTGGGAAGATAAGCAACTGATATGTTCCTCGGTCACCTGTCTGGTTGAACGACTGAAGACGCATTCACACGCATTTTGTTATTATTTTTAGACTTGGATTGCTATCTTGTAGATAAAAATGAAGTGCCGGTTTCTTTGTTGAACTTTCTATTCGCGCGGTTCTCTGTGGATATTTGGATATAGTTGGTGGCGTATATCTTGAGCCCCAAGTTGTATCATCTTCAAATGATTTATTTACTTTATTTTAATTTTATTGACGATTAAAATTGATAAACATCGATATTCATTATGTGTTCTTCGTGTGCCTAAACTTAATGAACAAAATTAGTTCTTTGATTCCGCCGAATAGAACCAAGGAACTAGTGTGTATTAACACCTATTTCGCCAACTATGATTTTTTTTACATAAACTCATGCCTATATGTATGTATGTGTAGGTGCTAGCACATTTCGCCAGTTTATGTTTAGGTCCCAATGTAATAGGTTGTAATAATAATATATATATATTATAATAAATATATATAATATATAAAAATAAATATAATATAATAATAATAAAAAAAATTATCGCAGGTTTATAAGTGCCTCGAAGAGCACGTTAAGCCGTCGGTCCCGGTTGCCATACAAACATCTATGGCAGCCGTTACGGGTAGTTGGAGCCCTCAAAAGTCCAACCAGCCTAACTTGGAACTTCGATATCGCCATTGGTCATTAGACCATTGGTTGTGGAGGTCAGATGGCAGTCGCTTCACGGAAAATATCGAAGTTCAGCCGCATCACAGTTAGACTGAAAAGCCAACCTCAACCGAGTTGGGAAAAAGGTTCAGAGAATGAATGTAATAGCTGGCGAGCCTATTGCCATTAACCGGGCACTTATAAACCTGCGATAAATACCCACATAACATCGAAAAGTCATTGGTGTGTGCCATGGTAAAACCTGGGATCGAACCCGAGACTCTCAGCAGTCCATTACCCATACCACTAGGTTACCTCGGTGATCTATGATTTTTGGACCCATTTAATAGAGCTTGTGCCTAATGCCATCAAGCAGTCATGTTCGCATGGACTGTAAGGTTTGAGACAGCATGAATCAATGTCAAATGTGTCAAGTCTTTTATTGAGGAAACATATCGACAACGACTTAGACAAAGATAAGGTGGGCGGAAACAAACGTTACCATAACAGATTATTCTGACTCAGTCAATAAAAACCTAAAAGTAAATTTTTAACGAGTTCGATTCACGCGCCATCTAGTCAAATCAAGTCGAACTATTTCGAAACTACCGATTTCTGTAACGCACTATAAAAGTTTTCACAATGATAAAATCATATTTTACCAATAATATCAACATCCTTATGATAGTTGGAAACACAGAACAGAAAAAGGTACTAGAAATGTGACGCGATAGTTTCAGTAACGGAACCGATGTCGCCAAACTCACACATATAACCTTTAATAATACCGTGCATTACTTGTAAATAGGTACTTTGATTGCTCGTACTTATTTATATACTATATTTAATGCCATATTAGCTCGAAATCATACCTACTACAAAAGGAAAACCCACTACCCTTTTTATGGTAGTTTTTTAACCTTTACAATAGCGATTACTTTGCTATAGATAAAAAAGTATTTATACCGCTTCATAGTTTGAATCTAACAAGCTTGAATAAGTTTAGTCGTATTTTTATCAAAAAGGTTCATACTGTCGAATTCATCCTTCGTTGCGTAAATACGACACACCCATGACACACGTGCACCGAATACATCACACATCCACTTGTTTTTGTTTTTCATGGTTGGAAACGTCTTTTTAGTTTAATTAAATCTATTTCTTTTTTGTTTCAGAGAAAAGGACATGGGCGCCAAATTGATTGTCCAGATGGAGGCCAAGAAAACAAGACTGCTCACTGTGAAAGTAAGTTTGAAAAGTGTTTCAGTATTATAATCATATAGTTACACACATACATACACAATAACAAGCGAGTATTACTTAATTCAAAACAGTTTTAAATTGTCTTATTACGTTAATTATTTCATAATGTTACGCGTTGTTCGTGCCTCGGAGAGCACGCAAGTTCAATGACCTTGTAAATCATATTGATGAGATGTTGGTTCTGTGATAAAAAAATACGGGCATTACTTACGGCCTGTTTAATTGTAGGTATCTGTCTACACGTTTTCATTAAATAATATTTTAAAAAAAGTTGGTTTGTACCTCGGTCTATATATCTGCTAAACCCAAGCGGTTCGGTGAGTCTTTCCCTTACCGGCGCATGTGTTTCCTTCTTCCTACAGTTCCGGGTCCTTTAAGCGGGGCGTGAAAAAACATCTGATGAGGCCGTCAAGCTGAGCGCCACCATTGTAGCACTGTACGTGTTTGTAATGGTGACACTCTTTATTGAGATTTTGCCTATAGGTTATCATTAGGCGAGATGAAGTCAATTTGACGTGTACTAATTTGCAATGTGTCTATGAAAATAAATAAAACCTAAATGAAGTCGCAGGTAAA
Organism: Pelosia muscerda; assembly: GCA_963691645.1. NCBI lineage: Eukaryota > Metazoa > Arthropoda > Insecta > Lepidoptera > Erebidae > Pelosia > Pelosia muscerda. The sequence goes on along the minus strand of OY829116.1, from coordinate 14,890,845 downwards.
AATAGGAAAGAATAAACTAAATATTACTGGACCGATTTCAAACATTTTCTCACATATATAGAAAGCTTATTTATCGGTGAGAAACATTGCCTACTTTTATCCTCAAGGGCTTATGCGTTTGAAATCACGGCGCGATGCTAGTAGAATACATTATTTAAATTACTTTATCTGTGCTATTGGATAATTATAATCTCCACGTTCCACGACATGCCTTTAACGTCTAATTGTTTTTTTAATGCGTGACGTCATACTCGTACGTAATTAGAATAGTTTTTAGAGTTGTTCTGCGTAAAAAAACAAGTAATAACAACGGATGAATATTATTTATACGGGGGTCATTTTAAAGTAACATTAGCTTAGCATTAATTGTAGTAATTTAGCTTTCGAAATTGTATGAATATAATAATAATTCATTGTTCAGTATGATGTAGCAATTAGTGTGGACTAATAAATACTTTAGGTATATCGTTTAAAATTACAGTACAGTTTTTTAACAATTTCATTCACATACATTCTTATGGGTTTCTGAAGCATGAATTTATATATACAGATTTCTGATTGACAGCCTGAACCGCTGGGAATACTGAAAAAGGCAATTTATATTCTTAACTCCTTGAAGTATACGGAGGTAGGACACGACGGTATCTCCCGTCCGAAATGAGCTGTCCAACTGGGGAAGTACCTCCGCCCTACAGAAGACCGCGGTTATAATAACCATCGTGTTGTGTTCCCGCCGGTAAGTAGGGTAGCCAGAGCTCACTATACCCCTCCTTCCCCTCCCCTTCCTAGCCTCCCCACCCCTTCCCAGCTCTCCCCCTTTCCCTTCAGGGTGGGCAGCGCGTGTGTGACACCCTTAGTGTTGCACACGTTCATAGGCCACGGTGGCCGCTTTCCATCAGGTGGGTCGTGTGCTTGTCTGCCACCTACGTAGTATAAAAAAAAAAAAAAAAAAAAAAAAAAGAAGAAAGGATTTTTCATGCAAAACCAGATCGAACTAGTGTCACTTTTGTCATTCGTTCATTCAAGACGATAGACATAGGTATGTGAAATTCCTCCATAACAACTAATACAAAACAACATACGTTTATGTTTTGATTCAGTTACTATTTGACATTATTTGTAAACATATAAGCATTGTAGTTAATAGTTATTTGCAGACAGTAGTAACTTGTATCTGTGTGATAGTATTGCTTCGTTTCATACCACTTAGGTGGAAAATAAGCACGCAGCCCACCTGATGGAAAGTGGTTACCGTGGCCTATGGATGTTTGCAACACCAGGGGTGTCACGTGCTGCCGACCATATAGAGAGGAGCGGGGAAAAGATTAAGAGAGTCTATGTGCTGTCAGTGCAGAAGACCAAGAAAGGTTTCTAATGAGCTCTAGTGCCGTAAATATACGTCAATATAGTCAACTAGCTGACCCGCGCAACTCCGTCTGCATCACCCCGTTTCTGCAACATATTTTCACTTCTACTCCGCACCAGTTGGTTGTAGCATGATGTTATATACATATAAACCTTCCTCTTCAATCACTCTATCTATTAAAATAAAACCGCATCAACATCCGTTGCGTAGTTTTGAAGATTTAAGCATACAAAGGGACATAAGGACATAGGGATATAGGGACAGAGAACGCGACTCTATTTTATACTATGTAGTGATAGGGAACCCACCATTCACCCACGGTTTAACAATCCCAATGATAGCAATTGGGTTCCTCTCCCTCCCCCTCAATATATTTTCTTGCTTTGGTGCCTGGCTATACCTGGTAGAGTGAACCAGCAACGTTCTATGTATAATATGTACCTATGTATTTACAAAAAAAGTATCTAAGTATGTTTATCCGCATTCTAGACCCCATAACACAAGCTAGTCAAACTATGCTTATCATGGGTCTAGGTGGCGTTGTGTAGATTGTCCTAGAATATTTATTCTCAAGTCTAGCCGTCTGAACTAAACATCTGTGTTTATAAAACTGAAAATTCAAGGAAATCTATATTTGTAATAATCATTTTTACTTTAACATATTTTTTTAAACTTCAACGTATTAAATTTGTTTGTATCTGCGTTATATCGTGAGAATTTTGTTAATACTTTTAATGGTTCTTATAATCTAGCCCACACTACGTTTCTATAAATATTTACAAATTTGATAAAATCTGTAGGCGGCAGAGTTATGCTATACCTAACACCAATTAAGCGCTACAAGTTTGAGTAAAGAACAGTTCATACCTCAATATGGTTATATTGGATGTCATATGGTATGTATGTGAGAGTGCTGAGCTGGAGACATTACCTTGTTGTTTGCAGTTCGCTCAAGGGCCCCAAGGGGCCCACCGAAAAGCGCAAGCTAAGTTCATCTGCTAGCTAGTACTGATTTTCAATATCCTCACTACACCAGTTGCGACAAGATTCATTAGGGAGCTTGTTGCAAAGTTACCCTGGAAAGTATGATATTTTTTTTGGAGTAGTAGACTCACAGAGTACAAGATTGTTTTTGTGTCTGGTATTTATGTTGTGCCTGTCACAGAATCTTGTAGTTTTTTATATATTTTTCCTTATACAGATTTTACATAACATAACATAAACTCACGCCTATATCCCTGAAGGGGTAGGCAGAGGTGCTAGCACCCACATTTCGCCAGTTTAAGTTTAGGTTCCAAAGTTTAGGTGTGGCGAGCCTGTTGCCATTAACCGGAAACTTATAAACCTGCGATAAATACACACATAACTTCGAAAAACGTCTAAAAGTCATTGGTGTGTGCCATGGTAAACCTAGGATCGAACTCGAGACCTCGTCTCAGCAGCCCATGCCCATACCACTAGGCTACCGCGGTTATATAGATTTTACAGTTTGCGATGATTGATATTTTTATCAATTCCGGTCGCTACACATTTTTAACATTCCACTTTGCCCCGCCTCGCCTGTGGTGTGGGGACGCTTGGTGGGGCAAAGTGGAAGTACGCTAACTTAATTCACTATTAAATATAACACTTGTAGTTCCATAAATCATGTCGCCTTAACAGCTGTTTCCACAAATGAAATATGACGTTTCAAATGTGACTGTTATGTAACTTTCACGACACACGCACGCAGAACTAAATGTATTGAAGGTCAGTCCTAGTGTGTAGTGTGGTTAAAGTCACGTGGTTTTGGTTAATAGGTACATACATACATACATGTGCTCACGTCCCCGAAGGGGTAGGCAGAGGTGTATCGGTCCCATGTAATATTGCCGTCGTTTTGGTTAATACTTGTTGGAATTAGAGTTTTGACGTCACAAGACGATCTCACCTGTTGATTGGCAGATGATTCCTCCCCCTCTATCTGCAGTAAAGCTTGCAGATTCTTCTTACAGGACCTGCAGTCCAGCGGTGAAAATACGGGCGCTCCCATAGAAGCTTAGCCCAAATATGATTTCTTTTAGTCCATAAGGGAGCTGAAAAGATCTACCACTATTTTCTTCTTCAACGAGTTATTGCCAATATATTAGACAGGGTAGACCTAGATAGTAATAGTTAGACATTTCAAAGTGCTTACCTAATATTCGTGGGCGTGCACTCTTGACAATTAGACAATGTACTACTTACATCTTCTAGACTATAATATAAAATTGTAAAAGAATTATGTTTGTCCGCGATGGACGCAAAAACTACTGAACGGATTTAGATGCGGTTTTTTTTGTTTGAAGTGGTTTGGTCCAACATAAAATCTTATGCTTGTTTGATTGCAATCGGTTAAGTAGAACCAGAGTTATGATTAGTAATATAGAATTTAGGTTGCACAGATGACGCTTAAGTCGCGATAACCGACAGCCACGCGGGCAGAGCTGCGGGCATATGTTATTACAAACATATATGTATAAATACATACTGCGGAAAATTCATAGAATTTATCTGATTTTCATTTATTTGAATGCACGCCACTGTCTATGCCAAATGCTAACAAAACCGTGTCAGCAATTAAGATTCAAGTTGCTTTCGCATTCACTATAATATGCCCTTGATATAATCATAAGTCGTAAAGATTCAGCACCACATTATAAAGTGCGATTAGAGTACAAGACATAGCCTTGTGGAACCTGCAATGGCGCGGAAACACGTCAACCATCTCACTGTGGAACAGCTATTGAAATTATTCCACTAACAATATATTCACTGTAAAATTCATCGGGATATTTACCATGTTTGTTTATTTTGTTGAATAACCGATATTCATTATCACCGACATTCAACAAAATAAACAAACATGGTAAATATCCCGATGAATTTAACAGTGAATGTGTAAATGACCATGTCAATCTAAAAAAAAACAACAATATAATTATAAAAAAAAATAAGAAACACAAATAAAACAGTGGCTCACAGATACTCCAAAAGTAATTATAGCTACTTAAGACGAAATGTGGGTGCTAGCACCTCTGCCTACCCCTTCAGAGCTATAGGCGTGAGTTTATGTTATGTTATGTAGGTGCATGGTAACCCTTCGCGAGATCCATTCGTTGTCTTCCTAGGGCGTGACGCTCACACGGTATGTGTTACCGTCATACAGCTATTGGACAATGTACTACATACTTTGCCTACCTAAATAACTCAATTGCTTATCTCGTCATGGACCATAAACTTAACGTTATCGACTACACACATTTGTTGCTTGTTTCTAAATATGTACTTACAAATAAAAGTATATTCTCACAGCTAGTGTTGCTAGACTAGAAGTAATTGTGAATATGTTGGTATTGTTGTCTGTCAGCTCGTGGGATAAGCATGGTTGTGTGATATTTTGAACTGTTCTCGACTGTATAGGCACTAACCCAAGCGTTCTGTTTTTGAAACCTCTGTGGCGGGGCGTTACCGCCTCCGGCGGAGAAGGGGGGTATCCGTGGGGATTTTTCGCACGAAAAAAAAGTGAACACGACCGCTACACAGGAGGCGCGGTTTTGATCCGTTCAGTGCAAATATTTGTATGCATGAATATGGCTATTTGCACTGGTCTGGTCGTGCCACGGAGAGCACGTTATGCCGTCCCGGTTGCCATATGAACATCTATGGCAGTCGTTACGGGTAGTTGAAGCCCTCAAAAGTCCGACTAGCCTGAGTACAGAACTTCGATATTGCCAATTTGGTTGTGGAGGTCCGATGGCAATCGCTTCATGGAAAATATCGAAGTTCAGCCCCATCTTAGTTAGACTAGAAAGGCGACCATACTTAGTTGGGACGACTTTCTAGACCCTACTGAGTTCTCCGTCATTCTCGACTCAGACAATGACGGGGTGCAACCATGGTGTATGTGCTCAAAGCTAATATCCCTCGCATCCCTGCAAGGTAATTAGATCCCTGTATTATCGCCATTCTTACTTTATACTTTCGCGTTATACTTATATGGTTAGCGACTTCAACTTGTGACCATGGCTAGTGCAACCTGGCCGAAACGTCAAGCAAATCAAAAGGTAAAATATTGTATTTACCATTATGATCGCGTTAATACCTGGGATGCGCTAACCATAACCTAATCGCCATCCTGTAACAAATGACCTAGAAATTTGTGTTCTTATCTTCCGGTTTATGCACCAGAGCCTCGTCCTTTGTTTAGCAGTAGCACTAGCATGAACTCCTATCGAATTCGTAATGTAAAGGTTTCGAGAGAACGGAGCATTGTGATTGGCAGTCTGCCTCTTGTGAACCTGTGTGCGTGTACGCCGCCAATCGCAATGCTCCGTTCTGTCGGTACCTTTACAATACGAATTCGATAGTATTTCGTGCTAAAGCTACAGGTGCACTACTTACAGGTTAGGTCAGTTTAGGTTCAAAAATATCGGCAGCCATCTTGTCAATTTATAAAAAAACCAGAATAAAATCCATTGCTCCGCTAAGGATATTAGGTAAGCTGCTTAATTAGTCATTATTACATAGCCTGCGCTGGCTTCACTTTCTATTTTTTTTTTCATAAACTACCCATTATGAAGTATATTAACTACTGTAAATGTAATCTCAAGTTCCCGTCACTTATGTTAGATTTTTATACATTATCATTATTCTTCGAGCCTTTTCTACAACTCTTTTAAGGTTGGTATTTCAATCCAACTGCGAAGCGGCCGGACTCTACGAATCTCGAAGGGATCTTAGTGTGTCAAGTATTCTAAGCCTGGCCGGGGTGCCTAAAAGTAGTTGTTTTGTAGAATGGAATAGAAAATAATGCTCAATGTACTGAATTAGTAAATTCAGTACATTGAGCATTATTTTCTATTATATTATTTTACTATAATATAGTAAAATCAGTTTGTCCACAGTTGAGAGGATAACATTTTATATTTTATATTATTACAACATTATTTTCTATTCTATCTATTTTATTATATTATTAAAATAAATATAATGCTAAATCGTTCATCACATTTATGTATGGCGTGAACGAATGTCAATCCTATACATTGCCAGACCCCCAGGGAATCTAGACACAGTGAAGTTCTATTTACGAAAACGCCAGTGAAATAATAAAACTATGAGATTGACATAAATCTGTAATATGACTACAAAACAATAATTAAATTTGAATCTTTGTGACTCGAAATATTTTGTTTCATATATTTTTATTTTTTAAATCACCGCAGTGTCAAGTATTTAATCCATTGATAGCAAATTGAAAACGGTTTGCCTGGACGCGGTTCCATGAGAGGCCCTGGGAGTCTACACAAGTAGCAATCGTTTTGTAGAATGTAATAGAATAGATTTATCAATATGAACCAAGCGGTTCGGATAGTCTTTTCTCTGTCGCACCATTAAGTCCTGGAATTCCTTACCGGCGCACGTGTTTCCTTCTTCCTACAGTCCCGGGTCCTTTAAGCGGGGCGTGAAAAAGCATCTGATGAGGCCGTCAAGCTGAGCGCCACCATTGTAGTGACCCTCTTTTATGAGACTTTGCCTTCAGCTTAACATCAGACGAGATGAAGTCAAATTGACGTGCCATAAACAAAAAAAAAAAATATGCGATTGAAATTCGTTTCGACAGCTTCCTTTTCGAATGTTCAAAATCTTCCACCACAAATCATTCATTCGAGAATGGTATGAGTATCTTTAGAAAACATCAAAATCCGGTTTGCCGAATCTTTTATGATGTGAAAAAATCATTAACCTTAATACACTTAAATATATACACAAAACAACGTTTGTTCGCGGTACTCTGCGCACTGATTACCATGGATGAAGTAATGTTGTGACGTCACGAACCGACTGCTAATGACACAGTGATTTTGCAGATAGAGCAGATACTGAGATTAGAGTGCATGCAAGTAGATAATGTGCGGAATATGATTATTATTTTTTGTGTTGGATTAATGTTTTGAGAATTATTTTTTGTAATTGGAATGCTCTAGTGCGTATTTAGCGGGGTGACAGCTTTAACAAACATTTGGTTAGATTAGACAAACGGGCAAACAAGCAAGCAACGTAAAGTAAGTAAAGTAAAGTAGTGTTTAGAATACACCGTAGCTCTTCTTTTCTGTAAGTAATGGGATTTACCGCTCATTTACTGGTAATATTGACATAAAGACTTAATGTCAATATTACCAGTAAATGAGTAAATGAGCACTTAATGATTAAGTGTTACATGCCAAGTAGGAGATAGTAACGCGCGTGCACGTATGCATATGTAATGATTACTAAGCTATGGTAATTGCTTACTGAATGGTTCGCATGCTAGCTGACTATCTTGCTGGCAATAAATGTAATCAAATTTAGATCAGAAAAATTAATGCTTCGGGACTCGAACCTACGATCTTTCCATAACAAGGGCAACGCTTTGACAGCACGAAGTCAAGTAAAAGTGATGATAGCGAAATTAATTGCTAGAACTATATAATAAATAATAAAAAAATATGCTAGGACAATCTACACAGCGCAACCTAGACCCTTGTAAGCATAGTTTAACTATCTTGTGTTATGGGTTTTACTATGCGGATAAACATACTTAGATACTTCTTTTTTTCAAACACATACATATTATACATAGAAACACCCAGACCAATGTAAATACTCATATTCATGCACACAAATATTTACACTGAGCGGGTATCAAACCCACGTCTCCTGCGTAGCGTGATAATATTATTTATTAATTTCCCCTGTCTATTTATTTGTATTTTTTACATGTCCCAATTAACCTTCTACTCTATCAGTGTTATATCTGTGGCTAATGTTGGCCTGACATCAAGAAGAGATTAGATTTTAAGACTGTGTGTTGTACGTAATAATTCATTATGCTACAATGTTGAAGATAATGTTATATACGAGTGACGCTGCACTCCAAGTTATTATATCTTATCTAGTTATCTACTAACTTTGATTATAATGATAAGTTTGATAAATTTGACTAAAACGATAAAGAAATTTTATGCTTTACAGTGTGCAAAAATTCCTTCGGATTTCCCCTGGGGGACCACGATTAAATCGCATTCGCTCGTGTTCCCTCCGAAGTAGGTCTCTGGACGGAAATTGATTTCTTAAGTTGGCTCATTTTACATACAAGAGACATTTTTTTTAAATAGAAACAATTCATACATACTTCTAAAACTCGCCCCACTTGGCTCACTCGAGTTTCGAACCAACTATTTATTTATTTATTTATTTATTTTATTTATTCAGTACTATACAATGTTACATAAATCTTAAAGTAAGACACTAAAACCCTACAGGGTTCAATATGTATTTTTTATATATGTTTAACTAAAGTTAAATAGCAAACACTTGCTATTTTGTTATACTAATCGATAAGATTATTATTCAGGATAAAATTTCTCAAACAAACAAACATTTATGCAGTTTTTATTTCTTTACGTTTGGTTTGTTACTCCACAGGTCCCTTTCATTTTCGACTTTTCTATTAACAATGTAACCAATAGAAATGCCGTACAATGTCTGGGATTGAAACAGTATTTTGACGATTATGATATTTATGACAGGCGTAATCGAAAGTCAATCCCATATATTAATCAATCTATTCCATTCTACAAAACAATTGCCGCTTGTCTAGATCCCCAGGTCATTTTCGTTTCTTCGTTAGCCATCGTTCGCCTCCGTTTATTTAGTGTGTGCCGGGCATTAGGATTAGAATGTACCTACCTAATCAGACACATGCACTACTATGTTTTGTAAAAAAACATTACGATTACCTCATACGATTGCTATACCTGTTACTAGTATATATTTTGTATTGTGAACTGTAAAATATGATGTTTTATGTTAAATTTAGCAATTGGATCGAATTTTTGTTGCTATCTGAGAGCTAGTCTTTATTAGCGAAACCCCCATTTGGTTGGGGACTCTCACCAAAAATAACCCTATGGTTATACACAGCAGTGATCAGGCCCATGCTAGCCTACGGAGCCTTGGTATGGTGGACCCGAACAGAGCTGTCTACCGTAACTACCAAGCTGAAATCACTTCAAAGACTGGCCTGCTCATCAAATAGGTGCGGAAAAAGGAGTCCCAATACAATACAATACAATACGATACGATACGATACGATACGATACGATACGATACGATACGATACGATACGATACGATACGATACGATACGATACGATACGATACGATACGATACGATACAATACAATACAAAATTGGTACTGCATTTGGTTATAGTTTTAGAAAGTGGTTGCCGCTATTTGGCTCCAAAATTTATGTTTTAAAGAGTTCGTTTAATATATGACACCTATCTTTTTTTGCAGAATAGCAAAGAACAAAATGATGGCAGCCGGGAGAAATACAAAGACTTCACGTTCGACCACTCGTACTGGTCGTTCGCGCACGAGGACAAACACTATGCGCCACAGGAACAGGTCAGTACCTTCATGGAACACCTCTACATTCATCTTTTGACGTTGCATTTGAACAGCCTCAGGTCTAGAAGGGGGGGGGGGGGGGGGCTTAATGATAAAAATGTATGGTCATACTAATCTCTTGCTCTTGCACCTACTTATTTTAAATAAACAGAACTATACACAGTCAGGTCATAAATTCTGTCACATGTTTAATATAAAATAATTGAGACAATTTTATTCATTAAGTGACCATTTATATACCAAAATGAACTTAACAAAACATAGATTCTTATGAGAATAAAGTTTATTCAAAATGACCTCCGTGATTTTGAATACAGGCCTTCAATCTGCGCGGCCAGTCGTCTATCGCAGCACGAACAAGGTCCATGTCAATATCGATGGCTGCCTTAATCAAGGATGTCTTGAGTGACTCCAAATTGGGATGAGGCTTTGAGCACGCCTTTTCCTCTAAGTGTTGCCATATCTTGTAATCTAATGGACTCAAATCTGGACTGGAGGAGGGCCAATCTTCGTGCCGGATGAAGTCGATTTCACGCGCCGCCAGCCAGTCTTGTGTGCTCTTCGCTCTATGAGCTGGCGCCAAATCTTGTTGGAATACCCAGTGCCTGTTATTGAACATGGTATGAGAAACAGGTTCCACAAGGTTCGTCAGGACTGTATTTTGATACACAACTGCATTTGTTTTTACACCTTTCTCACTAAAATGTACCTCTGTTAAGCCCCAATAAGAAACTCCCAACCATACCATGAGCGAGGATGGAAAATGACCTCGTTGGACACATGGAATACGGCTGCTCGCTTCTTCACTACTGTGTGCGTACACCTTATCATTTTGTTTGTTGTAGCTCTCTTCTACGGTAAATTTTTTTTCATCCGAAAAAAGAATTTCTCGAAATTTTTTTCCCGCGTACCGCTTCAACAATGCGCGGCATCTCTTTAGTCTCAGGTCCATTAGACGAGCATTTAAGCGATGTCCTGTTTTTTTTTCGATATGCCCGAAGCCCTAAATCTTCATTTGACACCCATTTCACCGTGGTTCTGCTTAACCCCATCTGAAGGATCAACAGTTTCTGCTTACGTTTGGGATTCCTTTGAATTCGCGCCTTCACAGCTTTTATCACTGCTGGAGTCCTAACGGACCGAGAGCGACCACTTCTTGACTTGTCATCTACACTAGAGTCTTCATTGTATCGTTTGATGGTACGATAACCGAATCTTTTGGTTGTATTCAAATTTTTCACTATGTCAAAAATTAGAACTGGCGCGTAACCGCAACGATGCAACGCAATAACTGCAACACGGTCTTCTTTAAGTGTCCACTCCATATTTAAAAATGAGTAAAATTCTAACAAGTATAAATTTTTATTTTCATGAACAGTTGGGAATTCGAATTCAATAAACTTTTTTGTGGCCAGCATTCTAAAAGAAAAGTTTTTACTGTGTGACAATACTTATGACCTGACTGTGTATATTAAAAAGAAAATAAAGGATAACGATAATCTACCTGAGTTTCTTGCCGCTATCTTCTCAGTAGATCTAACTACCGAACCACCGAAAGAATCATTTTCAAATGATTTATTTACAATTTTGTTTATTATAAATTATAATATTTTTGACAAATGTAGGTACATAATTGTAAAACTTTGACATTCATAAGTACTCTTTATGTGCCTAAACTGAATAATCGAAATTGATTCTTTGATTCTTTGATTAAATGTATTTTATGGGACATTTCACAGCTGTAGTGTGGTGGTAGTAAACGCGACCGCTACGAAATCACCAATGGGTTGTGGCGTTCAAATTCTATATTAAAATAGCCTTTATATGTTTATTTCCTTGAGTAGGGTTAGGATTCCATAACCAGGGTAAAAAACGACTTTCTGGATAATGTGACCTGCCTGTGTAACACATTGAAATCATTTTCTCTTAAACTTCAGGTCTTTGCAGACCTGGGACTGGACGTGATAGACAGCGCATTCGAAGGATACAATGCCTGCGTCTTCGCCTACGGACAGACTGGTTCCGGAAAGACCTTCACAATGATGGGTTCTTCGGTAAGTGAAATAATGAATATGGCATGAATATTTTTTGGGGACTATTTAGAACTCGAACTACCCCTTCGTACCCTAAAAAGTCCAACAACTTTAAGCGGTAAAAGAACTGTCGAGGCCGTGACGGGGACCGCTGTTCCTGGGACAGCACCTGTAACAGCGGCTTGGTGGCGTTTACAGCTGCACCCCAGAGTCAATTTGAATACCTAAGTATAAAATAATAAAACCACTCTCCACTAAGTTGCAACATAAGTTCTGCAAAGAAAATAAATATATACCTACTTGAACATATTTTTTTTAATAAATACATAATGTAATTAGTTATATATAGGAAACTGGATATTACCAAGGCTGTCTACTCAAGTTAATTGCGCCGTTTCGCTATCGTTTTGTTAATGACATTGAACTTGAAACAGATAAGCGAAGTTATCTAATCGTTATGGAACTGGTTTCGCACTCGAAGATCAGTCGAAGTCAGTGTTATGCAGAATGATGATGATGTGGTAACCCTCAGAACTTCTCGTTCATCTTCTCGTGTCTATGATTCACGACTATATTATCCTGCAAAAAAAAATCTACTGTCTTGACCGCGCTGACGCGACGGTCTCAATTGAGCAGTCCGACTGGAGAGGTACCTCCGCCGTACAGAATACCACGGCTAATAATAACCTTGTGTTGTGTTCCCGACGGTAACTTTGATAGCTAGCACTGGAGAGTTTTTGTGCTGTCTCAGTGATAAGTATAATTTATCTCCTGCACTGGCGGTACAGAAGCTCTCTTAACCTTCGCCCCTACCCACTTTTCAAGAAGGGCATTACGAGTGCGATCCCCCTAGTATTGCAACCAGTCTCATGAGGAAGCAAGAATACTATACAGAATAGTATGTTTATGTATGAAACCTAGATTATAAGATGTAGATTTTAGACCCGATGAGGGTGTCATATTCACTGTGTGAAAAGACTCTCTTTAAAAATAAAGATTTAAAAAAAACAGTCTCAGCACTTCATTACCCATCTCTACACGCATATACCACTTAGGCTATCGCGGCGATTATCAGTGATATCATCTGCGTATATTGTCGTTTATCAGCTCTGACGACACCCTTTGAATGAGATGGTATGGTGATATTCCGTCTCCGCTAACACTCCGATGGTAGTCTATCTTAATATTAAAGCACCCGGACTCACGAAGTGGAAATTTCAAATCAAACCGGACACACGTTACGAGAATTAGATGTGATTATAGTCTATCTAGGACAACTGTATTCTATGTGATTATGTTTTTCATAGTAATAGGTTCATGAGGTTCATAAAAAAGAGAAGAGAACAGCCTCCGTGGCGTGGCAGTAGTGCACGCGACTGCTACGCACGGGGCGTGGGTTCGATCCCCGCTCTGTGTAAAAAGTTGTATGCATGAATATGGCTGTTTGCACTGGTCTGGTCGTGCCTCAGAGAGCACGTTAAGCCGTCGGTCCTAGTTGTCATACAAACATCTATGGCAGTCGTTACGTGTAGTTGGAGCCCTCAAAAGTCCAACCAGTCTAACTTGGAACTTCGATATCGATAACTTCGATATAGTTCAGATGGCAGTCGCTTCACGGAAAATATCAAAGTTCAACCGCATCACAGTTAAACTGGAAAGCTGACCTCAACTGAGTTGGGAAAAAGGTTCAGATAATGATTATAATATAGTCTATCTAGGACAACTGTATTCGTATTCGTGTATACTATATAATGTTTTTCATAGTAGTAGGTACCTGTGGTTCATGAGAATATCAAGAATTAGCCACGTGTGTGAACAGGCAACAGTACTGCATATTTAATACAGAATGCGTTGCAACGTATGTCTTTTTTCGACTGGGACCTTCACGGTCATTTGCACAACGACTTACCTAAGTTTTGCAAACGGATGAATGACATCGGAATGTATAGAGGACATACATACAAAGAAACATTCATTTATATTTGCATAGATACAGGTTGACTGTTTTACCCGGTTGCCATACAAACACCTATGGCAGTCGTTAGGGGTAGTTGAAGCCTTCAAAAGTCCTTCCAGTCTAACTTGAAACTTCGATATCGCCATTGGTCATTGGACCATTGGTTGTGGAGGTCAGATGGCAGTCGCTTCACGCAAAATATCGAAATTCAGCCGCATCACAGTTAGACTGGAAAGCCGACCCCAACTGAGTTGGCAAAAGGTTGAGAGAATGATGACAGGTTGTCTGTGTGGTGAAGAAGAAAGAATATCACCATCCTGTCTCATCAGAAGAGGGTCGTAAGAGGCGACAAACGGAAATATTAGGTCGTTTTGTTTGAAGAAATTGGATGAAACTCAATTTTCACTACTAACATCGACGACCTCCGTGGCGTGGCGGTGGTGAACGCGACTGCTACGCAGGAGGCGTGGGTTCGACTCCCGCTCAGTGCAAATATTTGTGTGCATGAATATGAATATTTGCATTGGTCTGGGTGTATATATAATATGTATGTATTTAAAAAAAGTATCGTAAGTATGTATATCCGCATTCTAAAACCCATAACACAAGTTAGTTGAACTATGCTTACCATTGATCTAGGTGTTGTTGTGTAGATTGTACTAGAATGTCCTAGAACATTTTGCAATTTTTTACATACATAACATAACATAAACCCACGCCTATATCCCCGAAGAGGAAGGCAAAGATGCTAGCACCCATATTTAGCTAGATTATTTTTAGGTCCCAATGTAATAGGTGGCGAGTCTATTGCCAATATTGCCACTAACCGGACACTTATAAACCTGCGATAAATACTCACATAACTTCGAAAAGTCATTGGTGTGTGCCATGGTAAAACCTGGAATCGAACTCGAGACGTATGAAGCTATCCGACATGCTAATTCAGTTCCTTGTGAAAATCTTCGTTTTAAAATTTTTTATGAGTACATAGTGAAGTTGCTACGATCGCGATATCTTCTCATTTGAAAGGCGTCGTACGTACGTGTATACATAGCCTATCATAACCATAACTCTACAGTAGCCTCAGCACGAAATACTATCGAATTCGTAATGTAAAGGTATCGACCGAACGGAGCATTGCGATTGGCGGGCTACACACGCACACAGGTTCACAAGAAGCAGACTGCCAATCACAATGCTCCGTTCTCTCGAAACCTTTACATTACGAAGTCGACAGTTTTTCGTGCTAAGCGCTCAGTAGTCGGTTAACTACAACTACATTTTATATTATACTAGCTGACCCGCGCGACTTCGTCTGCGTCACCCCGTTTTTGCAACACTTTTCATTCCTGCTCCGCACCTGTTAGTCGTAGCATGATGTTATATACATATAAACCTCCCTCTTTAACCATTCTATCTATTGAAACAAACCGCATCAAAATCCGTTGCGTAGTTCTAAAGATTTAAGCATACAAAGAGACAAGAAAAATAGGGACAGAAAACGCGACTTTGTTTTATACTATGTAGTGATTAACTAAAAACTAAAAAAAAAAATATTAACTAAAAACAAACTTTTTGTTACAACAGGAGTACCAAGGCCTAATCCCTCGAATCTGTCGGCAACTCTTCTCCCGCGTGGCAGCCGGCAAGGAGTCCGGGGCCTCCTACCGCACCGAGGTCTCCTACCTGGAGATCTACAACGAACGAGTGAAGGACCTCCTAGCCACTGATGCCGGTCACTCTCTGAGGGTCAGAGAACATCCCAAGCTGGGACCGTACGTGCAGGACCTGTCTAAGCACCTGGTGTCGGATTATGATGATATACAGGTTTGTGATTGTGTGTTCCTTTTTTTAATGACAGTTTAGAACTAGTAGGTTTTGATTGTAAAATGTGAACATCCAAAATTTATCCATTGTAGAAGTGACTGCCCCCGTGGCTCAGTTCGTTATGGGTTCGATCCCCAAACATCATAAAAATTAGTGTCATAGTTGTTCTGAGTCTGGGTGTACTTTGTTTCCGTTAGTTGTAGGTTTGTGAAGTCCCCCGCGATACAACGTATGTTCCCTAGTGCGGGAGTTACCTTTTAAAAGCGAGAAACACTAGCCAAGAAACTATATTCGGAGAAAAGGGGGAGGGGGGGGGGGGTGTTTCCTCCACTCATACACAGGTTAACAATCTCAACGATAGCAATAGCAAAATATTATTATTTGTCATTTCATAGAAGGAAAAAGAAAGAAAGAAAGAAAGAAAGAAAGAAAGAGAAAGAAAGAAAGAAAGAAAGAAAGAAAGAAAGAGAAAGAAAGAGAAAGAAAGAAAGAAAGAAAGAAAATGTTTATTAACACCCTCCACAATAAAAATAAATGGAGTTTTGTGTGTGATAGACACATTTATAAAATCATACAAATGCTTACCCATATGGCGGGATTTTTTAAAAATATCTGTTAAAAATCATGGTACCTACCAAAAAAAGTAAATATTACGTCTACATAGTACTGTATTCATAAATTTGTCAGTAAAAGTATTCCCTGTTTTCGTTTTCGCAAGCGTCCCCCTAACACCCTGTATATATGCGATTAAGTAACATAACATAACATAACATACACTCACGCCTTTATCCCCGAAGGGGTTGGCAGAGGTGCTAGCACCCACATTTCGCCAGTTTGCGAAGCCTATTGCCATTAACCGGGTACTTATAAACCTGCGGTAAATACACACATAACTTCGAAAAGCATGGTGTGTGCCATGATAAACCTGGAATCGAACCCGAGACCTCCTCTCAGCAGTCCATTACCCATACCACTAGGCTACCGCGGTACCTTTATTCGCGATTAAGTAACGGTTCTGATACGATCGCGTGACTTACCACTTAATACTACATACCTATCAATTATGTTACTCGAGATGTGTAGCAATCAGTCATCGCTTTAGTATCCGTACTATTAAATAATAATATACTTATACATGCGATTTGAGTACGTTCGCGTGACTACTATCGCTACTTGTGACTATTTGTCAGTTCTAACGTGATTATATAACGTCGCTTCATTTTTCAGATATAAAAACATGTAGTCCTTTATTCCTACAGGCAACACTTCGCACTTGTAAAAAAAAAAAAAAAAAAAATACTTCAAAGTTTCGCGGTAGATAGGTACTCGTGCGCTGTCTATGACAGCTCGTCATTCTTTTTTCGTGCGAGGCAACAAGCACTACGTTTCTTAAGAAATATAATTTTTTTAAGATGCCTAAACGAAGTAATAGTGAAAAAATTGAATATTATAATACGAAGATTAAAAAATTACAAAGGGATGCGGAAAACAAGCGTCGCCGCCGAGTAATTGTGTATTCTTCATCCGACCCCGATGAAAAATCAGGTGAGTTCGTTTATATTACTAACAAGTGAAATGAAAAATCAAAGTGCTCAGTATCTTTAAGCTTCCCTGGAGGATAACTGCGGGTTATCACGATGGGTTAGCATGATACAATAAATAACTACCTGAAGGTTAGACTGCGGGTCAACACGAAGGTTTAATTTCGAAGATATAACTTCGAAAATTTCGTCTACTAAAATAAAAACAAATCTACCCTCAATTTAATAGCTTTCTCTTTTGACTCAGAAAGTGGAGCACAGATTGAAAATGAGCACAATAACAACGACGAGGCGCCCTCGATCGTACAGCTGCCAGTTACGATTCCCGACGAGGTCTCACCGACGCCACAAGAGACGGATGCGCCAGACGTTGATCCTGCGTTACTAGAGGCGTTGGGGGATGCTTCCGATGATACTCCAGCTTATGGCCCAGAGATTCACACCACATTGGCCCAACGTTGGTCACCTATTCTTAAAAAAGGTATACCAGCTGAGGCAAAAGAAAAACTCCTTAAAGACTATACTGTTCCCTCCAACTGCAAACTGCTTAAAGCACCCACTCTGAATCCAGAAATCTCTGCAGCAGTTCTCGATATTGTGAGGAATAGAGATAAGAAAATTCAGACCAAACAAGATCAACTTGGCTTGGGCATATCCGCTATCAATAAAGCGATGACATTGCTACTGACTGGTGATGACAAGGTCCATATAACAAAAATTCTATCAGACAGCTGTAGAATTTTGAGCGACCTTCACTACACCGAAACACAAGTAAGGACAAAACTCATAACCCCAGCATTGGAAAAATCGTTTCTTACTCTGATACAGGACCAAGACAGAGATGAAACTCTCTTCGGTAATAAATTACCTGAAAAAATCAAGGCCTCAAAGGCGATAGAAAAACAAGGGCTGCAAATCAAAAAAGCACCTGTCTCGAAGCCATCTACGTCAAGTGCCACGCCGTCGACCGCTCGTTATCAGAACCAGGGAAACTGGTCAGGTGCCTCTCGCTACTCGACACCGAGGAGGGGGGGGCGGGGAGCGTACAGGACGCCGGCACAAGCGTACCGCCGCCCGACGACCTCAACGACGACGTCAGCGCGCTTCACGGCCCCGGGCTCCAACAAGCGTGCCCCCACGAAGCAGTAACTCAGGTACATGCTGGGAGATTACATCACTTTTACCAATGTTGGCTTAAAGTTACTAAGAATCTGGTTATCCTTGATTGGATTCGTAATGGTTATAGTATACCTTTTATTAGTACAGTAGAACAAAAATTCGTTCCATATAATGTATTTTCAACTAAAGAAAAACAGGATATGGTACTGGCGATTCGCAACTTAATCGATTTAGGAGCTATAACAAGATGTAAACCGCATAAAAACCAGTTTATATCAAGCATATTCCTAGCCCCTAAGTCTAATGGGGACTATCGGTTTATCTTAAACCTTAAACAACTAAATAAGTTCGTGTCAAATGATCATTTTAAAATGGAAGATCATAGAACAGCATCGAGATTGATACCGAAACAAGGTTTTATGGCAACTATCGATCTTAAGGAGTCATACTTGCTGGTTCCGGTAGCTAGTTCCCATCGCAAATACTTACGGTTTGAATTTGAGGATGAACATTCTCAAATCATAACATATGAGTTTAACGCCATGTGTTATGGATTATCTTCAGCCCCACGAACGTTCACTAAGATCATGAAAGAAGTGGTGGGTTACCTAAGACTCCGAGGATTTAAATCTGTCATTTATCTCGATGACTGGCTTTGCATTGGTGATGACTATAACGAATGTCAAAGGAACGTTGAAGAATCGCTTACACTACTCAAATGCTTAGGGTTTGTAGTGAATTATGATAAGAGTTGTTTACGTCCACAACAATGCTGTAAATTCCTAGGATTTATGTACAACTCAGTAGATATGTCTATATCTCTGCCGTTGGATAAACGTAACAAAATATTACAATTAGCTCAGAAATTTGCCAAACTACCGGTCTGTACTATTCGAGATTTTGCTCATTTACTGGGAGTGCTTACCGCTGCGTGCCCTGCCGTAAAATATGGATGGCTTTATACGAAAGAACTAGAAAGACAAAAATATCTAGCTATGTCCAAACACCAATCGTATGACGCGAAGTTTAAACCCTCATCTGTAATTTTACCAGACCTCAAATGGTGGATAAAAATTATTAATATCACCTCGAACCCTCTCGAAATACCTAATTTTGCGCTCGAAATCTTCTCCGATGCTTCAAATATTGGTTGGGGTGCATATTGTGATAGCAAACGAGTAAATGGCACGTGGAAAGATAACGAACGCAGCTCACATATCAACTATCGTGAACTACTTGCTGTATTTTTAGCCCTTAAATGTTTTGCTCGGGAAGGGTACAATAATTGTAATATTTTGATGCGCATAGATAATACTACCGCAGTAAGCTATGTCAACAGAATGGGTGGCATACAGTTCCCCCACTTAACGGACTTGACAAGATTAATTTGGCAGTGGTGTGAGCAGCGAAATATCTGGCTGTTCGCTTCGTATATAAATACAAAGGATAACGTGGAAGCAGATCAAGAGTCTAGAAAAGGTAATCCTGATATAGAGTGGACCCTTTCAGCCTGTGATTTTAAAAGGGTAGTAACAGCTTTCGGCGAACCTGTTATAGACCTCTTCGCTTCTCGCACCAATGCTAAATGCGAAACATAATTATGTGTCATGGCGTCCAGACCCAGACGCCATGACAATTGACGCATTCACTTTAAGCTGGTAATCTCTATATTTTTATGCATTCCCACCATTCTCGTTAATCTTGAAATGCATACAAAAAATAATTAAAGACAGAGCAAAAGGAATCTTTATTTTTCCTCATTGGCCCTCGCAGCCTTGGTTTCCGCTTCTTAAAAGCATAATTCGATCTGAAATTATAATTTTGAACACCAATCCTCTGTTATCCTTCTCCAGGACACCCTATCAAGCTCCAAGGCCGTTTATCCTGGCGGCAGCAGTGCTCTCCGGGCTGCCTTCGAAGCAAGAGGAACCCCGATTCCAGCACTAGAGCTGATCATGGCCTCACTGTCCAAAAACACCCTGGTTCAGTACAGCGTAACCTACAAGATTTGGTGGCACTTCTGTCACGTTAAAGGCCTTAACCCTTTTACGTCTTCAAGATCCAATGTGATGCTTTTCTTAACTGATCAGTTTTATCAAGGAGCTTCATACGGAACCTTGAATAGTCATCGTTCGGCACTATCCTTATTACTAGGTAGTAATGAAACCTCTGACGATCAAGTCAAACGCCTCCTGAAAGGTGCCTATAAACTTAGACCTGCGACCCCAAAATACACTCACGTCTGGGATCCACAGTTAGTTTTAAATTTTGTCGCAACCTGGCTACCAAATAGAGAGCTCTCTTTAGAGAAGATCACAAAGAAATTAGTTGTTCTTTTAGCCTTATGTACAGCACATCGAGTACAAACACTCAGTCTCATAAAACTAGATAATGTTATCATAGGCCAATCTGGCATTCAAATTGGAATTACTAATGTCATTAAAACATCAGCTGCAGGTCGTGACCAACCAGTGCTGACATTACCTTATTTTGAAGAAAATAGGGCAATTTGTCCAGCTACTATAGTTGCTGATTATATATTTGTCACAAATAATATCAGATCTCAGACGACAAACAACTTAATACTTACTCATAAGAAACCACACAAACCAGCAACTGCTCAATCTATTAGTAGATGGATCAAGCAGTGTACTGGGTGAGAGCGGCGTGGACGTGGCGAGGTTTAGCGCGCACAGCACGCGGCACGCCGCCACCTCCACGGCGCGCGCTTCCGGTCTATCGCTAGACGCTATTCGGAAAGCGGCTGGTTGGACTAACACATCACAGTCATTTGCGAAGTTCTACAATCGCCCAATTTTAGTCGAAGAAAACTTTGCAAGATCTGTTTTACTGCCCATTACCCCAGAATGAGTTCATAAACAATTATGTGTACCTATGTGATTAAGAATACTTACTTATGTACCTACCTAATTAAGGAATTTATTGATTATAATCAGGATGATTTATTAGATAATATACTTGAGATTATTTCAAATTGAAAACAGTTTTTATTTCTGCAAAATTTTAATCTCTGAACATCTACATGTTTTTATATCTGAAAAATGAAGCGACGTTATATAATATAAGATCAAACGAACTCACAGAGTGAAGTTCGATCGATATTATATAAGTACGCTTCATTTGAAGATATACACTCCCACCCTCCCATAGTTACCCATTATATAAAATTTTGCATAACATAGGTAGATCAGGTACCTACAAGATCTGAATCTCTAAAAGAATGACGAGCTGTCATAGACAGCGCACGAGTACCTATCTACCGCGAAACTTTGAAGTATTTTTTTTTTTTTTTTTTTACAAGTGCGAAGTGTTGCCTGTAGGAATAAAGGACTACATGTTTTTATATCTTCAAATGAAGCGTACTTATATAATATCGATCGAACTTCACTCTGTGAGTTCGTTTGATCTTATATAATATCGTAATAGGTATGTTGACTACTTTTTTTTATTCTCTATAACTTTACAATATTATAATGAACTGTCAAAGTAAAGTTCCTACTTCTTCTTATGTCTGCTAGCACCCACATTTCGTCAGTTTATGATTAAGTCTCAATGTAATAGGTGGCGAGCCTATTGCCATTAACCGGGCACTTATAAACCTGCGATAAATACACACATAACATCGAAAATCATCGAAAACTCATTGGTGTGTGCCATGGTAAAACCTGTGATCGAACCCGAGATGCTGAGAACCCGTCTCAACAGTTCATTACCCATACCACTAGGCTACCGCGGTACTAAAATGATTTATTTAATTTATATATATTTGTATTGTGTATAGGAATGCATGCACCGCGGCAACCTTCATCGAACGACGGCGTCGACGCAGATGAACGACGTGTCGTCTCGCTCGCACGCCATCTTCACCATAACGTTCGTGCAGGCGAGCTACCTGAGGCACAACAACATGCCCAGCGAGACCGTGTCTAAGGTGCACCTGGTGGACCTGGCGGGCAGGTTCGTTTTCACACTAGATGGCGCTAAATGTAACACTGATCCCTAACCGGCTCTGGCGGGGGAGGTATCCGTGGGGATATTTCGCACGATAAAAAAATGTACCGTAAAACGGAGTCAATAGGAATCTAGAGGTGGATAGAAATAAAATGGTTAATGGAATATATTTTAAATAATTTCTTTTACAAAAATTTTAACCGAGCCCAATAATCAGATATTTCGTTATTCTGTTTATTACAATGAACTAGTTCATGGGACTTTGCCTTCAGCTTAACATCAGGCGAGGTGAAGTCAAATTGACGTGCCATAGACAAAAAAAAAAAAAAAAAAATTTCACTTGAAAGAACTGCCTGATTTAGCTGACCATTTTGTTTCTATTCATCCTTCGATCTCTATTCACCGTGTTTTACCTGGTACTTAAATAAAAGTAAACAATCTTATGGCAACTTTTTATAAAAAAACATATGTTTAACAAATAAACTGAACTAACTAACTGACTAACTAGTGGTTAGACACCGGTTTTTAGTTTTTTAAATTCTCCTAAGTGGGATATAAAATAAAGCTTATAATCACACGGCGTATAGCAAATATTAACGGTTCACATTGATAATGCTGTTCCCAGCGAGCGCGCCGACGCGACCGGCGCCACGGGGCAGCGACTAGTCGAAGGCGCTCACATCAACAAGTCGCTTGTAACCCTCGGGTCCGTCATCTCAGCCCTGGCGGAGTCCAGCCAACCCGTCGAAGGTCAGTACCAACTACAACAGTACCTGAACGCCCCTGTGATGTAGCGGTAGTGCATTCGGCTACAGAAGGCACGGATTTATTTCCTGGTCATTGCAAATATTTGTACGCATGATTAGATGTGTCCTTTCGAAATAAATAAATATTTTAGGACAATCTACACAACGCCACCTAGACCCATGGTAAGCATATTTTAACTAGCTTGTATTATGGGTTCTAGAATGCGGATAAACGGATACTTAGATGCGGATTCTTAGATACTTTTTTTTTTGTAAATACATACATACTATACATAGAAACACCCAGACCAATGCAAATATTCATATTCATATACACAAATATTTTCATTGAGCGGGAATCGAAGAAGTCGCGTTCACTACCGCCACGCCACGGAGGTCGTCAATAAATAAATAAAAAGAAATCATAAATACATATACACATACTATTTCATTTACGTGAGTAATCCCGAAGGATTAGTCAAATTTTGTTTTCTGAGAGTAAGATTCGGAAATCATACTCTCAGAAAACAAAATTTGATTTCGCCTGTGGGGTGCGAATTTTACTTTCTTCAGAAAGAAGAAGATGTGGTACTAGTTTTGTCTATATGATGCGCACCGGACACTAGGATCCCACGATGCCGCTCCCATGGGATCCACAGATAACTTTTACGCCTTTTTACTCCCATGGGATCCTCAGATAATGTTGTATTCCTCTTGGCTCCCATGTCTCACTCTCAAGATAATAGAATATGGCTATCTAGTTGGAACATTTATATCCTAATATTCTTCGACAAATATTTTGTATAAAAACTGTCTTATCCACACTGATGGTTTTCCAACTGTTTTGTGTAACGCCCCCAGCTCGCATCCAGAAGGGCGCCAAGAAGGTGTTCATCCCGTATCGCGACTCAGTGCTCACGTGGCTACTCAAGGACTCGCTCGGCGGGAACTCCAAGACCATCATGATTGCTGCGGTGAGTGGGGACATAAGTTCCGACGATAATTTTCATAGTAAATTATATTATATTGTCAAATTTAGATCAGAAAAAGTGAATGTTTCGACGGGATTCGAACCCGTGATCTTTCCCTTACAGGGGGAATGCTCTGACCGCTAAGCCAAGAAAACCGAAGCCTTGTCGGAAGCATTCGAAATTCGCCTTTATTGTATTGATGTTTGTTTCTCAATTACACCTAAACGGCCGTATGGATCTGGTTGAAATTTGGTACCCAGGGATATTATTATGGTTTGGAATAACATCGTTATTTTTATCCCTGAAATCGATCAATCTCAGTAGATCCATTGCCCAGATCCATTATGGATCTAGTGAGATTTTTTTTTCTCCGTAGATCTGTTTTTTAATAAACTGGATCTGGTGAGAACGATCACTCTCAGAAGATCTATTGACCATTGGATGAATGGGATTAGAATTCCCGTTTGTGTGATCCCGTTTTCCGAATTTAAAGTATGTGAAAAAAAGTCGCTGTGGTTTTTTGGTTGTTTTGAAATATAACATTTCTTATTTCAATTTCCCACAGATATCGCCCGCCGATTGCAATTACGGCGAGACCCTATCGACCTTGCGGTACGCGAACCGAGCCAAGAACATCATCAACAAGCCGACCATCAACGAGGATCCCAACGTCAAACTCATCAGGGAGCTGCGGGAGGAGATTGAGAAGCTTAGGGCGCAGATATCGCACAACACGGTAAGAGATAGAGTACTAATTTATATGAGTTTAAGTTGCGGTTAAGGGACTATGCATATGAAGAACCAAGCGGTTCGGTGAGTCTTTTCTCTGCCGTACCATTAAGTCCTGGAATTCCTTGCCGGCGCACGTGTTTCCTTCTTCCTACAGTCCCGGGTCCTTTAAGCGGGGCGTGAAAAAGCATCTGATGAGGCCGTCAAGCTGAGCGCCACCATTGTAGCACTGAACGTGTTTGCAATGGTGACCCTCTTTCATGAGACTTTGCCTTCAGCTTAACATCAGATTCCTTTCTATGACATTTACTATTGCAATCGTTGGGACTAAAGACCGACAGACGGCGTGCGTTTTAGTCCGTTTGAGACCAGATATAACCCACTCAACCATTTCCGGCGGGGGGTAACCATGGGGATTTTTCGCACGCAAAAAGGGCTATCTCTCTGGTTTCGAGATACGCCACGTCTACAGTCATAACATCAGGATATGCCCGATAGTCTCAGAGCACAATTACTTAAGTTGCTTCTGTGTTTGCTTCGTTATTCAGTCGTTTTTGCGATATTGACTTACTCATCCATCCAAACTTCCAGATTTATACTAGCAGTAACATTAAATCCAGCGACCGCGGTAGCCTAGTGGTATAGGTAATGGACTGCTGAGACGAGATCTCGGGTTCGATCCCAGGTTTTACCATGGCACATACCAATGACTTTTCGATGTTATGTGTGTATTTATCGCAGATTTATAAGTGCCCGGTTAATGGCAATAGACTCGCCACCTTAACATAAACTGGCGAAATGTGGGTGCTAGCACCTCGCCTACCCCTTCGGGGATATAGGCGTGAATTTATGTTTCATGTAACATTAAATCCAAATTCAATTTTGTCATCCAGGATCCAATAGAAACCGAACCAGGTGTGCTGGCGACTCTGCAACGTAAAGAGGCCCAGGAGAAGGTGCTCACAGAGAAATGGACAGAGAAATGGCGGGAGACGCAGCAGATTCTTCAGGAGCAGAAGGCACTGGGCCTGAGGAAGAGTGGGCTCGGGGTTGTACTAGACTCTGACATGCCCCATCTTGTTGGGATTGATGACAATCTGCTGTCTACTGGGGTCACACTGTATCATCTCAAAGTGAGTAAATCAAGATCACTAGTCTTGTACTGCAGTGAAAAAAAGCATATACTTTTTTTATTGTTTATGGTTTTAATATTTTTCTTTTTATAAAATAGCAGTCAAGTGTTTTGTTGTTTCATCATATACCTTCAGCTGCACGGTACCAGCTTTTTGTTTTGTTCTTTAAGAATAATAAAAATTCTACCTTTCAACTCTGCTACTTGTAGAGGGAAGAGTTGTTCCTCTGATACAACGGGAGGGTCGTCCGACCAGGTAAGGTGATCACGCTTGTCGGTCGCGCCCTAACGGTTATCGTAGGGTTGTTGTATATATTATACCAGGCAGCGCGAGAACTTCGCTTTTGCGATGTAGGATTCGTAGTGATGTAGTAGTTCGGCATGCTCTCGCTAGATGGCGTTGCGTACATGTGGTATCACCACAAACTTATAGATTAAGCGCTCATTGATCAATCAGCGATCGGTGAGAAAATGTACATATTTAGTCAAATATGGTTTAATACTTTCACCTTGAATAAATTCGAGGCTAATGGTGGAATATAAACAAGCGTTAATATGTTATCGTAAAACGTGGTGAATAAATATCCTGGGGTGGATAGAAATAAAATGTTCAATGCATAAATTCTTTCACAGAATTTTAATTAAGCTTATTATCAGATATTTCATGATTCTGCTATTACAATAAACTAGTCCAAATTTTCGTTTGAAAAAAAAACTTACAGAATTTAGCTAACCATTTTATTTCTATTCACCCTTCAAATTCAAATTCACTTTATTGCTGAACATGTTACATTATGATTTTACATCTAAGGTGTTTATGATGTCAGAGAAATACATGTCCCTCCAGTTCGGCATGCAATATTAAGTGTCTAAACACACTATACGGAAGTTACGCGACCGAAGTTCAGCACAATTACGCCTGCAATGCTATTTGAATTACTGACGCACACTATGCGGAAATTAAGTCGCGTCATAGAGTACAGCCTAACTTCGGTCGGGCGTAAGTTCAGCGGCAACTTATTCTGTAAGTACACATTATACGCAACCGAAGTTCGGTTCGGTTGCCGTCGAAATCTGTCTGTCCAACTGTGTAGATAACACGACACGACGACACAACAGCGCCCGAGGCACTAATTACACACACAAAGTTGTGAAACCGAATTTCTGCCGCGTAAGTTCGGCACTTATGGTGTGTCATATCAGCCGAATACGTCGGAACGTAAAATCAGCCGCCGACGCGTAAGAAGAAGTGTTTAGACACTAAAACAAGTACTTACCGTTTCACCCGGTATCTGTTGTGCAGGAAGGCGAGACGGTGATAGGCAGCGAGGAGTACTCCCCGACGCCCGACATCGTGCTGAGCGGCGCGGGCGTGCTGCCGCTGCACTGCAAGGTGTCGCTGCGCGCCGGCACCGCCACGCTGCAGCCCTGCGCCGGCGCGCAGTGCTGGCTCAACACCGTGCTCATCGACAAGCCCGCCAAGCTTAGCCAGGGTATGTACAGTCAGAGCTCATAAGTGCATTAGCACATCAAGGCTCAAAATGGTTTAGCGTGCGGCCGGCGCGCTTATATGTGTGTGTAACGTTACTATGCAATACGAGGCGACGCTGGCTTGTCTTAAAAGAAAAAGGTCACGAGTAGCGTTAGAATGTTGACGCTATAGTTGCGTAGGATTGCTACTGCACTTTTGAGTTCTACTGTACATACCACCCACCAAACACAGAGAGGAGGCGCTATAGCTCACATCTGATATGGCAAACGCAGAGAGGAGGTGTTACACAACAGTTTTGACGTATGATACTGTGGGGTTAGGGCTGTCACTTCTTAATTTTTCATATACCGGGTATTAGTGAAACGACTTCATTCTTCGTTGATGTTACTGCATAGTATGGCTATCTCAGAACAGATGTCGCTGAA
Organism: Pelosia muscerda; assembly: GCA_963691645.1. Taxonomy (NCBI): domain Eukaryota; kingdom Metazoa; phylum Arthropoda; class Insecta; order Lepidoptera; family Erebidae; genus Pelosia; species Pelosia muscerda. The sequence goes on along the minus strand of OY829116.1, from coordinate 14,863,059 downwards.
TGTAACAGATGTTTTGAGGCAACAGACAAATTGGCATACAAATTGTCGCCACCTAGCATCTTATTTAATTATTGTTAAGTTAAATGTCTACAAATATACGTGTTTTATTTGTAGACATTTAAGTTAGAAATGTACAGGGCCATTGCTGACGATAAATCATTCAAGATCTCACCTAATGTAATGACGTCACAGTAAACTCGAGAATTACAGTTGATAAAACCGCCTCCTCTTTGCGTTTGCTCTATACTCTCAACCCGTTACCGCTTACTGTTATTGACATTATTACCTAATTTATCTTTTTTCCGCGTCCTATTATACTTCATTTTAGTAGCGCTACAATTTATTTTTTCTTACAAGCTTGCCTTATGTTGACAAAGATCATTGTTATATAAATACCTGTCCTGCCTGTCCAGGTTGCATCCTGCTCCTGGGCCGCACCAACATGTTCCGCTACAACGACCCGGCGGAGGCGGCCAAGCTGCGCCAGGAGGGCTCGGCCTCCGTCATGAACCTGTCGCGCCTGTCGCTGCTGTCCTGGTCCACCACGGACCTGGCCGCCAGCACCGAGAACCTCAATACCACCATCTCGTGAGTATAACTACCGGCATAAATCTTGAAACTATAATGTACTCCATATGCGCAATACTCACAGTCGTAGTCGTACCTCCGTGGCGTAGCGGTAGTGCACTCGACTGCTACGCACGAGGCGCGGGTTCAATCCCCGCTCAGTGCAAAAAGTTGTATGCATCAATATGGCGGTTTGCACTGGTCTGGTCGTGCCTCGGAGAGCACGTTAAGCCGTCGGTCCCGGTTGCCATACAAACATCTATGGCAGTCGTTACGGATAGTTGGAGCCCTCAAAAGTCCAACCAGTATAACTTGGCACTTCGATATCGCCATTGGTCATTGGACCATTAGTTGTGGAGGTCAGATGGCAGTCGCTTCACGTAAAAATATCGAAATTTAGCCGCATCACATTTAGACAGGAAAGCCGACCCCAACTGAGTTGGGAAAAGTTCATCATGATGAGAAACTGGTTCGAGTGTTTGGAGACACTGAGGCTAACTGTACAAACTTTGACAATACTCTTATTCCAAACCAGTAGCACTAGCATGAACTCCTATGGAATTCGTAATGTAAAGGTTTCGAGAGGACGGAGCATTGTGATTGGCAGTCTGCCTCTTGTGAACCTATGTGCGTGTGTAGCCCGCCAATCGCAATGCTCCGTTCTGTCGATACCTTTACATTACGAATTCGATAGTATTTCATGCCAAGGCCACTAATGCTTACTCAGATCGCCTCCTCTTTATGTTTGTTATATTTAAAAAAACTTTAATATAATCTATAATCAGAAATACCCATATGGTATCGAAAAGCAAGCGCCACTGCTAAATATAATGGCCCAGGTTTTAAATAAGTAATTCATTAAAAAAATGCCAAGATTCACAAGTCACTAGGAAATTCTGTAATAAAAGAACCTATCAACAAAATCTCACATTATGTCCTCTTTTCAGAGACCTGGAGAGTGAGATCAGATGCGAACGTATTGAGGCTCAACGAGCAGAGTTGGAGAGAGAAAGACAACAGTTCCTACTGCAGCAAGAAGAGAGACAGAGACGGTGGCACGCCGAAAGAGAAGAACTACTGCAGGCGCAGAAGAAACTTGATGAGGTAAGAACTGAGTACAGAAAAAATTTACACGATTTCCCGTTGGATTTTTACCCGACTGCGCGACGCAAAGGAGGGGATTGTGTTTATCAGTCTATGTATGTATGTTTGTTTCTATGTGGCATTCTAGAGGCTAAACGCATAGGCCAATTTTGATGATTCTTACGTCAATCGATTCGTCTTAACCTTGCGAGTGTCACGATAGACATGACAATAATAAAAATTCACCACAGCGACAACCAGACGCCATATTAAAATCATTTTAGGTTCCTTTTACCATTTTTCATTTAAAATAATAGTTGAGGATATATAACGATTTAAAGTTGTTTAATAAAGTATCTTATCTTATCTAAGATAAGATACGTAGCGTGGGGCCTTATGATGATGAATTTTAAAAACAAAAATCCCGACTGCGTAAAACTAATCTTGAAAATTCCGTGAGAAAATTAAATAAATAAAAACTAAAAATCGTCGGGGGGGTTGGGAAGATTGATTCGTAAAATTCGAATGGGCCCCGACTGTGAGTATTGTATGAGTTTTAAACTACTGGGCTTGTTTCTTTATTTTTAGTTTTTATTTAATTAATTTTCTCACGGAATTTTCAAGATTAGTTTTACGCTGTCGGGTTTGTTTTTAAAAATCATCATCATCTGGACCCACGCTTGACTTACTCACTGGACTAACTTACTAGCTTTTACAACACTGTCACAAAAACACAAAATAAAATATAAATGACTGCCAAGATGCCGCTAATTGTCCGAATCTTATTATGATAGTGAAGTAAAATTGAAATAATATTACTTTTAGGAGGTGTTAGTAAGTGGAGTGAACAGCTTATTTCCAAGCTTTTTTATCAACTTAATAATCTAGCTTCACATGTTTACTTTCACATTTTTAAATTTATTTCTTTAGTACAAACGTTCTTATAAAACGTTTTCATATAAAGATATTAGGTAACTTACCGACTTTCCTGTACCGACTGAACTTATAATTTATTGTGTGATTGTATATATATATATATATATATATATAATAAAATTGTTGAACTACTTTTGAAGGCAACTGCACACAATTTTCTTGTGAATCTAATTGTTTTGATTATATTGCCGTTGCTCAAAAGTAAATAACGATTGTGAATTGTATGCATTGATCGTATTTAACAATGGCGACTATAGATATTGAAACATCTGGTGCCAAATTTTCATTCGTTTAATACACACAACAAAGGAATAAACCGAGATTCTGTAAAAATTTGGTAAAATAGTTGTACTTAAGTTAAGATTAGTTGTAAATAATTGTTACAATAGGATTGACATGTCTTAAGACAAAAGTCCTAGAAATAAATAAAGACTAAAGGAAAAAAAAAAGAGATTCTGTAATATATATTTGTGGAGAAAGTGAAAATAGTGTCACAGAGTGATGTTGAGCGTATATTTACGTATGTTACAAAAAAAGGTGGGTTATAATATGTTTGTTGTTTATGAGCTCTTGACCTACATGGACCTCATTCTAAATAAAAATAGTTATTCTACAGTTGTCTGATACTTTCTAACCGTCTAATACTCTAAGACGTTAATTTTTAGTGCTTGTGCGGCTAAACACGTAATTAATTTCCTTACTAATTACACCGCATAGTAAGAAATCGGGTCAGAATTTGTTTCTAAATTTATTTATTTTATTTAGTTTTTCTTATTTATTTAGCTGCATGTTGCAGCTTCGGTTCGGGTTAGGTTATATTAACTATATTTTTTCGTGCGGAAATTTCCAAGGATACCCCCTCGTCAAAGTTAGCACGGGCTGGTTATTTCGAACTCGAACCAATCAAAACCGAACAACTGTCTCGGACTATAAGTTACTGAGTAGGTAGCCTCTGGTATATCCCGGGGTCCTGTATTATCAACATTATTATTCAGTCTACAATCCCTTGTCCACAGGAGCGGTCGGCCATGGAACGCGAATACGCGGCTGCATGCCGGCGGCTATCAGGCGATTGGCGCGCGTTAGAACGCGGTTGGACGCAGCGTAGACGCGCGTTGCGATGTCGACAACGCGAGTTAGCGCAACGCGGGGCGAGACTCACCGCGCTCAGCGACACACACGCAAGATGTGTGAGTATACCACTGTCCAACGTTCATAGGGCGTCTGATTGAAGACTTTGGACCCTGAGGAGACTAGGTCTTCGAGTTACAACTGTTTATACAATCTATTGTTACCAGCGAGAGGTAAAGCTGTTAGACCGGGAGATGATGACACAAATTTCCAAGGTATTTTATTTATTTATTTGTTTTAATTGGCCCATCAGCAACAAGTACACCAAAGCTTCAAAGTAACATAAACTTAACTTTGTTTATGTTACCTATTGTGAAGCTTTGGTTTGATTAGTGTCTTATTTTTGCAAGTAAAGACATGCAATTATTTTCTTCTTGTATTATATCTTGTAGTATTTGTGCCAGTGTGGCGATTATACAATAGGGGTTCAATTTGGTCTTTGGAAGGAAGGCTTTTGAAAGACTGTATTCCATACTGTTACAAATCGTCTACCAAAAAAAAACCATACACCTTTGCAGCGTAATTTATGCGCATGCTTGTGGTCGGTATTGGCGGCAATGACCATCATTTTACTTTTTATGAAGTATTTAGACCTCTGTGTAGTCGCTGTACTGGTATATATAAATTACATTTTTTATAGTATGCGAAAGACTCAGGGATGATATACCTATACTAGAGTTAGTGGAGGTGGTTATGTCGGACTCGAACCGATTTAAACCCACGACTAAATCTTTGAATTCCAAAAGTGAAATATTCTAAGACATCTCTCACACGGTATAATGACCTGGAAATTTGTGTCGTTATCTCCCCGTGTATATTCTCCGTTTTAATTAGGTTGACTATAGGTAAACAATCGTGATAATATGTCTTTTTACACAAACACATTTTAAACCAATAAACAGCTGCTTAAACTAGTGGTTTTCAGTCGGGTTTCATTATAAAACCAAGTTTTAAATTAAAACTCGATTAATAAACCGAGTTTTTAAATAAAATATATTAAAAAACACATTAAGATTGTTTATTTGTAGTTAAGTACCTACCAAACCAAACGGAGTAGTTAGTTATAAATAAGTAATTCTGTCACTCATTATCATTACTATACGACTGTGCTAACTAAATGCAACTGTAGTTAAATAATATGTTATCTATAGTATTAGTACATTAATTAGTATGAAATAGTAAGTTCTTTGACTATATACAAATATATAGACGCAGTATTGCTAACAGACTGCATCGTAAAAAACGACTAGATTAAAACGTTATGTGTGATTAAGCTAATGTCATTTATTTTTTTCTATAAACATGGGTATTGTATTCCCGGAGGTAAGTAGGGTAGCCAGAGCTAACTGGAGATGTTTTGTGTCATCAGTAGGTAGACCGAGAAACCCTTCTTTGTCTATTGCATTAACAACACAGAAAGTCTCTTAACATTCAGCTCTCCCCGCGTCCCCATACAGGGTCGGCAGCACAAGTATGATGCCCCCCTGGGATCAAACGTACATAAGCCTTTTCTGCCTGCTTCTACTACTACTTCCACTACTTCCAGTAGTGGCGACGTTAACCGGACGGGTGGTTATGCCCATTGTAAGGGTCATTACATCCATTTCCCTGTAACGATTGCCATAGACATTCCTATAACAACAGGGACTGACGGCTTAATGTGCTCTCCTATGCACTACCAGAACAATGTAAAAATGCATATTTATGAGTAAAAACGGGGATCGAAACCATTCCTCCTGCGTAGCTGCCGTGTCCACTACGGCCACGCCACAAAGGCTGTCTTTTCTGCCACTTAAGTGCCATAAAAAAGTAGTAACCATTTTTACGCCTTTGCAGTAGTCATCACTACATCTATAGAGTTTGTATATAGTCTAAGTGTAAGTAATTAAATTAAGAAATCGAATATTACAGACTGGTTGAAAACAAACCGTTCGCCATATCGCGTGCGTTAAAGAATAACATAATGATGTCACGCGATCTGTGTAGAGTAAGCTATAAAAAAAAAACAATGAAAGTCGATATTTATTGTTCGTTAGGTGCATGCTTTAATAAAAACCTTATTCTGTGAATATAACAACTGCAGCGATCTAAAAAAAGGTTTTTTCACTATAATATACTTATAGTGAATAATTTTTTTTATTCAGTTTGTAATATCTTTGATACACACTTTTTTTTTTAACTAATCGACATAAGAATCACGCAGTCGTTCGGCATATATGTATAGCACATTAATATGATATGAACTGCCTTTTAGTATTTAAACTAAACTGTAACTATAATCCCGGAAGGGTAGGCAGAGGTGTGTTAAACACCGAAATTTCGCCAACTATGATCGCCAATTAATTACGTGCTTAGCCGCACAAGCACTACCAATTAACGTCTTGGAGAGTATCAGACGAGTAACAGGAGGGGAGGAGTATTCATAATATTTATCAATCGTATTGAAGTACTTTGTTGAAGTTTTTTAACATAATCTTTGCATGAGTATAAATACGGTCGATTGGAATATCAAACAATGGCCTGCCTAAAAGAGAACAGTTCAGTATTTTTTTCTTCTCAATAGACAGACCCATTGCTAGACATTTTCCTTTTTTTTTCATTTCGTATGGTCTTTTGTGTGTCCTCTCAACTTCGAAAGAAAATATCCGCGCCAAGTTTATCCCATTATATATTTTATTTATAACCTCACAAGAGTGCATTTCCTATATTTCGGATGAATACCTGTCGTATTGAGATCTAATTACGATTTGCGTCACAGCACTGTATGCAATCAAGTGTCATTGTCCTAAAAACCATAATAACTTGAACCCTACTATTGTTTCTCGGAGCGATATCTCCTCAGGACATTCTCGACTTCGCAAGGTATGTTTTGTTCGTTTAGCTTCAATAAAATGGTAAATGAATGTTGGTGGTGTATTATATAATGAGACAATATAAAATATATTTGCAATCATAGTTTTTTAAGTTAACTGAAATAGGAAATGCATCATAAAATACATTATTGATAACACACTTGTACTTCACGATATTTATTATGGTAACCTTGAAAACTTAGAGAATGCCGTAAGGCGAAACCGGTTAGGTTACAATAATAACTATGGTGGAGAAGTAAAAGTGTGTTATCAATAATGTATAACAATAAGTTCCACCAAGTTCCCGGTTGCCATACAAACATCTATGGCAGTCGTTACGGGTAGTTGGAGCCCTCAAAAGTCCAACCAGCCTAACTTGGAACTTCGATATCGCCATTGGTCATTAGACCATTGGTTGTGGAGGTCAGATGGCAGTCGCTTCACGGAAAATATCGAAGTTCAGCCGCATCACAGTTAGACTGGAAAGCCGACCCCAACTGAGTTGGGAAAAAGGTTCAGGTAATGATGAATAAGTTCCACCAAGTGCTATCAATCAACTGTACAAATAACATCATAAAATATTCAAAGGCTGCTTCATTTTATCATATTAAACCTGTATAATCCTTAATATTAACGTTATACTATAAAAAAGGTAACACACAATTAACCTATAATTATGTGTTATCTTTTCAGTAAAAAGATTAAACATATTTTAGTTAAAATACACTTAAAAATATTTAGTTTCATTGCATGTTCTGATCTCACAAAAGAGTCACTTATCATGAATTATCATCGAGAACCATCAGTAGTATCTAGTGTTCGACACAAACAATGAAATTATTGTTTTTTAAATTCCCACTATTGCTCACTTTTAGTGTTAGCGCACTCACGCGCAGTCGTATATGTTGTAACCTTTTTTTGTGGCCGTTTCATGTATCTGTGGGTAGGTGGCGCTATTTTATATTTTATTTTAATGAAGCTCTGGATTTTTTAAACTAATCTTGTTATTATGCAAACGATTATGTATTTTGCACAATTTGTTTTTTTTTTTTCTTCAATTCTATGGCACATATTTTCTTGAATACTTATATGAAACTTTTCTGATTTATTTAATTATTTATAAAGCGGATTAAGCAAAATAATACTGTATATATACAAAAATCTACAAAATTATTTATATACCACCAAAGTAACTTCAACGGGACTTCCCCGTACAATAGAGGTACCTATGAGAGGTAACTTTGGGGGTTCCCGTTTTAAAGCCTCGCGTTTCAGACGTTACCGCTGCAATCCTAGCGCCTTATTCATCTTGGCCAATCGTTATTTTACTCGTATTAGCTGACACATTAAAATTGGATTATATTTATGCTAATTTTCATATCAACTAATTGAAATATATTTACATACATTGCAATGTACTCACGCGGAAACTGCGATTATAACTTGTCAAGTAAAGTAACTTCCCTGTTACAGAATTTAGTGAGGAAAGTCTCTCGCCAGACATTGTTAGAGATTTATTAGATGTTTTATCAATAGTCAGGGTCCAGGTAAATTCGTTCAACAGGCTGAACAATGCGTTACATCCTAAGCATAAAAAAGTAATTAAACCTAGGCATTCCGTAAAAAAAAAGATTGTTATTACATAAAACATGCAATTACTACTCTCTCCTAAATGCAAATATAAAAATTATGTATTCGAAGTAATGTAAATATGAATTTCTTTTTTTGGAGTTTACTATTTACCTACGGTCTAACTATTAGAACTTCTTTATTAAACTAGGATCAGTATACCTACGTACTTAAACATAACTATTTGTTAAAAAAAATAAGTATTCGAATTTTAAATTTTAAATCGACGAACCATATTACGATTTCCGTACGCTATTTGCTAAATATTAAAATAGAACTAATAAATAATTACTTTAGTGTTATAGTATAGGATATTGATAGGTTGTCTGATTGGTTCTCGTGAAACTGAGTTCAATTAGTAGGTATATAAATTGCAGTGTAAAGTTACAGTGTACATATTTTTTAATTTTTTATTAATACTCAGGGCAAATAAACATATAATTAGTCAATCAAATAGGCTAGTCTACTGCTAACATAGGCCTCACCCTATATTGAGAGGCTTTGGCCTACTGTTTCCACCCCTAGGCAAATAACACACACAGTAGGTGCACTTAAAACATTCATCTAAAGCCAATTTATCCTACCTATGCTAAATTTGAAAACACACCCAGTAAATGCACTATTACAAATAACATTTATATAAAGTCATGTAAAATCAATTTCAACATATTCTAAATTTGAAAATGCAAAATCCAGAGCTTCGCGTTAAATTTTGGTTGCGTTATCAATATAGGCAGAGAACGAGGCGAACCACGTGGGGGCGCTGCGCACGCGCATCGGCGATAAGCGAACCGCTTTGGACGAGTATATCAACAACAGTGTCAAGGAGCTGCTGGCGAAGGGGTGTAGGCTTGACGAGGTAAGCTGTGAGTTTTTTTTGTATAGTTGGTAATATAAATAAGTACACAAATTCAAGTTTTTTTTTCTCTTGAGTAGGAAGAGACAACAGTATACTGTTTGATTTATGGTAATTATAACCTTCAGAAATAATATCATAGTTTGATTCCGTTTTCAATTATATTATATTTTTTTTATTTGTAAATTTTTGAATATTTGGAATCACGCGTTTTAAATACGTAATTTTTCTTGCGTCGGGTCCTGTACAAATTGGACAATCGTTCAAATAGAAAAATACATATTAAGAAAAATTGGGGGAGGGAGGAGCCCCCCTACTTACTCAGAGACACTCTGTAGCGATCCTGAAGATTTCTCTTGTAGAGGCGAAACACCTGTCGAGATTTGTTTTTTGTACTTGCGGAATATTGCACATATAAAATTTCACCACCTCATCTCATCACCTCGGGTAAGAAGTCTTTTTACTTGCTTTGAGGGGTCCTTTCTATGACTACTATTACTATTGCTTTCGTTGAGATTGTCAAACCGTGGGTAAATGGTGGATACCCCCGTTCCTCAATATATTTCCTTGTTATGGATTTCCGCCATGTAACGAATACTTCATATATATCCAAAAATACTTTCTCTTTTTAGGTAGATAACACAAATGACTCACGTGGAAATCGAACCCCTTAACATTCAACGCAATGTTAGTTGATGACGTAACTCCTTATATGCAAATTTGTGAATATTCACAAAGTCTCATTTAGTATTCTAGACACATCACTATGTTAATTATAATATACTCCGTGTAATAAATGTTTTTGTAAGCGAATAAAATAAAAAAGTGAAATGCAAGGTTGTAATAGATTTAGTTAGTTTTATCATCAGTATATTATGTGTTGTGTGTGAGCGAGGATGATGATGATGATGATGGTTTAAGATATCAAATCGTTTCGAAAGAAGAGTGCAACAACGTGTGAGTTACGTGTCGTCTACGAGCTACGAGCTTACCATCAGACGAGGTGAATTAAAATTGACGTATCTCAGATAAAAAAACACATAATATAAACTCATAAAATTACGTCTATATCTCACATAACTTCGAAAAGCATTGAAAAGTCATTGGTGTGTGCCATGGTAAATCCGTGTATCGAACCGGAGACCTCGCCTCAACAGTCCATTACCCATACCACTAGGCTATCGCACATTTTTTGAAAACAAATTATTTTTCATTATTTTACTGAAGAATGTAAGATACAGGTGTTTTTGTTCCAACAATGATGTTATTTGACCTTGTTATATTACAGGGAAAGTCATTGTATTCAGATAACATTGTCACCTTTAAAATGTAAATGTATAATTGTTAAAAAGGAGACTCCAATCAGTAGCTAATGTTGTAGTTTTTTCTGTTACCGAATAAAGAATAAAGAATTTGAATAAAAGTACCTAAATAAGGTTTTATATTACCAACTATATATATAAGCATTGCATGTTATACTTCTTATTTTAATATACACACAAGTATTGCATGATAGCTTCATTATTAAATACATAACGTAAACTCACGCCTATATAACCGAAGGTAGGCAGAGGTTCTAGCACCCACATTTCGCAAGTTTATATGTAGGTGCCAATGTAATAGGTGGCGAGCCTATTGCCATTAACCGGGCAGTTATAAACCTGCGGTAAATACACACATAACTTCGAAAAGCATCGAAAAGTCATTGGTGTGTGCCATGATAAAACCTGGGATCGAACCCGAGACCTCGTCTCATCAGTCCATTACCCATATCACTAGGCTACCGCGGTCTATTGTATCGCGGTTAATAAATCTCGTAAACGCCGTAAAACACGAACAAACTTCACCACAGTTTGTCAGCCTGCGCAGCCTGTACACGAAACAGTGTGTGCGTAGTTAGTAAAACTGATACATTTACACCCGGTGTTCCCTGTACAAACCGTGTGTGTGTGAAAATCCGCACAAACAAAATGAAAAATAGAAAATATAAAACAAAATTAAAAAAAAAAACATGATTTCTGTTTGCCTGGATATTATGAGCCCTCGACATGAGTTGATCGTTCATTCTTACTGAATACAAGTTGGTACAGCCGGGTAAAAAAATATGATTATCCGACAGAGCTCGACTCCGAGTCCAGATAGTCCAGTCTCTGAGACCAGCACTGAGAGCTTGATGCACTTGCTGAACCAATGCGAACCGAAGGTCGCCACTAGCATCAAGGAGACGGTTGATAGACATGTAAGTACTACACGCAGATATAAATTGGAAGACTTAATGTATAGATTAATAATTAAGGTGTCTTGATTGGCTATCATGGTTAAAAAAACTACTTTTAACCATGATAGCCAATCTTAATCTTTAATTTAATATTATTAGATTGATAATATGATTCCTGAATCATACCTCCCTCTTTCTCTCCCCCCTCTCCCTCCTCTATTAATTCCTCTTCCTCTCCGTCATCCCCATTATATCTCTACCCTCCTCTATCTCTGTCTCTTTCTCTCTCTCTGTCTGTCTGTCACTCACACATCCACTCAATTCATGGGCTATGTATGGAAGCTATATAATTCATTGAATCTTATTCCGTCCATGTCTTTAAAACCGTATAATCATACATGAATAACCTAAATTTGATCATTCTTTTTAGAAAAAAGAGTTAGTAGAGTTGGAGGAAGAATTACAAAGTAGAGTGGCCTCCGTAGCCTCTCACAGAGTGAAGATTGAAAGGCTACAAGCGGAGCTCGCTCTTCTCGGCACTCAGGAGTTGGGACTGAAGCATGCGCTCGCTTCAG